>JARYGA010001805.1:0-703217 GCA_030545235.1 Helianthus tuberosus
GCCTGTTACGACGAATCAATAGCAACGACCCTGTTGCGACTAATTTTGGTCGCAATAGGATACAGGGACGCAATTTCGTCGCGAAAGGCCTTTTTGGTCGTCACTAAAGGTCCGATTTTTTGTAGTGCCTTGAAAGTCTTATGTTTTTATAAGACACGAAACTTTTAGTTTGGAGTACCACTAAAGACCGAGAGAGGGTAAACATTGTGGTACTCTTACGCAACTTTAAATCAAGTTCAACAACATAATTACTACACACAAACGACAATTGTGATCGAATAAAAATGGTCGCAAATTTTACAATCAGTTTGCAACCGCATTTAAGTGGTAGTAATATTAGTGAACGTCTCCAATCCGGTAACAAAAATATGGCTGTTTACATTCAGCCGCAAAATTTGCCACATTCTTATTTCGGTGGTAAAACAGCCTAAGACTAAAGGGTATGGTGAGGGGAGGATGGGCCGCCACGTAGACGCCACGTAGACGGGTGTGAGGATGGGCCTAGAGGGGATGGACCAAGGGGGTGGGGGATGAACCCCTTTATATATATGTATGTATGTATATATAGGTGTGTGTGAGAGGTGGTCCAGGTGGAGGGGCGGCACAAGCGGCGGATTCTTGCTGGGCTTGCCGGACCAAGCACGTCGCCGGACCAAGGGGGATGGGGGGAATGGAGCGGCAGTATGGGGACGGGCCTATGCCGTGCCCCATACCCACTAGTCTAAGAGCATCCACAAGGAGAAAAAATGAGTGACATGGCACCTGCCCAACTCATTTCTCTCTCATGCCCACTCACAACAAATTCTCTCTCTTTAAAAACACGACTCTCTTTCCTTTCTCCTCCATACACTCACATAACTCATATTTTTTTAGTTTTTCACCACAAACTAAATCACACTCTCTCTCCTTAAAAACAACTTCACCCAATAATAAAAACACCAAAAAAATTGCCACATCACCAAAAACACATCTCAAATATGCCTTATTGGTGATGCTCTAAGAATATGAAAACATAAATTAATAACGTATTTACTACATATACATTTTCAAGTTAAAGGAATAGTGTCACGCAGCTTGCCTGACATTTCCCTATTGGACCAACTCATTTTTAATTTAATTTTATTCACAGTTTAAAATTACGGCTTTGGCCTTTATTTAAAATTACGTTATTGCCCACAGTTTAAAACAAAATTATATTTTTGCCCATCGCTCAAAATTACGATTTTGCCCTCAGTTCAAAAACTCATTTTTTTATTTTATTCCCAGTTTAAAATTACGGTTTCGCCCTCCGTTTAAAATTACGTTTTTGCCCCCAGCTAAAAATAAAATTACGTTTTCCCCTAGCTCAAAATTACGATTTTGCCCCCAGCTCAAAATTACGTTTTTGCCGACAGTTCAAAATAAAATTATGTTTTTCCCCATAGCTCAAAATTATGAGTTTGCCATCAGTTTAAAATTATGATTTCGCACCCAGTTCAAAATATAATTACGATTTTGCCTTTTGTTCAAAATTATGATTTTGTTCCCATTTCAAAAATTACGATTTTGTTCCCACAGCTGCCTGACACTTCCCCATTGGTCCAGCCAAATTACGATTTTGCCCCGTTTAAATTTACAGTTTTGCCATTGGTTTTGTTTTTTTTTCTCTCCATCCTAATTACGATTTTGCCCTCGGTTTCAAATTTACAGGTTTGCCTTTGTTTTTTTTTTTCTGTCAAATTACGATTTTGCCCACAGTGTAAAATTACAGTCATGCTTTCGTTTTAGTTTTTTTTTTTTGACAAATCTATGGTAGTGTTTTGTTTTAATTATTGGCTCGGTGTAATTTTTATTCGTGTCAGGCGGTTGCGTGGCACACGCTCATTTGTCTTAAAAAATTACAATTTTGCCCCAGTTAAAAATTATAATATTTCCATCGTTTTAGTTTTTTTTAGCAAAAGTATTGATAGTGTTTTGTTTTAATTGGTTTTCTCGATGTAATGCTTTTTGAGATCGTGTTATGAGTAGTATGTACAAGTAACCGAAACACAGATGTATATGACAGAGAAATATTTGGCTTAGTGCCCCGCAACGCGGGCGGGGCAACACCTAGTTCAATACCTACAATTCCCATGAGGGGAAATAGTGCTTGCCCTCTATTGGGTTAAATGGGCGGCAGAGGGAATAGTGTCAGGCAGCTGCCTGACACTCCCCTATTGGCCTAAAAAAATTACGATTTTATCCCGCTTTAAAATTCCGATTTTACCATCAGTTCAAAAGTCTGCTTTTACCCCCACTTAAAAATATATTTACACTTTTGCTCCCAGCTAAATATTTCAATTTTACCCGCGGTTCAAAATTACGATTTTGTCCCGTTTCAATTTACAGTTTTGTCATTAGTTTTTTCCCTTAAATTTACGATTTTGCCATTAGTTCAAAATTATGTTTTTACCCTCACTTAAAAATAAATTTACGCTTTTGCTCCCAGCTAAAAATTCCAATTTTGCCCTCAGTTCAAATTTACGATTTTGCCCCGTATAAATTTATAGGTTTGCCATTAGTTTTTTTCCTCACAGCCAAGTTACGATTTTGCCCTCAACTTAAATTTACATTTTGTCCATCGTTTTTGTTTGTTTTCCTGGTGAAATTACAATTTTGGCCCTAGTGTAAAACTACAGTCATGCCGGCAGCTGTCTGGCACTCCCCATTGGTACATTTAATTTACGATTTTATCCCTGAATTAAAATTATGCTTTCGCCCTCAGTTAAAAAATACGTTTTTCCCATCGTTTAGTTTTTTTAGCAAAACTATAAAGGTTTTTTGTTTTAATCGGTTGACTCGATTTAATTTTTTTTTTCGTGTCAAGGAGCTGCCTATCACTCGCTCATTAATCCTGAAAAATTACAGTTTTGCCCTGAGCCCAAAATTACAGTCTTATCATCGTTTTTATTTTTTTTTCTAGCAAAATTATAGTAGTGTTTTTTAATTGATTGAGGATTATTCGGTCATTGCCCCGCAACGCAGACGGGGCATCAACTATTATCTATATGAATTCAAAGTGTTTATGAACAGTGAATATGATAATTTTAGATTTTTGTTTTTTAGTTATAGTTTATTTATTATTCTGTTTGTAAGTATTTTTTAATAATAAATATCAAGTGATAATTTTTTAAGTATTTGTTTTCTTTTTTGTCATTAATAATATTTTAATTTATCATTCAATTATTTAACTTTAAATTCTAAATTCGTAACTATATTTATTTCTTATTATAACATTTCAACTTATTTGACAGTGTATTGTAATTCTTTTTGCAAGTATTTTTTTAATAATAAATAGCAAGAGATAATTTTTGACAGTGTTTTAGATTTTTAAATATTTATTTATATTTTAGTGGTTTCTTAAGTATTTATCTATTTATTTTTATTCTAATTTTTAGCATTTATTTATATTTTAATAATACACTAGGGTATATGCCTGCCGCGTTGCGGCGTTATGTTACCATTGGTATTCGACTGATATCGGTTCGGCTCGATACAGTACCCATATGATACATGCACTCGGTATAACAATCTACACGTGTTTTACATCAACTGAAACCATAAAAACAGTTGTTTGGATGGTATTGGTTTGGTTAATTATGGTATCGGTGTAGATAACAGATTTCTTTTCACAGAAGAAGTTATATAAATATTATCAAAACCGGAAACCAAAAAATATGAGTTTGTTTTTATTTTAATAGAAGAACTAAATATTTAGAAACCATTTTACGTTAATTATCTTATAAATATTGTATTGATGGTAAATCTCAGATATCTTTTTACGTTTGAAAGGTTCAATTTTTTAAATAAATAGTGTTTGACCAAAGCGGTCCAACCCTATAATGATTTCGTAAAGACTTATTTACAATATAATGGTTTCATAAAGACTTATTCATAATTTAATTTTTTTTAACAGCCAACAAATCAAATCCTGAGCACTCTCGGGGTACCCACTGGACAAACGGAGTACTCCGAGAGTAACCCGAGTCGTCCACCACCAATTCTGGGGAAAACCCGGTAATCCACCCGCCGTAGGCACGATGGTGAATTACCGGTAAAACCCGTTTGGCTCAAGGATCGAACTCATGTTTCCCTGGGTCTCCTATCACTACCCACCAATGTCTCACTCTTTTTTTTGCACCAAGTGGGAATTGAACTTGAGTTTTCAAAGAAGAACCCAAATACTCCTACCACTTGAGCTAGAGGTCATTAGCTATTTATAATTTAATTAAACTCAAATTTGAAGGGTAACCCACACGCCTGTAGGCACGATGGTGAATTACCGGTAAAACCCGTTTGGCTCAAGGAGCGAACCCAGTTTTCTCAGGGTCTCCTATCACTGCCCACCAATGTCTCGCTCTTTTTTTTTACACAAAGTAGAAATTAAACTTGAGTCTTAAAAAAAGAACCCATATACTCCTACCAATTAAGTTAGAAGTCATTGACTATTTATAATTATAATTTAATTAAAATCAAATTTCCAGCACTGTTCATGACGACTTTCGTTTATTATGTATAATTATTCCTTTCTATGATGATAATTGAATTGGGTACCAGTATCTTCACGATCTAAACCGTTCGATATCGTTCGAATAACATCAACGCTGGTACCGATATTCGTTTTTTATTGTTTTATGTCGGTGTAAAACACGTGTTGATTTCTCTATCGAACTCTATGTTTAGTTCAAAGTGTCCATGAACATTGAATATGACAATTTTAGGTTTTTGTTTTTAGTTATATTTTATTTATTATAAACAAACAACTTATTATTCTTTTGAAATTGAATCTTTTAATAGTAATATTGTATTTAGCATTTAATATGATTTTTTAGTGATAACGTATGTTCGTTCGTTAACTTTTCAAATAAAAAAAATCTAAATTTGTATCTATGTTTATTTATTTTTTTAGCATGCCAAGTTATTTTCCCGCTCATTATGAAGATACGTTACCGCGGGTATTGGATTGGTATCGGTTTGTTACATTACCGGTACGATTCATGCACTAGGTATAGAAATCAATATGTGTTTTATATCAACCAAAAACGATAAACTGAACACGGGTACCCACACCGATGTAGTTCGAACGGTATCGATCAGTCCAGATTGTCATGGTACTAATACCGATATTCATTTATCGTCACAAACAGAGTTGTATTAATGAAGGATTTTTGAAACCAGAAACTATAAAAATGAATATAGTATCAGTACTGATGTCGTTTTGTACGGTACGTTCGCAATACGATGTCAGTTTATTGAAAGGAAAAAAAACAAAAATAAATATCGGTACCGAATTGATGTTTTTTTGTTTTAGTTCGGTTCACTATGGTAGCGGCACGATATTTGTTATTAAACAAGAAAACATAAAAATCAATACATACCAGTATGATTGTTCTATTCAGTACGGTATGGTAGCGATACAAGTACCGATACAAATGTTGTTTAGTCAGTTTTGGTTCGGTTTGTTACAATAGCGGTAGAATAGCCATTTTCATTAAATTTTGTATGGAAATGTTGAAAAAATAAACATAGAACGCAAACCAACCAAACTGATATCAACTAAACAACATCGGTAGCAATATCGATATTCGTCACTATTGTTTTCGATCGATGTAAGGTTTTCTCTTTTGATTACTATAGCTAATGTGGATAATGTAACAAACCGACCGAATGCCCGCCGCGAAGCGCGGGAAAAAAATTACTAGTATATATTAAACAAAAATGGTCATGAATAGTAATCTAACATTTATATATTATTATATATTTTTTTATTTTTAATGTTTTTATTATTATAAATCACTTTAATCATATATGTTTATATGCAATAAATTTTAAGATACAATATTTTATAAATTAACGTCATTTACAATTTTATTTATTAATATTTTATTATTATAAATCATTTTAAACATATATTTTTTATATTCTATAATTTTCAAGATACGATATTTTATAAATTAACGTCTTTTACCAGTTTTCATTTATTCTAATATTATAGTTTAATGATTTATTATACTCTGAATAGTGTTACGACATTCTTATAATTTTTATCTGGGTTTCGATAAAAGCTTTGTTCAAAATTGGACGAGTCAATTAATATTGTTTGCTTTTTTTGTTCTTTACCGTGACAAACCGAATCGATACTTTACGAACTTTGGTAGCAGTATACAGTACCTCTTTTATATCCTAAGCTATAGCAAGTGCCAGTGACGAACAAAACTGATATTGTTGGAATAACATCAACATTGGTACCACATCGATTTCAACCGAACAGCGGTACTGACATTTGTACTTTTGATATTCATCCTTTTTAGTTTTTGATCCATATATGTATCAATATTCTTTTAGGCATATCATGACATTAAATTTTGGGTTTATCTTACAGTTGCTATACAAAGTGCCGATTACGGCATCGATGCCTTATTGAATCAAATCGATACTGGTCGGCTTCCTGCCGCAACGCGCGGTGAAAGTCATAGTATTATAAAAAAGAAACTGGTATTCATGGGGAGTTTCCAATTATATATATATATATATATATATATAGGAATAATAGTAGTTTCGTTTTTATAATACTAAGTTAAAAATAAATAAAATAACAATCTAGTTCCAATTAAATTGGACATGTGACTTGTCATACCATAAGTTACACAAATACATGTTTTTACTGTTTATATATACTTACCATTCTTATGTGCATCTTTAGTTCCATCAATGTACAATTAAGATTGCGTAATCAAGGCGCTACCACCACCCATGTCAATTCAACCTGCCACCTCAGCTTCACGCCTCCACCCCTTTAAGCATTACTAGGCTAACACCTAGTACCTCTGCGCCCGTCCATGCCCTACCGGAACAGTGACGTGGTGCTGACTGGTAGCATTCACACCCCTGGGCATGACTCGGTAACACTCAATCTAATCACACATTTGTCGATAACATCAAAATTACTTGTTATAACCTAATATGATTTTATGTAACTTAAACCAACTCAGTAACACATTACAAGTTTCATTAATATTTAAAATGAATTGTTTTGCTAATACGTCAATAATTAGTTCCATTAATATTCAATATATAAAGATCATCTTCATTATTAGTTTTAAAACAAACCATTTCTCTAATCTCATCATACCCGTATAGACTCTCTATAATTCAACTAAAATATTATATAGCTTAAATATGTGCAACAATATGTTATTAGACTGATATACGAATTAATATATGTTATCTATTTACTATCATTATGCTTGTAATTACCTTTAGTTTTCTGGTGGAGATTGATATGAGCACGTGGTTCCGCTCGTGATACGACAATACTCTGGTGGTCCGTCGGTGATCCAAATTTGCCGTTAAAAAAAGTTTTCATTCTATATTTGACTTTAGATTGAAGATATGATTGACAAGACTTGGTAGGACTATGGATTGGCTTGGAATCACATTGTAGCGTCTTCCTCACTTCCACATATTTTAGGTCAAAATTCCTCTCCATGTGTCTTTAGAAATTATATATTTTCAACTTTCTTTAGAGAGGTGCAATTTGTCATTAGATATACAAAAATAGTTGGTTAAGTTTCTAATATTTAAAGAATGAAAAGCAAGTTCTCACAATAATATATGAAAAAATACGAGGACGTAAACCTCTTTTTCAAAATTATACATTATACCAAGAATATGGTCATAAATAAATTTATAGTGATATGCATCTATATATGTTGTAAAAGTCATGTAAAACAACGATTAATTTCAAAACATGATTGACGACGGGCCAATGGGGAATCCCATTTCTACCCGTTTTGGAATCTATGGGCAGTCCCAACAGAGTACAAGCCCAACCAGAGCCTAACTTGCCCATTAAGTTTTCTCCTTCATAAAACGAGCGGGAAACGAGAAGTCAGAATATGCAGACATCCATTAATGACTGATAAGAGGAGCATCACGGCTGGCATCGTACTTCCCCTTCTTAAACATTAAATGCCACTGCCGATCTAACCGTTAGGGGTCAGACACGTGTCTGAGCCCCTCGAGGTCTTCCTAAAACCATTGGATTATCTCAACAAATATCCTATGTTCACGATAAGGTCTGGGACTTATACAAGGGTGAGGGCGGTAACAAAGGCAGGTATCATCTCCGGAACTATCTCATTTACTACACTCTCATTTACTCTCCTCTCATTAATTCCGACCAATATTCTCTTACATTTAATACCCACACACGTATTTATTAGATTCACACCAAAGAGGAAACCTTCCGGTGATTCTACTCATCGGGAGAAGCTCCTCTCATTTTCCGGCAAGTTTACTTACTCTCACGCCGGAGCTTGGTCACGGATCCCCCTCCCGGGGTCCCCCGTGACGAGGCTAACGGTTTATTCTTTTGTAGCTTCAAGGAACGGGACATCTTGACGTCAGCGAAGATCCACTTAACGTCAGCCGGGATTTGGGTATTCGACATTGGCGCCATCCGTGGGACATCAGCTCAACCGGTGTCTCCACACTGAACTCCGACGTCATAGATAACTCGTTTTAGGAAAGGCAGCATGGACACTACACCCGGTTCACAGGTCATTCAAATGGTACAGAATGATCATGACAAAGTTACGGTGGAAGATATAACCAATGAGGAAGAGAATGAGAATAAGACGGAATTGTTGGAAAAGGAGGAGACCATCACGCCGGAGTTTGTGGCCATGCACAGAGAGAAACTGAGAAAGTGTCTCAAGGACCTGGAAAGATAAGAGAAGCTCGACAGTATCAGGGCTAAGTTGTCGTTCGATACACCCTCTAATCAAGAGAAGGCAGACCCCCAAAACAAGGGCAGTGGAAGTGACCCACTGGAAACATTCATGACAACCCTTAGACAAATGTCCTCGGAAGAAAGGGAGGATCTCATCACGGGAAAGAAACCAGAAGGAAAAGAAAAGGAAAAGAAAAAACCAAGCAACGACGGCCTGGATCAACCCTACCTCCCACGGGACTTAGCTAAAGTCTCAAAATTTACCCGGAGGATAGCAGAAGCACCAATGCCCCCTAAGACAAAGCTACCCCCAAACTTTGACCGATATGATGGGACAAGAGATCCTGAGGATCATCTCCATGCTTTCAGGGGGGCAGGGCAACTGGGACGGTGGCCCATGCCGGTCTGGTGCCATATGTTTGTGCAAACCTTAACGGAGGGGGCCCGGCTCTGGTTTGACAGCCTCCCTCCAGGGGGAATCGATAGTTATGAAGAGTTAAGCGAAAAGTTCCTCAGGAACTTTGGTCAACAGAGAAAGATGGTCAAGAATCCAAATGAGATCCTCCACATAAGGCAAAGGGACAATGAGCGAATAGATCAGTATATGGAGAGGTTCGTCAAGAAGAGCATGAACATCAAAGATGTCCCGGAGGTCATGAAGATTAGCAGTTTCATAAACGGGCTAAAACATGCCCAGCTGTGTGAGAAACTGGGGGAGGAGTTCCCCCACTCATTTGACAAGCTTATGGACAGGGTCAGAGCCTTTGTCAGAGGGAAGGAGACGATCAAAAAAGCCAAGGAAACGGACGTCGCACCCCGGAGAATCGCCCCGGTTGCAAAGCCTCCTGACAAAGGTACACCCTACTCTAGAAAACCCACTTTTGATAGAATGTTGCACGACAGAGCAAGGCCCTCATACTCCCCGTACAGACCTCGGGGGAGAGGTCCCCCTCCTTATTCTGATCATTTCACCCCTCTCACCAAAACCCCAAGTGAGATACTGGCCACTGAGAGGGTAAAGAACTCCTTCCCAAGGCCACCACCCATTAAACCCGGGCCGAAAGCACAACCAAACGAGTATTGTGAATTCCACAGAGGTTTCGGGCATAAAACCGATGACTGCATGTATTTAAAAAGAGAAATAGAGACTGCAGTAAAGACGGGAAGGCTGGCCCACTTGGTTAAGGAAATTAAGGAAGGGGGAGAGGACCGCAAGGGAAGAGATGTAAGGGAGCCTGGGAGGGCAGATGTTGATATGATTAGAAGGAGGAATGAATTCGATACCACCCGAAGTGTAAAAGCCAGGATCCTGGGCTCCCCGAGCTGCATGAAAGCTCCCATCCTTATGCCATACCTGGAAGAAAGCGAAGTGCAACGACTTCCCCTAAACATCTCGGCCATAATAGCTGGCCATAAGGTGTCTCGAATACATGTGGACGGAGGGTCCGGTGTCGAGGTGATATACGAGCATTGTTTCCTTAGATTCGACAGAGATGTAAGAGATCGGTTGGAAGAAGATTCCATCCCCTTGGTGGGATTCAACAACAGCATATCACACCCCTTGGGAAAGATCAGGCTCCCATTTACAGTTGGGGTAGGGGATCGGGTCCGAACGATAAATCTGACCTTCACAGTGGTCCGGGCACCCTCAAAGTACAACGCGATTTTATGAAGACCTGGAATTGGAGACTTACAGGCACAGGCATCCACCCCCCACGGAGCTTTAGTATTTCAGACACCGAAGGGTCTAGCATGGGTTAAATCTGCTTATGAGGTAATCTCTTCCGTATCCAAAGAGGAGGCACCTGAGAAACCCCAGAAAAAGGGAGTAGAAGAGTGGGTCCTTAGCGACAGGTTCCCAGAACAAACGGTCAAAGTGGGAAGCCACCTAAGTGACAAATGCAAGAGTGCCCTGAAGGAGTTGCTTCTCCACAACATAGATGTGTTTACATTTCAACATGGGGACATGACAGGAGTCCCCAGGAGCCTGACCGAGCACCGGCTAAACACTTACACATGGGCAAAACCGGGGAAACAGAAAAAGCGAAGCATGGAACCCAACAAGAGACGGGCTGCTTGTGAGGAAACCAGAAAACTGCTTAGGGCAGGGATAGTTAGGGAGGTGAAGTATCCGTCCTGGATCGTCAATCCGGTTATGGTTCAAAAGAAAGACGGGGGGTGGAGAATGTGCATCGACTTTCAAGATCTGAACAAAGCATGTCCTAAGGACTGTTATCCCCTCCCGGAGATAGACGTTCAGGTAGAATCTTTGTCTCAGTACCCCCTGAAGTGCTTCCTGGACGCCTACAAGGGGTACCACCAAATCCAGATGTCAATGGAAGACGAAGAAAAAACTGCCTTCATCACAGACGAAGAGACATTCTGCTACACCAAGATGCCGTTCGGTTTTAAAAATGTTGGGGCCACATATCAGAGGTTCATGAACGCTTTGTTCAGGGAACAAAGGGGAAGGAACCTAGAAGTATACGTCGACGACATTGTTATCAAAAGCCTGACGGAGATGGCCATGATAGACGATATAGCCGAGACTCTCAACACTATGCAAGATGTGAACATGAAGTTAAACCCTGGGAAGTGCTGTTTTGGAGTAGAGGAGGGGAGTTTCCTGGGAGTAGTGGTCACTAAAGGAGGAATCAAAGCAAATCCGGAGAAAACCCAAGCTGTGGCCGAGGTGCGATCTCCCAGGTCCCTGAAGGACATTCAGCAGCTAAACGGGAGACTAATAGCGTTGAACCGTTTCTTATCAAAGGTAGCCGACAGGACCCTTCCCTTCATGAAAGAGTTGAAAGACTACCTCCAGACAAACAAGTTTAAATGGACCACAGAGGCTGAGGCTGCCTTCCAAGAAATGAAAGCTTACATCTGCAAGCTCCCAACGTTGGCCACCCCGGTACCCGGGGAGCCGTTGCTCCTATACCTGTCCGCCTCGAAAACGACCATAAGTGCGGTCATGATGGTAGAACGGGAAGGGAAACAGATCCCCATATATTTCATCAGCAGAACACTTCAAAAGGTACTCAGGAGACCGGAGCTGGCATTGGCTTTAGTCTTCGCATCTCGAAGACTCAGGAGGTACTTCCAAGGGCACAAGATTACCCTGATGACCGACCAACCCCTTCAAAAGGTACTCAGGAGACCGGAGCTGTCGGGACGGTTGGCTAAGTGGGCTGTGGAGCTGGGGGAACACTCTCTGGAGTTTAAGCCCAGGACGGCCATGAAGGGGCAGATACTGGCCGACTTTTTAGCAGAGGTACCCGAGGATGAAGAGAAGGAGCTTTTAAAATGGGAAGCCTTGGAGAAAGAAGAAAAAGAAAAGGAGGACAAGGCTGTGTGGAAACTACTCACCGACGGGGCCTCTAGTGAAGAAGGGAGCGGGGCAGGCATCACACTGATAAGTCCCGAGGGGATTGAGCTGACCTACGCCGTGAGGCTGGACTTCGAAAACACCAACAACACTGCCGAGTATGAGGCCCTCTTGGCAGGAATGAGACTGGCACAAAAAATGAAAGCAAGGCACGTGGAAGCTAGCACTGATTCACAACTGGTAGTAAAACAGTACCAAGGAGAGTATGAAGCCAAAGACAGCATCATGGCTCAGTATGTGGCAAAAGTGAAAGAAATGGCCAAGGCATTTAAAACTTTCAGACTGGAGTACATCCCCCGAGGAAGAAACAGAAAGTCTGATGCCCTCAGCAAGCTGGCCACGGTGGCATTTGACCACCTCGCGAAAGAAGTTAAGGTGGAGGTCCTGACATCTCCTTCCCTTAACACGAAGGAGGTAGCTGCAGTTGAGAGTACTCAGGAAACATGGATGACACCGATTGTCAAGTTCCTCAGGGATGGAATTTTACCCGAGGGGGAATGGGCAGCCAGAAAGATAAGGGTCAAAGCCCTGCAATACGAACTGATTGATGGGGAGTTATACCGAAGATCATATCTGGGTCCATCCCTGAAGTGTGTCGATATGGAAGAAGCTGAATATGTGGTTAGGAAGATGCATGATGGGATTTGCGGAATGCATTCGGGCCCAAGGACGATAGTGACGAAGGCAATGAATGCAGGGTTCTACTGGCCACGAATGTACGAGACATCATCCGAGGAAATCAAGAAATGTGATAACTGCCAGGTGCATGCACCAATGACCCACCGACACAAACACCCCATGATACCGGTCTCAACATCTTGGCCATTCCAAAAATGGGCTATCGACATAATTGGGCCATTCCCGGAGGGCCCGGGAGGGGTCAAATATGTAGTGGTGGCTATTGATTATTTCACCAAATGGATCGAAGCGAAGCCCCTGGCCAAAATCACTGGAGAACAGATGCGACGATTCGTATTAGACAACATCATCTGCAGGTATGGGGTCCCAAAGGAGCTGGTAAGCGATAATGGCGTCCAATTTGCTGGAAGACCTTTTAAGCCATGGTGCGAACAGATGCACATTCAACAAGTATTCACTTCCATCACCCACGCCCAAAGTAATGGATTGGTAGAGAGAGTTAACCAAAGCGTCATCAAGGGAATGAAGGGAAGACTCGGGAGGAAGCAAAAGGGATGGCTGGAAGAATTACCATTCGTGTTATGGGCATACAGAACAACTCCTAAAGGTTGTAATGGGGAGACTCATTTCAGCCTAACCTACGGGACAGAAGCTGTTATCCCAGCTGAGATAGGATCCCCAACTGCCCGAATGAGGCTCCGGGAGGAGGAAAACGAGCAAGACCTCAGGACGAACTTGAACCTCTTGGAAGAAAGAAGAGAAATAGCGGCAGTCAGGGAGGCCAAATACAAGAGACAACTGGAAAGTTATTACAACGCCAGGATGAAAAAGCTCAACCTCGTCCCCGGAGACCTAGTCCTAAGAGCAAATGAAGCCAGCCTGCAGGAAAGCACCGGAAAGCTAGGCCCCAACTGGGAGGGGCCCTACCGGGTCATATGGGCGAATGGCAAAGGAACTTGCAAATTGGAAACACTCGAAGGTAAGGAGATCCCCAGGACCTGGAATCTCATGCAGCTTAGGAAATATTATGTGTAAGGGGTCCACCCCCAGGGAAAACGGCCAAGAGCCACTTTTGTAGTAGTTAACTATTAATCTCGGGTTCCCCCAAAGACAGATCTTTTGTAACAATCTATGACGGGAAGTACGAATCCCTAGGAAGTAAATGGAAAACGGACAGTCAACATGTCCTATTTTGACAAAACAATGGGTATTACACCTGGGCAGACGTGCCCAGGAAAACCATTAAACCTAATTAACAGGTAAACACACGTGTATAAGGCATCTCAAACATTCCAAAAGCCCGGCCGTGGGGCAAATAAGGGTCTAGCTAACCCAAAAGAAAACGGGCAAAACAAGTCAAAAACATAATACCACATTATAAACTTGCCCATCGATTGGCCTCGAACAGACAATCATAGTTTAACAAACAAACAAAAAATACGACATACTTTTGTAAACAAAACCACAAACGGAAGTTTCCTTTATTTGCATAAAGTACATACACAAAGAAAGGCCTTAGTAACCTTGGCAAGAGTAAACAACACACGAAATGACAAATATAGCAAAACGAGACAAAGGTATAGCTCCTCGCTAAACGGTCTAAAGGTCTCCAGGGAAGCACCGAACTGACCCTCGGTAAAAGCCCCTGCAAAACAAACAGCCACAACAAGAAACAGACAAAAAACAAGGAAGCAATACACAGTCATAAGCTACATGATTAGATACTAAGGAGGTCCCCGACACGAAGGACCTCCTCCCAAGCAACCAAACAAAGTTCAAAAGTGTCCTAGAGCAGGTAAGTTATCCATATTACAACCATATCAAAGATGTTAAATGTCTGAAATTCACTGGGGATCACCCCCGGATAGAGATGGTGGAGACGAGGGACCGGCAGAGGAAAACATGGCTTTTAATTCATCAATAGATATCAGGGGATGCTCCAGGATTTTCTCAAGGATGGCAGGGGTTTTACGCCCAAACTCCTCATTCAGCTTGGACAACCTCTTCTTTGCCTTGGAATTGTAAAGAGGAGTCTCCTTTCTTCCCAGGCCCTGAGCGGAATAGGCATAGCCATCCTTCAATCCTGACTGGTAGCCAACATCCCTGTATGCCCTGTACACCTCCTCCAGACCGCTCTTGAAATCCTCTGACTGAGCAACAACAGCAAGGAAGGCTCCAAAGCCTTCAGTAATTAACCAGTGCTTCTCCCTTGCCAATCGCTGATTATCGTCAGAGGTTATCCCATAGTCCGCATACATGGTGTTAAGTTGCTCCTGTGAAACGGAGCCAACTTCCTTCAAATACTTCAACTCGGCAGTCAACTCTTCTTTCACCTCCATCAGCACCGCCATCTCCTGCTCCCAGGCTCGTTCCTTCTTCCCCAGCACAGCTCCAGCCCTCTGAACAAAAGGTCAGTTTATAAAAAAAAAGGGGGGGGGGAGGAAGGAAGGACTATATACCTTCTCATCCTGCAGCTTCCTCTCAGCTTCAACTACCTGGCACCTAAGACCAACAACAACAGATTGGGAAGCCTTAAGCTCACATTTGAGTCCTTTATTCGTCCTCCTCAGGTCATCAACCCTCTGTAGCATACCAGCCCCCCTAAAAAAGCTCTCACAAAGAGACATACTATATTGATCTTCGAAAAGAACGTCCCTCAAAGCGGAATTTACGAATTTATGGGAAGGAGGGACGTCATGACTCAGGAAGTCCCTGGCAGCCTCGGGAGTCCCTATCACCGAGGACTGAGTTACCTTCCATTTAGGGACGTAGGTAAAGGGGACAGCATCAGCAAACAGAGGGGCCAAGGGAGACCGATGGACAAAACCCTCAGGTTCAGAAGGCTTACTGGTCCCCGTGGCATGAAGAGGAGAACGCTCAAAGGCTGAGGTAAAGTAGGCCAAACCTAATTCCGGAGTCTTGTCCTGTACGCGGGAAGATGAGGGACCAGTAGTAATCTCTATGGGGTCACCAGAACTCCCCTGCAACAAGAGAAGCATTAGAAATCAAACAGAGATAAGACAGGGTAGACAAAAAGAAAGAAAGGGCTCACCAGTAGAGGGGCACTCATAAGGCTTGAAGACCTCAAGTGTTTAGACAAAGAGCCTTTAACCCCAGCATGAGGAAGGTCAGAGGCAGCTTTCGACGAAGGGGGAGGCTTCTGACCACTGGCACTCCGAAGTCTTTGTCGAATGTCACGGGGAGCAGGGGCTGGCTGAGGACTCACAGATTTTCTCTTACGAACCAAACAAATTTCCACATCTTCATCATCATGTTGACCAGAATGTTGAACAAGGGGAAGGTCAGGAGAACTTTCCTCCTCATCAGAAGGGTTTCCCTCATCACCACCCACAACAGTGGAACCCCCAGCCTGGGCGGTCCCCCGGTAGCCGACACCACTCCACTCCTGCTCAAACCCGGAACAACTTCACCATCAACCACAAACCACACATCCTTGGAATCTCCCTGGAGCAGTCCCCACAAGGTCAACTCTGCAGAAGAAAGGCACTAAAGATGACTAAGAAGATGCAAAAAGACAAAGGCAAACAAATACAAACCCTAGATGAAAAAATACCTTTTTTACCGAAGAAAGCTTTGGGACGAACGGGATAGGAGGGGCTCAACCCCCCCATGGCCAAGATCCCTTCGGAGAAAGTAAAAGCCCTGGTAGGGTGCTCGTGCATACGTTTCCACTGGACAGTCTCGTTCGCCGACAAGGTAGGGATAGCATCTTCGATAGGGGTATTAACATCCCTAGGCAAAGGGGATTCTGACATCATAGCAGCAGAAACAAAGATGAACCTGCTTTTCCAGTCCTTCGGGTAAGTGGAGGTCGGCATGAAAGAATAGCAGGGTTTTGACACATTGTTCTGTCTCTTAGCGAAGGTGTACCAATCCCCGTCGGAGATCAGCTTGTAAAACATACAGAATAAGGGAACGGAAGGCTCACTGGAAATGGCTGCACAAGACAGCTCGAAATGTACCACCCTCATCCATCCCAAGGGATGCAACTGGGAAAAGTGCACCCCAAAATGACGAAGCAGATCGATCTTAAAAGAAGAAAGAGGATATCGAACCCCACAAGAAGAAAAAGCCAGGGTATAAAGAGGGATCACATCCGGCGTGAACACCGCTGGATCATTCGGACCCGGCAAAGACGGAGAAAACTGTTCAGAAATGTTGTACGTTTCAACAAAGGACCTCAAATCCTTTGCTGTCAGAACCGATTTTATCATCGAACGGCCAGAGCGGCTCATGATTGAAGAACGATGATTGAAAGAAATCGCTATGGAGAAAAACCAGAGGAATTAGATAGGGAACTCGGGAAGAAACTGGGTATTTAAAGAAGGTAACTGACCCACAGTAACCGTCCCATCACTTGTCCCTTCAAAATTTAAAAGAGACGCACGTGTCTCTAGGGTGTTAATTCCCACCGTCGGTATACAGTGAAGTAATGGCCCGAGAAGATAGCCAATGATGACAAATCAGGGGTGGGCCCATATCCGAAGCCCAAAAAAGTGAGCCTTCTTTTTAAACAATTATGATTCAGCCCCGGATCATGAGCCTCGGGTCTCAGAACCAGGGACTAAAGATGACTTGACGACGGGCCAATGGGGAATCCCATTTCTACCCGTTTTGGGCTATCTATGGGCAGGCCCAACAGAGTACAAGCCCAACCAGAGCCTAACTTGCCCATTAAGTTTTCTCCTTCATAAAACGAGCGGGAAACGAGAAGTCAGAATATGCAGACATCCATTAATGACTGATAAGAGGAGCATCACGGCTGGCATCGTACTTCCCCTTCTTAAACATTAAATGCCACTGCCGATCTAACCGTTAGGGGTCAGACACGTGTCTGAGCCCCTCGAGGTCTTCCTAAAACCATTGGATTATCTCAACAAATATCCTATGTTCACGATAAGGTCTGGGACTTATATAAGGGTGAGGGCGGTAACAAAGGCAGGTATCATCTCCGGAACTATCTCATTTACTACACTCTCATTTACTCTCCCCTCATTAATTCCGACTAATATTCTCTTACATTTAATACCCACACACGTATTTATTAGATTCACACCAAAGAGGAAACCTTCCGGTGATTCTACTCATCGGGAGAAGCTCCTCTCATTTTCCGGCAAGTTTACTTACTCTCACGCCGCAGCTTGGTCACGGATCCCCCTCCCGGGGTCCCCCGTGACGAGGCTAACGGTTTATTCTTTTGTAGTTTCAAGGAACGGGACATGTTGACGTCAGCGAAGATCCACTTAACGTCAGCCGGGATTTGGGTATTCGACAATGATAAAGAACAGTTAAGTATTATTAATAAGTTATTCTAGTGTTGTAGGTCAAAGAACATTTTGAGGGACTAAAGATAATAACTCCAAGGTCCCTTACCCAAATTTTATTTTTATAAGCCCTTATTCTTTATCTGGTCTAGTAATGGACAATCGACAATAATAAATAAAAATATTTTTATGTTTATATGTTTTATAGTTTATAAATATGGTGGATACAGAATCACCACTAAGAAGAGTTCTGACTTGTTCGTTGTAAATTTCCACCATTCGCCCAAAAAGCTTATATTTTACATCATCTTTTCTTGTATTTGATGTATCAAACAGATCAGTAAGATCCAAATAATTGATGTCCAATTCTTTTCAAGATGCACTAAAAGGGCCACACTATCAAAATAACTAAACATCAACCGTATCAAAACATAATCACAAAGTTAGACGTTAAAATATGTTGCCCATTACGAACACACAACTGAAAAATAACAGTACATACACTTGATTTATTTGCATGGATGGTAGCCCTCACTATTTTTACATCGATACATATATACCGGCCTACTAGGGCGAAACGACGCGACTATATGGAAACGACGCATCCCTTTGAAGTATGGTTATATAATTAGCCTATGGTTATACATTTAGAGTTTACACTCTTGGCCCTTTTCTAAACATAATTACATAAAGACACTAAAACGTTAATTATTAACTGTTTACATAATAGGGGGAATGTTAACGTACAAAAGCCCCTTAACGTGCAACAGTGCATGAGTGAATTACGTATGTTCAATTTAAAATACGCATGTTATAATACAAAATTACGCACCTTATTTGCATAATTACGCATGGGTTGGGTTTAACCCTAATTACGTACGTTTATTTGCATAATTATGTGTGAGGTTGGGTTAACCCTAGTTACACTTGTTATTTTTTCACTTGTGCACTGTCGGACATTAAGACACTTTTGTATTTAAACCTTTCACTGCACAATAGATTACTAACTATTAGACTATAGATCCTAGGGATCACTGAATTCACTTTATCAATCTAGAATAAAAATAAAGAACAAGGACGAACATGGATGAACCCTTAAAACCAAACTTGAATATAATCGAACAAGACCCGTGAATGTTCACAATTGATTGGCCATATATATTGCCAATGAATAGAAGTGTCGATTATCTTTGATCAACACAACCCTAACTTTAAATAACGTAAAATAAATAATTTTTAATTTACAAACTTTTACAACTCCAACCTTAAACGATGTAACATAAATAGTTTCTAATTACAAATACATCTATGACACGTAAACGTACTAGACTTTCTAATTGAACTGAGATGCAAAATCAAATCAAACACGGATTGAATATTAAATTTGTTGGTTTCACGATTGAAGGTTTAAATTAATAATCTTTATCTTCTTTGAGCCTTGGCTCTAATGCCATCGTAGATTCTAGGGATAACTGAATTCAATCCATCAATCAAGAATAAAAAAACAAGGAAGAACACATATGAACTCTAAAAAAACCAAACTTGGATATAATCGAACAAGACCCACGAATGTTTACAATTAATCGGTCATGTATATTGCCGATGAACAGACATGTCGATTGCCTTTAATCGACACAACCCTAACCTTAACATAAACTATTTAACTAACTTACACTAAGATAGTTTGGCTAGTTACAAATACATATATGACACATAAACTAAACTTTCTAATATATTAATTCCAACCCATAACTTTGTATTAAACAATTAGCGCTAATAATACAAGTATTATCTCATTATTGTATGTGTTTTCCCCTATCCCGTCTGCTAAAATGCGAAAATGCACTCGTTGTAACGGTCCATAATTAATGATCTTCTATATTAGCCTTTGGGTGCCTCCAACACCATCTGATACACGTGCAAGATCTTTAGGATTCAATGTGATTATTTAAGCTTCTAATAAACAACATAAAGTGGTAAGTTATATAAGTTTATAATTAAGCTTAAAATCGGTGTCTTAACATTCAGTATCTTAACATAAATATGTTGGATCAGTTCTGTTTGAACATAAGGGAAAACATGAATAAATAACATACCTTTGATTGCATCAGCACAGGCCAGCAGAGAATCCAGATGGAGACGCAGCAACAGTATTTGACATGATTGTCAGCTTGATCTGGTTCCTCCTTAGGGTGCAATCTAATGATGGTGATGATGAGAAACCGACAAGGGAATCGGTTATGGAGAGGAGGTCGATTGATGTTATGAGAGTAATTAGGTTGTCTAACCTTGAAACCTCTACATTAGTCTCCTTATATAAGCACCCAGGAGGAAACCCTAATTAGTTAATAAGGGTAATTAGGCCCATCAACAATTACCAACTAATTATTTAATAGGATTGTTATATATTTTGATCCATATAATGTAAATGATTATAATGGCTACTAGATTAAATATGACATAAAATATATTTAATCTTACATTCTCCCACTTAGCCGAGTAATCATTTACTATGAGTATTAGATAAGCCTGATCAGGAGTTAACACTCATTTTAGTCTTAAACAAGTACTATAGCAGAGAAATACAGCCTTTGAATCATTATGCGACTCAGGACCCCCATTAATCATACTATAGCCTTAATTTAAAACCTAATCGTTATGATCAAAATACACATAAGCCCTTTGTTTGATTTGTAACTTTATTTGTCTATATGCCATTATGTCGACTTGACATATTCTTAGAGACATACAAAATCAAACTGATGATGAAAATTAACTAATACTTACTCATTCATAGTACGATATGCAATTGCGCATGGCCATTAATTAATACCCGTCTATGAGCTCTCTTAATAAGACTTATGGGTAATAGCCCTTCAGTTATAGGATCCTTAAGCATATCATGAATGTATTCGATACAAAACTTAGTTTCCTCAATTCGTTCATAAACGAATAATTAATTGCGTATCGAAAATTAATGCAGCACCTCTTGAACTGTTACTGTTCAAGGAGTTATGGTAGCTAACTTTATCATACTAAGTCTTCAAAACATTAATTATATGGAGTTAATAAACTTATGAGTCCACTGATAAATTTCCAACAACATTTAATGACTATATTATGTCGTTATAACTTAGGTTGTTAATATCAGTGCATTATGACTCCTCCATGAAATAGGTTTTTTTGTCTGCTGACATAAAGATATACCCGAAATTACATTTTGTCATCTTTGAATATCTCAAAGTTAGAGTAATAAACCGGTTTTAATTCTCACTTCTTCTTCAAATTATAGCTTCTCGTTTCTTTTAAAGATATTGTAATACTCCATTAGATGCTTCACATTAATCTAGACATATCTAGTGTGTTGCAATGTGAGTAATATCTAAACGAGTATAGACTTAAACTTACATAAGACTTCCAATTAATGAAGCGTAAAAAAATAATCTCATTTACCATATGATCCTCTGAAGGAGAGCAATACAGATTGTTACATATGTAAGGACCCATTTAATGTTAAACTTATGGAGCGGAACTAATATCCCATTGGGTCTATCTCAGTATGTTATGATATCAATCACGTAAGAGATATCTCTGAGATTTATTATATTAAAGTTTGTGTTAACAATGCTTTGACTTATGTAACATATACTTGTCAAAAGAATGTCATCTATATAGACAAATTTATTTTAGTTGATCCCACTCATCTTGAGGTAGGTACATTAATCCACTTGATTGTTGATGAAAATAATTACGTTAAGATTTCATCACATTATAATGTTTGCATTAACCCATACATGAATTTTATTGACTTATAAACAAAGTGTTCCTTAACCTTCAGTTTAGAACTTTCAGGTTGTTTTATGAACATGTAAATGTGTCAGCCAGTTTGTTAGGGAAAATTGTTTTTAATGTTCATCTAATGTAGCCTTAAACTATTATAAGCTACTAGAACAATGATGATCCTCAAAGAAAACTTTGATAATTTATCTCTTCCTAAGTATAAACTTTGACAATCAATCATGTTTCTTAGTGTCTTAACGTTTGTATCAGGATTTGGTTTAGTTATGAACACTCTTAGGTAATTCAATCAAATCCCAAACGTTATACGAACACATAAAATCAGTTTTACTAGAAAACCGTTTTATTCCATTTAGAAGATTGATTGACACTAATGGCTTAATTTGAAGAGATAGGATCAGTAAACATTTCCAAAATCCATTTCAACTTCAGTTAGGGAGGTTATGTAATCATCAAAGTTACTAGGCTTTTAAACCTAGATGACCTCCTGAGTTGATTATTGGGTTCATTAGAAGTTTCAGTTTTATGGATTAGCTCTTGGTTAGGTTGCTATCATTTTCCTTCTAAGTTTGAAAGAGTTGGTGCAGTATGGTGTACAAGAGGTGTAATCGGAGTTAAATTTGGAGTGAAATTTAATGACACTCTTCCCCCCGCCTCTTGTATTCCTTACAAGTCATAATAAGGACTTTGACTGCTCCCACTGACCTTAGAAATCTTTAGGAACTCGGCATTGTCACACCCCGTATTCCACGTGTCACCGGTGGGCCCGATGGGGAGTATCGTGACGTGGTTGGCAACATAATAGTCAAACAACACAATATTTAAATGCACAGCGGAAGCAAATGAAAAATATATTACAATCCGAATATAAAGTAATATCAAGTATTACAACGAAAAGTAAAGGATCCACAGGCGGATCTTAAAACATAAATATTGTTCAACAGACTTTAGACGCCTAGAACTTGCAAGATTCCTTATTAACGTCCTGAGCAGCTTCCAGCCTATTACGTACTTGTACCTGTCACTTAGACTTTTGAAAATACGTCAGTTTTCACTGGTAAATACACTCAACTGACTCATTTGAAAAGAGTTTAAGAAAATTGATTTAGATGCACCAGGCACAAAATATTTTGACACTTTGATTAAAATGCACAGAGGCAAAATTAATCTTTTATACTTGGGAAAATTATTTATATATAATCTTGTATACAGTTTTACTTATTTGTCGTCCATTAGGGCCGGTTAGAAGAGCCGGACAGATTAACTGACACGCCACAGGTATAATGCCCACAGGCTATCATCCTCTAAGTGGATTACCAGTTCCGGTATAATGCCCACAAGGATGATACCTCGGAGTGGATTACCAGTTTTTACATAATGCATCTGTCAGGTGTATGCCTACACCCTGTGCTTAGGTCGTGGCCATTTCTTAAAATGATGCCAAGGATATCCGGGACATGGTTATTAACCCCCAAAAGCCATACACCAAATAATACATATTAAACAGGTTATGTAAATACATCAATCACAATCCGATTTAAATGACTACATACACCTGACCAAGCGGTACTTTTATAGTGCCGTATCCCAAGCCCGTATAGGGAAAATAAGTTAAGAGTATTTACCTGAGCTAGCTCATGTCTTAAATAGCAAGAATTATAATAACTCAGCCGTATTCACTTAAGTAAGCGTAGGTACAATTTACCGGAAGGCTCTGGTCTGGAATGATGGTATAAATAACCAATTAGAATGCTAACGGGTCTTTAATTAAGCCTAAGCTTAGACTGGTTAGTCTTACCGAAAGATACGGTTCAAACGCATGATTAAGCGAAGACCGGATAGAATGTGATTTAGACCCGACAAGTATGAAGACTTGTTTAATATGGGTATATTATACACATTCTGGATTTTGAGATAAAACCGATAGGGTTTGACCCGTTTCGGCTAATTTATGTAAACTAGTTACATAAACCGAACCGAACGCGTAATAAGCGTAACGGGCAATAATGAGAGCCATTTACAGGTTTCCTAAGTTAATATGCTCCAAATATGTTGTGACATCTGTAAGATATCATTTATTATGCCCGAAATGAATTTAAACACAAACTATGCCCCGTAGGGGTAGTTTGGTCATTTATAAGGTGATAAAAGAGTTTAAGTAGTATCCTGAGTTACAGGTCTGATGAAATCAGCAAAGATAATCAATTTTCTAAGTTATATCAGTAGGGCATTGTATATATGTGAAATTTATCAATTATAACCAAACTATGCACCGTAGGGGCATTTTGGTAATTTCACATAAGCCGAAAAGCTCAAAACTGAAGTCTGAGTTAAACAACTTTTGCTTACTGTTAAAATATTATAATTTACCTCAAATATCAGTAGGTATCACCCTTTGTATGTTTAAAATAGTTTTAGTACATACTATGCGTTAAAACGCTTAATAAGGCGATTAGAAGCCGTTTCCGGGTTCTATATAGAAATCTGATAATTTTATTATTCCAGAAGTCTTAAAATAATTTATTTATCATATGTGATCAGTAGAAAAATGTTTGGAGTCATTTAGATATGTAAAATTCATTTTATAGCCCGTAAGGGTAAAACCGACAATTACCGGGTTAAGCCTACGACTATAAGTTATGCTCAGCCTAAAATTAATTAAAAATCTTCAAAAATCCCAAAATAATATATTACATCAGTGGGTATTAATTTTGATATTAAAAAGTAGGCTTAACTAGGCTATACGCTAATTGCGCCGTTTTATTAACATAAGCTTCTTAATTACGCTAATGAGCATAACTCTCAATCTACACCTCAAACTGATGTCAAACTTTGCATACAAGTTTATATATCAGTAATTAAGGTTTCTACTCTTTTACATTTTCAAAAATCACATTTTAAGGTGAAAAGGGCATAATGGTCAACATATGGGCAATTAACGGAATCATGCGTATTAATCGGTTAACTAATGAACCATGGTGTATAATCACAGAGAGTTATACTAGCATGTAACCTGGTCCAAATGAAGCTCTTAGGTATTTCTAAATCATACCAAAACGGGTCAGAACTGAAGTCAAAGCAAAAGTCAAAGTTTTGCGACTTTCGGTTCCGAACCGGGTCAAAACAGGGAATTATCGGGTTGAACATGTTTAGACATGTTCTTACACTAATTACCAAGTTATATTAATGATCAAACAGGTTGTATGTGTTCTACATTGCTAATCATGCATAAATTAGAATTTAAGTATCCTGTTGACTTTTTAATAATAAGTTTGACCCGACATTTGACCTAGTTAGAGTGGGAATCAGGGGGAACTCTTTTAAGGGTTTATTACCCACATAATTACCAACTTATAACTACTTTTGATTCGACTAATCACTGGACCATTAGTGATTAATCTTAAAGTCAACCGTTAAATGCGACGGTTTGACTTTTAAGTTATAACTAAGTAAAAACTTAACTAAGGAAGGATTAGCAAACTTACTGAAGTCCTATGCTTGATTAGGAAGGTCTTGTGTCTGCTCTTAAGCTCCCAAAAGCTCCAGAATTGCATAAGAAGTGAATGATCAAATGGTTGCAACTTCATGGCCTTTTATAGTGTTTAACTCACCATAGATTGTTGACAAATAATTCTACCACTGACCACAACTCATCAACAAGTGTCCCTAGTGTTCTAGGGGTTGTTTAGGGGCCAAGCAAGATGAGGAAATTCGTTTAAAGGTCGAAAATCGCGTTTAAACAGCAACTAGCCCCGTTTTTTGATACTGGGCATCCCTTGCGCACCGTAAGCATAAGTTCTTGCGGTGTGCAAGGCTTCTGATCAGCCTTCACATTTTCCATTTTTTGCATAAATGACTCTTGGCCCTTCCGAAAGGTCAACTAACCTTTATATTTTGCACTTTGAGCCCTCCATATTTACCTACAAGGGCTTTAGGACTTATACCCACTTTATTTAGTCCTTGATCACTTTGTTATTACCCGAAAAGTCATAACTTTCAGCGTTGACGCTTTAACCCCTCGCATACGAATTTGATCATAACTTTCTCATACGATAACGAAACTTTATGAAATTTATATCGTGTATTCTAGTGAGCATAATTAACCGTTACAAAGCTTCGGGTTTGTCAAAAGGTCACTCAGAGGTATAAATTAAACATGTTGACACATTTAACCCCTGTAGTTTGTAATCTCTCACTTTCTTTCATATTTAGCTTCGTATGATCCATGATTTATTCGTTTGAAGGTATGAGCATCATGTAGGGTTAATGTATAATGTATTTATTCACTGTTGACATTTAGAACTCGTATATTCACATACTTTCCTTGTTTTTCAACTTTAGTCCTTCTATACATTCTTTCACACGTTCAAACATATGACACGTGTCAACTTATTATAGGACGTGAATTTTCGAGGTGTTACAATAATTGTGCCATTAACTAAGCTAACCTGTAAAACAGTTAAGTTTGAATGGGGATCTAGGCAAGAAGAGGCTTTTAAGATTTTAAAGCAAAGGTTAACAAACGCCCCAATTCTTGCCTTACCAGAAGGGACAGAAGATTTTGAAGTTTACTGTGATGCTTCTAAGCTAGGATTAGGATGTGTGCTAATGCAATGCAAAAAGGTAATTGCGTATGCCTCAAGGCAATTGAAAAAGCACGAAGAAAATTATACGACTCATGACTTAGAATTAGGATCAATAATTTTTGCCCTTAAGATTTGGAGACACTATCTGTATGGCAGTAAGTTTACAGTCTATACAGATCATAAGAGTTTAAGATACATATTCGGACAAAAGGAATTAAACATGAGGCAAAGAAGATGGATGGAAATTCTAAGTGACTACGACTGTGATATTCAATATAACTAAGGAAAGGCAAATGTAGTAGCAGATGCCCTAAGTCGTAAGTATCATGAAAAGAAAAAGCGAGTTCGTGCTCTTAGATTAAATCTTCAAATAGATTTAATGGAACAACTGAAGAATGTTCAAGCAACAGCAATCAAGGATGATGCTGAAGGAATGAAAGGACGAATAAAGGAATTAGAGCAAGGAAGTGATGGAATTTGGAGATTCCAAAAGAAAAGGATTTGGGTACCTAAACAGGGAGAATTAAGAAATAAGATTTTAGAAGAAGCCCATAAATCTAGGTATACCATGCATCTTGATAATAATAAGATGTACCAAGATTTAAGAAATAACTTCTGGTGGATAGGAATGAAAAAGGACATAGCTAGATATGTATGTAAGTGTCTAACTTGTTCCCAAGTTAAGGCAGAACACCAGAAACCTTCAGGGTTACTTCAACAATTAGAAATGCCTGTTTGGAAATGGGAACTAATAACCATGGATTTTGTTACTAAGCTGCCCAGAACCAGAAAAGGTAACGACGTAATTTGGGTAATTGTGGATCGATTAACCAAATCAGCTCATTTCCTGCCCATGAAGGAAACTTTCAGTATGGAAAGATTAGCCAAGTTATATGTAGACGAGGTAGTATCCTTACATGGAGTACCACTCTCTATTGTATCAGATAGAGATAGTCGTTTCACTTCGCATTTCTGGGTAAGTTTTCAAGAAGCAATGGGGACCATACTGAACTTATGCACTGCATATCATCCCCAAACAGATGGACAAAGTGAAAGGACGATCCAAACTCTAGAAGACATGCTCAGGGCATGTGTAATAGATTTTGGTGGAAACTGGGATAATCACCTTCCCTTAATTGAATTCTCCTATAATAATAGTTACCATTCAAGTATCGAAGCTGCCCCGTTCGAAGCACTGTATGGACGAAAGTGTAGAACTCCAGTTTGTTGGGCAGAAATAGGAGAAAGCCAATTATCAGGTCCCGAAATCGTATAAGAAACCACCGACAAGATAACTCAAATCAAGGAAAGACTAAAGATAGCTCGAGATCGTCAGAAGAGTTATGCAAACAATAGACGCAAGTCGTTGGAATTTCAAGTTGGAGACAAGGTTCTCTTGAAAGTTTCTCCTTGGAAAGGAGTAGTCCGATTCGGAAAGAAAGGAAAGCTAAGTCCAAGGTACGTAGGACCATTCCCAGTAATCCAGCGAATAGGACCAGTCGCCTATCGCCTACAACTACCAGAAGAGCTAACCGGGGTACATGACGTATTTCATGTATCCAACCTCAAGAAATGTCTATCTGACGAATCCCTGGTAGTACCTCTTCAAGATATAGAGGTAAATGAGAAGTTAAAATTTGTGGAGAAACCACTGCAGATAGAAGACAGAAAGGTCAAGTTTCTCAAACACAAAAGACTAGTACTGGTCAAAGTCAAGTGGGATTCAAAGGGAGGACCGGAGTACACTTGGGAGCTGGAATCAGAAATGAAACGAAAATATCCCTACTTGTTCCAGTAAATCTCGAGGACGAGATTTTAATAAGGTGGGGAGGATGTAACAACTGTCGCCAAAATTATTATTTCTTATTTTAATTTGTCCAATAGGAAACCCTAATTGTGACCCCCAAGTAATACTGCATGACCCCTGAAATTTTCAGAACAATTGGAACTAAGATCAGGGCCCCTAAAACTCATGGGGGGGGGGGTATTCCCTAATTGACAATTATCCACACTGTTTGCTGTACAATGCGAAAATCGTCGAACGGTTGACTCACCTAGGCTAGGAATACACGAGGCTACCCTACCCTAGAAGTGCACCCGTCGCGCCACGCGACAGGGACAACTTTTCAGTATATATTCCAGGGGTTGGCACTTGCATGGCTGCGTTGGTTCGACGTTTAAACTGGTTTTGTACACTGAGTTATTCACTTTTTCGTTCAAAAACACACACTAGCACGAAGCTCTGCTGCGACAACAGGGTAATAACTCGATCACTGCTACGATACAATGTCCGACTGGTTGAAACCGATCTGATGGATGTTTAAGTGCTGCCCGAATCCGGGCTATACTTTGTCATTCGTCGTGAGGGTTTTGATTTCGTGAGCTTATCGTAAATGTTGTATTAAGTTACTGACCTAGTTTCGTATGCATTGTTATTTTAACTAGGTTACACGGCTAAATCAGTAGGCTAAACTCTGCCCGTCTAAACTTGCAATGTGAGTCATTCTCTTTTTATCAACTATTTTATAAAATCTCAAAGTGTTTTCAAAAGTTATAATTACAGGGATTAAGTCGTGGTTATCTTGAATCACTGGCTAGTGGGGTATTGTGCACATTACTAATCTCTCACGGTTAGGTAAACAAACCTAACAGTGATAATCATCACTACTTGGGTGAAAGGACCCAATGGTGGTATGACCATCGTCACCAGGGTGTGACACGGCGCCAGATAAAAATAAGATAGTGGCCATTGTAATCGCTCTTATGCTGTAATTTATAACTATGTGTCGTGTTATCAAAATTGAGTGACTCGTCAGTATTTCCCCGCTGATAAAATCTTTTTAAACATGTTTCAGGTGACCTACAGTGAATCAAGGAAAACGTGCTACGGAGCACTAACAAGCTTGAAGTGGTGGCTCAATAAAATAAATAAACATGTTTTGTAAAACAAGGGATTTCCTCGTGAAATTACCTTTACTGTAAATTATGGGGTTTGTCCCAATTAGTGAAATAAAATAATTGGGCATCTTCAAGTTTTAAAAGATCCTGTTAAACTTCCGCTGTCAACTCAAATAATAAATACCACGGGTTTCTGTCCCGCAGCTCCTGGACCGGGTCACACCGGGCCGGGGGCCGTGACAATATTCACCACAAAGAAAATTTTGATTATGGACTTTAAAATCACCCTATTCTATATGTTATCATGAGAACTGAAACAGATAATTGATTTAGTTTTAGTTGTGAATGTCTTCCAAAAGATCAAGATATCGAACCAACAATATACACTAACAAATCAACAGTTTTGATTTGGTAATTGAGTAGACGGCCGACAATATCGGACATTCGGACCTGTGACTTACGATCTTCGATTGGATTTGGATCTCTGAATTGAAATCAATTTCAGTGAATGAGCTCCGAATTCGATTTTGATTTTACTTTGGGATCAAAGTTTGAATTTGCGATTTTGATCTCAACTAGAATTTGGATAGTTGCAGTTGCTACTCCTAGTTCGTTAGTCTGGAAAGTAGATTTTGAAATAACCAGTCGAGTGTCACCTAGAGCCTAGAAAATTTGTGAAAGTTGTACAAAAGATGTTTCTCTTTTAGCAAGATTTTTTTTGAGCCGTAAATTTGGATCACTTACGGACCACTAGAGTATCATTGTGTCACTAGTGAAACCATCCAATAATATATATCTCCACTAGGCAATAATACATTCAGAGCCGGCCCAATGGGCTTCCAACCCTAGGCACAGGCCTAGGGCCACCCAAAATGAAAGGCCTCCAAATTTATTGTAGGTTCTTTCTATACTAGGCCCATTTTTTTATTTTATACTAAACAGCCCGAAGAAATAAAGGTCCATTTATTGTTTTAATGTAAAAACCTGATCCCATTTATTGTTTTAATCTAAAACCAAACGTCGATGTTGTCTTGGTCTCCCACACAATTCACGAACAATGAATAGCCTGATGCCTGAATCGTCGCAGAGAGAAGAAAAGAATGAACGGCCGCCTTGCAGGTTGGAACTCACGCCGTCGGAGCATGAATCGTCGATTACCGCCTTGCAGGAGTCTGAATCGTCGATTGGTTACAGCCTTACAGGTAATTAACATATTACGTGTAGTATACATATTCTTCTCGATTGAGTTTTGGCAGTCATCAAACAAACCCTCAATTCTCATATACAATTACCTCAGTTCTCGATTTGAATTGATATCAGTTCTTGATTTGATTTGATATCAGTTCTCGATTTGAATTGATATCCGTTCTTGATTTGTGGCAGACGTGGATTCTCTGTTCTCGGAACTCAGTGGCACAGAGTCTCAGACACTCAGATTCTCGGAAGTCAGTGGCACATGTTAGATATGTGATTTTTTTCCTGAATCAAGTTGTTGTTTAGGGAATTAGGGCTTATTCTTCTTTCATAATTTGCTATTTTTCTGAATAAAGTTGTTATTTAGTGAATTAGGGCTTATTCTTCTTTCATAATTTGCTTATTCGTCTTTCATAATTTGCTATTTTTCTGAATAATTGCCGGTCCCAAGCCCAGATAAAGGAGGAGGGTTTTGTTACTAATTATGTTGAAAATGATAATTTTGCAAAAGGGCCACCACTTCGTAGTTCGATTAGGGCCTCAAAAAACGTAGAAACGGCTCTGAATACATTAATACCTATACACTAATTCATGAGTAAACCGAATAAATTTAGGAAAAACTCCCTTGTATGAATCAAACTCATGACCTAATGGTCATAAGCCTTACCTCACAAAAAGATGTCATTGGACAAAATTTACACTAGTAATATAGAACCATTAAAAGTTGGGTGGGGCCTCCCCCTAGGCTGACCTTAAATCCATCCTCGATTACCATTGCGTTAGATGCATCATTAGTACATGTTTTGTCCTCCTAATTGCATGAAAAATGCATTAACCCTTTAAAAATGGTTGTCTTTTTTTAAGAGTTAATTACACGGTTGGTCCTTGTAGTTTGTGGAAAGTAACAAGATTGAGTATTAAGAATTTAAGGTAACAATTTGGAGTATTAACTTTTGATTTTGTAACATCCTAAAGTATTAAGGCAAACTCTAGTTAAAGACAAACTGATAACTAAGAGTATTTTCATCATTTCACATTTTAGTATCCAACTTTGTTACTTTTAAGAAACTATATGTATTTACCGCATAACTAACTCTTATCATTTAAAATACAAAATTTCCTTTTCTTTTATTATCTAAATTTTTAACTTTTTAAGTAAATAAAATTTGAAATGGTGAAAAAAGTTCTATACTCTAAAATATTTTATCTACGTAACGACGTATTTTTTTTGTATCAATGTTTCGTTGTGTAAAATCGATCCGAACTCACGACATATATTTTTATCTACGTTTCGTTGTGTGAAACCGAGCCAAACTCACGATGTATTTTTTATTTATGTTACGTTGTGTGAAAAGTTATATATTCTAAAAGATTGTATCTATATCCACGTATTTTTTTTATCTATGTTTCGTTGTGTGAAACCGAGCCATACTCATGATGTATTTTATCCACATTTGTTGTGTGAAAAGTTATAAATTCTAAAAGATTTTACCTACGTCACGATGATTTTAATATCTGTGTTCCGTTGTGTAAAACCGAGTCGAACTCATGACGTATTTTTAATCTATGTTTTGTTGTGTGAAAAGTTATATATTCTAAAAGATTTTATCTACGTAATGACATATTTTTTTATCTACGTTTCGTTGTGTAAACTGAGCCGAACTCACGACATATATTTCTATCTACGTTGTGTGAAAAAAAATATATATTCTAAAAGATTTTATCTACAACACAATGTATTTTTTATCTACATTTCGTTGTGTGAAATCGAACTGAACTCACAACATATATGTCTATCCATGTTTCGGTGTGTGAAAAGTTATACATTCTAAAAGATTTTATCTACGTCACAACGTATTTATTATTTATGTTTTGTGATGTAAATCCGAGCTAAACTCACGGAGTATTTTTATCTATGCTCCATTATGTGAAATCGAGCCGAACTTACCATTTCAAAAATTATTTAGTTAATTAATTAAGAAAATTGTAGTTATATATAATAGAAGAAAAAGAAAATTTGTATTTTAAATATAATAAGAATTAATTCACAATAAGTGCACGTGTTTCTCAAAAGTAGAAGCTTCAGTATTAAGGGGCTGTTTGGCTAAGCTTTTCAAAACTACTTATTTGCTTATTTGCTTTTCTGAAAAGCAAATAAGCAAATAAGTAGTTTTGAAAAGCTTTAAAATAGAGCTTTTCAAAATGACTTATTTGCTTATTTGCTTTTCAGAAAGCAAATAAGCAAATAAGTAGTTTTGAAAAGCTTAGCCAAACAGCCCCATAGATGTAAAATGACAAAATTATTCTCACTTCTTTCTTTGTTCTTTTTTAACCAATATTAGCTTTAATATCATAAAATCTTACAAAATCAAAAGTTAACACCATAAGTTATTAACTTAAACTCTTAATACCCAATTATATTAATTTCTATAAACTACAAGCAGTGACCTTGGAATTAACTCTTTTAGAACGATGCAACACTTCAGGAACAGAGAATTGAATTCTTATTTTCATTGTGAATAGATTTGAATTCTTATTTTCATTGTGTAGTTTTCTTGAAAAATAATGAAATTTATTTTTTGCGTTATAATTTATGGGAGATTCTATTGGAATACCAGTCATTCTATCTACACACTTTGACAATTCAATACGAATCGTATAGGCCTATACGATCCGTATTGGATAAAGTTAAGACATGACAGACTGACAGGTGCAGGGGATGTTTGGCGGCTGGCTTATACAGATCGTATAGGGCTATACGATCCGTATTAAGGCCATGATTTTTTGAGGTTTGAATTTTGGTGTGTTGTGTTTGGTTTTTTGTGTTTTGGGTTTTGGGTTTGGTTATTGGTGTTTATTGTTGGTTGTTTTTAATTTAATGAGTTTTAAAATCTTTCTTATTTTTTATCGTTACGTATCGTATTTTAGTGTATCGTGCCGTATCGTATCACATTTTTAATTTTTAACATTTCATCGTGACGTGTCGTATGATATCGTATCATCCACATATCGTATCGTAGTTGTATTTTGTATTATTTTTTATGTTGACGTATTTACGACGTGTGATATTATACATCTATACTATATAATAAAAGAAACATGTTTTGGGACACGTGTCGCATTTCTACGCATCATCAGAGTTGTTTTCCCACTGATTTATTTATTCTAATTTAGTTAATATCCTTAAATTACTCATGATCTTCTATCTCTAATAAATATGTAATTTTTTTTCCACAAAATGAGCCATAATTATAGGTAAGTTTTATTTTTTGTTTTACGGATTTTTTAGTTTAAATATTATTTATATGTTTTGTAATTGATAAGTGATAAATCATAATTATAGATAAGTTTTTTTTTTTATTTTATGCATTCTTTACATATAAATTTGGCTTTAAGAAAGATGATGATATAAAATCATGACATTGAATTTGTAATCTTCTGAAACTGAGAGGATGCGTTGCATAGGTGAGATATCTTATGCAATGAATTTATCATAATTTAAAAATGTGTTTACAGATATATTACACAAAAATTAAAGGATGGCTACGATTTTGTATAATACCTATACTTATCCCGTGTAACACAAAAATATTTTGTTTTGTTTATATATATTTCACACAAATTCCATATATTATTTCGGTGACACACCCTCAAATATTAAAAAGAAACAAATAAACTAAATTATGTGTTGACATGTGGCATTAACTTATTAGAAGTTATATTAGATATTTCCTAACTGAATTTATTTGATTAATTTATAAATTTCATAATAATTTTATGAAAATTCTTAAGGTGACGGTTTTCTTTTATATTCCAGAGGTATTTTTATTTTATTTTATTTTTTAAAGCCTATTTCTGAAACTACATTAATGTTCATCATGAGACTGTAACCCACAACCACTCTAAAGGAATATGTTTATCACACGTTATGATAGCGCTAAGCTATAAAATGTAAACTTTTATGTAGTTTCATTTGTGTAACATCCTGTATTTTATATCCAAGAAGAATAAAAAAATAAAAATTGGAAAAAAAGACTATTGCAGATACGCAATATATCATGTACTACATATGTGTAATACTACATATGCTCATTGCGGATCGCAAGCATTTTTGAGTAAACGTATTTTATATGTATATATGTAATACAATTTTGGATGGAGTATTTTAAGCTTTATCATTAATAATGAGTCTTCTTATTGATCATTTCTCTCTATGTATATATATATATCGTACAAATGGTTTATTGGTGACCAAAATGTAACACATGTATTTTAGGTGAGAAATATAAATTTCATATATAATTACGTCTCAAAGTTATATAATTTCGTACTACCAGGTTATATAATCACTTACCACTATGTTATATAATCATGCACTAATTTCGTACTACCAGGTTATAATATTTTAATCTTTATTATTAACTATATTTATTTTATTTAACCCGTGTAGTACACGGGGTTGTAACCTAGTTATACATTATATTACAGGGTTCTGTTCGGTTACGGCTTTCCAGATTGGATGGAGCTGTATGTCTTGATCTGTCAGCTCTTGCATCAATCTAAAGTCATTAGGAGTAAGTCTCCTGGTATACGCGTAACCCTCCAGATGTTCAGCAGGGCCGTGGTTATGTTTCTCGTTAAATTTTTTGTGCAGATAATCTGTCCGCCAAGCTCGACGGCTTTGGTCGAGACGACCTATCACCATAAAAGGGCATGCACTTTTTTGCTACCGATTTTCCTAACTGTGGCCTTACTCTCATGCTCACCACTACGACTGTCACACCCCAACCAATGGTGGAATCATCAGGGCGCGGCACTAGGCGAATCAGATTGCTCAAGAGAATCCATTACAACTATATTGCGACAGTATTTAATGTGTTCATTATCCAATACTAATAAACAATTACAATCACATAAGCTGTCACGAATTTCCTGTTTTCTCAAACAATTCATATCCGACAACCTAGATTTTTAGGTGTGTTTCTAGACTTCCTAGCTTGATTTGATGTAGACTGCGACTAAACCTGCAACATACGTTAAAATAATGTCAATACAAAAGTATTGGCGAGTATACGGGTTTGATATGTAATAGTGTAATAGATAAAAGTTGCGAATTTCTACATACATAAACGTAATACACGGCATATATACTCACAAAACTGATACTACCAGCTAAGTCCTCGAGCTTCGATCGCGATTGCTAAACTAGACCCCGTCGGTCGCAATAGTACTATACTAGTCATGGTGGGACGTCGCGAGTATAAGTCCTAGCACATATGTACCTAGCATCACGTACAACTATGCACGTAAGTCATTCGCAAGTGATAAGTAGTTTAAGCATTTGATGTGATTCGATTTGATAGCAACGTATGTTACACCCAAAAGTGCAAAAGCAAAAAGGGTTCAAGTATACTCACAATCGGTGTTCGGCAAGCAAACACAACTTGATTGGATTGATGGGAGCGCGTCTGAGATTAGCCTGGTTTCAGTTTGATAGCGTAAGCGTCGAACAGTGCGTTAAACGGTGGCGAGTGAACCAAGTGTCGAATGGTCATCCGATCGGATGGCCATTCGATTGGATTGTCACCTTGTTTGGTGAAGATGTGTTTGTGTATGATGGTTTGCCTTTTGAAGTTTTCGTTGTAGCATTTTGAAAACAGAGAAGTATCTCTACCTTTCAGGTCGGTCGATCGAATCGGCGGCTCGATCGGGTGACGATCCGATTAGTAGGACACTTAGTGAGAACAAGTTCATAGCAGTTTGCCACTCGATCGGATTGCAATCCGATCGGGTGGCAATCCGTTTGGAACTGACTATGTATTGAATTGTTTAAGTGCTTGAGTTCAGAACATCACATGATCAGATGGCTGTTCGATCGGATGGCTGTTCGATCGGATGGCAATCCGATCGGACGGCAATCCGATCGGACGGCAATCCGATCGGACGGCAATCCGATCGGACGGCAATCCGTTCGACGTTCAGAACTTGACAATGTTGAATTAAATAGTTTTAGTGAGGAACCAAGTGCAAGCCGATCGGACGGCTGTCCGTTCGGGCGGCAATCCGATCAGATGGCAATCCGATCGGACGGCAATCCGTCCCGGTGGCCTAGATCGTCTTGACACTTGTTTGTTTTGGAAATTTTGTGGTTTGATCGAGACGGTATGACTACGAGCTAAACAAAAAACTCTACCAAGTCCAAGTCCTCGGATCGGATGGGAATCACCCCGCCCGATCAGTTAACTATTCTTGACGTTTGTTCGTGTTCAACACGATAAGCCGGTCATCTCGTTGATAGTAACCAGTTCTCAAACTGACACTTCACTAGAAAAAGAGTAGAAGGTTTGCACGAGCTCTGTTGCTACCGGTTTCGAGTGAAAAGTTAAGTAAGTTTGACGAAAAGCTTGGAAAACTTAGATTCGGCTTAGGTTTTAGTGAGATTAGTGTTTATACACCGTAGAATCTATCAGATCTGGGCTGTTCCTGATGAGATGAGGTCACACTTCATTGTTCCTAAGAACTCCATGATGACATCACCTTAGAACGGCTCAAATTCGAAGATTTAAGGGTGAAAAAGTGAGATTCGATAGTGAAAAAGATGAAGGAGTGCGTGTAGATCATAGAAGTACAATATTTGAGGTAGAAACTTACAAGAATCGCGAGAAATCGACTGGAAATTGCCCCAATGCGTGCTGGTCGAGTGGGAGCTGTCACATCAACTGTTGTTGATGTGACAAGTGGGGTATTTATAGGCAAAGGAGGAGAAATGCGGTGCAGTGCATCGGATCGGATGGTTGTCCGACCGGTTGGCTGTCTGATTGGAGGGCTGTCTGATCGGATGGCTGTCCGATCGGATGGCCATTCGATCGAAGTGCCATTCGATCAAAAGCCTCCGGCGAGCTGAGTTTTGGCGTTCCGTTTCGATTGCTAAGCATTGCGATAGTTTGGTTACACATTCCCATCCGCATTTCCATATATTTATTATAATTAGCTATGTTGGGTCGTATATACATATCCATATTTCAAAGTTGCGATACAATAACCGGGTTTCGTTTCAAATATGCGTTGCTTTGCGACGCTTCACGGTCATCGAGGAGGGTAGAATAGGTCCTCACTCAATGTCATCGTGAACGTTAATGTGTGTGATGCGATGTGCGTTTTTAGTAATGAGTTGCACTGCGACACATCACGGCTATCAAGGAGGGTAGAATTGGTCCTCATTTGATATCTTCGTGGTTGCCAGCATGTGCAATGTGATGTGATAGCGATAAAGTATGCGCAATATGCGAAAATACTGCGAAATAGCGATGTATGCGATATAGCTACATTATGATCCGAATCTCTGGTGCTAGGCGTGACGAGTATAGCGAGTGGTAACAACGCACGAACGTGCGGGTTGTTACAGTCTCCCTTGCTTTAGGAAATTTCGTCCCGAAATTAATCCATAAAAAGGGTTGCGAGAGTCGATGCGAGTGAGAGTAGCGATAAAAGCGACGAGATAGCGAGCGATCGATAGAGAATTAACGCGCGTGAGCATTGCGAAGACTAAGCGAGAGCGACGAGTAATACGATTCGAACAACCAAAAGCGATAACACACACGAGAATGCGATCCCCCAGCGTTTTAAATTTCCGAAAAGTCGATTAATTTGGAGAACTTGTTTATGAAAATCTCCTCATGGCGCGGCATTAACTGTATCGATGTCCACACCAGCGCTATGGGAAGGGTTTTATTAGGTTATTAAAACATTTTAGGGTGTAAAAACTCGTTTTTACGAGGTTTTCTCGTCACGCAGCAGTAACTTGAGTCGATTGTCACCCCATCGTTACAAGATAATCTCGTTTTGTACAATGGTTTTGATCAAAATTTTAGAAAGAGTTTTGTAAGAAGAGGTCGGTTTAAACTTTTGGTAAACAAAGCTTTTTAATAATATCAAGAATTTAAATTTTAAGGTCGGCCCCGCATGGCACTTTTCCACGAAAGTTCGACAATATGGCTAAAACGCTTATATATAGGAAGTACCAGCGGCGTATCCACCACGTTTTAACCATATGGCTTCCGTCTCGTGAGGCGGTGTCATACGTGTCAACATAGTACAGTCATATTTGCGATGACTCGATGCAAACGAGAAAGGGTTGGATCAAGTCTTGAAAGGCGAACTGAGTGATGAGTCGTTTTCAACTCAGTTTAGTGACACGAGCGAGTGCGATAGGCGGCAAGCGGGATGCGAAAAATTTGATAGTACAACACAAACATAATAAGCGAAGACGGTGGCGACAAGCGTAAAGCGATAAGCGATAAGCGACGAGCGATAGCGACAACCGTCGAGCGATAGGCGACGATCGATGCGTTGCAAATGATAGGAAATATGCGATTAATGCGATTCGATTGGATTGATCAACACCACAAAATTTAACTAACATTAGACCCCACATGGCCTTTTTCCACGAAAGTCTGCTGATATGGCTAAAACACTTATATATAGGAAGTACCAGCGGCGTATCCACCATGCTTTAACCATATGAGTTTCGTCTCGTGAAGCGAGGTCACGTGTGCTAACTTAACACAGATAACACAGGTACGGTAAGCGATAGCGTTAGCGATAGGAGACGAGCGATATGCGATTAAGCGAATAGTGCAAGTTCGATTGGATTCCACATTAAAACCCACATTGGCATGTTTCCACGAGAGTTGGCTAACATGGCAAAACACTTATATATATAAAGTACCAGCGGCGTATCCACCATGTTTTGACCATATTAGTTTTGTCCCGTGAAGCGATGTCATACAAAATAAAACAACACAGATTGCGATGAGTATCAGGCGATGAACGATAAGCGATAAGCGGTACGCGATAAGCGATAAGCAATACACGGTACAATTAATCTCCGCAGTTCCACAATTTAACCAACATTAAGCCCCACATGGCATGTTTCCATGAAAGTTTGCTAATATGGCTAAAACACTTATATGTTTTATCCATACTAGATCCGTTCCGTAAATCGATGTCATGTGTGCCAATATAACACAAGTAGCGATAAGCGTTATAAGCGATAAGCGATGCGAGTATCGAAGCGATGAGATTAATAGATGCGTTAAGCGTTAAAGTGTTGTGAGGGTGATGTGCTTTAGATTCTAGCGAAATGTAATACCCATCTTTTAATTTCATAAGAAATGCGGAAATTGTAAAACAAGAAATTTAACTAACAAAAACTTAGTTGGTAAACTAAGTTATACTTCATCATAGTGATTAACATAGTCAAATAACTAGTTTCAGACATAAGTCATTCAGTAGTGATTACAAAACTACATAGTTTAATTAGATTTATTTAGTGCGGAAGCATCCTAAAGTTTTGTGTTCGGTTCTTGAAGCATCAACTTGATCATCATCCACGTACTTGCAATACCTAAAAACTGGAGATTTTGACAAATATTTGTGTTAGTATTCTTAGATAATTTGCATAATCGAACTATGCTCAGAAACGGATTCGAGTAATTAAGATATGCAAAATTGTAACAAATATTTCTGGACTCTACCGTAACTTACGGTATCTACCGTAAGTTACGGTAGATGCTGTATGATTCTAGTCTGCCGTAAGACAGTAGTGAACCACCGTAGCCCTTTTGTTCTCCACCGTAAGTTACGGTAGAGACCGTAACTTACGGTAGACTCTGTAACTTTGTTGTTTGATCCGTTTATTCATTTCACCCAAACTTCCATGAACGGGATATCACTTTTAAATAAGAAGATCCCAATCATGGGTTCTTTATTTTCAACACTACGCTCCCATCACCGGTTTGCGTGTTTAGTAAGTCGCTACCCATCACTCGAGCTCAAAATCTACAAGTAAGGTACTACCGTTATCCAATTCCTAGCTTCTCTTAATAACCCATTTAGTTTACCCTTATGGGGTTCGTCATTTAAGCAACCCAAAATGCTAGTTTCTCGTATTTTAATATATCTATTATTAACATTAACAAAAGACTAAATAACCAAATAACGAAGTATTAGCCTCGCATTAATTGATTATTCGACCCGTTTGGCTCATTTATGGAATCCACCATTATAATGACTACCAAACGACTCTTAACCAAATCTTAACCTTTTCATTTAAGTAACGAACATGATCGCTATAATCATCGCAACTTCTATTTTACATTGTATCCATACATAATTTAATAACAATTCACTTAATGTAACGGGTCAAGTTACATACCTTCAATGCACGCCCTTCAAACGCAAGTCGCCACCGGCTTGTCCACTCGACGCTCCGGTATCTTTTCCTATAGAGTTCAATCATGATATGTTTAGAACTCCCTTTTTAATCATATATCGCATAATTTGCCTAAACATCACAATTATGCGTTTTTAACTTAAATTTTCAGTTTCAAGCCTTCTTTGAGGCATTTCTACGAACACATAAAGGGCAGAATTTATATCTTTTATATTCTAATCCTTGGCTTGTCACTTAGCCTCGATTAACATTAATTGAGCTATCACATATATAATTAAACATCATATTTTTCAGAAATCAGTTTCTATGAATCAATTTACACTAGAATAGCCTTCTAAACCCTAGTGTTCATCATTTTCTCACAAAACCCATAACCACCTTCAATGTGTTCATGAAATTTCCTGAATTTAGACATGATTTCACATGTTGTTGTCTAGGTTTTACTCCTAGACACCATATCATCCATATTCTATCCAAATAACAAACATGCATCATCAAAATTCGGATTTCCCAAATTCATGAAAATCTCAAGTAGAGAATTTGCATCAAATTTTACATACCTTATGATCTCCTTGCAATGGGGATCACTAATCCATGCTCTAAATTCGTTTTGGGACTGATCTTGACCTTCAATTTGTGAGATTTAAGAGAGTCTAGGGTTTGAAGAGGAGCTTGGGGCCGCCCCTGTCTTCTGATCGATATCAGCAACACCAAACCAGTGTGTTGTGAGTTAAATTTTGTTTTATTATTATTAGTTTTCATTTAAACACCTTTGGTCCCTCAACTTTCGTTTTTATTTTGTTTTGACTCTTTAACTACTTATAAGTCATCATCTAACTAGGTTAATGTCATTCCCAGTTAGTTTGTTTCACTTATTTATTTACAACATATTTGTAATATAAGAATTTGTATTTTCGGGGTGTTACACGAAATTGAGATTGAGTTGCGGTTAGAGACTTACGACCAGTCTTGCGTCGATGCAATTGCCCTGCGGGGGAAGACTCTCCATAGTCCATCGATGAGGCATTTGCACTGTGTTTGAAGACTTACGACCAGTCTCGCGATGATGCGATGTAATTGTTACGCCTTGCGAATGAGTGTAGTGTGTCGAAAATAACCATAATAGTGTAGGTCTAAATAACGTTCAAATCCACGTGGCACTTTCTTCATGAGACTTTGGTAGTATGGCAAAGCACACCTTGCTTTTACCCCTACTACTTGCATCCCGTGAATAGATGTCGCACTTTGTTGACATGGTCAAGACGCTTATATATAGGAAGTACCAGCGGCGTATCCACCACGCTCGACCATGCTTTTAACGTTATGGCACCATTAGAACTCACTACGATCTCCGTGCACTGACCAAAATAATCCCGTGTGCACCCGTGATTAGTCGTTCCTTGCACGTTTATCTTACCTTATTCTAAGAGTGTAGTGAGGGTATAACACAATATATAGTGATATAATATATAACATGTGTGTGATTCCGGATTAAGTGCAAAGACGAGAGAGAAAGCGAGAGATACATAGAGTCCACATTGCGTCGAGAAATAGAACAAATTCAACACATAAAAGAAACTAATGGCGAAAATCGTATCATTACAACAACATTGGAAGCATAACTAATGTTGTTGTGGATGACTTCTACGGAGACTGCGGTTGTTGCTGAAATTCCTCAAGTCTGCGGCCCCGTGCGGCAGTGCTGGGTAAGATGACCATACCAGTTGCAATTTACGCAAAAGCGACAGTTAGCTTCTGGCGGGTGATGATACGTACACATGAGACACAGGGGATAGGTCCTGTTGTATTCGCGCTTCAAGTGAACTGGAATTGCTTGGAAAGGTTCTGGCTACGACAGTTCGGTTGTTGAAGAGTTTGGGCTCAGGGTTTTTCGTTTGCGGTTGGTCTGAGCTTCCTGAAGCAGTGCGTTGGCATCGGAGGATTCGTCCGAAGACTCACCTGAAGAATCATTGGTAGAATCGTCGGAGGAATCGTCGGAAGAGTCGATGACGATTGCTTGATGAGCTTGTATGACAGGAATCTTGGAGAAAAATCCGTCCAAGACTCGTTTGTCATTGATTTCTGCGGCCAAGCGGTAGGTTTCTTCGATGGTAGCAGGTCTTGCAGCTTCGACAAAATCGCCCACGCACTCAGGCAAGCCGCGAATGTACTTCGTGATGGCTTTTTCTAAAGTGTTAACTTGACTTGGGCAGATTATGCTGAGCTGTTTAAACCTTGTCGTGTAGCCAGCATTGTCACTTTCGACTTGCTTGATCTCCCAAAATTCGTTCTCTAGCTTCTGGACTTCGTGGGGAGGGCAGTACTCTTTCTTCATGAGCTCTTTCAGCTCATCCCAAGAGAGAGCGTAAGCTGCGGAGATCCCACGTTTGTTACGTTCGGCCGTCCACCAGTCGAGTGCTTGCGATTGAAATACTCCGGTAGCGCAAGTAGTACGAAACCCATCGGGACACCCACTCTGACGAAGGGTAACTTCGATAGAATCGAACCACTGGAGTAACTGGGATACACCTTCTTCACCCGTGAATTCCATCGGACCACAGGCTTTGAAGTGTTTGTAGAGAAAAGCAGATTGTGGCGCTCCCGTCTTAGAGTCTTCCGAGGTTCGAGAGTTGTTGAGAGAGTGCACTTGAGCGACAATTTGAAGAATGACCTTGGCCACTTCCTTGGTCACAAGCGAGGCAATCCTCTTCTCGGCGCTTCGTTTGGCTCTTCTCCTAGCTGTTTGTCTCGAGGTAGAGTCGTTTGGAGACATATAGACAGAGAGAGATTTGGAGTGAGATTCGATCATAATGATTTTGAGTTTTTGCGATGCGATTGAACGCGATCAAAACTTGTTATAGGTAGTATAATAGATTTCACCTAGGAGCCACATAGGAGACTGATGTGTGTAAAATGCAACATATAAATTACATCAAATACGGCATAAAACTAACCCTTTTTAGTACTAATGTTGGAAAAAGTGTGTTTTTGTCTTCCTTTTGAATTTACAGGGTCAAATGAGCTTAAACGAACAAAAGGAACAAATATACATCCAAAACCAACATAAATACAAAGAAAATGAAGAAACGTGGCATGCCCGACTCCTAGACAGCATCTCACAAAGCAAAAACAAGAAGAAAAGCTGAGCATGGGGCTGTGCCCAGCTGAGCACGGGGTGTGCTCAGCTCAACACGGGGCGTGTCCATCGAACACGGGGCGTGTCCAGCGAACACGGGGCGTGTCCAGCGAACACGGGGCGTGTCCAGCGAACACGGGGCGTGTCCAGTGAGCACGGGGCGTGCCCAAGTGCCAGCAGAAAAGACAAACCTATAGAAGCTTCTGTTGCCCACCACGGGGCCGTGCCCAGCGGACACGGGGGCGTGCCGAAAGTACTGCAGGCGCATTAATTGTAATTGCGAATTACAATTAATGAAGAGAGAGAGTGTCAGACGGGCACGGGGCCGTGCCCAGCGGACACGGGGCCGTGCCCAGGCTTCTGTTCAGCCTATAAATAGGAGTGCTTGGTTTCATTGCAACTGATCCCTTGGCACACCACCTCTCTCACACTTCATCCACCACCCACCACCATCACAACACCATCATCCACCACCATCATCCATTGTCCATCATAGAGTGTGTGAGTCGTCTCGGGATCCAAGATTGATCGTAAGAGTTCTTGACAATCAAGGCCATGTTTGCCTAAGTCTCTTACATCACTTGGTGAAGACAAAGTGTCTAGTATAATACTTTTTATTTCTAATCTTTTGCACTTTTTATTTGGTTTTGTATTAATGACTTTAATAACTAGTTACTTATGTTGAAGGTGATCTTTCCTTATCGTTTGTCCGTGGTGTCTTGGCATTATTTTACTGTCTATATAAAATAAAGGATTTTCACCATTCATATCTCCACGGTCTATATGGAGGTATGTTGGCTACCTGGTAGGGGGTTAAGGGAACGGTTTGGTAAAGGTCTTGCCATTGTTCAGCGTTTAGAGGTCCTGCAATGGACCTGGGTCAAATTTAGTAGGACCTCCTTCAATACTTCACGGTATTGGATGGCGGGGGTCCAAACTCTTTGATCCCCTCATAAGTTAACTACTATTAATACTATAACCCGGCTATTTAGGACTGTATCCCTGCTGACTCAGACTACTTAGTCGAGGGTAACGTCACCGCCAAAAGCGGGGCCTACCACAATACTGCATTAATAACTTAATTCATTATCTTCCAATAATCCACCCCTTTAGGATTGTATCCCTGCTGACTCAAACTACTGGGGTGAGGGTAACGTCACCTTCAAAAGAGGGGCCTACTACAATAACTAAGATAATCTCTTAATTATGTGCAAAAGTGCGGAAATAATCAAAGGTTATACTAGATACGAGTCGGAACCAAGTGATTCATCTTGTCTATCTGTTTTTTTTATTATTTTTATTTTCAGCATTTTAGTTAGTTTTTATTTTTCTTAGTTTAAAACATTTTTCTAAACTTTTATTTTGGTTAGACGTTGAGGATAAACCGGTACTAAAAGCTCTTGTGTCCTTGGACGACCTCGGTATCTTACCAACGCTATACTACACTCAACGATGGGTGCACTTGCCCATATGTGTGTTTAGTGTTAGTGAAATATCGTGTTTTATAAATTTAAAACTTGGCTAAAATAAGTGTTAAAAAGGGCTTAAAATATACACCTAAAATATACGACACTTCACACGCATCAAGTTTTTGGCGCCGTTGCCGGGGACACAAGGATTTTAAGAAAGTTTAAAATCGACGGCCTAATCAGTTTTTCAAAACCTTTTTAAAACGCGCGCACATTTTTCTGCATTTTAGTTTAGTTTTGCATTTACAGTAGCCTGTACACGGGGCCGTGTTCACTGAACACGGGGCCGTGCTGCAGATTGTTCATAAACGCCCAGTAACAGTAGCTTGAACACGGGCCGTGCTCATTGAGCACGCCCCGTGTTCAACTAGATCAGTCAATTTAATTAAAACGCCCAGATACAGATTCTGAACACGGGGCCGTGTCAACTCAACACGGGGCCGTGTCCAGCCTCTGTTTCCGTTTTTATTTTTGTTTTCTGATCTCGAGACTCGGTTGTGGTCTGCTGAGTGATTCTTATGGATCAATACTCAGGAGGTTACAACTACACCTATGATGAGGATGATTATAGGGGTAATTATTGCACAAATTGTCGTAATACACGTTCAATTCAAGATAATCACTCGTACCAACCATCCAATTCATACACTTACTATGAGGAGCCCAGGTACGAACCATCAACTTCATACACATCCTATGAAGACCAAAGGTATGAACCTCCTCCCTCATACTCATATTTGGATGAACCAAGGTATGAGCCTTCATACTCATACTTTGAGGAACCAAGATATGAGCCACCACCTTCGTATGCTTATTATGAGGAACCATGGCGTGAGCAACCCACCTCATATGAGTATTATGAAGAACAAAATTACGACCCTTATCCATCATATGCTTACAATGAAGAACAATGGTGTGAACCATCTACTTCATATGGGTATTATGAGGAACAAAGGGTCGAACAACCGGATTCAAGCTTAGAAAATAACGATTCTTTTTCTATAACCGAAGTGACCGATAGGATATTAGAACACATTAGAGTTATCGATCGATGTATAAAAGAAGCTCGCGCAAGGGAAGAGGAGTCCCGGGCAAGAGAAGAGTTAAAAAAAGAAGAGATAACCGAAAGTGTAAAAATGGAAGAACAAATAAGTAAAAAACCGACACATGAGTTAAACAACGAAAAAGGTGAGTCCGACAACGTCAAAATTCAAGAAGAGTCTAATTTTGAAGAAATTAATCTCTTGTCACCTTCCTTCGAAAATCATTTTTTAGTACCCACTCATGCTAAGTTTTTAAAAGAGTTAAACACTAACACTAAAATTGACGAAACGGTAAGTGTTAAGTTAACTGATGATCAAACCTCACTAATAAAAGAAGACCCATTTGAAATTAACATTACACCGGTTCCATGTTTCTTTCAAAATTCATTTATTAGTAATGTCACAATCGATAAAGATCTTTGTGTTAACATAATGCCTAACTACATTTTCGAAAAATTAAGTATTAGTGATTTTTCTCCACTTCAAATACCCATTTTTCTATCCAATCGGAAGGTAATAAAATCAATCGGTGTAGTTGAGGATATCTTGGTTCAAACAAATCAAATGGTAATCCCAACCGACTTTGTCATCCTTGATGACGCTCCTCTAGTGTTGGGACGGCCATTTGTAAAAACACACGAAGCTTTGAAAAACCGGAAGTTCAACAACCTACCTCTTCAATTAGGGGCGTTTAAAAAGAGTGTCGATCTTGAGCGGTCAATAAAATATCCATTCGGCAATGACGACCCCCTAATTGAAGATGAGCCGGAACCACCCGATAAGGCTTTGGGTCTAGCCAATGACCCTTATAAACGTGGCGCACCACGGAGGCATTCCGCGGAACTATCCTTAGTTTTAGATTAGTTTAACTTTTATGTTTTCTAGTTTAGTTTTAATTTTCAGGAATAAAACACACTCGGGATGGTGAAGGATGCTAAGGGAAGCTTGAACCAACACCCCATACACAAAAACAGAGCCTCCCGACGATTTTTCTTCATTACAGCAAGTTCAGCACGGGGTCGTGCTCACCCCAACACGCCCCGTGCCCGAGGTTCTGTAGAAAATGCCCAGTTCAGGTACCTGGACACGGGGCCGTGCTCACTGGACACGCCCCCGTGCCCAGCCTTCTGTTTACTTTTGGTACTGGCAGTCTGGACACTGGGCCGTGCTCAGCCAACACCACCCCGTGTTCAGCTACCCAGTACCATAAAATCTTGTTTTTAACCCATTTTTACACATTTAATCAGCCTAAAAACTTATTTTTGGGACACATTGAGGACAATGTGTAATTTAAGTGTGGGGGGGATGCTAAAACCTTGAATCTTGCAAGTCCTAATAACAAGCCTTACACAAAACTCTATTGGAACCGCTAATCACCCCAATTTTTTTTACTTGTCTAGGTTTAATTTGGGAATTTCAAAATTCTAAAAAGGTTATATTTTTACAAATTTACAACCGATAGCGTCGTGATAAAAAGAACCAACATAAGAAAATTATGAAAAGGCATGACAAGCTTAGTTAAAATTTGATTATATATACTTGATCACATAAAAAACCCATTCCCACAAAAGTGAGTTTTGAGCCTTTATTGAGCATACAAATATATATCTTTAAATTAAATGCTCATTTTTCGTTTCTTGTGTGAATAGCCGCTCGGTTCTTACAACTCTAGAACTTGCCACGACGATACATTCCCAGTCCTTACCAACTTAAACCCGAGTAAGTAAATGATGGAGGCATTAGGACTAACCCTTTTTATTTCTACACCATTATTTTTCTTTTTTTTTTTTTTTTACCACCTACCCAAAATCCCCCTAGTTAACCCCTTTGAGCCTAAACCTTTTCATTTCTTAACCCAAACCAAACACCTTTTCACCCACCTAAACCCTTTTTATTTTTCACCATTTGTTTTAGTAACAAGCTCGGCTTTTCATATGACTTTTCAAAAAAAAAAAAAAAATGTTTGTTGATGATGAAGCAGAAGAAAATAAACAAGCAAGTTCATCAAAAATAACTTTGTTTGAATACTTGCTTCATCAAGATAAAAAAAAAAAAAAAATTGCAAAAATTGCAAAAATAAAAAGTCTTTCGAAAACAGACGCTTGTTACGCTTTTTCGCCCTTTCTACTAACCACTAACCACTAACCCAACCACCTACCTTTAACCCAAGCCTAACCCTTTACCCAAAAAGTCCTCTTGATGTTTACAAAGGTATATAGTTAAAAAGGAGGAGGATTGATTGCTTGGCAAGCCTATGGTAGGAGTAAGTTCCATGCCGCTCTCGAGTGATCAACAAAAATACTTTTTCGGCCGAGTGTTGAGTGATCCCCGTGAGGTATGTGAACTTGTATATAAATAGAATTTTACAAAGGCATGCTATGCCCTAATAAGTAATTTATCTTATGAAAAGTTTTAAATAAATCATGACGAATAGGATTGGAAATAAATAAAAATAAAACTAAATAAAGAATCTTGGAAATCCCAACACTCTATAACAAGCCCAAAAACCTTCTCTTCTACCCATTCCATTTGGGAGTGTAAGCCACATATTAAAGAGTTTTGCTTGAGGACAAGCAAAGATTCAAGTGTGGGGGTATTTGATGTGTGTAAAATGCAACATATAAATTACATCAAATACGGCATAAAACTAACCCTTTTTTAGTACTAATGTTGGAAAAAGTGTGTTTTTGTCTTCCTTTTGAATTTACAGGGTCAAATGAGCTTAAACGAACAAAAGGAACAAATATACATCCAAAACCAACATAAATACAAAGAAAATGAAGAAACGTGGCATGCCCGACTCCTAGACAGCATCTCACAAAGCAAAAACAAGAAGAAAAGCTGAGCATGGGGCTGTGCCCAGCTGAGCACGGGGTGTGCTCAGCTCAACACGGGGCGTGTCCATCGAACACGGGGCGTGTCCAGCGAACACGGGGCGTGTCCAGCGAACACGGGGCGTGTCCAGTGAGCACGGGGCGTGCCCAAGTGCCAGCAGAAAAGACAAACCTATAGAAGCTTCTGTTGCCCACCACGGGGCCGTGCCCAGCGGACACGGGGGCGTGCCGAAAGTACTGCAGGCGCATTAATTGTAATTGCGAATTACAATTAATGAAGAGAGAGAGTGTCAGACGGGCACGGGGTCGTGCCCAGCGGACACGGGGCCGTGCCCAGGCTTCTGTTCAGCCTATAAATAGGAGTGCTTGGTTTCATTGCAACTGATCCCTTGGCACACCACCTCTCTCACACTTCATCCACCACCCACCACCATCACAACACCATCATCCACCACCATCATCCATTGTCCATCATAGAGTGTGTGAGTCGTCTCGGGATCCAAGATTGATCGTAAGAGTTCTTGACAATCAAGGCCATGTTTGCCTAAGTCTCTTACATCACTTGGTGAAGACAAAGTGTCTAGTATAATACTTTTTATTTCTAATCTTTTGCACTTTTTATTTGGTTTTGTATTAATGACTTTAATAACTAGTTACTTATGTTGAAGGTGATCTTTCCTTATCGTTTGTCCGTGGTGTCTTGGCATTATTTTACTGTCTATATAAAATAAAGGATTTTCACCATTCATATCTCCACGGTCTATATGGAGGTATGTTGGCTACCTGGTAGGGGGTTAAGGGAACGGTTTGGTAAAGGTCTTGCCATTGTTCAGCGTTTAGAGGTCCTGCAATGGACCTGGGTCAAATTTAGTAGGACCTCCTTCAATACTTCACGGTATTGGATGGCGGGGGTCCAAACTCTTTGATCCCCTCATAAATTAACTACTATTAATACTATAACCCGGCTATTTAGGACTGTATCCCTGCTGACTCAGACTACTTAGTCGAGGGTAACGTCACCGCCAAAAGCGGGGCCTACCACAATACTGCATTAATAACTTAATTCATTATCTTCCAATAATCCACCCCTTTAGGATTGTATCCCTGCTGACTCAAACTACTGGGGTGAGGGTAACGTCACCTTCAAAAGAGGGGCCTACTACAATAACTAAGATAATCTCTTAATTATGTGCAAAAGTGCGGAAATAATCAAAGGTTATACTAGATACGAGTCGGAACCAAGTGATTCATCTTGTCTATCTGTTTTTTTTATTATTTTTATTTTCAGCATTTTAGTTAGTTTTTATTTTTCTTAGTTTAAAACATTTTTCTAAACTTTTATTTTGGTTAGACGTTGAGGATAAACCGGTACTAAAAGCTCTTGTGTCCTTGGACGACCTCGGTATCTTACCAACGCTATACTACACTCAACGATGGGTGCACTTGCCCATATGTGTGTTTAGTGTTAGTGAAATATCGTGTTTTATAAATTTAAAACTTGGCTAAAATAAGTGTTAAAAAGGGCTTAAAATATACACCTAAAATATACGACACTTCACACGCATCAGAGACACAAGATTCCTAAGTTTCCACACAATTGGTTTGTTTGTATATATATAATTAGTTGTAGTTTATGCTTACACACATACATGTCGAGATAGAATGCGAGAGGACGCGTTGAAGGGAGAAAGCAAAAGCGCGAATTTAGTCATTAGTTTTGTTGCGAGCATTCGGTTTTCGTTTCAGATTGCGATGGCTATGCGAGTCGTGCTTTTATAACCCGGGAGCGAAAATCGATAAATCGAGAAATTGATAAAGCGTAAAGTTTTAAATTGTAAACACATAAGCATAAATAGGTTCCAATAAGCGTACAAATCGGCGAGTCATATGCTAGAAAAATAGATAGAATGCCTCGGGTGTTTAGGCGTTGACTGCCCAAGGTAACCCAACTATGCCCATCAAGTTCGTGCACGTGCGTTGCCCTAGAAGACTTATGCTTCCACTGGGATGCAGCTCATGGCACTTGTCTTCTGAGTCGTCGCATGGCTCGAGTTATCGTCATAGTCGAGTCCTTGGTGAGAGCTTTTTGAAAACCATTTTGTTGAGAGTGGAACGGTTTATTAAGATACGGGTTTCACCCCTGACTTAATAACTTCGCTCCTAACTGTGGTTGTGCTCTTCGAATAAATTCGGGAGTTCCACTAGATTTTGAAACGGAGACTTTTGTTGAGATATGGATGTCACTCCTAGCTCAAAGGAAAGTTCTCGTGCTAGAAAAATGCGCTAAGTGAGCGATCTTATCGAGAGTTCTTGGTTTTCACGCCTGATCTCGACTGGACCACTCGATTGTGTTATGCGAATATTTTTGAAAACGTGTGTATTGTGTTAGCCTTAGGAAAGGCTAAGTAATATTCTAGCCTTAGGAAAGGCTATTCGTGTGAAGTTGTAGTATGCGGTGTTCACGCGAAGTAGTAGATTTTAGCGAATTCGAACGAGAGTATAAAGTAGGCCCGTGCAATTCCTACTGGGTTCGCACGAGTTGGCCCGTTAGTACTTAGACTATTGGCTCTGATACCAATCTGTCACACCCGAACCGATGGCGGAATCATCGGGGCGCGGCACTAGGCGAATCAGATTGCTCAAGAGAATCCATAACAACTATATTGCGACAGTATTTAATGCGTTCATTATCCCATACTAATAAACAATTACAATCACATAAGCTGTCACGAATTTCCTGTTTTCTCAAACAATTCAAATCCCACAACCTAGATTTTTAGGTGTGTTTCTAGACTTCCTAGCTTGATTTGATGTAGACTGCGACTAAACCTGCAACATACGTTAAAATAATGTCAATACAAAAGTATTGGCGAGTATACAGGTTTGATATGTAATAGTGTAATATATAAAAGCTGCTAATCTCCACATACATAAACGTAATACACGACATATATACTCACAAAACTGATACTACCAGCTAAGTCCTCGAGCTTCGATCGCGATTGCTAAACTAGACCCCGTCGGGCGCAATATTACTATACTAGTCATGGTGGGACGTCGCGAGTATAAGTCCTAGCACATATGTAACTAGCATCACGTATAACTATGCACGTAAGTCATTTGCAAGTGATAAGTAGTTTAAGCATTTGATGTGATTCGATTTGATAGCAACGTATGTTACACCCAAAAGTGCAAAAGAAAAAAGGGTTCAAGTATACTCACAATCGGTGTTCGGCAAGCAAACACAACTTGATTGGATTGATGGGAGCGCGTTTGAGGTTAGCCTGGTTTTAGTTTGATAGCGTAAGCGTCGAACAGTGCGTTAAACGGTGGCAAGTGAACCAAGTGTCGAATGGTAATCCGATCGGATGGCAATCCGACCGGATGGCCAGTCGGTCGGGTGGCAATTCGTTCGGATGGTCATCCGATCGGATGGCCATTCGATTGGATTGTCACCTCGTTTGGTGAAGATGTGTTTGTGTATGATGGTTTGCCTTTTGAAGTTTTCGTTGTAGCATTTTGAAAACAGAGAAGTATCTCTACCTTTCAGGTCGGTCGATCAAATCGGGGGCTCGATCGGGTGACGATCCGATTAGTAGGACACTTAGTGAGAACAAGTTCACAACAGTTTTCCACTCGATCGGATTGCAATCCGATCGGGTGGCAATCCGTTTGGAACTGACTATGTATCGAATTGTTTAAGTGCTGGAGTTTAGAACATCACATGATCGGATGGCTGTGCGATCGGATGGCAATCCGATCAGACGGCAATCCGTTCGACGTTCAGAACTTGACAATGTTGAATTAAATAGTTTTAGTGAGGAACCAAGTGCAAGCCGATCGGACGGCTCTCCGTTAGGGCAGCAATCCGATCGGATGGCAATCTGATCGGACGAAAATCCGGCCTAGATCGTCTTGACACTTGTTCGTTTTGGAAATTTTGTGGTTTGATTGAGACGGTATGACTACGAGCTAAATAACGGAACTCTACCAAGTCCAAGTCATCGGATCGGATGGGAATCACCCCGCCCGATCAGTTAACTGTTCTTGACGGTTGTTCGTGTTCAACACGATAAGCCGGTCATCTCGTTGATAGTAACCAGTTCTCAAACTGACACTTCACTAGAAAAAGAGTAGAAGGTCTGCACGAGCTCTGTTGCTACCGGTTTCGAGTGAAAAGTTAAGTAAGTTTGACGAAAAGCTTGGAAAACTTAGATTCGGCTTTGGTTTTAGTGAGATTAGTGTTTATACACCGTAGAATCTATCAGATCTGGGCTGTTCCTGATGAGATGAGGTCACACTTCATTGTTCCTAAGAACTCCATGATGACATCACCTTAGAACGGCTCAAATTCGAAGATTTAACGGTGAAAAAGTGAGATTCGATGATGAAAAAGATGAAGGAGTGCGTGTAGATCATAGAAGTACAAGATTTGAGGTAGAAAGAATCGTGAGAAATCGAGTGGAAATGGCCCCAAAGCGTGCTGGTCGAGTGGGAGCTGTCACATCAACTGTTGTTGATGTGACAAGTGGGGTATTTATAGGCAAAGGAGGAGAAATGCGGTGCAGTGCATCGGATCAGATGGCTGTCCGACCGGTTGGCTATCTGATCGGATGGCTGTCTGATCAGATGGCTGTCCGATCGGATGGCTGTCCGATCGGATGGCCATTCGATCGAAGTGCCATTCAATCAAACGCCTCCGGCGAGCTGAGTTTTGGCGTTCCGTTTCGATTGCTAAGCGTTGCGATAGTTTGGTTACACATTCTCATCCGCATTTCCATATATTTATTATAATTAGCTACGTTGGGTCGTATATACATATCCATATTTCAAAGTTGCGATACAATAACCGGGTTTCGTTTCAAATATGCGTTGCTTTGCGACGCTTCACGGTCATCGAGGAGGGTAGAATAGGTCCTCACTCAACGTCATCGTGAACGTTAATGTGTGTGATGCGATGTGCGTTTTGAGTAATGAGTTGCAATGCGACACATCACGGCTATCAAGGAGGGTAGAATTGGTCCTCATTTGATATCTTCGTGGTTGCCAGCAAGTGCAATGTGATGTGATAGCGATAAAGTATGCGTAATATGCGAAAATACTGTGAAATAGCGATGTATGCGATATAGCTACATTATGATCCGAATCTCTGGTGCTAGGCGTAACGAGTATAGCGAGTGGTAACAACGCACGAACGTGCGGGTTGTTACAACGACAACATTAGAGCCATGTCCAGTGATCCTTGGACCGTCTAGTAACAATAACGTATCCGTTGGCTAAACCCCTTCTTTGTACCCAACCTTTTGCGAGATATAAAATATTAAGTGAAAAATATATATAACATTTATAATAATTTTTTAACAAAAAAAATATATCATTTATAATACATTTAAAAATATATAATATTTATAATAAATTTTTAACAGAAAAAATATAACTTTTATAATACATTTTTTTAAAAATATATAACGTTTATAGTAATATTTTTAACAAAATATATATCATTCGTACCTGATCAATTTTGTACGAAACTTAAGGATAAGCGGGTTGCTCGTTACCCAATGACTCTTGCGTGTAAGAAGGCTCACCAACGTCTTGTTGTACACCTGAGGCACCACTAACGAAAAAGTTATTGCCATATTCTTCTTGTCCGTACGAGACACCGTAACTGGCTTCATAATTCGGACACCCATAACCATGATCATCGCTACGCACAATAACCTGAAAAAAAAACCAACGGATAAATGATAACGACACATCTAAAAGCCTTTTTAATACAAGTAAATATGTTTTTACCTCGTTCAGATCTGGCAACAACGATTGGCGGGGCTCAACAAACTAAAAAAACCAACGGGTAAAAGGTAATGGTAAATTTAACACCGAATAGAAAAAAGTAAATAAATACTTACCCCGTTGAGGTCTGGCAACAACGATTCATTATGATGGGGACAAAAGCCAGGCACGACCTCCTCCGCGTGATCATCATTTACTCTCCCATCATAAGAATCAGGGACAGCAGGCCACTCCTAATACAAACGGTGTGCTAAGTATTTCATAAACAAAAAAAAACAAGTTAAAAAAATGCTATACCACACTGCTTTCCGGAATAAACGTACATGTGTTTGTGTCGGACGACTCGCCGAAAATGTAAATAAGGTTGAACCAAGACATGGTGAAATCGAATATAAAGAAAAAACGAAGAGAAATGAATGCTTATTGTGAATCGTCTTCGTATTCCTTGTTTATAAAAGCCTAGCAGAATGCAAATTCACAAATCAATACGGGTCGTATAGGCCTATACAACCCATATAAGGCTGACGCAATGTTCCTTTCAATCACTTAATGTCACTGTTGACTGATAGAAAGTAACCTCGTAATTGATAAGGATCGTATATGCCTATACGATGCGTATTAGGTGGGCATGTGAAGACAGTGTCAGCCTTTGACTGACCTTCGAAATTGAAGTTACCGTAATACGAATCGTATAGACTTATACGACCTGTATTGGTGGTGTCGCTTATTTTTTGCAAAGTGTGCCAATAATACGAACCTAATTTATTTAAACATTTTTCAATACTTCTCTTACTATTTTTTCAATACTCCTCTTTAACTATTTTAGAAGTGCTACTACAACTTACTCTTAGGTTTTGGGGCGTTTTGGCTCCTAAACGCCAACTGCTCTATCTCGGGTTGGCGTTGGGTATAGCGTTGTCCCTTTGGCATGGGTATTGAGCCTGACGTGGGGCAGGGGGTTTGGTGACATGGCTAGCTTTGGTTGGCTGGGTGAAATTTTAGATAGTTTGAACAACAAAACTAAAAAAAATCCACATGGGTGACCACGCCACACCACACTTCTAGTTTTTGAGTATTATCTTGTAAATCCCACATTCGACATGTATCGAGCAATGCCTAACCCAAGTCCCTCCACACCCGTTACACCCTCGAGTCAAGATGAGGATGAAATAGATTTGTTTTCCATTTAGAATCATTTTGTCTACTTGTACTTCAAATTCATTTAATTTAAACCAATTGAACCTTTTTTTCACGTCCGACGCAATTATAATACTTTGATATTTTCTCTCTCTCTCTCTCCCATATTCAGAAAAAGTCAAATCTTCCCAACTCCGGCCACATTCGCCGGCCGGACCCCATCCCAATCATTCATACCAGTACCATTACTTCTTCAAAACTATTTCAAAGATGCGTTCTTCCTACTCTTCTATCTCCCTCTTCCTTTAACCTTCCGTTTTCAACACTCAACCATTGTTCTCCCATCACCGCCGCCGCCGCCGCCCCTCCTGTTTATAACATCATCTCCATCTTTTCTCCATTAAAACACCGGTTAATGGAATGACGGATTACCGCCTTCCCACCACAATGAACGTATGGAACATAGACGATAACGTCATGATGGATGCTTTTATGAGCTCCGATATGTCATCATCCTATTGGGGTAACAATCCATCTACCCCAATAACATCTTCAGTCGTTCCTCCATCATCGCCGTCGGCTTCCACTAGTACAAACGATGTTCACAAACCCACCATACCCCTTGATTCACACCATCAAGACACTTTGCAGCAACGTCTCCAGAGTTTGATTGACAACGCTACTGTTTCATGGACTTACGCCATCTTTTGGCAATCATCTATGGTGGATTATAGCTATACAAACCCAAATCCAAACCCTACTGTGTTAGGGTGGGGAGATGGGTATTATAAAGGAGAGGTGAATAAACCCAAAACGACACCGTCTGCTGCGTCTTTTGCGGAACAGGAGCATAGGAAGAAGGTGCTTCGTGAGCTGAATTCGTTGATTTCCGGCTCACAGATGCCGGAAAATGACGTGGTTGATGAAGAAGTTACTGATACTGAATGGTTTTTTCTTATTTCTATGACGCACTCGTTTGTTAACGGTGATGGGCTGCCCGGTCAAGCGATGTTTAGTAACCAACCGGTTTGGATTGCGGGACGGGATAAACTGGTGGCTTCACATTGTGAACGTGCACGGCAAGGTCAGAATTTCGGGTTGCAAACTATTGTTTGTGTTCCGTATACAAATGGAGTTGTGGAGTTAGGTTCAACGGAGTTGATTTTTCAGAGCTCTAATCTCATGAATGAAATTCGAGTTTTGTTTACTTTTAATAATAATAATAATAACAACCCTCCAGATTTGACTCTGGTGAACGCAGATCAGAGACATGCTGATGGTGAAACTGATCCGTCTTCGTTGTGGCTTGCTGATCCGGTACCGGTACCGGTACCAGTACCGGTACCGGGTAGAGCCACAACGGGAGAAATGAAAGATTCTTTTGATGTAACTGTAACCGCGGTTGCGCAACCGACAAATTCAAAACCAAACGAAAACCCTAGCTCCTTAGTGCACAATTCGTACAATTCGCAGAATTCGAATAGGCAATCGATTCAGAATCAAGGTTTGTTTGGTACAAGGGAATTGAATTTCTCCGAGTTTGGATCGGTGGATGGAACAAGTGGAGGGAAAGTTGGTAGTTCTTCTCATTCGTGTAAGCCGGAATCTGTGGAGCTTCTTACGTTTGGTGAGAGTAAGAAGACTAGTGGCAGCAATGGAACTGTGGTTTCGGGTTTGGGTCAATCGTTGTTTATAGGAGGACAGGATAACGGGAACAAGAAGAAGAGGCCGCCTGCGTTACGAGGGATTAACGAAGAAGGAATGTTATCGTTCGGCTCTGAGAAAGAAAAATCGGGTAACGGGTTGAAGAACGGAGTGGATTTTGAGCTAGAGGCGTCGGTAGGAAGAGAGCCGGAGAATCGTCCTGCGGTGGATCCTGAGAAGCCACGAAAGCGAGGGAGAAAGCCTGCAAACGGGCGTGAAGAGCCGTTGAATCACGTTGAAGCGGAGAGACAAAGAAGGGAAAAACTGAACCAGAAATTCTACGCCCTTCGAGCTGTGGTCCCAAACGTTTCAAAAATGGACAAAGCGTCACTTCTTGGAGACGCCATTGCGTACATCAACGACCTCAAGTTGAAGCTTCAAACGACCGAAACAGATAAAGAAGAATTGAAAGCCCAACTTAATGGTGTCAAGAAAGAGTTATTAACCAAAGATTCAAGGCAATCATCTTCATCCGCAGTTTCACCACTCGAAGACGCCAAAATTGCAAATGCAAATACAAATATCAAGGATTTGGACGTAGATGTCAAGATCATCGGGTGGGAAGCGATGATCAGGGTCCAATGTAACCGGAAAAACCATCCTGCTTCGCGTCTAATGTCTGCATTGAAAGAGATGGATCTGGACCTCCACCATGCCAGTGTATCGGTTGTGAACGAATTGATGATGCAACAAGCCACGGTGAAAATGGGTAGTCGATTTTACACGCAAGATCAGCTTCGAATCGCATTGACGAACAAAATCTTGGGATGTTAGTTAAGTTTGTCTACAAGTTCCTCCTGGGTAATTTTGGGAAGGTACCCAAGAAACAGGATTTTGGTGTAACATAAACATAGTATAGTTTTTGCTTCTTGTTTCATGTTCTGTTTTTAGTAATTAGCATTATTCAAACTATTTGTTCTTATGTGGTTACTGTTCCATGGTGGTTGTATATATCATTAGGGCTGATTTGCCCTCTTTCTTAAATTAAATTTATTAAAACCAATTATTATTCTTGCAATTTGATTTGATTCGATTCGATTTAGCTTTTTTTTATATGGTTACTATAGCTTTTATATCGCGGTTTGATTTTGTCATGGATGTGAGCCGACAATAAATCAGGTAAAAAAAATAACATTTGGAAAGCGATACCCCTATCGCTTTGGTTCGTCTATGGTTGAGAATGTTTCCTTGTATATGAATGTGGAATCAATGAACGTGACCTAACAATTGTAACGACATGATATATTTGTCTTTGTAACGAAATAAATATGATAAAACGACATGATATATTTCTCTTTGTAACGAAATGAATATGATAAAATCGACGCTAGCTAATTTTAATTAAAGAATAATAAGAATCACATAAATACTTTTACGTATAGATATAGTTGAAGAGAAACAAAAACGGTTATCGTATAACATCTTAGGGTGAAGGGAGTGGTGCGGTAAAACATGCGGCAAAGGTGTTTGCCGCGCGGCAACACCGCCGCCGGCCACCTTTGCCGATCGGTAAACCATGGAAGTCGGTAACCTCATGCCGATCGACAAACTTGGGGGTAAAACATGTTGGCAGGTGTTTGTGTGTGTGTATGTTTGACTTTACACAAATATATATTTTTTTTAAATGAAAAAAAAAAGTTTACCACTTTCAAGTGTTTAACTAATGCCAACACTTTTCACCAAAGTTTAAACTCTTTAGACGTGTTGACATGGCACCCTTTCATTGGTTGATTTTAAAGTTTGCCACTTTCAAGTGTCTAACCACTCCCTTCACCCTTATATATCACGGTTAAAACAATAGTTTATAATTTTCATATGATTAGCACATATTATATTATATTAGAATTATTGTGTATTTGAAGAGCTAATATATTTATTAAATTTATATATGGAGTTGGGAAGCAAAAAAGCAGTAAAACTCCAGGTTGGCAAAAATATATATATATACTAGGTTATGAGACCCGTGTATTACACGGGTTTAAGGATCATCAACCGTTATCCTATTCAATAAATCTCACCAATAACATAGTTAAGATAGGGTCTAAATAGGGTAAGATGTAGACATTAGACAACCTTATCTCTACTACATAGGAATATATAGATTGTTTTCAATGAGACCCCCGACTTGATATTAGGTTTGCATCAATCCTTAGACCTAAGACATATCACACTCATCAATCAGGACAAAGAAACATTGGTGCATGTATCCCACACAATTTAATGATAGAGATTATTTAACTTAATAATGTATGTACAAATCTTTTTAACAATTTGCTCATATATATACAATCGAGATAGATGTTATATTCACCTTTTTCAATCAAATATCGCAAATATTATAGCCATGCCATATTTAACCATATATAAAACCATTTCAAGTAATATTTTTCAATTATGGGATTTTATCTGCCTTTCCAAATTATTTTGCATGTTTCTAAATTTTTCACTCACGAAACACTTCTTATAAATATGTCTAAATTTTTAGTGTCATCCATTATAAAACAATTATAATCTCATCTTACTCTCCAATCTATTGTGGAGTTATTAAGCCACTATGAATCCACGTTCGCTTTATGTTACTATTTTTTTTCATTGCTTGGCTTTGTTATGATTTGATTTTGATTATATTTTTGTTATATATAACTTTTGTATATTATTCTAACTTTTTATAAGTATATTTTGATATTATCATAAATAAAAAAGGATAATATCATAGTGATTTTTTATGAAATTGTACATACCATGTATTAACATATAGATGAAGTCACCACTAAAAATAAAGTTATATGGTTTGCTACCTCCATTACCCATCAAGTTCAAGTTGTATGTATGACAATAATTTAGTTATGTAAATTCGTGCATACATTATTAAATTGTATACTTTTTATTTTCAACCCATGTAATACACTTGGTTATAACTCAGTCCTCAAACCCGTGTAATTCACAACAGAATCTTAAATAAAACTTATATTAAACGTAGATTAAAATAAACATGTTGCAACACTATATTCATAATTTTGTAAAAGATTATATTTTTAAAGTTATATGAGAAAAACAAAATAGGTTAAAACTTAATTATAATAACAAAAAGAAAAGGGTAAATTACTTTTTGAGTCCCTGTGTTTTACTGGTTTTAACCACTTGAGTCCAAAAGCAACAAGTTTAACGACCTGAGTCCCCATAAGCATTTTCTTTAACCATTTGAGTCCAAATTTCTAACACTGTTAGAATTATTGTGTTAACTTTTGTTAAATGACCAAATTACCCTTGTACTTAAAAAAACCATTTTATTATTATTGTTAAAACTTCTAAAATATATAAACATCTCTTATCTCCAGATTCATACGCCTAATCCCTTTCTTTCTCTTATCTTTCTCTCTCAACAAAACAATCACCACCATCACCACCCCACCACAACCACCACCATCACCGCCGCAGCTCCCTCCACCACCGCACCACCTCCTCCATCGCTGCAACTCCACCACCGCTGCAACTCCGTCCACCACCGCACCACCTCCTCCATCTAGGGTTTGACGACGGCGGATCTAGGGTTTTTTTCAAAGACATTGGAGGCGGCGCCGTCGCAATACGACGTTTTTTTTTTTCAGAGTCTACGACCGACACAACAAGGTTTCTCGCTCAATGGCGTCGTAGGGAATCCTGTGGACGGAGAGTGTAGGGAATCCTGTGATATAAAGCCGTTTCCATTCGGGTAGGGTTTGTTCCAGACGGATCCCTAATACTTTATTGAATTTCATCAAGATGAAGATCGATTGAAACAGAGAGTAGAGATGAGAATATTATTGTGGTGGAATATTCTATCCTATTGTTCTTGATTCCAAGGATAAGACATGATATAATTTAGTAGTAGATATTGACGTCCTCCTCCTGTGATCTGTCTTTTATATCATCAACCATTACAGGATTCACATCAACCATTCAAATGTGATATTGGTTAGTAGTTAATACAAACATTTATGTTTCATTATTCTGATTTGATTGTGAAATGTTTAGGAATGTATGTGAAATGAGATGTTAATTAGGGTGTTTGGATGTGTGATTAAACATATTATTGAGCTACAGTGGTGGTGGGTGTTTGGAGGTGGCGGTGGTGGGGATGGTGGCTGTTGGTGGTGTTTAGAGAGAGCAGAGTGTGTAAAGATGAGAGAGAAAGTGTGTGTAGGTGTGTGCTGTTGTGTGTGTTTTATTATATATATGTAATTATTTTATATATTAAAAGTTTATGCATTAGACACTTGTTTCTTATACTCTTGTGCATATAAGAGTTGTACTTTGTGTGTAAATGACCAAATTACCCTCATAGTTAACAGACTTGATGGATGGAGTTAGAAATTTGGACTCAAATGGTTAAAGAAAATGCTTATGGGGACTCAGGTCGTTAAACTTTTTGCTTTTGGACTTAAGTGGTTAAAACTCATAAAACACAGGGACTCAAAAAGTAATTTACCCAAAAGAAAAATAACATCCTAAAGCCACCACGTGTATACAATTATTATTTTAAAAGCTTTTAATTTAGTAATTACAAAACACGTAGAACATTGGATAAAATAAAATAAATCAACAATTATTAAGGTTTGAATGATATAAAAAAATTAGTTTAAGAATACCATCAATCTAATGAGAAATCTTGAAAAATAACTCACGACCTCACGACCGTTGATTAAAGTGAAAATACAAGATAAAAACGAAATTCTAAATATAAAAACCAAACCAAAACAAAAATTTAAATCATGAAATATAAGATAAACGAAATTTTAAATTATGAGATAAACGAAATTTTAAATTATGATTCTGTAGATTAAAGTGATCTTATAAAATTTAAATATAAAAAACAATACAAAATTATTATAAAACTTAATAAAAAATTTCGGATTGTAGGAGGTGTTGCCATGTGGCATTAATTGTAGTTTTTATTAGTATTTAGATTAGATATATATAAATAAATATAATATTTCACAAGAATACAAGATATTCATCAGACCCATTTGTATTTTTTTTATTTCTTTGCTTATTATTATATGCAACTGTTGATTAAGTTATATATAATATTATCCACACCCTGCTTACTTTCATTAAAATAATAAACATTAATATAATATAAAATACTTGTAAAACTCTTGATACTTTTACGGAAAAAACTAGTTTATTTAAATTCATCACAACTTTATTAAAAAGAAAACAATACCGCACGTCCGCACATGTATTTTCTTGCTGGTCGCTACTATATTCTTGAGATAATAATAAAATCAGGATTGTTATATTTTGTGATTTTAGAAGTATGATATGTTGAAATATAAATAGATTTATGTTTTTTCGGTTCATATCTTCAATTGATAATATTTGTATTTTTATTAAAAGTATTTTGTTTATTTCAAAACAAATAATGCAAAAGACAAACGTGTCACCATCAAACAAAAAAAAAAAATGTGTCATGTGCAAACACCCAAAAAATGTGTCACCACGAAAATTAAAGAAACACGTTTTTAGTTAAAGCGACTGAACAAATTTCATTTCATGTGGGGGGCAAAACAAAAGTCGATTTCCTAATAATTAATTGACATTACTCTCATTACCCTGCACTATTCACAGTTCTCAGCTCTTACCCTTAACTTTTATGCTTAGTTGTATTTTTGTTTCTATTTGAACTACTATCTATATAACAATTTAGAAAAGATAAATAATAATTCTACCACATTTATAACACGCATAATATATAATATAAGTAATTTCTTGAAAAAAAAAAAAACTTAAGCTATACTAACATGGTAGTGCATCCCGCCCCCTAGCCCAACCGGCAATTCCCATGTGGTTTGGGTTGGGCCGGCTTCCTCTTCGGAGGTCGCCGGTTCGACTCCCGGGAGGTGCAAACGGGGGGTGGGACGTCCCAATGATGGATCGTATCCTACCGAGGCATGGTGCGGTCTTGAGGGCAACCCGGTTTTACCCAGCTGTTACCCCAGCGAGTCTCTCGTGTGGGGGCAGTATGGTTTCCGGGCGGAAGTCAGCTTGCGCGGCGGCCGGGGCCCGATCGAACATCGCGTCCGAGAGTGCGGGGCTGACGGGGGATTGTCTTCGACATGAATCCGGTGACCACTGGTCCAGTACATAGAAAGTCACCTTCCAAAAAAAATACTAACATGGTTGTGCTCTCACACATATACTTAGTTATTTCACACTTTATTTATTATAGGTTTAGGATCAAATATAAAGACTCATAAAAATAAAGTGTATAAAAGCTCCTAAAAATAAACCTACTACACACCCAAAAAAAAAAAAACTAAACGCCCCCCTATGGGGTGGGGGTTTAGGTTTTTGGGTGGTGGTGGGTGTTTAGGTTTTTTTTTTTTTTTTTTTTTTTTTTGCGGGGGGTGGGCGGGGGTGTTTAGGTTTTTGGGTGGTGGTGTAGTGGGCTTAGGTTTTAGGTTCTTGGACACTTGTCACTCTATAATGTTTTCTTACACTTCTTAGTTTTAGAAGCCTTTGTAGAATAATTTAACCCGTATATTCTTGTAATCATTGATGTAAAACACGTATTGATATCTTTTTATTTAGAGTTAATTGCCATTTTAGTCCCTGTGGTTTGGGCAACTTTGCCAGTTTAGTCCAAAGGTTTTATTTTTAACATCTGGATCCAAAAATGTTTCATCGTTGCCATTTTGGTCCAACTGACTTAACTCCATCCATATCTGTTAAGTCTGCCAAGGGCATTTTTGTCATTTCATTTTTCTTTTTATTAACCCTTTTTTCTTTATTGCTTTTTCTTTGAAATGAAATGACAAAAATGCCCTTGGCAGACTTAACAGATATGGATGGAGTTAAGTCAGTTGGACCAAAATGGCAACGATGAAACCTTTTTGGATCCAGATGTTAAAAATGAAACCTTTGGACTAAACTGGCAAAATGACCCAAACCACAGGGACTAAAATGGCAATTAACTCTTTTATTTATATTACTGTTTTTATCTTTTGTTACACAATACACATTTTGTGTAATCAAACCTAATATTATTATAAGAGTAAATTGCCAAAATTGTCCCTGAGGTTTAGGCATGTTTGCTAGTTTCATCCAAAATGACTTTTTTGTGCCAAACAACCTTTCACCTTTGGCATTTTTTGCTATTTTCATCCAAACCACTAACTTAGTTTACTTTTTATGTTAAGTTGAATGATATTTGAATGAAACTGTCAAATATAAAACCTCAGGGACGATTTCGGCAATTTACTCAAACTCTTTTTAATTTCTTTTATTTAATTAATTTTGTCACATATTTATAAAACATAATATACAAAGAGTTTTGTATAAAAAAAATTAATAGTTTTGTCACATAATTTTTATAAATTTTCATCCAAACCACTAACTGTAACACTCGATTTATATTTCCATTATTTATAATAAAATATACACTAATTTTAAAAACAAAAGGGCTTAAATATCAAAACTTAGTTAAAAACTAAGCTATGCGTCGTTGTAGCGATTTAGCATAACCAACCATCCAGTTTAAAAACATTCATATGTAATAGAGTTTACAAAACTACAATGTCTAGACATGTTATAGATTAACGCGGAAGCATTCAAAACTTGTGTTCGGTTCTTGATTCCCTTGCTTGATCGACATCCACAACAAAACGAGCATCACCTATGGTCAAAACCCATCAATTGTTAGTTTTGACATTTAAATAACAAGTAAATACAAGTTCTATAGCTTAAACAACGAACAACAATTAAATTTGCTGCATTTGGGGTTGTCGCGCCCCGCGACGAATCTGAGGCAAACCTTCGCGGCCCGCGACGGCTGTCGCGTCACGCGACGGCTTAATTTCGGCAGAAAGATTGTTGCTGGGTGCTGTATATTTGCCCAGCACTTTTAATTCCTTTGTCAACTTCAAAACTTCATAACTTTCAATCTATACGCCCGTTTTAACCGATTCTTTTTCCTCATCGTTCGTCTTAAAATTACGGATCTAACCATGTGAATTTCACTTAATGAAAAATAGTTTACGAACAAATGGTTTACAGATTCTATAATTCAATTATTCGACCCATTAACTAATGTGCTTATTGTTCAATCTACACTTCTTGAGCATTCTAGTTTCATTCACCCATATCCCGGGCTTGTAACTTTTGACGTATCCGAACCATCTCACGGCTTTATGCTCGCAATCAAATTTCATGCTTATTTTCTATAATACAAGCATACCACTTTATGCGAGTCTTACATTTAACTCCTACCAATTGACCCGATATCACGGATTCATACTTGGCTTAACGTACCCATTCATTGCTAATTGGCTACCTAGCATTAGCGCAATATGATATTCTATTTTCTATGCAGAAGATCATTTTATGAACATGGTTTTGACCCGTTTGGTTGACAAGTGAAATCCTCACCTTAATGTCGAACCAAACTGTTTATAACCAATATTTCGACCCGTTTGAGTGTCGAGTGAACTACGCCACTTCATGGACACATCAAACGCATATTCTACATTTCGACACCATTAACGCACTAAATTTAAATGTATATTCATATTATGACGGGACCAAAGTCACGTACCTTTAGAGCAATCCTTTCAAACGCGTATCGCCACTAGCTTGTCCGCTTGACGTCCCGGTTTCTTTGCCTATAGAGTTCAACCATAGATATTTAGAACTCTCTTATAGCATATAACGCATAATTTTCCACACTAGTCAAATATGCGTTTTTAGTCGGGGTTTTTTAACATTTATCTTCTCTTAGGCATTACTTCAAACACCTAATGAGCATGATTTCGTATAATTAAAATTCAAGTTCTTTACTAACGATTTAGCCAAGATTTAGGCATCCTTTCACCAATTCATGTAAATTTTCATATCAACTAATCAGAATTCACTCCATAGAGCTTAAATACACTAAGTTAACAATGTTAATTCTAGTGTTTTACATAATTCTTCAAAACCCACTTGACACATAAGTGTAGGATCATGAATTCACAATTATAAGCATCAATTCAACAAGTAAATGGCTAGGGTTTAGTCCTAGACATAATTCCATTCTCAATTTCATCCAAACAATGATCATGCAAGCTTAAATTCGAATTTCATGAGTTCATCTAAAATTTAAGATGGAACCAAATAGCAAAATTTCACATACCTTATGATCCCTTCATCGAGGTGATCACTAATCTATATTCAGATTTCGATTTTGACTTGATCTGGGCCTTCAATTTGTGAGTTTTGTGAGAGTTAGGGTTTGAAGGTGGGTTGGTGTCGCCCTTCCCCTGTTCTTGTTCGATCCAGACACATCTAAAGGTGTGTTTGGATTTTATTTTTAAGTTTAATAATATTAAGTTTTCCATTTTAACACTTTTTGCCCTCCAACTAAAAACCAAGTTAATCTCTAAGTGTTTTAACTCAAGTTCCTTAGTTATAACAAGATTTATGACTAACTGGGTTACTTATCCTAGTTAGCTTATTCTTGTTTATTTTGCACTTTATAGTTCTAATATAAAGTTTTATATTTTCGGGGTGTTACAAGTCCACCCCCCTTAAAAAGGTTTCGTCCCCGAAACCAAAGTACGTACCAAATAATGTAGGGTAGAGTCGTTGCATCTCCTTTTCGGCCTCCCATGTGGTATCGGAACCCTTTCTGTGTTCCCATTTGACCTTTACTTGATTTATCACCTTGTTCCTCAAGCTTTTCACTTTACGATCTAGAATCGCAATCGGCTTCACCGCGTAGTTAAGACTATTATCCACTTCAATGTCATCGTAGTGGATGTAAGCTGTTTCGTCAGCTAGACATTGCTGGAGATGTGATACGTGGAATGTGCTATGTATTCCACTCAATTCTTCGGGTAATTCGAGACGGTACGCGACTTTACCAACTTGTTCAATGATTCTAAATGTCCCAATAAACCTTGGGCTTAATTTTCCCCTTTTTTCTGAACCGAATTATTCCCTTCCACGGTGATACCTTCAGCATCACCTTATCGCCCACCTGAAACTCAATCGGCCTCCTTTGTTTATCTGCATATGATTTTTGTCGATCCTGAGCCGCTTTCAAATGGGCTCGGACCAAATCGATCTTCTCATTCGTGATCTGGACTATATCCTTATATGCAAGCTCGCGTGGACCGACCTCGCCCCAACACACCGGGGTTTGGCATTTTCTTCCATAAAGCATCTCGTACGGGGCCATACCGATGCTTGCTTGGTAACTGTTATTATATGAAAATTCGACCAATGGTAGATAGACATCCCAACTACCCCCAAAGTCGATAATGCATGCCCGTAACATATCCTCCAACGTCTGTATTGTTCTTTCACTTTGTCGATCCGTTTGTGGATGGTACGCGGTGCTAATGAACAATTTAGTTCCCATTTGTTCTTAAAATTCACGCCAAAAGTTCGAAGTAAACCGGGTATCTCTGTCGGACACAATAGATATCGGTACCCCGTGACGTGCCACTATTTCATTGGTATACACCCCAGACATCTTTTCGGATGTATAAGTCTCACGAATCGGAATGAAGTGAGCACTTTTTGTCAATCTATCCACAACCACCCATATAGCATCGAAACCGCGGTTGGTTCTAGGCAGCTTGGTCAACAAGTCCATTGTGATTTGTTCCCATTTCCAAACTGAGATGTCCAACGGTTGCAGTTTACCATACGGCTTTTGGTGTTCCGCTTTGACTTGCAAACACGTCATGCACTTTTCTACATATTTTACAACATCTCTTTTCATCCCGGGCCACCAATAGTTTTGCTTTAAATCGTTATACATCTTGGTTGCCCCCGGATGAATGGAATAACGGGATTTATGGGCTTCGTCAAGTAAGAGCGCCTTGACTCCACACGAATTTGGAACCCATATCCTCCCAAAACGCGTCTTTAACCCTTGGTTACCATCCGCCAACTCTTTCAATTGGCCAACTATCCTTTCCTTCTTCACATTTTCCTCCTTCAATGCTTCGATTTGAGATCTCTGGATTTGTTCAAGTAAACCCGATGTTACGATTAGTTGCATTGATCGTATTCGAATGGGCGTATAATCTACCTTTTGGCTCAACGCATCCGCCACCACATTAGCTTTCCCCGGGTAGTAATGTATATCACAATCGAAATCTTTGACAGTTTTTAACCACCGCATCTGCCTCATGTTTAATTCCTTCTGATCGAAGAAATATTTCAAACTTTTATGGTCGGTAAAGATCGTGCATTTTACCCCATAAAAATAATGCCTCCATATCTTTAAGGCAAATACCACCGCCGCCAACTCAAGATCGTGCGTAGGATAATTCTTTGCATGTGTCTTTAGTTGTCTCGAGGCATAGGCTATAACCTTGCCCTGTTGCATTAAAACGCACCCAAGACCCGAATGTGACGCATCCGAGTAAACTACCATGTCGTCAACCCCATCCGGCAATGTCAGTATCGGAGCGTGGGTCAACTTTTCTTTAAGCATTTGGAACGCTTTTTCTTGTTCTTCTCCCCAAATAAACTTTTCGTCTTTATGGGTCTGTTTGGTCAGCGGTGTAGCGATCTTGGAGAAGTCTTGTATGAATCTCCTATAATATCCCGCGAGCCCCAAAAAGCTTCTGATTTCCGAAGGATTCTTCGGTGGATTCCATCTCGCCACAGCTTCTATTTTTGACGGGTCTACCATCACCCCGTTTGCACTAATGATGTGCCCGAGAAACTGCACCTCTCGTAACCAGAAAGCACATTTCAAGAATTTTGCATACAATTTCTCTCTTCTGAGCGTTTCCAACACTTCACGTAAATGGCTAGCATGCTCTGCTTCATTCCTTGAATACACTAAGATGTCGTCGATGAACACTATCACTGATTTATCCAATATTGGTTTGCAAACCCGGTTCATAAGTTCCATGAAAGCCGCGGGTGCATTGGTCAACCCAAAGGACATCACGAGAAACTCGTAATGCCCGTACCGTGTACGAAAGGCCGTCTTCGGTACATCTTCCTCCTTGACCTTTAACTGATGATAACCCGATCTAAGGTCAATCTTTGAGAACCAACTCGTGCCTTGTAGCTGGTCAAATAAGTCATCAATTCTTGGGAGTGGGTATCGATTTTTCACCGTGAGTTTGTTTAACTCCCGGTAGTCGATGCACATGCGCATACTTCCGTTTTTCTTTTTCACGAATAGCACTGGTGCACCCCACAGAGACACACTCGGTCTAGTAAATCCTTTATCGAGCAGGTCTTGGATTTGAGACATCAATTCTTGTAGCTCCGATGGCGCGAGCCGATACGGCGCCTTGGCCACAGGTTTCGCGCCCGGAATCAATTCGATTCCGAACTCTACCTCCCGTTCAGGCGGTATTCCCGGTAAATCTTCCAGAAATACATCGTCATATTCACGTACCACCCGTACGTCTTCAATCTTTGGCGATCCTTTGTCTGGTTCGTTTGCGTATATCATGAATGCTCTACATCCGCGCCTCATGAGTTTGTGAGCTTTTAACATCAAGCACATAACGGGATTACCCCCTTTTTCGCCATAAATAGTAACGTGTTTTCCACTTGGAGATGTTAATTTTATCTCCTTGCGGAAACACACGACCTTCGCATGGTGTCGGGATAACCAATCCATCCCGACTACTACTTGGAATTCTCCCATCGACGTCGGAATCAAATCTATTGAGCTTTGGCTCGTATCCTTGTTTAAACCAAACATAGTTAGGTTTATATCGAGTGTTGTTGTTTGATTTTCCGAAAACTGTTCTTGACATTCATATATTTCTGGAAAAGTCTTCTTAACAATCTGTTATCATTTGCTTCTTTGCTAAAGTTTTATTGAAAACCCTGTTAAAATTACATGTGTGCATGATTAGATTTTGGTTTTCATAGAAAGTTTATGCAAAATTCTAGTATTTGTGGTTGTTGTTCTTGAAAAAGTGCTTAGAAATCTGCCTGGATATTGTTTGTTTGCCAAAGTTTTATTGAAAACCTGTTATATTGGATCTATACATGTTGACATTTGGGTTTTTGTTGAAAATATAGGCAAAATTATCTTCGGAAATTTCATAATCTTCAAAGTGTTCTTGACAGTGTTCTTGAAATCTTCAAACTGTTTAGTTGCATATCTTTGTGTTTGATCTATTTGAGTACCTGCTGATTTTGTTTATGAATATAATATTAGAAGTGGGTTTGAAAAGAGTGTACTGTGATCATTAGTTGGTAAGAAAATAGAGTACCGAAATCAGAGAACCAACCATACTTTGTTGAATTCGTTGTCCCTATTGTCAGGATAAGGTTTTCAAAATATCTAATAGCTAGCTGGTAACCACAAAAACATCTCAGCCGAAATCACCACCTTGCTGAAATCACCTTATTGCCGAAAACACCCAACAACTTTGTCACTTATAGCCGAAAACCAAACCATTCTGAACATCAACCAGCCGAAATCCCTTGTTCAAATAGTCAACGAAAACACCTAAGTCAAAAATATCAAGCTACTGGCCGAAAACCCTTATTGCTGAAAACACATATTGCTGGCCGAAATCCCTTAGGTTCAACGAAATCACATTGGGCCTTTTTATCACTTGTGGGCCGAAATCAACTTCTATTCCTTTTATAAGTTGGGCCGAACTCACTTTCATTACCCGGAGAACATCTCAGCCGAAAACACCTGTTTCTTTTTAATTGAAGTCAACGAAATCCCTTGGCAACTTGACACCGAAATCCGATTTCATCCATATTTGTTTTCATCAACGAAATCACTTAACTTTGTCTCGTTTCAGTCAACTAAAACACTTTGATTTCGTCACCTGTTGTCAATTTTACACAGAGAGCTTGCAAAACTGTTCTAACTTTGTATTTTCAATTGTTTGACCAGGTGTTATCGTTCTAATATCAAATATGAGTTGCACAAGTCCATGGGATTGGAGTATGGACTCGAGACCACGTGAAGATCCGACCTCTGCAGCAGCATGGGTGAGGAATGTTTTTGGTCAACCTTCTATAAGTGCAGGACAATGGGCACTTGTATCAAATCAAAATCAAAATATTCAAAATCTTTTGCTCAGCGAGAGCGAAACGGGCAGCAACAATCGCCCACCAAAGTTGAATCATATGAACGAGTTTCCATCATGGAAAGGTCGTTTCCATACATACGTTCAAGGGCAAAGCACTGATCTTTGGAGGTGTTTCATTACTCCACGCAATAATGCTCTCGAAGTAGCAGCTTCAACGGCAGAGGGTTTTTCTAACATGCAAGAAAATGACAAGAAAGCCTATGAATTTGAGAAAAAGTCGTTTGCTGTTCTTACCCAAGCGCTTCACAAAGATATTTATCATCAATTATCTTATTGTACGGACACGAAAACATTATGGGATTCTTTGGTAACAAGAGGAGAAGGAAATGCAGCTACTAGAAAGTCACGTCATGATCTATTGAAGAAAGAGTTTGAATCATATCACTTCTTGGAAAATGAAACTCTAAATGATATGACTACACGTTTTTATCATTTGATTAGTGAAATGTTTGCTTATGGTGTTACTTCAACTCGACAGGAATTAGTTGCACGGTTTGCTGATTCGCTACCTCCAAAGTGGAGCCCATACATTGAGCTTTTAAAGCATACCGGTGTTCTAGATGCTGAAAATGTCAGTATCTATGAATTCATACAGAAGCTGGAACACAAGAATGATGAAGAAATTCGGAAAGCTAAACGAACTGCTGCTCCTCAAAATATCGAAATGTATTATGGAGGAGGTATTATTCCGTCAGCTAGTTCAAGTTCAGCTCAGCAACCAAAGTTACAAACGGCGTTTGTATCAAATACAAACTCTTCTCCGTTTCCTCAATCAGCTCCACCTCCTGTCTTCGATCCAAGTGCCTATCTTCCGCCAGCACATTTGAGTGCTCAAGCTCAGGCTTATTCTGGAGGAGGTTTTATTCCTTATACACCTCCAGTTTCCACTACTCAACCTCAGTTCAATCCGAGTGCTTATATTCCAGCCCAACCACAACCACAAGTCCAACCACAACAACAGCAAGCTCATTATACCAACAATCCTCCACCCACAAACCCTAACACAGTCAAAGTTGATACATCAAACCTCTCAAATGTTAGCATTGAAGTAGCAAAGGAACATATGGAACTTGTTAATACAATGGTCAGTGCTTACTGCGGTTTGGTCGCAGGTCAAATTGGAAACATCAGTTTGACCAACGAAGATTATCTACAAATCAACCGTGATGAAATGGAGTTGATGGATATAAAGTGGGCATTCGCAAGTGCTGTTAGAAGGGCGAAGGACTTTATGGTTCGAACAGGGAGAAGTTCTTTGGAAAGTAAGCAGGATACAAAGTACGGATTCGATAAAGAAGCAGTTACATGCTTCAATTGTGGCGAAAAGGGGCACTTCAAACGTGAGTGCACCAGACCAAGTAAACAAGGCAACCAGAATCCATTCAGAAATCAGACAAGTACTTCCAATGCCAATCAAGATAACCGTGAAAAAGGGGTAGTAGCGGTGAATAACAACCAGAACCAGTCTGGTCCTTCAAACACAAATCGAGCATTGACCGTTCAAGCTGATGAAGGGTTTAATTGGTCTTTACAACTTGGGGGAGGTGATCAAGATAAAGGAGGAACAGCGTGTTATGCAAAGATCATCAATCACATCAAGTACGTTCATAAGGAAGAATTTTCTGAAAGTGACGACAGTTCGGGTTATACCGGGAGTTCTGATGAAGAAAGTTCTACTTCGGGCGATTATCATTCTGAATCTGATGTGAGGGAAGTAGCAAGTTCTGATCTTAAAGACTTGTTGAATGAAGCAGAGGAGTTGAAATGTCAGAAATCAATTCTGATCAAGAAGGCTGCTGTAGCATCTCAAGGAATGGAGAAGTTCTTCACTGAAGACGGATCTTTTTCTTTTCAAACTGCCTTTATGGCAAATGTCTCAGCCTCTACGAGTCAGGTAAATTCTGAAACTCCTGCTCCTAGTGTTTGTAATGATTGTGCTGATTTGAAGCTTGAATCTGAAAAGCTTCATAGTCACAATCAAAGTTTGGTTGTTGAAATGTCCAAGTGCAAAGAAGCAAATATGGATCTGGTTAGAAACGAAAAGGAGTTTAAATCTGTAATTGAAACTCTAAAGAAAAATGTTTCCGAAGTAACAAAAACTGTTTATCATAAACAAGTTAGTATAAATGATTACATTAACATTGTTGAGGAAACTAAAAAGGAATTAGCCATTGCCACATGCGAACATGATGCAATCAAGCAAAAGTTGGAGAGTTATTCTAACTCCCGATTTGTGCTCGATCACATTATTGACGTTCAACAACTGAAGGGAAACAAGAAAGGTGTTGGGTATAAGAAGTGTCCGCCTCCTTTAAGACATAATTATACCTATATGCCTGATGAAGAGGATATGCCTCGATTTGAACCCAGTGTGCCTCTTGATTATGAGGAAGTTACCACTGGCCTAGGGTTCAAATCGGAAAATTCTTCAAGAACATCATCTGAGCAAACAGAAACTTCAACATCTACGAAACAAAGTCCTCCAATCATTGAGGACTATGAGTCGTCGGATGATGAACCAGAATCAGATGTGAGTAATCAGGATAAATCACTTGACAAAATGAAAGGAGTAGAAGTTCCAATTGAGAATCATATTCTGTGTGATCCTCCTACTCCTGCTGTTCAACCTGTTGTCCAACAAGTGATAGATTCTGTCAAGAATGACAAGAAATCTGTGTCTACCGTTAAAAGTAATAACGTGTTGTACACTTTGGTTGGTGATTCTAAAATCTATTCAAATCACGATTTTCCAATTAAGAATGTCAATCCATCTTCGATTGATCAAGTTTTTGAAAATAATACAAACAAGTTTTTGGGAAAGACAATTCCAGGTATCATTGTAACTCAATGTGACCAAATTCCAAAAGCTACAATCAAGAAACAATTTGGAAATCAAAAATCACTAACAAAGCAACAACCTATTGCTCCTAAGGGTAAACAACCAGAAAAGAGAGCTCAAAAGCCTAATGTTTCTCAACATAAATTTGAAACAAAAGGAGCTCATTATCAGAAGAAAAACAGTAATGTCAGATTTGTAGAATCGAAGGGTACGGATAAAATTGAGACTTTTGAAAACAAGTCAAATACTTATTTTGTACAACAAGTCACGATTTTAAAGCGTAATAGCCAAAACAATTACACTCAACATACAAACGGGTGTGATGAAAAGGCAAGTACCTCAGGTTCTACGGGTTCGACATCTGTTGGTCGATCGGATTCTCCTAACTTTGTGGAAAGGAGAACTTGTTTCAAATGTGGGAAGTTTGGGCACATCATTAAAGACTGCACAAACTCGCCCAAACCAAATTTTGTTGAAAGAGCCCCCTCTGAACAAGGTCACTCACAACGTCTTTCTGTTTCTCCAAAACACGATAAACGCACTATTAAAGAACAAGAAACAAAACAACGACATAAAAATCTGAAGGTGATCGAAAAGGCTTTAAAACCAGAAACTGTTAAAAGGAAACCAATTTTGTCGCAACCGTTAAAACCAGAGATTTCTAAATCTGTAAATGACATACAATCCGGTAAACGAAAACAAGCTTGGAAACCTAAAATGGATAAAGTTTCAGGGGGAGTCTCACCAGTTCCAGGTCATCGCGAAGTTGAAATAACCTTTGTCGATGAACAGGGGCAACCCAAGTCTATTAAGGCTTGGGTCCCCCTCTCCAACTAATCTCTGAGTGAGTGTGCAGGATGTTCCAGGAGGAACTTTCGATAGTCATAGGATTATTGATAGTGGAATGTTCATACACAAGATCGGCGACAAAAGAAATTGTTGCCTTTGGAGAGAAGAAAAAGGAAAGAAAACAGAGTTGTCTGTTGAAAGAAATTGAAAAGCTTCGACAAAATGAAAATCATACCGAAGTTTGATTGTTAAAGGCTTTGATCGGGTCCCCAGGATAGATTCAATCAAAATGTATGCACCTGCAGCACGTCTAAAGTTCAAAATCAACAAGATGAACGTGCAGTGTACATTTCTTCGCGGTGTGATTGAAGAAAATGTGTTTGTTGAACAAACCAACCAGGTGTGCGGATGCCTTGGCATGGATTGAACAACCGCACACTACCTCTCAAGAGAAAGTCAAAGACCTTCGCTGGTGCAATGTGGAAGACCAGCCGGACCCAAAGGTTTATGATCTTGTTGCTGTGAAGAGATTTCTCAGTAGCTACAAAATCGACTTTGAAGTCCACACCGGGTGGATATCTATTTTGGGAGAGCACTCAGATTCCTTGCAATGCACGAAGCAGTTGCAGGATACGGTTTTAAATTCTAATCTCTCCTTTACTTGTCGATATTTAAGCTGCTTTATAAATTGTTATCCTCTCGTAGTAGCACTCTTTGGCCAGACACGTTGACCTCAAATATCACCTCACACGTGATCGTTTCGATATGAAACTCGTCAACATTGTCATGGTCCGCACCGTTTACCGACGTGCCAACTGATTTTTCCAAAATTCGATAAATCATTTTTGATTAAAATTAATTTTGGTAAACAGCATTGAGGTAAAACATGAGTTAACCGACATCGGGAAATCGTTTTTGTAAATATCTTTGTGTCTTTTAAATTTATCTTAGTTTGTTGATTTTAGGGGGAGTAAATCCAAAATTTGAAAATTCAAAAACATCGAAAAATTTCAAAACCCAAAAACATTGGAAAAACAAAAATGAGTTTCCTGACGAGAAAAAGAGAAAATGATAGTAAATCAGTGGTCTGTCGAAACCTTTTTAAACTGAAATGCAAAATGAAAAATGTTAAGCAGCTCTATATAAGATGTCACACCCCAACCAATGGCGGAAACATCGGGATGAGACGAAGTGTGAAGATTGCTAGAGACATCATAACGCTATTTGTGACAATATTTAAATAATTCCCATTTCATTTCATAACTTCAAATTGTCAACATTACATAATCTCAAATAACAACAAGTTCAAAAGAAATACGAACAACATAATCAAAATTGATACAACATATTAAACCTAAACGTCTATATGTGTATCTAGGCATCAATGCTACTTCTTTTCATATCATCGTCATCATCAACCTGCAACATGTTTAAAATACAATTCAATGCAAAAGCAATGGCGAGTATACAAGTTTGGTATGTACATAGCAAAAGATAAGTTTTAAACAATTCCTCATAGCAAGCATGTGATTCAAGATAAACAATAAATATGGCATGTGTCTAACATATCAAACCAAATGAGACGCAAGATGCTCATGACATAACCACAAGTCTACGGGCGGGTCGTCAATCCTATAGCGCTACATATGTCCCGGTTAGGCTCGTACGAAGTTAATGATAAGTTTAACACATAATGTCCTCAACCCAAGTTTAAAGTATCAAGCAATCACGTATACAAGCATGTTATAGGAATGTTCATGTGTTTAAGCAAAATGTTCATGTGTAAGTTTTGGTAAGTAAACATGTTACACCCCAAAAGTGGTAAAAGTAAAAGGGGGAAAATACGAGTATACTCACATAATTGCTAAGTCTTCCGATTATCCAAGTTTGACGAGTGTACGAGATTAGGAGGATGGGACACCGAGGTCACCCTATATGGGCAAACGATGGTACATGAGTAAACGGAAGTCCAAGAGAACGAACGAGAGTGTTTATCCTAGATGTTTAAAATATCACGAACTCGTTATTATTTATTAGGTTAAAAATAAATAATCCTAATATTTATGTTTTGCAAAATTTGGAATTCGTATATTATATTGTCTTGATATATATATAAAAAAAAAATATTGCTATAAAAGAATTTATGTATTTATGCTATTTATTTAGAGATTTGGTTATAAAGAAAACGAATCAAAATAAAAGAAATCGTTTTGAAATTATATACGTATTGTTTCATGAATTTTTACGAAAAACGGGCAGAGTTTACTCTGTTTTTGGACGATCCCGACAACCAAAGTGTCGATTATTATTGCCAAAACTCAACAATTAATCAACGACATAAGTATTATACGTGAAATATAACGAAAATATGAGTATGTATACAAGTTAAAAAAAAACACTATTACCGAACAAGTTCAAGTAACTAATTATAAAAACAATAATAATAAAAATTTGAGGCGTTTAAGTGCATACCAAATCTCGGACCAATAGTGGATCAGTTTTGACCAAGTTTGACCCGACGTTGACTGTTTGACCAAAAAAACCTACGGATCTGACCCGAAGCTGCTGGCTTGAACCTGCTGACCCGCAACCCGAGGGACCCGAAACATGATACTGAACCGCGGCCCGAACCGTACTGACCCGAGTAGGACCTGAACCGAACTGAGTAAAAACCGTGACTCCTTGTTAACTGACCCGACCCATGTCTTGAACCGAACAAAACGAATCTGAACCAAATATACCCAAATCGAAACTGAGGTTAAGCTTTAATCTGAAACATAACCTGAACCGAGCGGAATATAACTCGAGTCAAACGACTGAACCGAGCACAAATTGGGCCTAAACTGACTTGAGAAGAAGAAACCACCTTTACCGTCGCCGTTGCCGGCGCGGTTGTCGTTACCGGTGACCGGTACGGCTGTCGCCGCCGCCAATTCTTTCTTTCCCATCTCGCATTCTCTCTCTCGATTCCGTTGCCGTGCGTCGCCGCCATAAAGGTGGTTGGCCGTTCATTTGGAGAAGGGAAACAGGTGAGTGTGGGTGTGCGGTTGATCGTGCTTGCCGGAAACCGACCGGAGACGTTGAGGGTGTGGGCGGTGTCGTGTCGGAGAAGAAAGGGGATCGTCGGTTGGGGTTGAGAGGATGATTAGGGTTTCTCTATTTTGAGGAAGGAAGTGCAAAAGTGAAGAAGATGGAGTTTTGTGAGTACATATTTTGGATTTGCAGGGAAATGAGATGAAGGGGAAGATGGAGAGTTCTCTGTGCTTAATGTTTGAGTGTAGAGGGTGAGGGAGGTGAAGAGTGTGATGTCTGCATATAAAAAAAAATGAGAGGGGTAGGGTTTGTTGCATAAGTTTTAGGATATACCATCCTAGTCCCTAAACTTTGAAAGGTTTATGCAAATAGCTGAGTTAACTTGGTTTAAATTAAATAATATAGTTGACCAAACTAACTAGGTTATTTGTATATTCTTAAAGAACTAAGCTTTACAATTAAATTAACCGGGTTAGTTTGTATCCTTTTTCTAACTTTAGAGTTTAACGAGACTAGCTAGATTATTATAAAATAAACTTTTAAATAGTAAAATCAATTAATTTATTTAATTAAACCATGAATAAATACCCATTTTTATAACGGATTGGATTACAGACAAGATTTTTCGACGATTAAAACGAAACAACGAATGCTAGGATCCCAAGTTTCCAAAAATGGGAATATGAACAATGGATTCTAAATATGGAAAGTTATGAAAACGCGGGGCGTTACATAAGATGTATCGGTAGGCTCACAATCATTTTAAAGTGTGCATGGCGATATAAATCTTAAATCGACTGAAGACCAGGTGGGAACCGCACATTGGCATATGGTCTTAGTACCGAAATTTCGTTTGAGAGATTGCCGAGGTTCTGAGATATTCGGTCTTTATGTTGTTTATCATCTGGGTATCATGGTTGTTTCTTTTACCGAAACAAACGGAGACGAAGTCTAGATCTTCCATGATACTATACATACGTGTACATATTGCATTCGACCTCAATAAGTGATCAACAATCACATGTCCAAACAAATAAGTGATAATATATCACAGATTCTTTGCGGGAGTCAAGTTCGTCTCTTTGCTGTACGAAAGTACTGACCTGTTCACGGACTTGCTCCTGTGCCCTCATGCATCTGAAAATCAAGTTCCTCATCAATAAGTGATTCTATCACATAGGGCTTGTTTTCAATCAAAATAAGTGAGTTTCTCACATCTTTTATACGGTCAAACGGATGATAAGCGGTATACTCACCGGTAAGATGAACTCTCGTGCATGCCTTGATACGGGAATGTGTCGTGTGTGGATGAACACCGGTCGGTAAGTATAAATCATACCTTAACGTATCCCCTAATCATGATTACATCTGATAAGTTGAGCTTATGTGGACAACAATACCGATAATTGTTATAGGATGCTTATCTAAAATGTTAACTAATTGAACAAAAAGAGCGTTTTGGCGTGACCGTTCACTGATATGATTCTCTTACCCTCGAAACTCGCAAAAGAATGTCTGTAAATATTTGTTTACTGCTTTCGTTTCTGCATCTTTGTATATATTTATTTATTGCTTTCCGTCTTTACATTTGAAAAATGAAAAATTCCAAAAAGATTTTAGGTGTGTTTTAATATAAACTTTATAAAATCAAAAAAGATTTTGCTTCTAGTTTATTTTTTATTGACTGATGTTGGAACTCGAGTCTATCCTACCCAAAATCCTGATTCTAAGCCGGAAAACAATTGCATCTTCATAAACTGTCGAAGTTAACAAGTTTTGAAAGTTAAAGGATTAAAATTGATCATTTTCTAAAACTTTCAAACTATTGTCGGTCGGTGTTTAATTGAGATTTGATCTCATATGTGTCATTTGTTTAATTTGTCTAAATTCCAAACGGTTGTTCTCATTACGTGTTTAGCTTTCTTGTATGTGCAGATGCGACATCAGAATCAGCTAAAGGCGAAGAGAACGTGTCAGATGACAAGCCGTAAAGTGAAGACACGACGTTGATGCAATCAGAAGATCAAGATGATCGGGTTGCAGTTGATCACTCATCAACACCACAAGGATCTAAAGTTTTGAAGTTCAAAAGAATCACGAGCATCCAAGGGGGAGTTTGTTGATACACTCCTTGACTGTGACACGTGAAGACCTTTGAAGATCCTCCGACATGAAAGACACGGAAGACGAACCATCACGAGTAGCGTCCAAGGGGGAGTTTGTTGGTACACTTTATGTGGACGCGACTCGACTCGGTTCGATTTGGTTTGGGTCAACTCGGTTAGGTCCGGCTCAAGCCCGACGACACGACATTCCTCAGTCGTGCGTCCCAGAGTTCAACACGCGAAGCACGGAACGCCGCAAGCCATTCCCGTTTACACATCACCATGACATCATCATTGTGATGTCATGGTGATGTCACAACTTTGTCCTATGTTGAAATGGTGCCAAGATTATAACAGAATGCATGTTCTGGGCCTTTTCTTTGTGAATGTTGGGCCGAAGACTTGTAATGGACTCTAATATGTGGGCTGCTACACCAACATCAAAGTAACGAAATCACTAGTGATTTCGTGAGACATGTATTGGCGAAATCACTAGTGATTTCGTTCATAGTGATTTCGTTCAAGGTTCAGTATAAATAGCTGGTCATATTTCACAGTTTAAGTTTATGAGAGCATAGTGAAACCAGAGAGTTTATCGTCAAACATTGTGTGTATATGTTTGATATTGTTCTCGTCCTTTTAATCCTAGTGAATCTTTGATTATCTGTTTGTGTTATCCGCTTTATATTGTTTGGTTTGCACCGTTACGTGGGATTCCGCACCCGTGATAGTGTTGTGATAAACAAGGATAGGTTACGTATCGGATCCTCCGAGAAAAACGGACCTACAGGAATTGAATTTATGGCAAATATACCTGAGACCACATCGGGTTCCACCTTTGCCTCGGCTGCAGTTAACTGGAAGGATCTGGCTTTTGCTTTTGGAGTCTCTGTATGTGAATCCTTGCCATCCTTTTTCCCGACTAGTTCCGGGCATTCCGATTTCTTGTGACCCGGTTGGTAGCATTTATAACACACCGACACCTTCCCGGGGCATAATGCAGCCGTGTGCCCTGTCTTCCCACATATGGGACATGGCTTATCTTTGAATCGGCACTCACCCTTGTGCCCTTTCCCGCAAACCTTACAGCTTAGTGACCCGCCTTTCCCATCTTGTTTCTTAGATGACTCAGTTGTACGCGCCTTTTTCGTAGGGCTTGGATTAACCACTTGTGCCCTTCTTTCACTATCTCCCTTTCTCGAGTAGTGTTAATGATTTCGGTGAGAGTCTCGTATTTCGAGGGAGTCATAAACTCCCGATATTCTGCACGTAGCATATTATAGTAATAATACACTTTCTGTTCTTTGGACGTTACCAACTCATCACAAAACCTCAGTTTATCAAGAAAGATTTCCGTGATCTTATCGATAGATTCGCCTTTTTGCCTTAGCTGAATAAATTCCTCCTTGATTCGGTTAATAACTGCTTTGGGGCTGTGGTGTTTAAGGAATGGCACCTTAAACTCGTCCCATGTCATCGCTCTTGCCGCTTCACTTCCTATCTCCGTTTTCTTATTATCCCACCAATCCTTTGCCTGACCTCTAAGCTGACCCGTACCATAAGCTACGAAGTCATTCGTGTTGCAGTGGGTTCTCTCAAATACCCCCTCAATATCATTTAACCAACGTTGGCATATTATCGGATCCACCTCTCCATTATAAAGTGGTGGTTTACATGCCATGAATTCCTTGTACGAGCAGCCCTTGCGTTTTCCCGACTTTTCTTTGGCAACGTTGGTACTATCCTCCAACTTCTTGATTCTCTCATCAACTACCGATAGTACCGTGTTCTGGATTTTATCAATAAAGCCGGATAAGCTATTTTCAATTGTCTTTCCTACTTCCTCGGCAATCACTTCCTTCATTTGCTCGGTGACTATCGGCACCGCATTAACATTACCTTCGTCCGTCATCTTTAAAAACTGAAATGTTTACACCAACCGTTAAACATTTCATCTATAACATATACTTTGTTTGCTTTGGTTAAGTCAAGTTCGCGACTTGCTTTAACCGTTCTCGTTTAGTGCACTTTCCGGGTTTGAGTGTGTTAACACGCTCTTCCCGTGCACGTCACATCATATATATGTTTTTTACATTAATAAACCTACTAAAATGATTAACTCTTATCGGATGTTGATCAAGCTTGAACCAAACACATTTTGTTAACAACCTTGAGCTCTGATTACCAACTTGTAACACTCGATTTATATTTCCGTTATTTATAATAAAATATACACTAATTTTAAAAACAAAAGGGCTTAAATATCAAAACTTAGTTAAAAACTAAGTTGTACGTCGTTGTAGCGATTTAGCATAACCAACCATCCAGTTTAAAAACATTCATATGTAATAGAGTTTACAAAACTACAATGTCTAGACATGTTATAGATTAACGCGGAAGCATTCAAAACTTGTGTTCGGTTCTTGATTTCCTTTCTTGATCGACATCCACAACAAAACGAGCATCACCTATGGTCAAAACCCATCAATTGTTAGTTTTGACATTTGAATAACAAGTAAATACAAGTTCTATAGCTTAAACAATGAAAAACAATTAAATTTGCTGCATTTGGGGCTGTCGCGTCACGCGACGCTTAGAGGAGTTTGCCGTCGCGTAGCGCGACGGCTTTATTTCGGCAGAAAGATTGTTGTTGGGTGCTGTATATTTGCCCAACACTTTTAATTCCTTTGTGAACTTCAAAACTTTATAACTTTCAATCTATACGCCCGTTTTAACCGATTCTTTTTCCTCATCGTCCGTATTAAAATTACGGATCTAACCATGTGAATTTCATTTAATGAAAAATAGTTTACGAACAAATGGTTTACAGATTCTATAATTCAATTATTCGACCCATTAACTAATGTGCTTATTGTTCAATCTACACTTCTTGAGCATTCTAGTTTCATTCACCCATATCCCGGGCTTGTAACTTTTGACGTATCCGAACCATTTCATGGCTTTATGCTCGCAATCAAATTTCATGCTTATTTTTATATAATACAAGCATACCACTTTATGCGAGTCTTACATTTAACTCCTACCAATTGACCCGATATCACGGATTCATACTTGGCTTAATGTACCCATTCATTGCTAATTGGCTACCTAGCATTAGCGCATATGATATTCTAAATTTTCTATGCACAAGATCATTTTATGAACATGGTTTTGACCCGTTTGGTTGACAAGTGAAATCCTCACCTTAATGTCGAACCAAACTGTTTATAACCAATATTTCGACCCATTTGAGTGTCGAGTGAACTACGCCACTTCATGGACACGTCAAACGCATATTCTACATTTCGACACCATTAACGCACTAAAATTTAAACGTATATTCATATTATGACGGGACCAAAGTCATGTACCTTTAGAGCAATCTTTTCAAACGCATATCGCCACTAGCTTGTCCGCTTGACGTCCCGGTTCTTTGCCTATAGAGTTCAACCATAGATATTTAGAACTCTCTTATAGCATATAACGCATAATTTTCCACACTAGTCAAATATGCGTTTTTAGTCGGGGTTTTTTTTTAACATTTATCTTCTCTTAGGCATTACTTCAAACACCTAATGAGCATGACTTCGTACAATTAAAATTCAAGTTCTTTACTAACGATTTAGCCAAGATTTAGGCATCCTTTCACCAATTCATGTAAATTTTCATATCAACTAATTAGAATTCACTCCATAGAGCTTAAATACACTAAGTTAACAATGTTAATTCTAGTGTTTTACATAATTCTTCAAAACCCACTTGACACATAAGTGTATGATCATGAATTCACAATTATAAGCATCAATTCAACAAATCAATGGCTAGGGTTTAGTCCTAGACATAATTTCATTCTCAATTTCATCCAAACAATGATCATGCAAGCTTAAATTCGAATTTCATGAGTTCATCTAAAATTTAAGATGGAACCAAATAGCAAAATTTCACATACCTTATGATCCCTTCGTCGAGGTGATCACTAATCTATATTCAGATTTCGATTTTGACTTGATTTGATTTGGGCCTTCAATTTGTGAGTTTTGTGAGAGTTAGGGTTTGAAGGTGGGTTGGTCGCCCTTCCCCTGTTCTTGTTCGATCCAGACACATCTAAAGGTGTGTTTGGATTTTATTTTTAAGTTTAATAATATTAAGTTTCCATTTTAACACTTTTGGCCCTCCAACTAAAAACCAAGTTAATCTCTAAGTGTTTTAACTCAAGTTCCTTAGTTATAACAAGATTTATGACTAACTGGGTTACTTATCCTAGTTAGCTTATTATTGTTTATTTTACACTTTATAGTTCTAATATAAAGTTTTATATTTTCGAGGTGTTACACTAACTCAGTTTATTTTTTCTGTTAAGGTGAAGAATGTTTTAAATTTTATAAATTAAGACAGAAATTAATATCCAATTTTTTATATAGATCAATTTTATAAAGAGAAAACGATATATAAAATAGATATCAATGATGTGCAACACATAACAATCGATTACAAATTTTAGTATTTAATCAAGTGTAGAGATAGAAAAAAATTGTAAAACGTTACATATTTTTAAATGTGTTGAGCACCTAAGAAATATATTGGCAAAAATAAAATATTTATCTGATTAAGATTATGAGGGTAACTAACTAATATTTATTCCGAGTTGTTTGAGTAAAGAAACTTTTGGTTCATGGCATTATACTTACTATTTGCTGGGGAGGGAATTTGGGCCTTCAATTTGTGAGTTTTGTGAGAGTTAGGGTTTGAAGGTGGGTTGGTCGCCCTTCCCCTGTTCTTGTTCGATCCAGACACATCTAAAGGTGTGTTTGGATTTTATTTTTAAGTTTAATAATATTAAGTTTTCCTTTTTTACACTTTTGGCCCTCCAACTAAAAACCAAGTTAATCTCTAAGTGTTTTAACTCAAGTTCCTTAGTTATAGCAAGATTTATGACTAACTGGGTTACTTATCCTAGTTAGCTTATTCTTGTTTATTTTACACTTTATAGTTCTAATATAAACTTTTATATTTTCGGGGTGTTACACTAACTCAGTTTATTTTTTCTGTTAAGGTGAAGAATGTTTTAAATTTTATAAATTAAGACAGAAATTAATATCCAATTTTTTATATAGATCAGTTTTATAAAGAGAAAACGATATATAAAATAGATATCAATGATGTGCAACACATAACAATCGATTACAACTTTTAGTATTTAATCAAGTGTAGAGATAGAAAAAAATTGTAAAACGTTACATATTTTTAAATGTGTTGAGCACCTAAGAAATATATTGGCAAAAATAAAATATTTATCTGATTAAGATTATGAGGGTAACTAACTAATATTTATTCCGAGTTGTTTGAGTAAAGAAACTTTTGGTTCATGGCATTATACTTACTATTTGGTGGGTAAATTTAAGGTTTGGTAACGATACGTTGTTTGATGGGTGGAGGGGGCAGTGGTTTCTGTTTTTTTTGTTAGGAGCGAATTTAAAAGAGTAGAAAATGAATTACAAACTTGTTACATATGATAAGAATTGTTTATTTGACATTTTTCTATAAGTTCACTAGCATTTTAGTTTTATAAAATTTAGAGCTTGAAGTAGATTTTATTTTTATAAAACTGATGTATACAAAAAAAATGGAAATTAATTTTTGTCTTACTTTATTAAATTTAAAAGATCTTTCACCTTAATAAAAAAAATAACTGAGTTAGTGGTTGGATGAAAATTTATAAAAATTATGTGACAAAACTGTTAATTTTTTTATAAGAACTGCATGCATATTATGTTTTATATTTGTGTGACAAAATTAATTAAATAAAAGAAATTAAAAAGAATTTAAGTAAATTACCAAAATCGTCCCTGAGATTTTATATTTGTCAGTTTCATCCAAACAATGGCGGAACTAGAACATTAACTCAGGGGTATCAAAAAAAAAAAAATTCACCGTGCAATCGTACAATACTAAAAGAAAATGACAATAAATAAATAAAGTAAAACAAATACCTAATAGATGTGTCCTCTTCTTTTTTTCATAGCTTGAAATCATTCCATCACATCGTCGTCTTTTACTTCACGTAAAAAATCATTTTCGACCGCACAAACCATAAAATTGTTCAAAAATTCCGGGCCCATTCGATTGCGTAAATCCGTCTTGACAAGCTTCAATTTCGAAAAAACATCTTTCAACGGTTGGGGTTGCAACCGGTAAAAGCAAAGCTAGCTTCACTACTCGATAAACTAAAGGACAAGAACTATGTGTTCCTGTTTCAACCATAACATGCGCAAGATCACTTATTCCATTCAAGTTTGCAAATTTATCATCATCGCTTATAGTATGACGAAATGGGCAATTGGGATTTGGGCTTATTATTTTCAATTGATTGGTATCTTCGTAGTTGTGCATTGCCGTGCATTAAAACTTCAGGGCAATTGGGCAATTATTTACAATCTTTTATTATTTTGGGCTAACACATTGGGCAATTGGGTTATTATTTACAATCTTCAATTGATTTGGGCTAACACATTGGGCAATTGGGATTTGCGCTTATTATTTTCAATTGATATGGGCTTATTATTTTCAATTGATTTGGGCTTACCGACTTTTTTAGGGGTGTCCTCATAGTTGTTCAGGGGTATCCTTAGTATAAAAACCAAAAAAATTTTTTTTTTTTGCACTACCGATAAAAAGTTGAACCGAAGCCCGTGCTACGGCTCGGTGTACATAGGGTCCGCCCCTGCATCCAAATATCATTTAGTTTAACAGAAAAAGTAAACTAAGTTAGCGGTTTGGATGAAAATGACAAAAAATGACAAAGGTGAATGGCTATTTGGCAAAAAAAAAGTCATTTTAGATGAAACTGGCAAATAGACATAGGCTCAAGGACGATTGTGGCAATTTACTCTTATTAAAATAAACAAGTTCTTTTTTCTTCTAACATACCAATATCCTGAAGCATAACGCAGGGTAAATACCTAATTCTTACACAATTTGGGCTACCAAACTATTTTCTTGTTATGTCCATCGTCGGTCTTCGGTTAATATTTTAACAATTGGTTTTCTTCCGGACGAAAAAACAAGTATCGTGCATGAAGGATATAAAGTATGATTTATTAAAACAAAAGAAAACTTTACGCAAGTCGGCTTATATAATCAAGAATGTTTTATGTACGTAAGAATGTGGGGTATGGGGCTTGGGTTGGGGCGTGGGTTGGCTGAAAACGCCCAAGCCACCACCCCGGGTGGGCTTGGGTTGGGGAGTTGCTCAAGGGGCGGGAGTTTGAAGCCGGGCGTGGGGCGGGTCTATGAATCTGAGGTGGCGGGCTCTCAATGGCCAAACCAAAGTAGCCGTTGGGGATTTTTAAATTTTTTTTTACTTTATAAATACCTTACCATATTTAACATTTTTCTCACAAAATATCAAACACATAAAACACAATCTTGCCATGAGTTCTTCAAGTTCAAGTGAATCGTCATCATCATCTGACGATGGTGCAGAAATACAAACGATCGCGACGGTGGTGAAAGCTATCGTGGAAGACGATGAGGAAGAGACTCCGCCACCTAAACGGAGGAGGTACATCGCTCGTGAACGACACACCGCTAACGATTTGTTGGTAAGCGATTACTTCTCAGCGGAACCTAAGTATGATGAAAAAATGTTTAGGCGTCGTTTTCGTATGAGTAGAAACTTATTTTTAAGGATATCTAGAGATCTTGAGGAGAAGTATGTTTATTTCCAACAAAAACCGGATGTAACCGGACAATTAGGGTTTAGTACGTGGCAAAAGGTCACGGCCGCACTTAGGCAGTTAGCGTACAGCAATAGTTCGGACATTATGGATGACTATTTAAAAATGTCTGCACGTGTAGCTAGAGAAAGTCTTCACAACTTTTGTTCGTGTATTTTAGAACTTTATAAGAAAAGATATTTGAGAAAGCTCTCGTTCAGCGACATGCAACAAATATTGGAACATCACGCAGATTGTCATGGGCTACCCGGGATGCAAGGTAGTTTAGATTGTATGAAATGGCCTTGGGAACTTTGTCCTACCGCATGGCAAGGCGCTCACACGAGTGGATTTCACGGGATGCCAGCCATCATGCTTGAAGCGGTTGCGTCCCAAGATCTTTGGATATGGCATGCGTTCTTCGGTATGCCAGGTTCACATAATGATATTACCATCATAAACCACTCGCCCCTTTTCAATGATCGGGTAAATGGTATAGGACTCAAATGAACTTTCTTTGTAAACGGGGTTGAGTACGTGTATGGGTACTACCTAGTTGATGGGATTTACCCAGAGTGGGGGGTTTTCGTAAAATCGTTCACAAGACACGGTACCATAGATCCAAAGAGATTAAAGTTTAACAGGGTCTAAATGGCTGCACGTAAAGACGTCGAGCGAGCATTCAGTGTTTTGAAGAAAAGGTGGCGAATATTGGCAATGCCTTGTCGACTATGGGACAAGGATCATATTGGAAACATGATGTACGCATGTATCATTCTTGATTTTGGAGGATGAAGGTAGAGCGATCGTTACCTACTATGATGACGATGACCCCCAACCAGGTAACGTTACAGACGAAAATAAAGCGTCAAATGAATATTTGATCAAGTCAAGGGATATACATCACAACATTCGATCTGATTTGGTGGATCATGTTTCAACGATTCCTGGGTTCGAAACCGACGAAGACGACGAAGAATGATAGTTTTTTATTTTTATAATTATTTTGTATGTTTATGTCGTTTTTAATATAATTATTTAATTAATCAGGGGTAGATATGTCATTTAGCTTGTTTTAAATATGGAAATAATTGTTATTCCATAACCACCCCACATTTCATGCGATTTTTTTTCTCTCTCTCTCTCTCTCCCTTTTTTTCTCTCTCTCTCTCTCGCTTCCTTCTATCCTTCATGAAGAAACACATCAAGAAAACACATCGTATTAATCTGCTTGCTAATCTGCTTGTTGTTAAAACACAGCGTCAAGAAATCCTCCAGCATTACCAGCATGGATGGTAAAACACAGCGTATGAATCTGCCTGTTAAAACATAAATGTATGAATCTGAATGCTAAAACGCAACTGTATGAATCTGCTTGCTGTTAAAACACAACTGTATGAATCTGAATGCTAAAACACAACTGTATGAATCTGCTTGCTGTTAAAACACAACTGTATGAATCTGCTTGCTGTTAAAACACAACGTATGAATCTGCTTGCTGTTAAAACACAACTGTATGAATCTGAATGTTAAAACACAACTGTATGAATCTGCTTGCTGTTAAAACACAACTGTATGAATCTGAATGCTAAAACACAACTGTATAAATCTGCTTGTTGTTAAAACACAACTGTATGAATCTGAATGCTAAAACAATATTGTATGAATCTGCTTGTTGTTAAAACACAACTGTATGAATCTGCTTGCTGTTAAAACACAACTGTATGAATCTGCTTGCTGTTAAAACACAACTGTATGAATCTGAATGCTAAAACACAACTGTATGAATCTGCTTGCTGCTAAAACACAACTGTATTAATTTGCTTGCTATTAAAACACATTGTCAAGAAAACGGAGATGATACGAACAGTATTTGAATGGTGATGATGAACTCGGAGATGGTGGAGATGGAGAAGTGTTTGACGATGACGAAGACGAAGAAGGAGAAGGTTGCGAAATACAAAAAATCTTGGAGAAACAGTTTCCATAATTATAGGCATTGTTAGTTAATGAGAGATAAAATTCAAAAAATAAAATAAAATGTCAAATTACACAAGTGCCCTTTTAGTTAAAATCCCTCCATGCCACGTGTCACATTCTTATTGCTTCCTAGACTTTCTAGGAAAAACCCACTTTCTACCCAACTCCTCGTCTATATATATATATATATATATATATATATATATATATATATATATATATATAAAACCCTGATGTGGCTTGGCCACGCCAGCCAAGCCAAGCCACGCCCACCATACCCCCTACAAATTGGGTTTGTGAATTGAGTTTTCAAGTTCCACGTGTCAACCCATGCCCCAAACCCCCACCCCACCATACCCCACGGTCTAAAGGGTATATATGAAACTAAACAAACTATCAGTATGTTAGAAAGCTGGGCCTCGTAATCTAAATTGAGGGTAAGTAATTGTTGGATTTGAGTAAATTAAAACTTTTGTCGTTTGACGTAAAAGTTGATGAGTTCTATACTTAATGTTACGAAATCCTGCACGATATATCATTTGAGCCTATCTCAGTTGATTTTTTTGTTAAATCTGGTCACCCAGGGGTAGTTTAATCATTTTACTCATTTATTTAATATTATTAAAAAAATAAAACATTTTTTAAAACATATTATTATTATTATTAACCCTCTCCCTCTCTCCCCTCTCTCTCTACCACTCTTTCTTTACCAGAGTAACCACCATCACCACCATACGCCTCACACCACCGCTAAACCCACCATCACCATCCTACCGACCACTAATCCAACTGACCATCCCAACCACACCAACCAAATCACCACCACAACCCACCATCATCACCAGTGGCGGAACTAGCCCATTAAATCAGGGGTATCCCCAATTTTTTTTACCGTGCAAACAACAATATTAAACAAACGATAATAAATAAATTATTAAAAAGGCAATAAATAAATAAAGTAAAATAAGTGCCTAATAAATTTGTCCTTTTTTCATAGCTTGAAATCGTTTAATCACATCGTTGTCTTTTACTTTAAAAAACAAATACCTAAGCAGGGGCAAAACGATCGAACCAGTGTTATCGCAGCAGCAAACAACAGGATTGTGGATTCTTTTATCGAACCGGTGTTATTGGCAGCAACAAAACAGGAGACCAGTGCGTAAAGGATGACCAACGACGTTTGGTTTTCTTCCAGAACCTAAGCGACGATAAGAAAGAATGCCGCCATACGTATTTTTGTGTTTTTTTGGCTAATCTAATGAGTTGGGCTTATCTAATCAATTGAGTTATTGTTTCAATCGGGCTCCTTTAAATTTATAAGTTTGGGTTAGTTAGGGGTATCCTTGTATTATTTTATTAGAGGTATCTTTTGTATAAAACCAAAAAATATATATATAAAAAATACACTACACATACGGACTTCAGCCGTAGCCCGTGCTACGGCTCACATACCTTTAGTTCCGCCCCTGGTCATCACAACACTCACCATCACCATCGTACACCTCCCACCACTGCAAAACCCACCATCACCATTGTTATGGGTCATTTTCTGAGCGTACATATCTTGATCAATATCCTGCTTTTAATTGTTTATTTGTGACCAGGATACTGGACGGGGATATTGCTAACATCCTGGGCGATATCCTGAGGTTGATTGAATTAACCACGTGCAGGTTAAAGGCTGGGGTTTGCTAACGGTCAGATGGACTTCATCTCCTCAAGACTCGGGCATGTTTGTTATGGGAGAGACGTTGAACCCGAAAGACTAGGTCTACAACGTTCGAGTGAGGAATATTCGCTGGATCCCGGTTATTTAGGATAGTTTGTTATATTTGTTTTAATATAAATAGATGGGGGCGGATCAGATTAAGGCACACAACTTTCACATTTTCAAACACTTTCTCTCCAGCTCTCTGCAAACACTACACACAAACACTTGTATTCAAATCACATTGTAACACCTAGTTGATTCGCTCTACATCCTGCACTGTATCCTGATATTTGAAGCAATAGAAGAACAAGGCAGCTGCGATTGTCAGCTCCCGAGGTTTTGTGCCGGCGATCTAGATTGATCAAGGGCTTTCCTCGTACATCACGTGTCAACCTTTACTTTTCTGCTCATTGTTTGATCACAGATACAGCTCTATATCTAGAGCCGTATCCTGAAACTGTTTTAATAACTAACTTGGTTAACATATTTTTCACACATAATTTTAGCACACTACCTCACTTAACTAATTTGATCACTAAATTGCTTCGGTAATTTTTGACCAAAACAATTTGGTGCCCACCGTGGGGCAAGTGGTGCTATTTTTGCTAAAAACTTTAGTAAAATCATTTATTCGGTTTTCTCTTGTCAAAACTTTTTTCTAACTTATTTTCAATGGCTTCGAGATCAAACATGAGCTCCTCCACTACTTCCGCTACTACCGGTTCGGTGCTTCCACCACCTCCTCCAAGGATGCCAGTTTCTTCACAACCTCAGGATGTTATCCCTACTCGGAGTGTTCAGGGATCTGCTCCCGTTTTAGCCTCTAATGATGAAATTCTAACTTTATTTGGAAGTGTGCAGGAACAAATGAGGCAGCAACAGGAAACTAACCAAATGCTGTTGTTTTGGTCAAAAATCAAGCAATGATAATGCAACCAAACTTTCTGTTGTGAGGTATGATGCTTGAATTGATGAACAACAATGAGGATCACTTTGAAATGTAATGAACAAGTGACACGAAGATTTATACGAGGAAAAAGCCCTTGATCAATGAATGATCTCCGGCATAAAAAACCTCGGGTGATGGAAACTACCGATCACCAATTCAAATTAAACAAGAAATGTATTACAACTTCGGATGATAGCGAGCTAAGTACAAGGATCACTATAGTGTATTGTGTAGAAAAGCGTGTAATCGCCAAGTGAGTTAACGAGAGCTGGTGAAAGCAGTTGTAAGAGTGTGTGTGTAGCCAAAAATAGCCAAGTCTTCTCTAATTAGCTCGCTACCCCTTTAAAAATGGAAAATATCTACTCTAACTAACATTCCGCAAATGGTGCAAGTCCTCCACGACTCCATAACGTCCATTTCTGGCCAAGCACGTGCGGAATAGGCTTAGAATATTCTCCAGGAATATCGCCAAGACCAAGTCCAAGTTGATACTCCTGCAAAACAATTTCGAATTCAAAGTAGACAACCGTTAGTACAAGGATCCTTATGATGATCCATGATCCTGATCCTGCAACACTTCTGAGGATCACTACTTCAGACAGAATTGAGGATCACTAAACCCAACAGTAAATGAGGATCACTGATCATTTAGAAATCCACCCCTAACAATTGCCCCCAAAATATAAGGAGTAATTATGTAAATAAATGAGTTATATTTTGTTCTTATCCGCAATTAACCAACGGATAACTAGCCGTTATAATCGGACTAGCCGTTGCGAACATGACGTCATGAGGTGACTATCTTGCAGAATCATCATTATAAATAGGAGTTAGAGATAGGGATCATTTCACATTTAAATTCAAGAGAACTCCCTTTAAATTCACATCCGACGATTAAGCAGGTATTTCTCTTCCCCTTCCTCCTTTACGTTTTCTTTCTCTGCTCCTTCTTTCTTCACCTTTTTCACAATCAAGATGATGCTGAGATCCTCACCGGCGAAGGATCATAAGAAGGACACTCCTCTCAAGAGCCAGGGGATCATCAAGGATTCAGCGAATGAGAGGTGCTGCTTCACTGATGCGCAAATAGACAAAATTCGGCATTGCTTTCCGGCGAACACCTATTTCAAACCGTTTGATCCTACCGTTCTAAGTGACTACATTTCAGAAACTTGGGTAGCTTTCCCGGTCACCCCTTTCACAATAGGATATTCGTATCCTTTCCCTGAATTCACCCAGTCTTTTTTCTCCCTCACCGGCATCTCCTATATTCAAGCTATGCCAATGATCTGGAGGGTCTTATATACCCTTGAGAGGATCATTGAGCAAGAAGGAATCAACCTGGGAATGTCGGAATTGGCTAATGCATCTGCCTCTGCATTCTCTTCCCTTGGTACCTGTGTCAAACTAAAGGATACAAAAGAGAGTGCCAATTCTTTGACTATCTCCAAATATTTAATTAGCTTTTCACCTTTAACAGCATAGGATCCATTAAAGTGATTAGTGATCAGTAAAGAATCTACATGTACCTCAAGATACCTGATCCTCATATGCTTTGCAATTTGCAAACCAGCTATCAAGGCTTCATACTCAGCCTCATTGTTGGTAGTTTGAAATTCACAAGCTATGGAGTGGGGTATTATGTCCCCCTGTGGCGATTTTAGTAGTATTCCAAGCCCTGTTCCGTTTACATTGGAGGATCCATCAGTGAACAGTACCCAATGATCCTTGGTTTCTTCAAGTTGTTGGACTTCTAATTCAGCCTCCTTTTGCAAATCACTACTAAAATCTGCCACAAAGTCATCTAAGGCTTGGGATTTGATGGCAGTCCTTGGTTCATATCTTATATCATATGCACTTAGTTTCACTGCCCACTTAGCCATCCTTCCTGACATCTCAGGTTTCCTGAGAACATTCTTAATAGGAAAATTAGTCTTAACAATAATGGCATGAGTCTCAAAATAATGTCTTAATTTAGTGGATGCCATAATTAATGCAAGGATAAGTTTCTCTAAATGTGAATACCTGGATTCAGCATCAAGTAAGCTCTTACTTACATAATAAACATGATGTTGTGTACCTTGGTGATCCTTAACAAGGACCGCACTTACTGCTTTTGAGGATACCGCCAAATATAAGGATAACACATCTCCTTTTTTTGGTTTCATCAAGGCTGGGGCTGAGGATAGGTAATCTTTAAGGGCTCTGAGGGCACCTTCATGCTTCTCAGTCCATTCAAATTTCTTGTTTTTCCTCAGGATATCGTAGAATTCCTTACACTTTTCTGAGGATTTGGATATGAATCTGTTCAAGGCTGCGATCCTGCCCGTTAATCTTTGCACATCCTTAGCATTGGCAGGAGATTTGATATTTACAATAGCCTTGATTTGCTCTGGACTTGCTTCAATGCCCCTCTTTGTCACCATATATCCTAAGAATTTACCTGCCTTAACACCAAAATGACACTTAGAAGGATTTAGTTTCATATTAAATTTATCAAGGATATTTAATGCTTCCTCCAAGTCTTTAAGGTGATCCTCAGCTTTCTTGGACTTAACCACCATGTCATCAATATAGACTTCCATAGTGTGTCCAATTTGTTCCTTGAACATCATATTAACTAGCCTTTGATAAGTGGCACCTGCATTTCTTAACCCAAACGGCATAGCAATATAACAGTATATACCAGTTGGGGTCATAAAGGCTGTATCCTCTTGATCAGATGGTTCCATCTGAATTTGTTGAAATCCAGATGAAGCATCCATAAAAGTTAACAACTCATGACACGCGGTAGCATCCACCATGGAGTCAATGTGGGGTAAGGGGAAAGGATCCTTGGGACATGCCTTGTTTAAATCTGTAAAATCGACACATACCCTCCACTTTCCATTTTTCTTTTGAACAACAACCACATTGGCTAACCATTTTGGATACTTAACCTCTCTAATCATACCTGCCCGAAGTAGTTTATCTACCTCTTCCTGGATAATGGCATTCCTTTCAGGTGCAAATTTCCTCCTCTTTTGATGAATTGGCTTAAATGACCTGTCAATGCCAAGTTTATGAGTAATTATATCTTTAGATATACCTGTCATATCCTCATGTTTCCAGGCAAAGGTGGTTTTCCTTCTTTTGAGGAAGGATACTAGCTCCTGTTCAATATCGATAAGGATCCCTGATCCTATGAAGATCTTGGATTCAGGATCATCAGGATCCATGAGGATTTCTTTCAAATCCTGTTCTCTTGCCTCCAAGACATCTCTTGAAGGATACTTTAATTGCTATTGCTCCCTTGGTCTTGAGGCTGGTTTCATTGATGAGGTATAGCAATTTTTTGCCTCCTGTTGATCACTTTCAATTTTCACCACTCCCCAAGGACTTGGAAGCTTTACACATTGATGATAGGTGGATGGGACTGCCTTCATGTCATGTATCCATGGCCTGCCAAGGATAACATTACAACATGATAAGCAATCTATAACACAAAACTTTTGATAAGAATGCAATCCTTCAATATAGATTGGGAGTTTGATGTCCCCCAATGTATTCTTAGTTTCTCCACTGAATCCCACAAGTACTGAGGATCTTGGGATAATATCAGACTCTGGGATATTCATCTTCTTGAGAACATCAAGCTGAATGATGTTCACAGAGCTTCCTCCATCTATAAGGATCCTGCAAACAAAGTGGTTAGAAATAAATAATGTAATTACAAAACCATCATGATGAGGATCCTGGACGTCAACACGATCATCCTCATCAAAGGTTATGACTTTATCCTTGGTGACAACGAAGGTCCGAATGGGTCTGTCTCCACTATCCATCTTGGTTTCCTTAGCATGTCTTTTTGCTGCTAAAAAAGATGTACCACAGATGTCTGATCCGCCGGATATGAAATTTATGACTTGTGCATCTGCTGGAGGAGCAGGAGCCCTTTCCGGGATCCTTTCAGGATCCTGGATCCTTTCAGGATCCTGGATCCTTGACTTCTTTCGACCCAAGAGTTCCTTCAAATGCCCCTTGCTCAGCAAGTAACCAATTTCCTTTCTCAATGCAATGCATTCTTCAGTGAGATGCCCGGAATCCTCATGATATGCACACCATTTGGACTTATCCTTTGTAGCAGCTGGTTTATCATTCTTCCTTGCCCACCTAGCTTTCTCACCTAGATTCTGCATTGCAAGGATTAGTTCATTGTTATCAACAGAAAAACAGTATCCAGAAATAGGAGGATAATCCTCATCATCCTCTTCTTGTTCCACTGCATGCACATTCTGGTTATCAGATCTGTTGTAGGACTTGGATTTGTTGTTCCTGAAGTAGGATCCTTGTTTATCCTGTTTTGAGGATCCTGTCAGTCTATCCTGAATCCTTTTGTCATCCTCTAAGCGGATGAACCTAAGGGCCCTAGTTCTTACTTCATCAAGATTCCTGCAAGGTGTCATAACAAGGTCATCATAGAATAATGAATCTCTAAGCAATCCCATTTTAAAGGCCTCTACAGCCGTAGCAATATCCAAATTAGGAATATCTAAGGATTCTTTACTAAACTTAGTGATATAATCTCTAAGTGATTCATTTTGGCCTTGTGTTACCCTATATAGATCACTAGTTAATCGTTCAAACTTTCTACTACAAGAGAATTGACTATTGAACAAGTTAACTAAATTAGCAAATGAAGTAATAGAGTAAGGGGGGAAGACTTAGTAGCCATTTAAGAGCAGATCCTGTAAGTGTGGATCCAAATCCCTTGCATAGACATGCTTCTTTCAACCTTTCAGGAATTGGATTGATCTCCATCCTCTCCCTATACTGAGCTACATGCTCTTCTGGATCCGTTGAACCATCATATAACTTCATAGATGGTATCTGGAACCTCTTGGGTATTTCAGCATCACATAAGGGTGGTGCAAAACGAGATATCCTATGGCTACCATCTGCAATTTCAGGAATGGGTTTAACCACTCCCGGTACACTGGATATCATATCCTTAAGCTTCTGTAGCTCTCTAGCCATAGCCTGATTAATACCTGTATCCTGCATTAAGCCATGGTTAGTGTTATATGAATTATTAAAAATGTTACCTCCCACAGGATTCGTGTTTGGAATTGCGGATGTGAATCCATATTGACGAGACTCTGGCATGATTGAGGGACCAGAGGGAGCAATGGTTTGCATTGGTATGAAGTCTCCTTGATGAACGTCCGAGCTCTGAGGCTGCATACTTCTCAAGAATCCTTGATCCTGAAGGACGTTGGATCCTTGAAGTTGAGATGATCCTTGAACCTGAAAGGATCCTGGAACCAGAGAGGATCCTGGGACCAGAGAGGATCCTGGGACCAGAGAGGATCCTGGAACAAGGGAGGATCCTCGGACCGGGAAGGATCCTTGGACCTGTGAGGATCCTTGGACCTGTGAGGATCCTTGAACCGCATGCATTCCCAAATATCCTCCTGTCGTGAAGTATCCGTGATGCTGAGAAGAGGATCCTGATGGTTGAGAAGAGGATCCCTGAGGCTGGAAGTAAGAGTCAAATGCCTGACTCATAGTTGTTGTTCCATAACGCCTTCCTGGTAATTCACCCAAGTATTGCACGTCCGGAACTGCTGAGTGTTGGGAAGTTATGGCTGGAGTGTCGAAGTTCAGCTATCTTGGCATCAGAGGAGAGTGATCCTCCACTGATTTCTTCTGTTTCTTGATCTCATCGATCTCCCGGAGGATCCTTTCGTTGGTTTTGTCCTGCTCTTGTGCATGATTCCTCATCTGCAAAATCAGAGTATAAAGATCATTAGTAGTAGGATTATTTGAAACAGAAGAAGTTGGTGGTTTTTGGAAAACGGGAGTTGGTTTCTTCGCAGCATTCTCAGCATTCTTCTGGGATCCAGAAGGTGGTGGAGGCAAAGGAGGAACGCCTTGTGAAGAACTGAATGATGGCATCAAGTTTGAAGTGTTCTTTGCAGAAGAAGCCATCTGCCTGGTTGTTATGAACCGAAATGACCACGACAACACGAATCTCTTAAGGAATGAAGCACCAATTGCCCCACGGTGGGCGCCAAACTGTTTTGGTAAAAAATCAAGCAATGATAATGCAACCAAACTTTCTGTTGTGAGGTATGATGCTTGAATTGATGAACAACAATGAGGATCACTTTGAAATGTAATGAACAAGTGACACGAAGATTTATACGAGGAAAAAGCCCTTGATCAATGAATGATCTCCGGCATAAAAAACCTCGGGTGATGGAAACTACCGATCACCAATTCAAATTAAACAAGAAATGTATTACAACTTCGGATGATAGCGAGCTAAGTACAAGGATCACTATAGTGTATTGTGTAGAAAAGCGTGTAATCGCCAAGTGAGTTAACGAGAGCTGGTGAGAGCAGTTGTAAGAGTGTGTGTGTGTAGCCAAAAATAGCCAAGTCTTCTCTAATTAGCTCGCTACCCCTTTAAAAATGGAAAATATCTACTCTAACTAACATTCCGCAAATGGTGCAAGTCCTCCACGACTCCATAACGTCCATTTCTGGCCAAGCACGTGCGGAATACGCTTAGAATATTCTCCAGGAATATCGCCAAGACCAAGTCCAAGTTGATACTCCTGCAAAACAATTTCGAATTCAAAGTAGAAAACCGTTAGTACAAGGATCCTTATGATGATCCATGATCCTGATCCTGCAACACTTCTGAGGATCACTACTTCAGACAGAATTGAGGATCACTAAACCCAACAGTAAATGAGGATCACTGATCATTTAGAAATCCACCCCTAACAGCTGTTAAGAGAAATACAACTCTTAAAAGCTAGCTCGAGTAGACCTGCTGAAGAAACTGTCACTCCTATACAGCCCAGGGCTTTGAACTTCAGTTCCGCAGTTTACACTGAGGATAACAGGGGGAATATCGTCCCAAGCCATTCTCAGAATCATACCCCTGAGATACCCTCCTCGGTCAGGATGTCGACTGTGAGGAGTTCAGGATATGCTTCAGGATATGGCCAAGATCCTCAGACCGGTAATGTGTCAAATAATAATATTCTTGCTACTAACAACAATGGGTCTTTGCAGGATGCAGGTATGACGTCAACATTTACCAGGGAGCTCCAGAAATTGAAGGACATGATATCCAGTGTACCTGGAGTGGTCCAGCCAATTCCGGAAGTATCCCAAGACAGCCACAGGATATCCCGCTTTGTGTATCCTATCTGTGATGCTGAAATCCCAAAAAGATTTCAGGCTCCCAACATGAAACTGTATGACGGGACTACGGATCCTGAAGAGCATATTGCCCAGTATAGGGAACGGATGGAAATCAATCCTATCCCTCCAGATCTCAAGGAAGCATGCTTATGCAAGGGATTCGGTTCTACCTTGACAGGATCAGCCTTAAAATGGCTGTTAAACGTCCCTCCTCACTCAATTACTTCGTTTGCTCATTTGGTTAATTTATTTAACAGTCAATTTTCTTGTAGTCGGAGTTTTGAGAAACTAACCAGTGACCTTTAGAGGATAACTCAAGGATCTCAGGAATCCTTGAGGGATTATGTGAACTAGTTCAGTCGAGAATCCTTGGATATCCCGCATCTTGATGTTGCAACAGCTGTGCAAGCCTTTAAGATGGGGTTACAAAAGGATTCTCAGTTTTATCAGGATCTTGTAATGAATCCCTGCAGGAATCTCGACGAAGCTCGTAACAGGGCTTTGAGATATATCCGTTTGGAAGATGACAAGAAGATGCAAGAGAGGATGAATTCTACCTCAACCTACGAATCAACCAACAGGAAATCAGAATCCTCATATAAGCCATATCGCTCCAAGCCATATGGCAGAAATGATAACAAGAAAGTGAATGCTGTTGAAGACGAGGATCCTGAAGAATATCCTGACTTATCTGAATACTGCTTTTCTGTTAATATACCTGAGTTAATGTATGCTATGCAGGGTTTAGGGGACAAAGCTAGGTGGCCTCGAAAGAACCAGCGGAAAGCTAATTGGAAGGATAAATCCAAATGGTGTGCCTTCCATGAAGACTTCAGACATATGACCGAGGATTGCATTGCTTTAAGGAAAGAAATAAGTTACCTGTTAAGCAAAGGGTATCTGAAGGACTTGCTGGGAAGAAAGAAGAATAAAGGGCAGGATCCCGAGAAGGATCCTGAACGAGCAGCATCACCCCCAGCAGATGCCAAGATAATTAACTTTATTTCAGGAGGATCCGACATTTGTGGGACTTCGTATTCGGCGGCTAAGAGACATGCAAAGGAAGCTAAGAGTGAAAGGGGAGACAAACCAGTCAGGATGACTACCCTTACAACTGATAAAGTGATCACTTTCGATAGTGATGACAGGGATACTGTTCAGGATCCTCACCATGATGCTTTGGTAATAACATTATATGTGGCTAACCATTTTGTACGCAGGATATTGGTGGACAACGGTAGTTCTGTCAATATAATTCAGCTGGAAACATTGAAAAGGATGAATGTATCTCCGATGGACATTACTTCGAAGTCCACTGTGCTCGTTGGTTTCAGTGGAGAAGCTAGAAATACTGTAGGAGAGATAAAGTTACCAGTATATGTTGAAGGGGTCAACTCGATACAACGCTTCTGTGTGATGGACTCCTTATCCTGCTATAACATCATACTAGGCAGGCCGTGGATCCATGACATGAAGGTTGTGCCTTCAAATTATCACAAATGCGTCAAGATTCCAACCCCCTGGGGGGTCGTCAAAGTTGATAGTGATCAGTAGGAGGCGAGGGAATGCTACACATCCTCGATGAAATCCTCGACCAAGCCTAATCCAGCATAGCAATTAAAGATGCGGGCCCGGGATACCTTGGAAGCTTCAGAGCAGGATGTGAAGAAAGTTATCCTGGATCAGGATAATCCTGATATCTCGGTGCTCGTCGGAACCAATATCCCTCGGGATATTGAAGAACAATTAACTGACTTTTTGAAGTGCAGGATGTCAACGTTTGCATGGAAGCATGAGGATATGACAGGTATATCCAAAGACATTATTACTCACAAGCTTGGAATTGACAGGTCGTTCAAGCCTGTTCAGCAAAAAAGAAGGAAGTTTGCTCCTGAGCGAAATATAATCATCCAAGAGGAAGTTGAAAGATTGTTAAAGTCCAAAATGATCAGAGAAGTCAAGTTCCCAAGATGGTTGATGTTTTGGTCAAAAAATCTGATGAGGATATTGCAACCAAACTCTCTGTTACGGGGTATGATGCTAATAATGTAGAATAATAACAAGGATCACTTCAATGTAAATTGCACAAATGACACAAGGATTTATACGGGGAAAAAGCCCTTGATCAAGAGTTGATCTCCGGCACAAAAAACCCCGGGTGATGGAAACTACCGATCACCAAGCTCAAATAAATGAATAAATGTTTGCAACTTCGGATAGTAACGAGCTAGGTACAAGGATCACTATCGTGAAATGTGTAAAAGTGAGTGAAAACGAATGAATGTTCGTCGAGAGCTTCAAGTATGCGAGTGTATGAGAGTGTGTAGCTGAAAAAATGACTAAGTGTTCTAATTCTAGCTCGTTACTCCTTTTAAAATAGAAGTTAACTACAATAACTAACTATCCGACTTTTGTGCCAAGCTCCCACGTTCTCCACAACGTCCATTTTTGGTCAATCGTGTGCGAAATACCCATGGAATATTCCTTAGTACCGTTGCCAAGACCAAGTCAAGCTTGTTACTCCTGCGAAGTAATATAAAACACAAATAAACAATCGTCAGTACGAGGATCCTTAAAGTGATCCATGATCCTGATCCTGAAGCTCTTCTGAGGATCACTATCTGTCACAGAAATAAGGATCATTAATTAGGATAACGAATAAGGATCACTAATTGTTAGAAAATCCTCCCCTAACAATTGCCCCCAAAATATAAGGAGTGATATGTAAAATGAGCGAGTTATGTTTTCTTGATCTTATCCGCAACTAACTATCGTAAATATAGCCGTTATTGTTAAAACTTCTTGAATTTCAGGATCCTCAATGCATCTCAAGTATGGTCCTGCAAGAGATCGTCTATACAACATATTATTTAAAATTGTGAATTGAGATACCTTAGATTTGAAAGCCCTAGGGTTTTCTCCTGTAGGAATCTCTCCATGTTGTAAGTATCTCATAATTGGTGAGATCCATGATCCTGAATGGGATTGAGTATCCTCACAAGGGATAATTGCAGAATCATTTCCTATTTCCATAGCCTCGTGATCCTCGATAGCCGGGGTCAGGATATGGATAATAGGGATCTTGATATCCTCCGGGATCTTCAAGGATGATCCTAAGTTAGCCAATGCATCAGCCTCTGTATTTTCTTCCCTTGGTACCTGCGTCAAACTAAAGGAAACAAAAGAGAGTGCCAAACTTTTGACTATCTCTAAATATTTGGTTAGCTTTTCACCTTTAACAGCAAAGGATCCATTAAAGTGGTTTGTAATTAACAATGAATCTACATGTACCTCAAGATACCTGATCCCCATATGCTTTGCAATTTGCAAACCAGCAATTAAGGCTTCATATTCAGCCTCATTGTTAGTGGTTTGGAACTCACAAGCTATAGAGTGGGGTATTATGTCCCCCTGTGGCGATTTTAGTAGTATTCCAAGCCCTGTGCCTTTGACATTTGAGGATCCATCAGTATAGAGTATCCAAGGATCCTTGGTTTCTTCTAGCTGCTGGACTTCTAACTCAGCTTCTTCTTGTAAATCACTACTGAAATCAGCCACAAAGTCAGCTAATGCTTGGGATTTGATGGCTGTCCTAGGCTCATATCTTATATCATATGCACTTAGCTTCACTGCCCATTTTGCCATCCTTCCTGACATCTCTGGTTTCCTGAGGACATTCTTAATTGGATAATTAGTTTTAACAATGAGAACATGAGTTTCAAAATAATGTCTTAACTTAGTAGATGCCATAATTAATGCAAGAATAAGCTTTTCAAGGTGTGAATACCTGGATTCGGCATCAAGTAAACTTTTACTTACATAATAGACAGGATGTTGTGTACCTTCATGATCCTTAACAAGGACCGCACTTACTGCTTTTGAGGATACTGCAAGATACAAGGATAACACATTGCCTTTTTCTGGCTTCATCAAAGCCGGGGCTGAGGATAGGTAATCTTTGAGGGCTCTTAAAGCATTTTCATGCTTCTCAGTCCACTCAAATTTCTTGTTCTTCCTTAGGATATCATAGAATTCTTTGCACTTCTCTGAGGATTTGGATATAAATCTGTTCAAAGCTGCTATCCTGCCTGTTAGCCTTTGAACATCCTTAGCATTGGCCGGAGATTTGATGTTCACTATTGCTTTGATTTGTTCCGGGCTAGCTTCAATGCCTCTCTTTGTCACCATATATCCTAAGAATTTACCTGCTTTAACACCAAAGTGACATTTTGAAGGATTAAGTTTCATGTTATATTTATCAAGGATATCGAATGCTTCCTCCAAGTCTCTTAGGTGATCCTCAGCTTTTAAGGATTTTACCACCATATCATCTATGTAAACCTCCATAGTTTGTCCAATCTGGTCCTTGAACATCATATTCACCAGCCTTTGATATGTTGCACCTGCATTTCTTAGTCCGAACGGCATAGCAATATAGCAGTATATACCAGTTGGAGTCAGGAAGGCTGTATCCTCTTGGTCGGATGGTTCCATTTGGATTTGTTGGAATCCAGATGAAGCATCCATAAAAGTTAACAGTTCATGACCCGCAGTTGCATCCACCATGGAGTCAATGTGGGGTAATGGGAAAGGATCCTTGGGACATGCCTTATTTAAATCGGTAAAGTCGACACATACCCTCCACTTTCCGTTTTTCTTTTGAACAACAACCACATTGGCCAACCATCTTGGATACTTGACCTCCCTAATCATACCTGCCCGGAGCAATTTCTCTACCTCTTCCTGGATAATGGCATTCCTTTCCGGTGCAAACTTTCTTCTCCTTTGATGGATTGGTTTGAAGGATCTATCAATCCCGAGTTTGTGAGTGATTACATCTTTGGATATACTAGTCATGTCTTCGTGTTTCCATGCAAAGGTAGTCTTTCTCCTTTTGAGGAAGGATACGAGGTCTTCTTTCATTTCGCCAAGGATCCCTGATCCGATATAGATTTTGGATTCAGGATTATCAGGATCCATGAGGATTTCTACCACGTCCTGCTCTCTTGCCTCCAAGACATCCCTTGGAGGATACCTTGATTGCTATTGCTCCCTTGACTTCGAGGCTGGTTTCATCGATGAAGTGTAGCAATTCTTAGCCTCCTGCTGATCACTATCAATCTTCACTATTCCCCAAGGACTAGGGAGCTTCACACATTGATGGTAGGTAGATGGAACTGCTTTCATATCGTGTATCCAAGGCCTGCCAAGGATAACATTACAACAAGATAAACAGTCAATAACACAAAATTTTTGATAAGAGTGTAGGCCTTCAATGTATATTGGGAGTTTAATGTCCCCCAGGGTATTCTTAGTTTCGCCACTAAATCCCACGAGCACGGAGGATCTTGGTATGATGTCCGATTCAGGAATACCCATCTTCTTTAGAACATCAAGCTGGATAATGTTCACTGAGCTTCCTCCGTCTATAAGGATCCTGCGGACAAAATGGTTAGAAATGAAAAGAGTAATAACTAAACCATCGTGATGAGGATCCTGGATATCAACACGATCATCCTCATCAAAGGTTATGACTTTTCCTTCGGAGACACTTGATGTCCGAACAGGTCTTTCTCCATTATCCATTTTAGTTTCCTTTGCATGCCTTTTAGCTGCTGAGAAGGATGTGCCGCAAATGGCTGATCCTCCAGAAATAAAGTTTATTACTTGTGCATCTGCTGGAGGGGCTGGAGCCTTCTCAGGGATCCTTTCAGGATCCTGAGTCCTTGACTTTTTTCTTCCCAACAATTCTTTTAGATGCCCCTTGCTCAACAAGTATCCAATTTCCTTTCTTAGTGCAATGCATTCTTCTGTGAGATGCCCAAAATCTTCATGGTATGCACACAATTTTGATTTATCCTTAGTTGCAGCTGGCCTATCATTTTTTCTCGGCCATCTAGCTTTATCACCTAGATTCTGCATTGCAAGGATCAGTTCATTGTTATCAACACAAAAACAATATTCAGAAATTGGAGGATAATCCTCATCATCCTCTTCTTGATCAACAGAATGCACGTTCTGGTTATCAGATCTGTTGTAGGATCTGAACTTGTTGTTCCTGAATGAGGATCCTTGCTTATCCTGCTTTGAGGATCCTGCTAACCTCTCCTGGATCCTCTTGTCGTCCTCTAGCCGAATGAACCTAAGTGCTCGTGTTCTTACCTCATCTAAGTTCCTGCATGGTGTCATAACAAGATCATCATAAAACAACGAATCCCTAAGCAATCCCATTTTAAAGGCCTCAACAGCCGTAGCTATATCTAAGTTGGGAATGTCTAAGGATTCTTTACTGAATTTGGTAATGTAATCCCTTAATGATTCATTATGACCCTGGGTTATCCTATATAGATCACTAGTTAATCGTTCAAATTTTCTACTACAAGAAAGCTGGTTATTAAACAAGTTAACTAGATTAGCAAATGAGGTAATAGAATAGGGAGGAAGACTTAGCAGCCATTTGAGAGCTGATCCAGTAAGAGTGGATCCGAATCCCTTGCACAGGCATGCTTCCTTTAACCTTTCTGGAATTGGATTGATCTCCATCCTCTCCCTGTATTGTGCTATGTGTTCTTCAGGATCCGTCGAACCATCATACAGTTTCATTGTTGGCACATGGAACCTCTTGGGTATCTCAGCATCACAGATTGGTGGTGCAAAACGAGATATCTTGTGGCTCCCATCTGCAATCTCTGGGATAGGTTTGACCACTCCTGGAACACTTGATATCATATCCTTTAGCTTTTGCAATTCTCTGGCCATGGCATGATTGATACCTGGATCCTGCATAAGACCATGGTTAGTAGTATAAGAATTATTAAAAGTGTTACCTCCCATTGGATTCAGATTTGGAAGATTGGATGTTAATCCATATTGTTGGGGCTCTGGAATGATCGAGGGACCAGTAGAAGCATTGGTCTGCATTGGAATAAAAACTCCCTGATGGACATCTGAACTTCCTGTTTGCAAACTCCTCAAGGATCCTGGCATCTGGAAGGTTCCCTGAAACTGGGACGATCCTGGAACAAAGGAGGATCCTTGAACCTGGGATGATCCTGGAACAAAGGAGGATCCTTGAACCTGGGATGATCCTGGGATAAAGGAGGATCCTTGAACCTGGGATGATCCTGGGACAAAGGAGGATCCTTGAACCTGGGATGATCCTGGAACAAAGGAGGATCCTTGAACCTGGGATGATCCTGGGACAAAGGAGGATCCTTGAACCTGGGATGATCCTGGAACAAAGGAGGATCCTTGAACCTGGGATGATCCTGGAACAAAGGAGGATCCTTGAATCTGCTGCACTCCTGAATATCCTCCTGAATTCGTGAGGGATCCCATATGCTGAGGATAGGATCCCGCTGGCTGGAAATATGAACCTGATGCCTGGGTCACTGTTGTTGTTCCGTAGTGCACTCCTTTTGGTCCACCCACATATTGAACATCTGGAACCACTGATGGATGGGAAGTAATCACCGGAGTATCAAAATTCAAAGATTTTGGCACCAGTGGGGAATGATCCTCTGCCGTTTTCTTTTGTTTCTTGAGATCTCCGATTTCTTTGAGAATCCTTTCATTGGTCTTATCCTGTTGCCGTATCTGATCCTTCATCTGCAAAATCAAAGTAAACATGTCACTAGTAGTGGGAGTGTAAGAAGCAGAAGAAGTTGGAGGTTTTGAGAAAATGGGAGTTGGTTTCTTTGCAGCATTCTCAGCATTCTTCTGGGATCCAGAAGGTGGTGGAGGCAAAGGGGGAACGCCTTGTGAAGAAGTGAATGAGGGCATCAAATTTGAAGCATTCTTCGCTGAGGAAGCCATTTGCTTGGTTGTAGTGAACCGAAATGAGCACAGAAATGCGAATTTTTCTAAGGATGAAGCACCAATTGCCCCACGGTGGGCGCCAAACTGTTTTGGTCAAAAAATCTGATGAGGATATTGCAACCAAACTCTCTGTTACGGGGTATGATGCTAATAATGTAGAACAATAACAAGGATCACTTCAATTTAAATTGCACAAATGACACAAGGATTTATACGGGGAAAAAGCCCTTGATCAAGAGTTGATCTCCGGCACAAAAAACCCCGGGTGATGGAAACTACCGATCACCAAGCTCAAATAAATGAATAAATGTTTACAACTTCGGATAGTAACGAGCTAGGTACAAGGATCACTATCGTGAAATGTGTAAAAGTGAGTGAAAACGAATGAATGTTCGTCGAGAGCTTCAAGTATGCGAGTGTATGAGAGTGTGTAGCAGAAAAAATGACTAAGTGTTCTAATTCTAGCTCGTTACTCCTTTTAAAATAGAAGTTAACTACAATAACTAACTATCCGACTTTTGTGCCAAGCTCCCACGTTCTCCACAACGTCCATTTTTGGTCAATCGTGTGCGAAATACCCGTGGAATATTCCTTAGTACCGTTGCCAAGACCAAGTCAAGCTTGTTACTCCTGCGAAGTAATATAAAACACAAATAAACAATCGTCAGTACGAGGATCCTTAAAGTGATCCATGATCCTGATCCTGAAGCTCTTCTGAGGATCACTATCTGTCACAGAAATAAGGATCATTAATTAGGATAACGAATAAGGATCACTAATTGTTAGAAAATCCTCCCCTAACAGTTGGCGAATGTGGTTGTGGTGCAGAAGAAAAATGGGAAATGGAGAGTTTGTGTAGATTACACAGACTTGAATAAGGCTTGTCCTAAAGACCCATTCCCCCTTCCTCATATCGATGCAATGGTGGATGCTACTGCTGGGCATGAGATGTTAACGTTCATGGACGCATCCTCAGGATTTCAGCAGATTCAAATGGAGCCTTCGGACCAGGAGGATACTGCTTTCATGACACCAACAGGTATTTATTGCTATACTGCTATGCCTTTCGGTTTGAAAAATGCAGGTGCAACATACCAGAGATTGGTGAACATGATGTTCAAAGATAAGCTGGGGGACACCATGGAGGTATATATTGACGATATGGTGGTGAAATCTAAAAAGGCTGAGGATCACCTCCAGGATATCAAGGGGGCATTTGATATCCTGGATCAGTATAACATGAAGCTGAATCCTGCTAAGTGCCATTTCGGAGTGGGGGCAGGAAAGTTTCTAGGATATATGGTGACGAAAAGGGGGATAGAGGCAAGCCCGGAGCAGATCAAAGCTATCTTGGATATAAAATCACCCTCGAATATGAAGGATGTTCAACGGTTAACAGGCCGAGTAGCAGCATTGAACAGATTTATTTCAAGATCCTCGGAAAAATGCAAGGAATTCTATGATATCCTCAAGAAGAATAAGAAGTTCGAATGGGGAGCAAAGCATGAAGCAGCCTTGCAGGATTTGAAGCGATATCTCTCGACTGCACCTCTATTGATAAAGCCTGAAAATGGTGAACCACTATCCCTATACCTCGCTGTATCAGGGAATGCTGTAAGTGCCGTTCTTATAAAAGACCATGAAGGTCAGCAATATCCTGTCTATTATGTTAGTAAAAGTCTACTAGATGCTGAAACTAGATATTCTCATTTAGAAAAATTGATATTAGCCCTAGTTATGGCATCGACAAAGCTTAGACATTATTTTGAGACACATAGGATCCATGTTAAAACCAATTATCCTGTTAAAAACGTGCTTAGGAAACCGGAGATGTCAGGTAGGATGGCCAAGTAGTCAGTGAAATTGAGTGCTTATGACTTAGTATATGAACCTAGAAATGCCATAAAGTCTCAGGCTTTAGCTGACTTTGTGGCTGATTTCAGTAGTGACATTCAAAATGAAGTAGATTTAGAAGTACAACAGCTAAGAGAAAACTTAGAATGCTGGACATTATATACTGATGTGCATCCAATGTAAGAGGTGTAGGTTTAGGTATACTACTAAAATCGCCACAGGGGGACATATTACCCCAGGCTATTAGGTGTGAATTTCCTGCTACTAATAATGAGGCAGAATATAAAGCTTTAATTGCAGGATTAGAGTTGGCTAAGAATATGAATATCAAAAATTTGCAAGTGTATGTTGACTCCTTGTTAATCACTAATCATTTCAATGGAAGCTATGCAGTTAAAGGAGAGAAGTTAATCGGGTATCTCGAAATTCTTAAAAAATTAGCAGGATATTTCGATACTTTTACACTTGAACAGGTACCAAGAGAAGACAATGCTGAAGCTGATGGCTTGGCAAATCTAGGATCATCGGTCAGGATACCGGAAGGAACCCGGATACCAATATTTCATATCCTATATCCTGTGACGAATCCCCAGGATAAGGAAGTAATAAGTATTCAGGATCCTGATGATGGCTATCTTGAGGAGGATCCTAAGTCCTAGATAGCTCCAATCATGAGATATCTAAAGCAAGGATACATCCCAAAGAATGAGAATCCTAAAGCCTTTAGGATGAAGGTATCACGATTCACTATTATAAATGATGTTTTGTATAAGAAATCTCTTGCAGGACCATATCTGAGGTGCTTGGAGGATCCTGAAACCAAGGAAGTACTTCAGGATATACATGAAGGGGATTGTGGTAACCATACTGGGGGCAGGTCATTATTCTCAAAAGTATTAAGGACAGGATATTATTGGCCGACAATGAGGAAAGATGCCACATAATATGTTCGAAGATGTGATGCATGTCAAAGACATAGTAACATACTGCATCAGCCTGCTGAACCATTATATCCTATTGTTTCCCCTTGGCCATTTATGAAGTGGGGTATGGATATAGTGGGAAAGCTTCCAAAGGCTCCAGGAGGGAAGGTTTTTATGTTGGCAATGACAGATTATTTCTCCAAATGGGTTGAAGCCGAGGCATTTGTCCAAGTCAGGGATCAAGAAGTGGTATCCTTCATAAAGAGAAATATCCTGACCAGATTCGGAGTACCAGCCGAGATAATCTGTGACAATGGTTCTCAGTTTATAAGTAAGAGGACTACTGACTTTTTCAAGAGTTGGGGAATCAAAATGATTACGTCTACTCCGGTACATCCTCAAGCAAATGGACAAGTTGAATCCTCAAACAAGATAATTGTCAACAACTTGAAGAAAAGATTAGGGGCCAAGAAAGGAAGATGGGCAGAAGAATTACCCTTTGTTTTGTGGGCTGATAGAACGACGGTAAAAAATGCAACTGGTCAAACCCCGTTTTCCTTGGTATTTGGAGCAGAAGCAGTGATCCCGACAGAAATGGTGATACCCACAGCAAGATCCAACCTCTGGAATCCTGAGCAGAATCCTGAAGTCCTATGCCAGGAGCTGGATACTATTGATGAGACAAGAGATGCAGCACGGCTAAGAATGGCGGCATATCAACAAAGGATATCCAGAAAATACAACAAGAATATAAGGATTAGAAGGTTCAAAGTTGGAGATTGGGTGTTAAGAAAAGCTTTTCAGAATACTACCAATCCTGTTGATGGAAAGCTGGCTCCGAAATGGGAAGGACCATATGAGATTGAATCAGAATCAGGAAAAGGTGCATACCGACTCAAGGATATGGAGGGGGATATGCTACCGAGATCTTGGAATGCTATACACCTTAAACTTTATTTCAACTAAGTTTAGAATTTAATTTCTAATTCAAGGTGGTATGAATTCTATCTCTTTTAAATATGTTTGATTTGATTTGTTCTTTGAAACCCAATACTAACTTAAGCATCGGAGGGGTGTTAGCCAAGCTAACACCCACCTTAGTTTAAGGATGTTTTGCAGTATATGCTCCAGGATACAGCTCCAGGATGCTCACTCAGGATACTTCGGAAGATTAGAGGATTGGCCCCCTCTCTCACGTATAAGGGATCCTGATCCCTTCACAGGTTTAAAGGTATTCACCTTTCTTCCGAATTGGGTTTAAACACCCCGCCTGGAGCGCAAGTTATTCGGGAATAGTTCAAGGTGGCGGGACCAGTCCATGTAAAAGTGGCTGACAATTTCGTTACTATTGGCTATATCCTGAATCCTAAAGGTATATGAGGATTGATCACCCTCTCTCAAGAAAGGGTATTTTCATACTCTCTAAGGTTTAAAGGTTTTCACCTTTCTAAGTCTTGGAGTTTATACACTCCCGCCTGCAGCGCATGAAAATCTGGGATTTCCCCCAGGATACGAGGGATTCATCTCCAATACATTTTTTGGGTTTTACCCCTGTAACACGAAAAATTGTCTATACAATGGGAACTTATATCCAGAAAATTTCTAAGTATTTAAAGACATTGTACACAGGGGACATTCCTACTAAGGCAATGGTGTAAAACTCAAAGGGTGAGGCTCGGACCTAATACACTGAGTGTCTCAGATAGGGGACATCTTCATTGGAAGAGTTGCAAGGGGATTGAAGTTTGAGAATAGGGTTATACCATATTCCTGGTATGATCTTTCCTTTGTAAACGTTGTTTAAGTTTTTAACAGTACTATGTTTGGTAAAAGGTTAAACATCCTGATTAGGATAAATTGTCGGAATATATTTTCAAAATATATTTTCGAAATACTTTTCAGGATATTTGATTAAGATATTTGAAGCTGGTACTGGTTTGAAACTTTGATCAAGCAAGTATCGTCAAAACAGGTTTTAAAAATGGACTATCTTTTAATTTTCTCTAAAGGTGATTGAATTTTTAGAAATTCTTTTTAATAAAAGTTTTCAAAATATATCACTGAGTATGTTGATCAGGATATTTTCAAAAGATAATAGTACAAAATTTTGCGAAGCTAAAAATTACACTAAGTAACGCATGGCAAAAATCTAAAAGGCGATAACAAATAAGTCAAGAGATAGTTATATTATTAACAAGTCAAAAGTTGTGCTTTGGGTTTCACCTCAAACCAAGGCCCATCCGCCAAAAGCACGTTTAGTTTTTACCATATCTACATAACGGTTGAAGGTTTTATCTCAAAACGAAACCTGTCCACCTTCAACCGTTACGATATTCAATACAGATTATACTAACCGATGACCAAGGGCTTCATCCTAAAACCTAGGACCCATCCACCTTTGGTCATCATATTGTTCTAATGCAGGAAATATAAATTGTTCAAAGACAGGAAATGTAAATTGTTTTACAGACCATAACCATGAAATTTTAAAAAGTGGGCTCCGGCCTCAGCACATATATCCATCATCGCCCACGTCGCTGCATTTAAGGGTCAGCTCCCTCCTTCATCGTGACATCTCCACCAGTATCCTTTCCAACATTCTTCTCAGCATTATCAGCAGCATCTTCTCCATCAGCATTTTCTCCAGAATCACCACCGGCATCCTTTGAAGCACCAGCATCATCCACCTTCTCGGTTACCTTGGTGGGCTCCTCTGCGACAGGTTTTGAAGGGGGCTCCACAGGATTGCCGCCAAGATCTTTCAATTTCATCTCCCAGGATTTGATGTTCCATGAGGGGCATTCAACGCCCAAAGCCCTAGCCTCGTAAGCCATTTTCAGTCTGGCCTGGAGGAGGGAGATGATGACTGAATTCTTAAGGCTCTCCCGGTATGAAGCCATATCTTGTTCATGCTGAACCTGGACCGCGTCAGACTTAGCTTGAGCCTCTTGGGTGATCTTTTGGATGGCAGCTTGGTGATCTTGGGTCATGGCCTTATACTTAGCTTCGTAGTGTTCAGATTTGGCAGTGGCGATTGCTGCTTGATCCGTGATGGTAGCTTCAGCCTTCTTTAGTTTGCTTTCTAGCATGACGTTTAAGCCACATGCGTCCTCATAAAGGAATACCAGGCGTTCAAGGCCCTGCAAGGTAAAGAAACAGGCATTATTCTAAATGAACATTTCTACTTAGCATATGGTGCAGGATACAGGTCAGGATACTAACCTGGTTAAGGAAGCCGGTCATAAATTTGCTGGATTCCGTAAACCCGTGGTTCTCAAATGGGAACACGTGAAGTGTAGCGGGAGGTTCAACTTCTTTTCTCTTTCGGGAACTAGAGGCCCGGGTACGGGATGCCGGAGGAGCTTTGGGAGCAGTGGTGGTCTTCGAGCTGGTAGGCTTCAGTGTGACGGATGACTTTGGATTGGATTCTTGCTTGGCAGGTGCGAGGCTAGAGTAGCTGTCCAACTCGTCGAGTTGGAAGCCTTCGAGGTTAATAACTGGCACTGCACAAGGGAAGATGTTTTAGGCTTATTATACCTCTAAAAATAATAATCGATTTAATATAAAGATAATTCCTGAAAATATGCTTACCAGACATGTTGGAACTTGATCTTTGACTTGAGCTTGTGAGTAGCAGGTTAAAGGTTCTTTCACCCTCTGGAAGCTTGTAGATTTCTTTTATTCTTCCTTCTGATTCAGCACTAGGGGGAGCTAGTTCCTTGAAGTTTGCTGCAAGAAAGGAAATAAACACATCAGGATATTGGTTCAGGATGGAGGTTCGGGATATGATTGGGGATATTCCTAAAACCCTAAGTCCTACCAGAAGTCAACCATCTTTTAGGGAGGTCAAAACCCTTATCAATGGAGTCTCTTTTCACAAAGAAGAATTTTCTTGTCCACTTATCCTCGTTCTTGGTAGCTTTGAGGATGAGAGGATCTTTGGAAATAGAGAATAGAAGGAATCGGCTAGAACCATGAGATCTTAAACGATAAGCCATCGGCAAATCCTCGATGCACAGGTCGGGCATATGGCGAGCCTTAATTCCTTCCAAGGTGACTAATATGCGCCAAACCATGGGCATGATTTGGGCAAATCTAAGGCCAGTAAGTTCGAAGAAACGAGAAATAAAAGGTGAAAACGGGTATTGAAGTTCTATGGAGAAAGGGTAGGCAAAAAAGCAGACCCATTCGTCGGAACAAAAATCCGATCGGACCTCTCGGTCGAATGGACGGAAGATTGTCCCGACGGGAAAGGCACCGGAAGCTCGTAGGGCCGCGATGTCGGAATTATCGAAAGAACACACTTCTTTTGAAGGTTTCTGAAGCAAATTTTGTTTGTGGAAGGGGGACACAGAATCCGCCATTTGCGATCTAGTACGGGTCGCTATGAAGGATCACAATCGGAGAACAGGAGATGTAAACAAGGAAAATAGAAAAGAGAGAGAGAAAAGTACCTGATATTCGGTTGAAGATAAAGATAATCATAATGAGACGACCCTCAGTTAATATAGGCTAAATGTAGGGGGTAAAGAGTAAATAACGCCTTGGAAGTTGCAGATTGTCATTTCAAGGGTCTCATCATATTGATTGCCTTAATTGATGAGATAAAACTTTTAAAATATATCCGTTGGATTGGTATACCAACAGATATATTTGGGGACAATTGTTATGGGTCATTTTCTGAGCGTACATATCTTGATCAATATCCTGCTTTTAATTGTTTATTTGTGACCAGGATACTGGACGGGGATATTGCTAACATCCTGGGCGATATCCTGAGGTTGATTGAATTAACCACGTGCAGGTTAAAGGCTGGGGTTTGCTAACGGTCAGATGGACTTCATCTCCTCAAGACTCAGGCATGTTTGTTACGGGAGAGACGTTGAACCCGAAAGACTGGGTCTACAACGTTTGAGTGAGGAATATTTGCTGGATCCTGGTTATTTAGGATAGTTTGTTATATTTGTTTTACTATAAATAGATGGGGGCGGATCAGATTAAGGCACGCAACTTTCACATTTTCAAACACTTTCTCTCCAGCTCTCTGCAAACACTACACACAAACACTTGTATTCAAATCACATTGTAACACCTAGTTAATTCGCTCTACATCATGCACTGTATCCTGATATTTGAAGCAATAGAAGAACAAGGCAGCTGCGATTGTCAGCTCCCGAGGTTTTGTGCCGGCGATCTAGATTGATCAAGGGCTTTCCTCGTACATCACGTGTCAACCTTTACTTTTCTGCTCATTGTTTGATCACAGATACAGCTCTATATCTTGAGCCGTATCCTGAAACTGTTTTTATAACTAACTTGGTTAACATATTTTTCACACATAATTTTAGCACACTACCTCACTTAACTAATTTGATCACTAAATTGCTTCGGTAATTTTTGACCAAAACAACCATCCTACCGACCACGTCCCCCAACCCCACCAACCCAAATCACCACTAGAACCCACCATCGCCACCGAACACCTCCCACCATCGCTAAACCCACCATCACACCCACAACAATCCACCACCCACCACCGCTAAACCCACCATCCACCATCTTAAAATCTTATAAAATAAGATTCATGGTTTGAGAGAGAGTGTGTGCAGAGGGTTTTTTAGAGAAAGAGAGAACGCTCAAAGGTTTTTTAGAGAGAAAGAGAGAGAGTGGAGAGTATGTGATATAGAAAGGAGGAGATAGAGTACATGAATTTTTTACACAACTAGTCACTTGATATAAATTATTTACTCAATAGGTTTTGGGGAGGTGAAATGATAAGAATGCTCTCATGTGCAAGGCACATGACCCGAATTAACAACAATAATTAACTGAGTTAGGTTTAAAGGACATACCGTGTAAGATTTTGAAACCTTAAGTACAGGGCTCGTCAATTTTTGCACCGAAAGCGCCGCCTGAAATTAGGTATATAGATAAAAAAACAAAACTTGTAATTTACTCTGATTTATATATCTAGGAGTGATCTATGTAGAATACTATATACATAGCGACAACAGGAAAATAATGAATCAGTCAGTATTTAAAAAACTAAAAATATAAAAAGAACTACATTTATGTGATGTTTATTGTTTCACGCAATCTATTATGAAATATGAACAAATTAGATTTTTGGTATATAACCTATAGATGTGTTGGTTATGTTGACCATGTATGTGTAGGCAAATGGTACAAAATTTAAACACATAATTTAATCATTAATATAAGAAAAAGATGAAATATTGATCAAAAAATTAACGCTTTAGATTCTTATTTTAGTTCTATCAGAATTTAGTATTTTGTAATGATCCCATCATATGTTATGTGTGTATGTTGTGTGTATGTTTGATAGGTTATGTATAGATAATACTAGGTTAGAACCCCGTGTATTACACGGGTTTAATAAAGGTAATTTTATATATTAAATAATAAAAAAGTTATATTTTTATGAACCCCGTATATTGTACGGGTTAAATAAATGTAATTTTAAATATCAAATAATAAAAAATAGTTATATCTTTAAAAACAATATGTATTACACAGACTAAATAAATGTAATTTTGTATACTAAATACTAAAAACGTCGTATCTTTAAATAACCAATGTATAATCAGGTTGAATAAATCTACCAAATAATAAAAATATTATATCCTTAAAAACCCCGTATGTTACACGTGTTGAATAAATCTAAAAAAGAGTTATATCTTTAAAAACCATATGTATTACACATATTAAATAAATGTAATTTTGTATATTAAATACTAAAAACGTCGTATCTTTAAAAAACCCGTGTATAGTCGGGTTGAAAAATCTATCAAATAATAAAAAATTGTATCCTTAAAAACCCTGTGTATTACACGTGTTGAATAAATTTAATTTTACATAGCAAATGCTAAAAATTTATATCTTTAAAAACTTCGTGTATTACACGTGTTATATAAATGTAACTTTGTATAGTAAATAATAAAAAAAGTTATATTTATAAAAACCCGCGTTTTACACGAGTTGAATAAATATAATTTTGTATACCAATTAATAAAATAAATTATATTTTTAATAAATTAGGATAACATTTAATATTAATTTATTATTTATATATTTAATATAAGATAAGTAGAAAAGAGAGATATGTGTTTTAAAAATATATTAAATTAACAATTGAGATTTGATGATAATATTTTATTAAAGTACGATAAGATTTAATACTAATTTATTATTTATTTATTTAGTTAATATAAGATAAGTATAGATTTGAGGATACCTTCTATGAATGACACATGCACAAAACTTGATTTCTTTTATTATAGTAGACAGATAACCAACTAACCAACACATGATATGGGTTAGGATATAATAGGAAGTTTATTTGGGTAGCAAGGCTAGGAAGTGATCTTGACCATTCATTTACTTAATCAAGGGCTAAGATTAAATGTGTGAAATTGAAAGAAAAAAAAGAGGCGCGTGGGTTTGTTCAAGGGCATTCTATTCAAGTCAAGGCAATAGTTTCTCTCTCCTCCAATTCCCCCCCATTTTTTAAACGTTAATAACTCTTTCATACGACATTATTTTTTTTTTATAAAAATTGCACAAAAAAAACGAGCATTTTTTTTATCTTTAAAACGAGTATACTATTGCTATATTTTCGAATTTTTTTTTGAAAACCCAGTTGCATAAAACGAAATGGAAAAAAACCCAGTTGCGTAAAACGCAATAGAAAAAAAAAACCTAAAAAATGACATTTTTCCAAAACGCAATGCACCAAAAACACAAAGAAATGTCTTATTTGTAAAGCGCAATTGCCTGAAAACATAAAGATATGTCTTATTTCTAAAACGCAATAGCTTAAAAACACAAAAGAAAGTGTACTTTATAAAAGGCAATGTACTGAAAACACATAAAAATGTGTTTTACCTAAAACACAATGGACAAAAAAACACAAAGAAATGTCTTATTTCTAAAACGCAATGGCCAGAAAACACTTAAAAATGTCTCCTTTCCAAAACGCAATGGCCTAAAAAAACAAAAGAAAGTGTTCTCTATAAAACGCAATGCACAAAAAACACAAAGAAATGTCTTATTTATAAAACGCAATGGCCAGAAAACACTTAAAAATGTCTCATTTCTAAAAGGCAATGGCCTAAAAAAACAAAAGAAAGTGTTCTCTATAAAACGCAATGCACCAAAAAACACAAAGAAATGTCATATTTATAAAACGCAATGGCCAGAAAACACTTAAAAATGTTTACTTTCTAAAACGCAATGGCTTAAAAAAAACAAAAGAAAGTGTTCTCTCTAAAACGCAATGGACTGAAAACACCTAAAAATGTGTTTTACCTAAAACGCAATGACTAAAAACACTTTAAAAATCAAAAACACATAAAAATGTCTTAGTTCCAAAAAGGCAATGGCCTAAAAACACCAAAGAAAGTGTTCTCTCTAAAACGTATTAAACCAGGACAATAGTTTTGTATGTGAATTGTCTGAACCAGGAAGCATGAGATAAAAAACTGTCTACGAATGCAGTTTTCCAGAGGCAATTTACAGAAAATTAAATTCTCTGCCCCTTGGACCCCGCCAGGGGCTGCCGCCCCTTGGATCCTGCTACCAGGGGCGCTGCCCCCGGACCCCCGCCAAGATCGTAAAACGCAACGACTAAATCAAAAACACAAATCGTAAAACTGAAATTAAAGAATTTCTTACATGGATCGAAGCCGATTTCTTCAACGATTGACGAAATTTGAATGATAGAAACACTTATCAGCGATCGAATCAAACGGATCGAGTAATTATCTTCAAAATCATAAGAAAAAACGAGATTTTATATGAAACTAAACTGGGTTTTTTTCAAAAAAGCTGAAGAACACGTTGATCGGGTGTTTGAATCATTGGTTGTTGACGAAAATCGCACTATAATGTAGTGATTATTAAGATAGAAAGTGAAGAAAAGGTTGAAGATTGTGGGTTTTGAAAATGGTGGGTTTTGAAGTTACTGGGGAGAAGAAGGAAGAAAAAAAGATACGATTAACTAAAATACCCTTGCTCTTTATTTTAAATGTTGTCACATAGGGCTGTAAAAGAACCAAACGTTCGGCGGGAAGTTCGTTTGTGTTCGTTCGTTTATTAAACAAACGAACACGAACAAGAAATTTCGTTCGTTTAGTTAAATGAACAAACATGAACAGAGGTCGCGTTCGTTCGTTTATGTTCGTGAACGTTCGGTAACGTGTTCGCTTATGTTCGATAGTTCATTAGTGTTTTTAGTTTTTATATTTATTTAAATATATCTAAATTCTGACAAATTAAATAGCTAATAAGTGTCAGTGTATTACATATTCTATTCATGAACTATTGTTTGTGTTCGTTTGTTTCTATTTGTGTTCATGAACATTAGTTTGTGCTTATTTGTGTTCATCAACATTCGTTGCCTAAAATTAACAAACAAACACAAACGAACACGAACAAGTTCATTTCCTTAACAAACGAACACAAACATAAAATCCCGTTCGAGAAGTGTTCGTGAACGGTTCGCGAACACATATATTTTTTAACAAACGAACACGAACAAGGTCTTGTTCGTGTTCGTTTGGTTCGTTTACAGCCCTATTGTCACATGTCATAATCCTATTGTTTGCTACACTTCCTAGCCAAAATAAACTTCTCATTTGATCCTCACCCCACATGATATATAAACGAAATTTGATTTGTTCATTTTTTTAATTAAAAAATGAATAAACATGGCATTTCAATCATCTTCTTGTATTTTGGGAGTTTTTTTTGCAATACCACTTATACCTTGTGTTTTTTGAAGTTTTTCAAAAAAAAAAAAACTTTATTTTTTACTTTTAACCCAAAGGTTTTTAGCTTTTGTAATTTTAACCCTACATAGTTTATTTCTTTTAACTTTAACCCAAAACTAAACTTGATTTTTTAATTTTTAACCAAAAGGTTTTTAGCTTTTGCATTTTTAATCTTACATAATTCGTTTTTTTTTAACTTTAACCCAAAACTTTTCATTATTTGCAATTTAACTTCACAACATTTGTCATTTATACTTTTCAGCTTTGGCAAATTTTCGTTTTACATAGAGTTCTAAATTTTTGGACTTAATACAACGCAACGTACGAGTGTTGTTCAACTTTTTTAATGTTTTGTTTCAAATTTTGCAAGTTAACATTGTGCAACGTGCATGTATGGTTCAACGTTTTTTACCTCTATTTTTTCATGTTTGACAGGTTCGTCGCAACACGCTGATCCTAGGTCGAGTCAGTGTTGGTGGTCGATGACGGTTGTGTGACATTAGTACTATTTGATACCGTTTTCGCTACGCCGCAACACGGGGTGTGCTTTGGGGGTTTTCTAAAGAAAAAATGGTTATGCATATGGTTGTCGTGACCTTGGCTTTGGGGGTTTTCCAAAAAAAAAAAGATTTTTTTTTTACTTTTCACCAAAAAGTATTTTATAAATTACTTTGAGTAAAATGCACGGATAGTCCCTGTGGTTTTGTAAAATAACATCTATAGTCCCTAACTTTTGGAAATTACACCGGTGCTCCCTGTGGTTTGACAGTTTGTTACTCGGATAGTCCCTGGAATGGATGAGGTTTAGTTTTCTCAGTTAAGTGGGTGTGAAATTACCTTAATGCCCTTACTGTATTAAAAAATATAAAAAATATTAAAACATAAAGTTAACTCAAGTGGGACCCACCCCACCCTCACCCCTACCCCCACCTCCACCACCTGCAACTCCCAAACACCACCATTCCCTTAACTGAAACAAATCGAAAACAGTCAGTTTTTAACCTTTAAAACAATCTTTAATCAGTCTGAAATGTTCAAAAAGATCAAAAACACATCTAAAACAAATCGAAAATAGTCCGAAATGTACAGATTATATCCGAGACAAACCGAATATTGATAAAAATAATTCGAAATTCACCGAAAACAATCAAAACAGTCTGATTTCAGACACGAAACGTTCCGAAATTCGACCCAATTAGTTCCTTTTCTTTCTACGTTTTTTAATCAGAACACCAAACAATACGAAAACAGATTATGCAATGTGCATAAGCTGCAGATCCAGATCTCAGTCTGTTAGATTTATTAGGCTTCTGTTCTCAATACCGAATAACCAGCAAATCAGGGTTGGAAACGTGACGGAGAAGAACCATCGGGACTTGTCAGGCAAGTGTTTGTTCAGAAACCGTCACTGTGGCGCACACAATGGCGATTTCCTCCGGTGTTGATGTGATTGTGACGGCGAGGTCGGCAGATTTGGATTGAGCGTCGGGATGAGAGTGTGTTGAGTGTTTTGAAGGTGCTGCAATGGAGGTTTTTTAGAGAGAGAAAGAGGTGGGAGAAGGGGATTTATGTAGGGTTTTATTAATGGTGGGGCCTACTTGAGTGTTTTAAACTTTATATTTTATAGTAAGGGTATTTATGTAATTTCACATCCATTTAACACCAAAAACTAACCTCCATCTAAGTTAGGGACTATCCGAGTAACAAGTTGTCAAACCACAGGGAGCATACATGTAATTTTGAAAAGTTGAGGACTAAAGGTGAAATTTCACCAAACCACAGGGACTATCCGGGCATTTTACTCAATTACTTTTAAACCAAAACTATTTGTCTTTTTTTATTTTTAACCCAAAACTTTTTATCTTTTGCAATCTATCCTCACGACTTTTTTTACTTTCAACTTTGGTCCTTTATAGTTTTCACTTTCCGCAAATTTTTCGTTTTATGCTTGGTTCTAAATTTTGTGACTTAACACATCGCAACGTGCGTCTTTGGTTTAACGTTTTTACGTTTCGTTCTAAATTTTGCGAGTTAACACGACGCAACGTGCGTGTGTGGGTGAACGTTTTACATCGTCTATTTTTTTCTTGTTTGACAGGTTTAACATAACGTGTGAGTCCTAAATCGACTTAGTTATAACTAAAGAATCTCCGCCGCATTGCGGCGGGGCTCAATTCTAGTTTCAAATTAATTTAGATCATAATGATTTGTTTTGTTTATTTTATGTTCGCACAAAAATAATGTGTAACGTCTAGAACTTTCTCTACACACACCTCATACATAACGAGCGAGAGCCGAGAGATTTAAAGTCACCTTAATGGCTAAATGCACACATTTTCTTTGAACTAGCATAGAGTATTGAAACTATTAGGCCAGGAGTATAGCCTCGCGCCACCCCGTCACATCACCAAAAATAGCGCCTTATGGCGCCCCACCTCAACCCGTGCGAAGGGGCGCTACCCCACTCTCGCTAGCCCACTAACGGGCAAAATTTTGTGTATTTTGAGGTGTGTGGTCAAGAAGACTGTTGGCAAGGGTCATTTTATATAAAAAATATAAAGTTTTTAAATTCTAATATATATACAAACTTAAATACACACCAATCACAAAGTAAAACACACACCAATCACAAAAAACACATAAATTCACTCCAATCATTTTTAAAAATGTCATCTCACTCTTCATCCGCTTCGTCCAGCTTTTCATCTGACGGTGTTCTCGACAATATGCTTATCGCAGTAACGCAGGAGGCGATTAATTATTTGAGAGAAGAAGCCCAATCGTTTACAACGCGTACCAGACAAGCGCCTCTTGAACGAGATCGGTTAGGTGCTCATGAACGTTTAATACACGATTATTTTTGTGAAAATCCGTTGTACGATGATGCACAGTTTAGGCGTCGGTTTCGTATGAGCCGTGGTCTTTTCTTAAGAATTTCTAATGATTTTATTGCCGAATTCCTTTTTTTCACACAAAGAGAAAGTGATAGTCGCAAAATTGGTTTCTCTGGAATACAAAAGTTTACTGCCGCAATTCGGCAACTTGCGTACGACACAACGAGTGATGCGTGGGATTAATATTTAAGGATGTCGGCCAGAAGTTGTCTTGATTGTCTTGAAAATTTCTGTGAAGGTATTAATATTATTATTATTATTATTATTATTATTATTATTATTATTGTTATTGTTATTATTATTATTTTTATTATTTATAGTTTATTAACACTATTATATTAGGTGTTAACTTTCTTTACGGGAGGCGATATTTGAGGATGCCAACTTTTACTGACGTTCCACTTTTATACGAGGCCCCTCAATGGATACACGAGTTTCCTGGGATGTTGGGTAGTCTTGATTGCACGCACTGGGAGTGGGCGACATGTCCAACCACTTGGAAAGGGCAACACCATCGTGGTGACCACGATGGTCCTACCCCTAATATTACAAGCGGTCGCGTCACGAAATTTATGAATTTGGCATGCGTACTTTGGCATGGCCGGTGCGAACAATGACATCGCAGTTTTACAATCTTCGAATCTTTTCGACGACGATGTCATAGATGGTGTTGCACCAGCTACTTCATTCTATGCAAACAACGTGGAGTATAAGTACGAGAAACATCATGTATACGTGCATCATCTTGCATAACATGATATTGGAGAACTCGGGCAGAGCGTTTTGTGGAGAAAGTTATGATGAAGGTAACCAACCGACGAACCCACTACTCACATACACTCAAAAAGAAGTTATCCGAGCGAGAATACGTGACAGGGACACACATCATAACTTTCGAGCTGATATGACTGAACATCTATGGTTTTATCGTGAACAGGAGGAGACGACGAGTGATTTTTTAGTGACATTGTATTTTTTTTATTTAAATTATGACATTGTATTTTTTTTATTTTAATTATGGCATTGTATTTTTTTATTTATATTATGGCATTGTATTTTTTATTTTAATATGGCATTATATTTTTTTATTTAAATTATGAGTTTTAAATTAATATATCAAAATTAAATAATGTTTAGATTTAAATAAAAATAATAATTAGATAATGATGATGGGGGCTTTAAACCATTGCATTCAAGTTAAAGGGAGAGGCTTTAAAGCCCCACATATGACGTGGAGCCTAGGTGGATCTGACGTGACGTGATAAAGCCTATAAGGGCTTTATACCACACCCTACAGCCATAATGCCTTCATTGTAACGACCCTTTCCATGGCTGGTGTTTGTGTTCGATAGTACCATAGTCCTTTAGATAATACGACATGGGACATTTTCTCTACGTACAAATGCGCTACGTCTTAATTTAATGTTATGTTATTGCATTTAATATCTTTCTTAATTATGTTTTGAATTCCTTATTTTCTCTATGTATAATATAAACACGCTACTCTAGAAATTAGTCCAAATGTTAATGCTTAGACTTTTATTACTTACTCTCCTCATAACTCTGGACACCGAGTTGGTCAAATAAGGCCACACGGGGCACTGGCATGGGCTAGGGTTTGAACCCGCACGGTAACACCGTCGCCACCATCACGGAAGGTGTTGCGGGTTCCGTGCTCGGGTATTTTTTTCCGCTTTGAACAAGAAGAAAAAAGAGACCGTTGGACTTGAACGGTCATATTCTTGACCGTTAATTGCATTTAAAAAAATAAATTAATTATTAATTTAAACATTATAAATAATCGTCCCCATTCATCATTTTACACAAACCTTCTACAATTTTTACTCAAATCTTCAACCTTTTCATTAAAACCTTCACCTTTTCAAGCTCACTTCTCAATGACCAATTTCTCAAAAGATAACCTTGGTATAACCGTCCGATGATTTTGAAGATGATTTTTCGTCAAACGATAGTAGCTTAAATGTTTTCAAAGATATCATTGAGCAAGCCAAAGCGGAAGACACGACAACGTCGTCAGGTATTCCTAAAAAAAACGTCAAACGTGATCGTGTACAAGGTAACGAAATCTTATGAATGATTATATTGTTAATGAACCAAAATAAGATCACGGTGCATTCTGCTACCTGTTTCGTATGTCAAAACGATTGTTCTTAAAAATTGTTGGTGATGTGGAAACATAGTATCTTGGGTTTCAAGAGGGATTGGATGGCAGGTTGAAAAAGAGTTTTACGACAATACAAAAAATTACATCCGTTGTGAAACAACTCGCGAGCGGTAATACTCCCGATGAAGGCGACGAATATTTACAAATGTCCAAAAGGACTTCGCGGGAATGCCTACAATTTTTCTGTAATTCCGTTAATCAATTGTACGGTAATGAGTTCTTGCGTAGGCTAACAAGCAACGATGTAGTGATTTTATACAAGAATCACGAAGAAAAACACCACATTCCTAGGATTTTAGGTAGCATCGATTGTACGCGTCTTGTTTGGAAGATTTGTCCCAAAGCGTTACGAGGCTAATATATGAGAGGCGATCACGAATACCCAACATGGTCGAATCGGTTACGTTGCAAGATTTATATTTTTAGTATGCGTATTGTGGTCCGCCAGGTTCACTCAACGACATCAATGTTCTCCAAACATCTCCAATTTTTCTCGTTGAACGGAATGGAACCGCACCTAATTTTCCATTTCAAGTGAATGGACATATATACAAACGTGGATACTATCTAACTGACAGGATCTACCCTACTTGGTCAACGTTTGTGAAAACGTTTCCATATCCGGTCGATCTGAATGAAAAGAAGTTCAAGAAATTGCAAGAAAGGACAAGAAAAGATGTGGAGCGTGCTTTTGTTGTGCTAAAGGGAAAATGAGGCATAATTGGGAGACTCGTGCGTGCTATGAATGTAGTAAAGATTATTAGCGTGACGTATACGTGCATGATATTGCACAACATGATCTTAAAGGACGACGAAAATACGTTCTCACTAGTCCACATCCCGGATCCTGTTGTCGTACCCGTTTTTTACAATGATGCTCTTCGCGAGTTGATGGATCGAGATACACATTTTTGACTTAGAAATAATTTTGTAGTCCATCTTGCAGCTCAAGATCTAAAGTAACTCGAGAAGGAAAACGAGGAATAGCTTCGTTTTATAATTATGTTTTTTTCTATTTTTATTTTAATTGTGTTGTTTATTTAACTAGAAAGATTGTTACTTTGATGATTTCTTACTTGATCTTCGGGAAGCCCTAACACAAAGAGACATGATATGAGTTTGGATTTATTATTTTTATCATTACTACTATTTTTAATATACCATCATAAATCATTGTTGGCATTCTTTTAGTTAGGTTGTTAGGTGTGGAGCTCGTGAGTTGGGGCATGGATTGCCACTGTCACACCCTGACTTTTGCGAAAGCGTGATTTGGTGTGACTTGCTTAATATCATTGCATTCAACCATAACAAACAACTATATGATAAATCCAAGATGTCCACCCATTGATTAAGCTTTGAAATATTACAACAACATTGATTTAACCCCAAAAACACAGACTTTTCAAAAGACACTAAAGATGACCAAGCTTTGAAACATGTATCCTATCCAGGATGGGATACACACTCTAAACCATTCGACACCGGATGACATCTTTTATTCCAGACAACACTTGAAACTTTAACGCCCGCCAGATCCATACTTAGTTTCCTGAAATACATGTAATTTGAAAACATCAACAAAAGTTGAGCGAGTTCATGTGTGTGTTTGTGATTAAACCTTTGAAACCTTTGTAAGTATGTTTGTATGTAATTGAAATCCGGTATGAAAGCAACAAGGAAACATATCAATTAATGTGTAGCTAATACATTAATATACGTGACATGGTGCAGGAAGACTCAAACCTAGCAGACTTTGCACCGGGCCTCCGGCTATAAGACATAGTCACCACATGATCCACTCGACGGACTCATGGGTGGGGCTCACTACACCCAAATAGATATATCACTCATGTCCCTCGGTCCTAACGCGAGGATTAATGGTCCTGAGTTACTCGCCTACCCATTCACATGATCTAGCAGTTCATTCCTTAGCTAACCATACCATTTGTAATCATCGAAATATTTGTAACATGTATTTCACCCCCGAAGTCGTAAAACAAAAACAGTTAAAAGAAAAGGGGGACATGAACTCACAGTTTTGCGTTCCTTGTATCCGATGTAACTCAAAGCTTCCTCTAGAACGCACGACTACCTACATGCGTACTACGGTCCATTAGACGAGCGAGTCGTGCCTTGTCTTAGTATTGATTAGTGCCTTTGAGTTACGTTTCAAAGTTTCTTCATTACTATTCCAAGTATATAATTATTTGTTAAAATAATTAATATTTTAACTTAAATTATATTTATTAAATTTTGGAATAATTGTTAAAACAATATATATTAACTTAACACTTCCCAAGTATTTATGCTTGTATTTCCTTCCCAAGGATGGGGTATCTTAAACTTGTATATTTTGCCATGTATTAGGGTCGTATTCTGGTGTGTATTTATACGTATAGGAATACGTATTTTATTGTATTCATTAAGTATTCTTTTACTTAATTTCGTATTAATTTTTCCGGAATATCATCTTTAATAAAAGTCCATCAACATATATTTCCAAAATATATATATATATATATATATATATATATATATTGTAATAAGTATTATTTAGAAAAATTACTTATAATTTTTCTCTTGGCAAATATTTGTATTCTCTTATAAGTTCCAAAAATTATATATTTTCATGTCCAACATAGAAAATATATGTAAACTCATTTTTCTTCCAAAATGATATGTTTCATATTTATTTGAGAAAATATATTTTTCTCCCAATAATATGTCTTCTAAAATTTTTGAGAAAAGTATATATTTCATACTTGTCAAAAATAATATATTTTTCCGTGTAAAAATATGATATATTCCTGTAGAAATTGTAAAAATCATATTTTTACTTCCTTGGTGTCCAAAATAGTATTTACCAAAATATCATTTGTGAATAAATTTTCCGGAATATTTCGTAAGTCCTATATTTCATAGTTCGGTTTCATCAATAATTTGTATAAGATTATATTTATTCCTTGGAATTTTGGATTGTAATTCTTGGTATTTTGATGCGTTATATTGTTTCATGTCCTAAAATAATATCGCTAATACACGAAGTATACAAATAATCACACACATGGTGTGTCACACCCCAACCGATGGTGGAATCATCGGGGCATGGCACTGAGCGAAACAGATTGTCCAGAAGTTTCCATAACAATTATCATTACTATTCAATTTAAAATAACATGTCCCATACCATGTCTTAAACAATAAACAAATTATTACAGATAAAAATCTAGGCAATTAATTCTGTTCCGACAACTCAGATTTAAATAGAGCAATTGTTTGTCTGCTTCTAGAGACCCTTGATTCAATTACTACAGACAACTATTTGTTGGGCTCTAGAGCTTTATTCTAGCTTCGATTTCCTACCAGATGTGCATCCTAAGCACCTGTCACATACGTTAAAATAAAGTCATTACATATAATGTAAAGGTGAGCATACAAGTTTGATAATAGCATATAGAGTTCGAATTCGTTTACGCATAACCAGCACGTACACATAGAGAAATGAAGCACCTTAGTTATCGACATAGACCCATCGATACCAATGACTGTGGGTTGACTGCCTGAGGCAGTTCGCAATACATGATTACCACCGTAATCCATGCAAGTAATTGTCCTTAACACCCCCCGTGTGAACGGGTGCCGAGTCCAAACTATAGTACTATCGTTGCTAAGGCAAGTAGACAACATTCCATGTGTAAACATAACAAACAAGCATTCATAAGCCACGTATAACATGCATTAACGGTTAGCGTTCAAATAGTATTGAGTAGTGTGTTCGATGTGATTTGAATAGTTGTAACGTATGTAACACCCAAAAGTGCATAAAGCAAAAAGGGATCGAGTATACTCACATCGGTTGATGGATTGAAGGGAGCGCTTAGCGAGTAGGGTTAGCCTGATAGTTTGATAACATAACGGTAAGTGATGCGTAAAACGATACAAAGTATGAATGGGTCGGATAGCAGTTCGGTCGGATGGTAATCCGATCGGACGGCTTGTTTGGGCGGATGGCAATACGTTCGGATGGTCATCCGGTCGGACGGTAGTCCAGTCGGGTGACTATTCGAGTGGATTGTTTCTTCCTATGAGAAGAATGTGTTTGTGTATGATGGCTTGTCTTTTGAAGTTTTCGTTGTAGTATTTTGAAAACATTGAAGTATCTCTATCCTTCAAGTCGGTCGATCGGACGGTCAATCGTGCGGACGACAATCCGTTCGGATGGTCATCCGGTCAGACGGCGATTCTAGTGATAGGGTTACTTAGTTGTAACAAATTCGCAGCAGGAGTGTCACTCGGTCGGATGTCCATCCATCCGGGTGGCAACCCTGTTAATGAACATGTTGAAAACTGTTTAAGTCTTTAAAGTCCTAGTTTCTCATGATCCGAAGAGTAATCCGGTCGGATGGTAGTCCGATCGGATGGCAATTCGTTCAATACTCAAACTTAAAATATAGTTGATGAAGTGTGGGACCCAAGGTGTGATCCATTCGGACAGCAATCCGTTCGGGTAGCCTATCCGTTCGGACAGTAGTCCGGTCGGATAGCACTTCGTCCCGGTTGCTCCGGCCGTCTTACACTTGGTCGTTTTGTTTGTTTGTAGTTTCATCGAGACGCTTCGACATCTTGTTAACCAACAGAACCCCATCTTGACCCAAGTGACCTGATCGACCAGGAATCACCCTAGTTTGGCCAGTTAACCGATTCAAGACGGTTGTTCTTGTTTAACCCGAAATTGGTGGTCTCATGAGTAGAATCCAGATCTTGAGCTAGCACAACACTAAGAATGAGCGGAGGACTAGATCTAGGTCCGATTCTATCGCTTTCAAGTGCATTGAGTGTAAAAGATTTGAGAGAAAGTTAGAAACCATCTTTCAATCCTTTTTCACTATGTTTATGTTTAGATCTAGCATAGATCTTTGTTCATTTGTGTGGAAATCGGTTAGATCCGAGTTATTTTCGGTGGATTGAAGTCAAAACATGAAGTTCTTCAAGAACACATGATGATATCATCCTAGAACACCTCAAATCTAGCGATTTTATGGTTAAAAGTTAAGATTTAAAAGATAGAAAGGTGTAGGAGTGCGCGTAGATCAAGAAAGTACAAGATTTAGAACGAGATCTTACCGGAATCGGAGAAAAGGTGAGCTGAGCGTGCTGTTCGGTCAGAGAGTTTCCAAAAGTGGAAATGATGACAATGACAGGGGTATTTATAGGCTTCCAAATGAGGAAAGTGTGGGTCGGTCGGATGGCACCCCGCCCGGATGACTGTCCGGTCGGATGTCATCTCGGTCGGATGGTGCCTGACACCATGACCAAGTGGCTATCCGGTCGGATGGCATTTGGTTCGTGTGTTCGACGCGAAGAGTTTTGCTGATTCAGTTCCGATTGCGATTGCGCATCGCTCGCAATAGAGTTTCCTATTCAAATTACTTTTAATCACCACTACTATCATAGTTCGATTTCGATTGAGTTCGATTGCGTTTCGAGTTCGATTGATTGCGTTTCGATTGATTCCCACACATACATAAATTAAACATGCACAAGTAACACATAAGGCACACACACACACGTATAACAATAACTAAAACGCGTAGTTTGAGTTGCGATTCGATGTCGATTCAATTAGCATAGTTTGATTATTGTTTAGTTAGCTTTATCGCATTGTTACTTCCTATAGTTCACAGTCGTAAGCCGAGTAGATCGCGAGTAACATACGTCGATTTTTGTAATTATTGACACTTACTCCACATAATACAACTAAAATAAACATACAAAAGAAATCTACTACAAGTCAAGTTGCGCGAAATCGGTCGTTGACTTTGACCTTGACCTTGACTTTGACTTTGACTTCTCGGAAACACGGGGTGTTACATGGTGTCTTCTAAATATATATTTCCTAAATACATACTTAGTCACTTTTATTTATAAAAACCAACCTCCAATATTTATATTTTGTAACAAAAATTATGGCAAAGTTCATGTAGAAAACTCATGGTTAAAAATACACTTGTAAATATTTGTTTAAAAATATTTTTCTAACTGTTTATATTTTTAGAAAATTTTGCCATAGTTTTCCCTAAAAATGGAGGTGTCCATACTTTCAAGCATATCATTTTCTTTTGTAAAAATCATCACAATCAATTCACAATCAACACTAAACAACTTACACTTACCAATTTGCCAAAAACAAGTAATAATCTACCACTTAATGAACTTGAATATTTGTGAAAATTTGTAGTAACATTCTAGTGTTCTTAGTAAGTCTTGTTACCCTTTAAAATGTGATTAGTTCTTTAAAAACTTCATTTTTAAAAATGTTAGATGTTTACAACTTCTTGTCACATTTTCTAAAAATGTTTCTTTATGAAATTTTCTTGTTTCACAAGTGTTTCTACACTTGTTTAACCACTCAAAATAGAGTTCGTTTATGTAAGAACCAAGTTTTGGCAAAACTTATATTTTTAGCTTGGTTTCTTTGAAAGACCATTCATAAATCTTTAGATCTACAAGTGTTACCATCCACTTTGATCATTATTTTTCAAGAAACCACTTTGTTATTTCAAGTTCATGCTTCATGTGTGGATGATCTATCATCCTACAACATTTTTACTTTCTCATCTTGTTAGATTATGTTTTTAATCATGATCTAGCAAGATCTTATGATGATCTACATCATATCCATGAACAAATAACAATCATCAAGCAAATCAACTCATAAACAACTTAGTTTCTTCATTGCACATGCTTATGTTCAAGTTTACATCTTATGTATCTTAGTGTTCTTGATTATTAACATTATGTTTCTTCTTTTAACCACTTAAAATGGAAGTAAAATAGCAAGATCAAGACTCTTACCACTAGCACAAGGCTAGGGATGATCAAGTGAAGAAAACAAGTGGGTAAAAGCAAACAAGAGAGGTCCTTCAAGCTTCAAGGCCACCAAGCTTCCTAACTTAGCTTCTTACACCATTGTATCATCTTAGAAAGGTTGGAAATGATTGAAAAATGGGGGTGTTGTGGTGGTGGCGTGTGGCCGTGAGGTGAGGGAGGAGAAAGGAGAAAGATGGTGTTGGTGAACTTGTGAGAATGATGAGTTTATGAGTCTTATGGTTACTTATAATATCCAACAACACAAGTTTAGCTAATGGTTAACATGTTATAAAAGGGGGAACATAATCCATTAAAATAACAAAAGAAAATTAACATGTGGGGGCCACATGTAACCGTGAACTAGGTGGGGGGGGGTCTAGATGTAGGTTGCAACTAGTTAGTTCCATTCTAGTTCAAATCCAAGTATTAGTTACATGTTCTAGTTATTAGATATTTTTAGGAGGTGTTATGGTGTTCGGGGACCATAACTAGCTTGGTAATATTAAAACAGTGCTTCTAGTGTAAATTTAGTGTTTCGGGTAGTGTCCGGTTGTTCGGTTGGTTACTGGTTCGTTAAAGTGCTAAACTTTGCAGTTTAGTGTGCTTTATGTTACCTTTTGTGACAGTTTCGATTCCCGACACTTAGGAAAGTATTCAGGACCATTTAAGCTTGTTTCTGCATGATGTAATTATGTTTAAATGCTGAATTTGCTGATTTTCTGCAGAATTCTGCAGTTTATGTAAGTTTTAGGCACTTTCCGGCACTTAAACTATCCCTAGGAAGGCAGTTTTGTGACCCTTACTTTCCTACACATTATACTAGTGTAATACTTGGTTTCTGGCCCACTCTATGTCTCTACACACTGTCTGTCTATGTACTGAACTCCGTCAGCATAAATCCTGATTTATCTTAATACTGTGCTAACTATGTTTCATGCATCATCTGAATCAAATAAGCCTCCATGCAATAATGACATGACATTAAGCAATATATGATGTACATGTATGTATAAAGCAATAATCAGAAAACAGTTAATTGCAATTCAGCACAGTCATTACGCACTAATCATGATTAATTAATTGTACGGATACCTGGATTTTGACAGTTGTCACATTCTCCCCCTGTTAAGAAAATTTCGTCCTCGAAATTTATACTACCTTAACTCCTTAGGGTTACGTCATGCATGTATGGATATGAATAACACCACAGTAATTAACCACAATACCGAATCAAAACCTATTGAATCAAGTGAATCCAAGGACATCTTTCTATACTAAAAATCCAGTGGTTAAAAGATATGTCTCTCAGAATTTTGACATCAAGGGGTACGAGTTGTATAGATGTATAATATAGTTTAACTCATTCTACAGGGGTTCAACAAAAGAGGAGTTCTGACCAATAGAATTTCAACAGATTGTTTACGAAATGCAAACGAATTTTAGAAACAATAACATCCGCTAGATGAACTCAAAATAAACAACTCGAATATGATAGTAACATGAAAATGATCTATCAACTTTCGAACAATTAAATGAATTAAATTAGGATGTTGACATTATTGAATTGAAGGAAGACATCGAAATGGAATATAATCGAATCTGATGTATCAATGTCTTAATTCGTAGTTGCATTAAGAATGTTTAGTTGGCAGGTCAAACGAAAAGTATATGCAAGTTCGTATGAAACGGTTGACCATGATTAGCACAAGCTACAAGTTCATACCGACACCACAAAGTGTCGTAATGACATAATCCAATAATAGTGGTGACCGAACAAGTTCACCGTGTTTGAAATCAAATGAAAGTGTACTGGAACAAATCTGAAATTGGATTTAAACAACGTCATAGGGTTTTCAATCGAATATGGAACATCAAAGAACTTACTGTTTTCGAAAAGCAATAAATACCGCAAGGCATTCGATTGATAATGAAAGAATCGTTAGGAGGTACACAGGAATATATAGGGCTGGCATATCGTGTATACCCGTACACGATAAGACACGGCACACGAAATCCCATACACGAATACGACACGATAACTTATCGTGTCCTTTTTTTCAAACACGAACACGAACACGACACGATATACACGAAAATTACCTGTTAATACCTGTTACCATGACTATTCGACTGTTATACACGAAAATTACCTGTTAATACCTGTTAACACGAGCAAAAACACGAACACGACATGCTATCTGAGAGTTACAGATGGAGTTTAGGGTTTTATTTTTTTTGAATTGAATGTGGAATGAAAATAGAAAGGAATTAAGGAACCCACACGCACATGGTTGATGAGTTTTATTTAATTTAATTTCTTATCGTGTACTAACAGGTATTAACAGGTAAACAAGTATTTAACCTGTTTATACACAAAAATTAACAGGTAATCTCGTGTCTACCTGTTTGGTACACGATACCTGTTAAGGTCATACACGATACATGTTAACTTCGTGTAGGTTCGTGTCGTGTATTCGTGTAAAATTGCCGGCCCTAGGAATATAAAATGAATTTATGTACCATTGTCTTAACACACGATTGTGTTAAAACTGCTTTAATCGTGATAAAACAAAACGGATTTAGAGTAAGTCAATAAATAAACAATTAAATCCGTGTATGAGATGCATAACGAGATTAGCGCAACCTTCAATCTAGTGAAAACATCACCACGAGGTGTCGAAATCAACAAACGACTTAATGGAGCCGTAGACCATGTAAGTCTACTGCGACTTGGAACAAATGAAACTCTTGCAAAAGTGAATTCGAATATGATGCTCTCAATGCATCATATGGTGTCTTGAATTGAATACGCGAAATGGACAAGTTCAAGAAATTGAACTTTGTTTTAGCGAAATTTGACAATAAATACATGTATCGACAAGGGAATTTCGGCATGGTTACAAGGGTAAACCATGTATATAACTTGAAAAGAAATGAAATTTCAAGAAAGTGTGTTGACTTGAAAGCAAAGGAGCCAACAATTTCAATAATAGAGGTCATTCGAACCATAAATCAACAATTAAGTTTTAGCAAAATAACATTTGAACTTGGAGGAAACGCTCATTCGAAACGAAACCATATGCATAACAAATGGTGCATGCATAACATATGAATTTCCAAGAAATGAAACAATGTGCATTTGTTAAAATGAAGAAATAATCAAGTATCGAGACAAAAGAGTGTTTACTTTAATGAAGGGAATTGACGCGTCGTATCTACCATTAAGAGGAGTAGAGACGCAAGAATCTACTCGCTAGAAGCAAACGTGGGAATTTCAATGAAAGAAATTTGAGTACTTTACCCGTTTGGTTAACTAAAATAGCTGGCACGACGAAATGATAGGGTTTTCCCGAGTTAATAGACGCGGTTTCCAAAGCGATATCCTTTAATGAGTTCCGACCTACGCTCCTGGTAGTCGATGCACATACGAAAGCTATCGTCCTTCTTCTTGACAAGCAAAATCAGAGTTTCCCAAAACGAGAAACTTGGTCTGTTAACTTCCTTCTCTAGCAACTCCTGAAGCTATACTGACAATCCTTGCATCTTCAAAGGTGTAAGTCGATAAGGTGTCTTAGCTACAGGCGCAGCGCCTGGAACCAAGGCAATGTGAAATTCGACTTGTTATTGTGGGGATATTTCTAGCAAGTCTTCGGGGAAGACTTCAGAATATTCCCTTCCACAGGGATATCTTCGAGCTTCGGTTCTTCGGCTTCCTTGTCCATGACATGGGCCAAGGAAACAACATATCCTTTACGCAACAACTTTCGTGCCCTCAAACAACTAATAATCCGTAGTGGCGTATCCCGCTTCTCTCCATGCATCACGATCGTCTCTTCACTCGCCATCAGCTCAGTTACTCGAAAACCCATCCGTTTCAACTACTACATCGAAACTTCCCAACTCGACTGGCAGCAGTTCAAGCGTAAACCCACACTCTCCAAGCTCTATCACACAGCCTCAAATCACTTAACTAGCTTCTACTAGCTTATACTAGCTTCTCACTAGCTAGTTCTATCGGATAAGGGATGTCTAACTTACTTGCTACTAAACCAAGGACACTCTTAAACTCTAGAGATGCAAAGCTAAAATTGGCAACAGTATCTAGCAGCACAGATGCATATCGTTGACTAATATGGGACGTACCGATGGCCATGTTTGGATCCTGGCGTGCTTCCCTAGCTCTGGCGTTGAGCTTTCATCCATGCGCCTGAGTGTTTTTAGGGCAGTATTTTCTGAAATGCTTTTTTGATTCCACAGTCAAAACAACCTTGTCGTCGTTTCCTTCGTGATTCTTGCTGCCATCTTGGCCTTCATTTCCACGTTCAGTACCATGCCTACAAGTCTCCTTGGGATGCCCCCTCTTGCCACAGTGATCACATTTTCCATATTTACATCGCCCGACATGGTAACGTAGACAATTGTCGCACTTAGGTAGGAGTCCCATATACTCTTTTCCCTTTTTGGCCTTCTTTTTGTTATTCGCCCGAGTACCCTTCTTGAAATTTGCGACCTTCCTCTTGTTATATCCAGATGGCTCCACGGGAATCTCCTTTTTCTCCTCCGAGGTGGGAAATTTTCCTAGTCTAACCGCTTCTTCGGTGAGCGCCACACTTAAGTCGATAGCATCGGTGATTGTTGGAGGTTTAGATGTTGTCATCAGGCTTAGAATCTGAGGTGCCAATCCCCCGATAAAGCGTTCGATACTCTTGAACTCTGGTTCCACCAGATATGGAACAACTTGCGATAAATCATGAAATCTCTGCACATACTCGGCTATTTTTGGACCTTTCATTTTCAAGTTCCAAAGTTCAGTCTCCAACTTCTGGACTTCTTCCCTCGAGCAATATCTCTTACGCATCAGCTCTTTCAGTTCGTACCACGTCAAAGCATACGCAGCAGTCTCGCCCAACGTCTGAACCTGAAGGTTCCACCATAACAGAGCCCCATCTAGAAACAGTCCAGCTATGTGCGTGACCTGATGTTCTGGGGCGCATTTGCTCAATCGCAAAACATAATCCGTCTTCTAAACCCAACGCGCAAAAGCTATGGTACCCCCAGTGTCGTCGAAATCTCGGGGCTTGCAGCTCAAGAACCGCTTGTAGGTGCAGTCTGTGACATAAGCAACATCATCCACATAAGGCATTAGCAAGCACTCTTGGAAATGTCCAAACGTTTTGTAATGTGTCTTAAGTGACTAAACATTACCGTTGGGTGGGTTATTTCCTAAGGTACCTCCGCTGTGTTCGGAGCGAAGGGCCTTGTGTTGTGCGATGGCCTGTGAGATGCGCTCTTGTAATTCCGCCTCTGTCGTTGGCAGAGGGTTGTTGGTATCGATGTTCCCTTGAATTGACATCTTCTAAGAAGAATATCGGCTAGGTCAAGTCTTATTAAGGACACAAGCACATAAGCCTCTACTTAACGAATAAGACCTAGGAGGTGTGTATACATCTGTATATAAGTAAACATCATAGCAAGCAATCATATAACATCACAATTATAGCACAATCATGTAGATGGGAACATATTTACTAAGAGCATAACAAGCAAACACGTAGCATCATAATTATTGCACACACATGCAGATCAACAACGTGCTTAGCGAAGACATAGCGACTGAGCTCTCATTATTTACCGACCATAATCACATTGTCTACAAAGTGCATCACATCAAAAGGGACACAGGGTCACCCTACCCTTGTCCAATAAGTCTATCTGTGTATCAAAATCACGTGGTCAAAAGTGGTCTTCAAAAGTCTCCACAATCTCGGCTCATTAGTAGTGCCTTTACCCCAAAGTAATGCAATCCGCATAAATCCAAAAGCCAATTATACTGATGACTGGGGTGGAGAAGGGAAGAAAAACAAACTGTTAACGTGTGCGAGCTCCTCCTCGAGCTCGTATACACATCGAAGTAAATAACTGATCTGCTTCTTGATAGTAAAGAAACGAGCATCAAAACCTGGGAAAGGTGTATTAGCAGTAGGTGACAGTGCAAAAGGAGACAATGATGAATGTGGAGGATCATAGTATACTGGTATAGACAGGGTGGAGGACGTGGTGTCAGCTCAAGCTCCAAAACTCTGCGACTCATAACCTCAAACTGTAGCTGAAGTGACAGGATTAACTCATCCCGTGTGTAGCCTCCATAATGTGAGGGATGGTAGGGGTCTGAAATCAGCACCGTGTATGGTAGGAACCAGCGGAATGGCTCGTTCATCGGTGAAGTATTGAAAGGATCAAACGGTGCGGCCTGTGAGGTCGGGGAAAATGCTGCTGTAGCAAAAGGATCGTCATGCGGGTGCTGACCTGGAGTACCTTCCCGGGGTGCGGGTATGTCCTGAAAGAAAGCGATAGGCAAGTCGGTGCAATGGACATCGGTCTCCATAGGGGGAAAAGGAGCAACATCGGCGGGTGCGGGTGCAGGAACAAACGTCTCAACAAAAGAGAAGATCATCCGGTGCAGGTACTGGGTCAGGTATAAGGGGTGCAATACCTGGTAAACCAAAAAACATAGGGTCATTATCAAGCAAGGGCTCAGGATCAGCAGGTGCAACATCAGGCTGACCCCAAAAGGAACAGGAGCTGGCTCAGGAGCAGGCTCTGGGTCGTGGGGAGGTGTGGGATCTCAAGCGGGTGATAATGCGGCAGACATAGTGGCGTCGTCATTTATCTCAATAGAAAAAAGCTGCAGTCCGACCGTCTGTAAGGCTGAAGATGTCACAAACTCAAAGGAGTCTGAAACAGAGTGTAAAATGGAAGCAGAGGATACTTCAATAGCAGGAATCTCAGGAGGTAGAATAGCAACGTCATTCTCAGCTATCTCTCCATCACCCTGGGCGTCAACAGGAGGATCATCAACAAACAAATCAACGTCATCATCCAACAAATCGTCAAAAGGTAATTCCTCGAGAGGAATGGCCACTAAAGGAATGGGAGCGAGGATCGGTGCGATGACATGCTCACCATCGAGACGATCGATGACAAGATGATCATGGACAGGAGTGGGAGTAACAAAAGGGTCCTCATCTGGAATGCCATCAGTAGTTGGTAAATCATCTCCCAAGTCGGGCAACGCAAACAGCTGCAAGTTGTTGTCGGACATCATCTCCGGGTCACTTTCTGAATATGAGGTGAAGATCTCCGGCTCTGACATAATCTCGTTGTCGGAGACTACTGTCATGGGATCATCGTCATCGGGCAATCCGCTATTAGGTGAAGACATAGTGTCCGTAACAAAACATTCACAACATATGCATATATATCAACCACTAACATTTAGTATGCAGGCAAAGTCAATGCATCATAAAATCATGTAATCGTGTATCCTTATCAGCCCTCACAAATCTTTCTATCTTTCCTAGTCTCCCAGACTAGACCACCTATTCTCCAAGACTAACCTCCCAGTCTCCCAGACTGAACTACCTAGTCTCCCAGACTAAACCACCCAGTCTCCCAGACTGAACTACCTAGTCTCCCAGACTAAACACCCAATCTCTCAGACTGAAACACCCAGTCTTTCAGACTGAAACACCCAGTCTCTCAGACTGAACCACAAACATGAACCCAGAAATGTGTTTCGTGTATTTTCTTTATAAAAATGTTTGTTTCTTGGATCTGGACGCTTAGTTTATGCAATGAAAACATGTTGGAAAAATATTTTCATGGGAGCCCTAATGATTGTAGTCTAGACTCGAGAAGGAATCCTAGTTCGCTACAATCGAAGCTCTGATACCAAACTGTCACACCCTGACTTTTGCGGAAGCATGATTTGGTGTGACTTGCTTAATATCATTGCATTCAACCATAACAAACAACTATATGATAAATCCAAGATGTCCACCCATTGATTAAGTTTTGAAATATTACAACAACATTGATTTAACCCCAAAAACACAGACTTTTCAAAAGACACTAAAGATGACCAAGCTTTGAAACATGTATCCTATCCAGGATAGGATACACACTCTAAACCATTCGACACCGGATGACATCTTTTATTCCAGACAACACTTGAAACTTTAACGCCCACCAGATCCATACTTAGTTTCCTGAAATACATGTAATTTGAAAACATCAACAAAAGTTGAGCGAGTTCATGTGTGTGTTTGTGATTAAACCTTTGAAACCTTTGTAAGTATGTTTGTATGTAATTGAAATCCGGTATGAAAGCAACAAGGAAACAGATCAATTAATGTGTAGCTAATACATTAATATACGTGACATGGTGCAGGAAGACTCAAACCTAGCAGACTTTGCACCGGGCCTCCGGCTGTAAGACATAGTCACCACATGATCCACTCGACGGACTCATGGGAGGGGCTCGCTACACCCAAATAGATCTATCACTCATGTCCCGCGGTCCTAACGCGAGGATTAATGGTCCTGAGTTACTCGCCTACCCATTCACATGATCTAGCTGTTCATTCCTTAGCTAACCATACCATTTGTAATCATCGAAATATTTGTAACATGTATTTCACCCTCGAAGTCGTAAAACGAAAACAATTAAAAGAAAAGGGGGACATGAACTCACAGTTTTGCGTTCCTTGTATCCGATGTAACTCAAAGCTTCCTCTAGAACGCACGACTACCTACATGCGTACTACGGTCCAATAGACGAGCGGGTCGTGCCTTGTCTTAGTATTGATTAGTGCCTTTGAGTTACGTTTCAAAGTTTCTTCATTATTATTCCAAGTATATAATTATTTGTTAAAATAATTAATATTTTAACTTAAATTATATTTATTAAATTTTGGAATAATTGTTAAAACAATATATATTAACTTAATACTTCCCAAGTATTTATGCTTGTATTTCCTTCCCAAGGATGGGGTATCTTAAACTTGTATATTTTGCCATGTATTAGGGTCGTATTCTGGTGTGTATTTATATGTATAGGAATACGTATTTTATTGTATTCATTAAGTATTCTTTTACTTAATTTCGTATTAATTTTTCCGGAATATCATCTTTAATAAAAGTCCATCAACATATATTTCCAATATATATATATATATATATATATATATATATTGTAATAAGTATTATTTAGAAAAATTACTTCTAATTTTTCTCTTGGCAAATATTTGTATTCTCTTATAAGTTCCAAAATTATATATTTTCATGTCCAACATAGAAAATATATGTAAACTCATTTTTCTTTCAAAAATGATATGTTTCATATTTATTTGAGAAAATATATTTTTTTCCCAAAAATATTGTATCTTATGTTTGTGTAAGAAATATATATTTCTTAAAAATAATATGTCTTCTAAAAATTTTGAGAAAAGTATATATTTCATACTTGTCAAAAATAATATATTTTTCCTTGTAAAAAATATGATATATTCCTGTAGAAATTGTAAAAATCTTATTTTTACTTCCTTGGTGTCCAAAATAGTATTTACCAAAATATCCTTTGTGAATAAATTTTCTTGAATATTTCGTAAGTCCTATATTTCATAGTTCGGTTTCATCAATAATTTGTATAAGCTTATATTTATTCCTTGGAATTTTGGTAATGTTTTGGATTGTAATTCTTGGTATTTTGATGCGTTATATTGTTTCATGTCCTAAAATAATATCGCTAATACACGAAGTATACAAATAATCACACACATGGTGTCTTCTAAATATATATTTCCTAAATACATACTTAGTCACTTTTATTTATAAAAACCAACCTCCACTATTTATATTTTGTAACAAAAATTGTGGCAAAGTTCATGTAGAAAACTCATGGTTAAAAATACACTTGTAAATATTTGTTTAAAAATATTTTTCTAAGTGTTTATATGTTTAGAAAATTTTGCCATAGTTTCCCCTAAAAATGGAGGTGTCCATGCTTTCAAGCATATCATTTTCTTTTGTCAAAATCACCACAATCAATTCACAATCAACACTAAACAACTTACACTTACCAATTTGCCAAAAACAAGTAATAATCTACCACTTCATAAACTTGAATATTTGTGAAAATTTGTAGTAACTTACTAGTGTTCTTAGTAAGTCTTGTTACCCTTTAAAATGTGATTAGTTCTTTAAAAACTTCATTTTTAAAGATGTTAGATGTTTACAACTTCTTGTCACATTTTCTAAAAATGTTTCTTTATGAAATTTTCTTGTTTCACAAGTGTTTCTACAGTTGTTTAACCCCTGAAAATAGAGTTCGTTTATGTAAGAACCAAGTTTTGGCAAAACTTATATTTTTAGCTTGGTTTCTTTGAAAGACCATTCATAAATCTTTAGATCTACAAGTGTTACCATCCACTTTGATCATTACTTTCAAGAAACCACTTTGTTATTTTAAGTTCATGCTTCATGTGTGGATGATCTATCATCCTACAACATTTTTACTTTCTCATCTTGCTAGATTATGTTTTTAATCATGTTCTAGCAAGATCTTATGATGATCTACATCATATCCATGAACAAATAACAATCATCAAGCAAATCAACTCATAAACAACTTAGTTTCTTCATTACACATGCTTATGTTCAAGTTTACATCTTATGTATCTTAGTGTTCTTGATGATTAACATTATGTTTCTTCTTTTAACCACTTAAAATGGAAGTAAAATAGCAAGATCAAGACTCTTACCACTAGCACAAGGCTAGGGATGATCAAGTGAAGAAAACAAGTGGGTAAAAGCAAACAAGAGAGGTCCTTCAAGCTTCAAGGCCACCAAGCTTCCTAACTTAGCTTCTTACACCATTGTATCATCTTAGAAAGGTTGGAAATGATTGAAAAATGGGGGTGTTGTGGTGGTGGCGTGTGGCCGTGAGGTGAGGGAGGAGAAAGGAGAAAGATGGTGTTGGTGAACTTGTGAGAATGATGAGTTTATGAGTCTTATGGTTACTTATAATATCCAACAACACAAGTTTAGCTAATGGTTAACATGTTATAAAAGGGGGAACATAATCCATTAAAATAACAAAAGAAAATCAACATGTGGGGGCCACATGTAACCGTGAACTAGGTGGGGGGGGGGGGTCTAGATGTAGGTTGCAACTAGTTAGTTCCATTCTAGTTCAAATCCAAGTATTAGTTACATGTTCTAGTTATTAGATATTTTTAGGAGGTGTTATGGTGTTCGGGGACCATAACTAGCTTGGTAATGTTAAAACAATGCTTCTAGTGTAAATTTGGTGTTTCGGGTAGTGTCCGGTTGTTCGGTTGGTTACCGATTCATTAAAGTGCTAAACTTTGCAGTTTAGTGTGCTTTATGTTACCTTTTGTGGCAGTTTCGATTCCCGACACTTAGGAAAGTATTCAGGACCATTTAAGCTTGTTTCTGCATGATGTAATTATGTTTAAATGCTGAATTTGCTGATTTTCTGCCGAATTCTTCAGTTTATGTAAGTTTTAGGCACTTTCCGACACTTAAACTATCCCTAGGAAGGCATTTTTGTGACCCTTACTTTCCTACACACTATACTAGTGTAATACTTGGTTTCTGGCCCATTCTGTGTCTCTACACACTGTCTGTCTATGTACTGAACTCTTTCAACATAAATCCTGATTTATCTTAATACTGTGCTAACTATGTTTCATGCATCATTTGAATCAAATAAGCTTCCATGCAATAATGATATGACATTAAGCAATATATGATGCACATGTATGTATAAAGCAATAATCAGAAGGTAGTTAATTGTAATTCAGCACAGTCATTACGCACTAATCATGATTAATTAATTGTACGGATACCTGGATTTTTGACAGTTGTCACAGCCACGTGGGACGTGGCCGACGTGATACATCGCCCCCTTCCCAAACCACGATGGCTCGCGTAGGGTTTTCCACCACGACCTCCATTTGATGAATATGATAAAAAGTGGATGGTGGTTTAGATCATGACTGCATCATACAGAGTGATAAATGAAAGTGGGGTGACATAACACTTAGAGATGAGTGTGTTGGATTGCGGGTGGACATAGGCCTACTGTATAATCCAAAAGTGAAACTCAACTTTAGCCTTCCATAAAGTTTAGTTGGTTAGTTAGTCTTGTACATGTCATCTGGGTGAGGTGAATAATGTGTTCCATCTAGAAACCGTGTTAATTGGTGGATGATAACTTGAGGGAGGCAGCGAAAGCGACGACTAGGAGGTTGTTTGGGTGTTGTGTTGACGACTAGGGGTTTTCTATTGGTATCTTTCAAAATGGTGATGAAGAACAGTAGGTTACTTATCATTGCGATGCAAAACTCAACTTTAACCCTATTGGAACAAACGTTGAAGAATTTTCTATCGCCTTCCAGAAAGTTTAGTTGGTTAGTTAGTCTTGTAATTGACTAACTAGGACATCAGGTTCACGTGATATTTAAGAAGGCGTGCTTTAGTTTATAAGTGAGCACTCACTAGCTCCGAGAACTCATAGGTTAGTGTGACATGTCCTTTTGGATTTGTACGATCACACTTTCCCAAGCCAGAAGACTCAGTGTACAATCGCTCACCCTTCCAGATTGCACGTGTTCTTTATATCAATTGGGCCTTTAATCATGGCGAGAGTTTTAAAGATTGGGCTTTTGCTGCCCAAGAGTTAGGTCCAATAGCGCTTGTCCTCCTCTTCCTCTTCTTGATAGGTAGTTAGGCTTCGTTTGGCTCTGAGTCACTCAAGATGATGATGCCTTGGTACTTGCAGGTTGCATCTGATAGGGGTTTTGGATCTTCTTCCTTGTGGGCCACTATATTCCTTGGGCTTAGTGGTGTGGTACTTGCATACTTGCGAGCCACTTCGCTTCAGTCGATTGGGCTTTGAGATCCATCGTAGGTAGGTCAGATGTGTCATAAATTTAGGGGTTGACGAGTTATTAGATACATCCGTTGAATAGGATGATATATATATAAGAAAAATAGTTTACGTATTTCAAAGGAAAGAGAGAAGATAAAATGCTTAGGGTTATAGTCTAGGTCCTAACTAAGGGTTTGGTCTAATTTTGTATAACCAAGGTTCCGATACCACTCTGTCACACCCTCACGGTGTGCGTAAACCACGATTGTGACTTCATATTAGGGAGAGACCAAAGCATAAAAGGAAATTACTATTATATTGAAATATTTAAGATTACATCATTTTAATCTTAAACCCAAACCCAAAAAACAAAATAACACCCATTCAACATTTTAAAATAAATAATAACTCGTTCATTGATATATGGGCATCTTTTTATGCCTTGATCTCTCCGCAATATGAAGTCACCACCGTGGTTTCCTCACATGATAAGGGTGCGACATATGATGGGTTTAGCATCAAACAGAGCCTTCAACACTGGTTCGAGCCATTACTATAACAACCTCCAAAATATTTTCGACACCATAAAAATATTTAGAGTGCCCCAATATGTCCTAAAATACAACCCGTATACGAAAACTGGTCTCTAATACCTTTATTTTTATTAAAATTAATTAAAAACAAAATTTTGTGGGTCGTCGCGGGGAGCAACAAAGCCCTTGAGGGTCGTCGCGGGGAGCGAGCACCTGGCTACGGGGCCGCACCCTGAGCCGCCACGTGTCGTCAAGCGTGTTGGGCCTATCTCGTGACCGGGCAAGGATATGCCCTAGCTCCCCTACGTCACGGGCCGTGAAGGCCCTGCCTTCCTTCGTCGCGGGGCGCGACGGACCGGTCGACTAGCCCTATAAATAGATGGCATCGGCCATCAGTTGAAATCGTTCAAATCTTTCTTTCTCTATCAAATTTCTATACAGTAGAAGCTATACTCGGGCATTATACCCCCTAATTAACGAAGTTCTGCCTCGTTGTAAGTAACATAACCCCCGGTTACGTATTAGATACGCTGCCCGATTGATCTAGGGTTCCGTAACGGCTGTCGTGGTTCTGCCCGACGTAGTCGTTGGAATGCCGTCTCGGGGATGGTATTTGTCGTAACCCCCGATCCCTTATCTGTCCCGGGAACGGGCGGACGCGAGCTCAGAGTGTGGTGGTATCAGTTGTTTAAATCTCACAGCGGAATTTACATCAGGACTGTAGTTAGGAAATGTTTTATCAGAGTAAAACCACCATATTTGATAATAATAATAACATGGGCAAAACCCAAGTTTCTTATTACAATACATTTATAGGGACAAACCCTATTTTATTGAATTTAAAACATCGTTTATTAGGTAACTTTTATAGCCACATTTTTCCCAAGCCTTCAGTGCTCTCCAGCTGGCTTTTCATTAATTGGCTGTTCACATTGTGTTACCTGTAACGCGTTTTAAAAACATTTGTCAGTCGGAAATACTGGTGAGTGAATCCCAGTTTAATCAAGAAACATTTTATCAATTAAAACAGTATTGAGAGCGATCACATTGTTTATTTCTACACAATTACTCATTCAGTATTTGCCACTCGACCGGATCTATGGCTATGGTCAAATTACCCATTGGCTAACTCGTTGTCCAATGATAATGTACTGTCGTTCCCGACTTACTACTACTCGTAGTAATAAATTTTGTATACAAAACCCCATAATACCGGCAGTAATTGAAGAACTACAAAGACTCAATCACCGCTTAATCACATTGTAAATAATTTAAGGTTTTGTAAAACATTCCAAAAAGGTTAACAAAAGGAGGATAAACTCACATTGCTGTCTTAGGCTTTTCGTAAGGGTTTCCTGGATATAATCTATAATTTATACAAATGTACATTGGTTAGTACCATAACCCTTTTGAAAATATTAATGATACCCTCCCCGAGACGGTATTCCAACAACTACGTCGGGCAGAACCACGACAGTTGTTACGGAACCCTAAATCAATCGGGCAACATAACTATTACGAAACTGGGGTTATAATACTTACAACGGTGCAGAACCTCGCTAATTAAGGGTATAATACTTGACTATAATGTCTCTTCTACATATTGTAGGTTTGATCACTTCCTTTCTACCTTGTCCTTAAATTCTCCCCATTCCATATTGTAGGTTTGATCACTTCCTCTTGTCTGGAGGATAATATTCCACCATTCTAGTGCTGCATTCTTAAACTGATTAGAAGCAAACAATATTTTATCTTCTTCAGCACACTTGCTTATTCTTAAGACTGCCTCAGTCTTTTCTATCCAACGTAAGGTTGCAATGGCCCCTTCGTTGCCCGAGAATTCCATTGGTTTACAAGACCAGAATTCTTTATAAGAAAAACCATAAGGCATGGTTCTTCTTCTTTTGGGAATAGGCATTTGAAGTACAGGTCCATTGTCACGCTGTTTTCTGGTTCACTTGGTCGCTTACTGCTATGCTTACTTTTATTATCAGCATCCTTAACAGTTTGAAGAATAAATGGCATTGCATCTATAATTCCTTGTGCTACTATGTGTTTGATAGCACTATTATCCATCTGGTTTCCATTGTTATTGATGCTTGGATTTTCATTAACCACGTTAATGTTACTCTGGTTATCATTATTCAGATTTCCTTGATTTCCTTCGTCGGCCATCTGAATTTTAAACATTTACCCCATATTAATATCACAAATAATAAGCAATATAGTTAATCACATGACACGCAATTTAACCAAAACCGTCGATCATTGCGACTTGTACTCTATTTTCATATACTATGCGTCTATTACACACTAGTACATAAATAAAGATTACAATACCAACAGAAAGAAATTACACTAATAGTATTATGCATCCATACACACATATTTTATTTTATTTTTATTTTATTATTACTACTACTACTACCATTTCCTCCATTCATATTCATGGATATGGATTTATCCAAAAATCCATATTGCGCTCATCGTATTTCCATACGAGACGTTCTCCCACCTGATGCATTCTCTCACTGCTTTCTAAAATTTCCTCCCCGAAAGTCCTAAGTTCTTGAACGTTTTTTGCACTCATTGAGGGTGCAGGTTCTCGGACTGGGTTTGGAATCTGGGGTGCGGGTTCCTGATATGGGGGTGACAGTTCATGAAATTGGTAAGGATCCTCTAATATCTCCCTAATATAATCATTTTGGTAATAGGGATCTAAAGGGTCCATACCTGGGTAGGCTTCTATGTTCTGTATGGGTGGATAATCCTGGATAGGGTAACGTTGCACAAAATCTCTATTGTCGTCCCGCCAGGGGTCGTAATTTGGATCTAGAGGGTTTGGTGCAGGTACCTTGGGAATTTCTTCTGGGTTAAAGTCATGCATCTCTACTTGGTTTTCCGGGTTTTCTATTTCCATGGGTTGTTCTGGGTTTTGTGGTCGTGGGGCTACTAGTTGTTCCAGACTTGGGTCAGCAGCAGTTGTAGCTAAGATATGGAAATTAGCTAGGCTTCTATTTAGCATTTCTTGAGTATGGGCATCTGTTTCTCGCTTAATGGCTGCTAAAGCCCTTTGCTGTTGCAATTTTCGCATTCTTTTCCTACGAGCAAAAGCTTCTTTACTGAACCATCCTCGTTTCTTATTAGGAAATGGCTCTTCAGATTGAGCTCTAAAGGCAAATATTCCTTCCTCCTGATCCGCAGAATACCCTGAAAGGGCAGGCTGTGATGATGTACCTTCACTCCTAGGTGAATCAGATAACTGACGATTCACGTCTGAGGGTCCTTGATCACTCATACTGAAAACTAACAAATAGTCAAATAACACATAACAAATAATTACAGTTATGCACGTATTTCCGTAATTTATTTCCTAACACAAATTTTTAAAACTTAAGTGTCAGCAGAACACTTCTTTGGCTCAGACCAGTGGCTAGGCTCTGATACCACCTTCTGTCGCAACCCCCGATCCCTTATCTGTCCCGGGAACTGGCGGACGCGAGCTCAGAGTGTGGTGGTATCAGTTGTTTAAATTTCACAGCGGAATTTACATCAGGACCGTAGTTAGGAAATGTTTTATCAGAGTAAAACCACCATATTTGATAATAATAATAACATGGGCAAAACCCAAGTTTCTTATTATAATACATTTATAGGGACAAACCCTATTTTATTGAATTTAAAACATCGTTTATTAGGTAACTTTTATAGCCACATTTTTCCCAAGCCTTCAGTGCTCTCCAGCTGGCTTTTCATTAATTGGCTGTTCACATTGTGTTACCTGTAACGCGTTTTAAAAACATTTGTCAGTCGGAAATACTGGTGAGTGAATCCCAGTTTAATCAAGAAACATTTTATCAATTAAAACAGTATTGAGAGCGATCACATTGTTTATTTCTACACAATTACTCATTCAGTATTTGCCACTCGACCGGATCTATGGCTATGGTCAAATTACCCATTGGCTAACTCGTTGTCCAATGATAATGTACTGTCGTTCCCGACTTACTACTACTCGTAGTAATAAATTTTGTATACAAAACCCCATAATACCGGCAGTAATTGAAGAACTACAAAGACTCAATCACCGCTTAATCACATTGTAAATAATTTAAGGTTTTGTAAAACATTCCAAAAAGGTTAACAAAAAGAGGATAAACTCACATTGCTGTCTTAGGCTTTTCGTAAGGGTTTCCTGGATATAATCTATAATTTATACAAATGTACACTGGTTAGTACCATAACCCTTTTGAAAATATTAATGATACCCTCCCCGAGACGGTATTCCAACAACTACGTCGGGCAGAACCACGACAGTTGTTACGGAACCCTAAATCAATCGGGCAACATAACTATTACGAAACTGGGGTTATAATACTTACAACGGTGCAGAACCTCGCTAATTAAGGGTATAATACTTGACTATAATGTCTCTTCTACATAAATTTAGATTGAGAATTGAGAAATGAACGAGTTCTGGTTGATCCCGATGGCTTTCTAATATAGTTGCTGATCCTAGTCCTGTCGCGGCCCGCGTAAAGCACAGGCCAAGGTTACGCGGCCCGCGTCAACCTTGGTTAACGCTGTAGCTTAGCTGGGTCAGCTACTAGACTCGCCACGATGTCGAGACGTGTCAGCACCGGATGTCTCCGCGTTTCATGATCTATCGCGGCCCGCGTTAACTAACAAAGTCTCTTACGCGGCCCGCCTGAACTAAAGGTTTCAACGATATCAGGTTTAACCCTGATACCGCCCGCGTAAACTAAGGATAAAGGATGTAGCGGCCCGCCTCAGCTCCATTTTTCTTGTTTTTAATTTATTTTATATGTTATAACCTATTTCGGGCTCGGTTTTCACATACGGGGTGACATATGGGGACATTTTACAATATAATGGGGTGTCGAAAATATTATGAGAGTGTTGGTTTTACCGAGGGTTGTTACATTCTCCCCACCTTGTTTTAGAGCTCGTCCTCGAGATCTATTGGAACAAATGCGGATATTTCCTTTGCATTTCTGACTCGAGTTCCCATGTGTACTCAGGACCTCTTTTGGAGTCCCACTTCACTTTGACTAGAACTAGTCTCTTGTGCTTGAGATTCTTGACTTTTCTGTCTTCAATCTGTAGAGGCCTTTCTACAAACTTGAGTTGTTCATTTACCTCTATATCCTTAAGAGGTACTATCAGTGATTCATCAGCTAAACACTTTTTAAGATTTGATACATGAAACACATCATGTATTCCTGCCATTTCCTCTGGCAGTTGTAGCTGATAGGCTACAGGTCCTATTCTTCTAATAATCTTAAAAGGTCCAACATACCTGGGACTTAATTTTCCCCGTTTGATGAATCTTACTACTCCTTTCCAAGGAGAGACTTTCAACAATACTTTATCTCCTACTTGGAATTCCAACGGTTTACGTCGGTTATTAGCATAGCTCTTCTGTCGATCACGTGCTGCTTTCAGTCGTTCCTTGACTTGAATAATCTTGTCAGTTGTTTCCTGCACTATCTCAGGTCCAGATAGTTGCTTTTCCCCAATTTCTGCCCAACAGACTGGGGTTCGACACTTTCGTCCATAAAGTGCTTCGAATGGTGCAGCATTGATACTTGTGTGATAACTATTATTATAAGAAAATTCTATTAAAGGTAAATGATCGTCCCAATTACCTCCAAAATCGATTACACAAGCTCTAAGCATGTCCTCCATTGTCTGAATTGTCCTTTCGCTCTGTCCGTCCATTTGGGGATGATAAGCTGTACTTAGCTTTAATTTAGTTCCCATTGCCTTTTGGAAACTTGACCAAAAATAAGAGGTAAATCGGCTATCCCTATCAGAAACAATTGATAAAGGAATGCCATGTAAAGAAACAACTTCATTTACATACAATTTAGCTAATTGTTCCATACTAATTGTTTCCTTCATTGGTAAGAAATGAGCTGACTTAGTTAGCCTATCTACAATCACCCAGATTGTATCATTTCCTTTCCTAGTTTTGGGTAATTTAGTAACAAAATCCATTGTTATCAATTCCCATTTCCAAACTGGTATTTCTAATTGCTGTAACAAACCTGAGGGTTTCTGGTGTTCAACTTTAACTTATGAGCAAGTTAAACATTTAGAAACATAGGCTGCTATATCCTTTTTCATTCCTATCCACCAGAAATTTTTCCTTAAATCCTGGTACATTTTGTCACTTCCTGGATGCATCGTATACTTAGATTTATGGGCTTCTTCTAATATACGATGGCGTAGATTTCCTAATTTAGGTATCCACATTTTCTTTTCATGGAATCTCCAAATTCCATCTGTTTCTTGTTTTAATTCTTTTAACATACCTTTTAATTTTTCAGAATCATCCTTGATTACTGATTCTTGTGCTTCTCTTATTTGCTCATTTAAATCTACTTGTAGATTTAATTTAAGAGAACGTACCCTTTTTGGTTTTTCATGATACTTTCGGCTTAAAGCATCTGCCACTACATTTGCTTTTCCTTCATGATACTGGATATCACAATCATAATCACTAAGCATCTCCATCCAGCGTCTTTGTCTCATATTCAACTCCTTTTGCTTGAAGATATACCTTAAACTCTTATGATCAGTGAATATAGTAAACTTACTACCATAAAGGTAATGTCTCCAAATCTTAAGAGCAAAAATTATAGCTCCTAATTCCAAATCATGGGTTGAATAATTCTCTTCATGATTCTTAAGTTGTCTAGATGCATAAGCTATAACCTTTTGTCGTTGCATCAATACACATCCATAACCTAATTTAGAAGCATCACAATAGACTACAAAGTCTTCAGTTCCTTCTGGTAATGCTAATATGGGTGTATGAGTTAATCTTTGCTTAAGAATTCTAAATGCTTCTTCTTGTTTTAATCCCCATTCAAACTTAACAGACTTACAGGTTAACTTAGTTAAAGGAAGGCTATTCTAGAGAAATCTTTAATAAATCTTCTATAATAACCAGCCAATTCTAAGAAACTTCTAACCTCGGTTGGTGACTCAGGGGTTTCCATTTAGTAATTGCTTCAATCTTGGTTGGATCTACATGAATTCCTTCATGATTGACTAGGTGTCCAAGGAATTGTACATGTTCTAACCAAAATTCGCACTTAGAAAATTTAGCATAAAGTTTTTCCTTTCTTAATAGACTTAAAAGTGCGTGCAAATGCTTTGCATGATCCTCTTTATTCTTAGAATAAATTAGAATATCATCTATAAAAACAATTATGAATTTATCCAAATATGGCTTACATATTCGGTTCATCATGTCCATAAATGCAGCTGGGGCATTGGTTAAACCAAATGGCATGACAGTAAATTCATAATGTCCATACCTTGTTCTAAATGCAGTTTTAGGAATGTCCTCTTCCTGTACTTTTAATTGATGATATCCTGACCTTAAATCGATTTTAGAGAAAAATCGAGCTCCTTGTAGTTGATCAAACAGATCATCGATTCTTGGTAATGGGTACCGATTCTTAATTGTGACTTTGTTTAATTCACGGTAGTCAATACACATACGCATTGATCCGTCTTTCTTTTTAACAAAGAGTATCGGCGCTCCCCATGGTGACGAACTTGGCTGTATAAATCCTTTTTCTAACAATTCATCTAATTGCTTCTTCAATTCGTGCATTTCTGCAGGTGCCAAACGGTAAGGTGCTTTGGCAATAGGTTCTGTTCCTGGTATTAAATGGATTCTGAACTCAACTTCTCTATCTGGAGGTTGCCCTGGCAATTCTTCTGGAAATACATCTGAAAACTGAGATACTACTGGAATATCTTTTAAATCTTTTCCTTTAGTGTTAGTGATTATAGAAACAAATACACTATGGAACCTTTCCTTATATAACTTGCAGTTTTCATCACAGAGATGAACTTAGTGGATTTAGAGGGCTTATCTCCTTTATATGTGATTGTTTTACCTTTTGGTGAATTTACTTGAATTGACTTTTGATCACATAAAATATTGGCTTTATTGGCTATTAACCAATCCATTCCTAATACAACATCAAATCCTGCCAAATTCATAGGATAAAGATTTGCAATAAATTTCTGATTAAAAATTTCTATTCTTGCTCCTTGCAAGATTTCAGAAATCCTAATGGTTTCTCCATTGGTTGTCTCTACTAAGCATTCTTGTGGTAGTTTAGTTAACGACTTATTTAGAATTTTGCAAAATGATGTATTAATAAAACTTTGGTTTGCACCAGAGTCAAATAATACTTTAGCAAAGATATCATTAACTAAAAACGTACCAGCTATGACATCTGGAATCATCTTAGCTTCATCTGCAGTAAGAACAAATGCTCTAACATTTTTAGTATTCTTGTTGTCTGGAGCTGGAGCTAATTTTGGACAATTTAGCTTGATATGACCTTATTCTCCGCAATTATAACACATCCGGCTGTTAGCTTTCTTCCTGCAGTTTTCTTCCTTGTGTCCTGATATTTTGCAAAAGTTACAATATATGGAGCATCTTCCTGAATGCTTTCTTTTGCAATACCTACAGTAGGGTGCAGAGGTAGAACCTATATTTCTTCCACGGTTAGAATTTCCAGAATGAAATTCTTGAGTCAATTTCTGGGTTAGATTCCTCCTTTGATCCTCTTCTCTAGTACGAACTAATTCATCAGTCAAAGTATTGGCTAGTTCTACAGCTTCTTCTATGGTTTGAGGTCTAGCTGCCTTGACTACATGTCTAATTTCTCCAATTAATCCCCAGATATAACGGGAGATTAACACTGGTTCTGGTGAAGCAAGAGTTGGCACTATTCTAGCATATTCAAAGAATATTTTAGTGTATCCCTTACTGTCCACACCAGTCATCCTAAGGTTTAGGAATTTGTTTGCTATCTGTTCCTTCTCATTGGGTGGGCAAAATTTCCTTTCTACCTTGTCCTTAAATTCTCCCCATTCCATATTGTAGGTTTGATCACTTCCTCTTGTCTGGAGGATAATATTCCACCATTCTAGTGCTGCATTCTTAAACTGATTAGAAGCAAACAATATTTTATCTTCTTCAGCACACTTGCTTATTCTTAAGACTGCCTCAGTCTTTTCTATCCAACGTAAGGTTGCAATGGCCCCTTCGTTGCCCGAGAATTCCATTGGTTTACAAGACCAGAATTCTTTATAAGAAAAACCATAAGGCATGGTTCTTCTTCTTTTGGGAATAGGCATTTGAAGTACAGGTCCATTGTCACGCTGTTTTCTGGTTCACTTGGTCGCTTACTGCTATGCTTACTTTTATTATCAGCATCCTTAACAGTTTGAAGAATAAATGGCATTGCATCTATAATTCCTTGTGCTACTATGTGTTTGATAGCACTATTATCCATCTGGTTTCCATTGTTATTGATGCTTGGATTTTCATTAACCACGTTAATGTTACTCTGGTTATCATTATTCAGATTTCCTTGATTTCCTTCGTCGGCCATCTGAATTTTAAACATTTACCCCATATTAATATCACAAATAATAAGCAATATAGTTAATCACATGACACGCAATTTAACCAAAACCGTCGATCATTGCGACTTGTACTCTATTTTCATATACTATGCGTCTATTACACACTAGTACATAAATAAAGATTACAATACCAACAGAAAGAAATTACACTAATAGTATTATGCATCCATACACACATATTTTATTTTATTTTTATTTTATTATTACTACTACTACTACCATTTCCTCCATTCATATTCATGGATATGGATTTATCCAAAAATCCATATTGCGCTCATCGTATTTCCATACGAGACGTTCTCCCACCTGATGCATTCTCTCACTGCTTTCTAAAATTTCCTCCCCGAAAGTCCTAAGTTCTTGAACGTTTTTTGCACTCATTGAGGGTGCAGGTTCTCGGACTGGGTTTGGAATCTGGGGTGCGGGTTCCTGATATGGGGGTGACAGTTCATGAAATTGGTAAGGATCCTCTAATATCTCCCTAATATAATCATTTTGGTAATAGGGATCTAAAGGGTCCATACCTGGGTAGGCTTCTATGTTCTGTATGGGTGGATAATCCTGGATAGGGTAACGTTGCACAAAATCTCTATTGTCGTCCCGCCAGGGGTCGTAATTTGGATCTAGAGGGTTTGGTGCAGGTACCTTGGGAATTTCTTCTGGGTTAAAGTCATGCATCTCTACTTGGTTTTCCGGGTTTTCTATTTCCATGGGTTGTTCTGGGTTTTGTGGTCGTGGGGCTACTAGTTGTTCCAGACTTGGGTCAGCAGCAGTTGTAGCTAAGATATGGAAATTAGCTAGGCTTCTATTTAGCATTTCTTGAGTATGGGCATCTGTTTCTCGCTTAATGGCTGCTAAAGCCCTTTGCTGTTGCAATTTTCGCATTCTTTTCCTACGAGCAAAAGCTTCTTTACTGAACCATCCTCGTTTCTTATTAGGAAATGGCTCTTCAGATTGAGCTCTAAAGGCAAATATTCCTTCCTCCTGATCCGCAGAATACCCTGAAAGGGCAGGCTGTGATGATGTACCTTCACTCCTAGGTGAATCAGATAACTGACGATTCACGTCTGAGGGTCCTTGATCACTCATACTGAAAACTAACAAATAGTCAAATAACACATAACAAATAATTACAGTTATGCACGTATTTCCGTAATTTATTTCCTAACACAAATTTTTAAAACTTAAGTGTCAGCAGAACACTTCTTTGGCTCAGACCAGTGGCTAGGCTCTGATACCACCTTCTGTCGCAACCCCCGATCCCTTATCTGTCCCGGGAACTGGCGGACGCGAGCTCAGAGTGTGGTGGTATCAGTTGTTTAAATTTCACAGCGGAATTTACATCAGGACCGTAGTTAGGAAATGTTTTATCAGAGTAAAACCACCATATTTGATAATAATAATAACATGGGCAAAACCCAAGTTTCTTATTATAATACATTTATAGGGACAAACCCTATTTTATTGAATTTAAAACATCGTTTATTAGGTAACTTTTATAGCCACATTTTTCCCAAGCCTTCAGTGCTCTCCAGCTGGCTTTTCATTAATTGGCTGTTCACATTGTGTTACCTGTAACGCGTTTTAAAAACATTTGTCAGTCGGAAATACTGGTGAGTGAATCCCAGTTTAATCAAGAAACATTTTATCAATTAAAACAGTATTGAGAGCGATCACATTGTTTATTTCTACACAATTACTCATTCAGTATTTGCCACTCGACCGGATCTATGGCTATGGTCAAATTACCCATTGGCTAACTCGTTGTCCAATGATAATGTACTGTCGTTCCCGACTTACTACTACTCGTAGTAATAAATTTTGTATACAAAACCCCATAATACCGGCAGTAATTGAAGAACTACAAAGACTCAATCACCGCTTAATCACATTGTAAATAATTTAAGGTTTTGTAAAACATTCCAAAAAGGTTAACAAAAAGAGGATAAACTCACATTGCTGTCTTAGGCTTTTCGTAAGGGTTTCCTGGATATAATCTATAATTTATACAAATGTACACTGGTTAGTACCATAACCCTTTTGAAAATATTAATGATACCCTCCCCGAGACGGTATTCCAACAACTACGTCGGGCAGAACCACGACAGTTGTTACGGAACCCTAAATCAATCGGGCAACATAACTATTACGAAACTGGGGTTATAATACTTACAACGGTGCAGAACCTCGCTAATTAAGGGTATAATACTTGACTATAATGTCTCTTCTACATAAATTTAGATTGAGAATTGAGAAATGAACGAGTTCTGGTTGATCCCGATGGCTTTCTAATATAGTTGCTGATCCTAGTCCTGTCGCGGCCCGCGTAAAGCACAGGCCAAGGTTACGCGGCCCGCGTCAACCTTGGTTAACGCTGTAGCTTAGCTGGGTCAGCTACTAGACTCGCCACGATGTCGAGACGTGTCAGCACCGGATGTCTCCGCGTTTCATGATCTATCGCGGCCCGCGTTAACTAACAAAGTCTCTTACGCGGCCCGCCTGAACTAAAGGTTTCAACGATATCAGGTTTAACCCTGATACCGCCCGCGTAAACTAAGGATAAAGGATGTCGCGGCCCGCCTCAGCTCCATTTTTCTTGTTTTTAATTTATTTTATATGTTATAACCTATTTTGGGCTCGGTTTTCACATACGGGGTGACATATGGGGACATTTTACAATATAATGGGGTATCGAAAATATTATGAGAGTGTTGGTTTTACCGAGGGTTGTTACAGTATTACTAATGTAAATTTTGGGTTATTATACTAACACGTGTGCATTTGTGTAATTAATAGATAATCACCAGTAATCCTAAAGGAATACCCTAAGACAGCAATGTGAATAATCTCCTTTTTGTAAACTGTTTTCACAAACCTTTAATTATTTCAAATTATGAATAGCAGTGATTGAGTCTTTGTAATCTTCAATCACTGCCGGTATGTTGGGGTTTTGTATACAAAATGTGGAACACGTTACCATTGGACAAAGAGTTAGCCAATGTGTAATGTGACCCACCAGTCAGGATTGACAATACTGAATGAGTAATTGTGTAGATATAAACATTGTAATCGCTCTCAATACTGTTAAATGACAAAAATCTTCTTGATTAAACTGGGATTCACTCACCAGTATTTCCCACTGACAAAATGTTTTTAAACGCGTTTCGAGTTTATATTATTGTTGTAAAGTTTGTATTATTTTCGTTTTCTTAGATAAATGAACGTTGTTGGTGTGTTCCCTATATAACCCTCACGAGACCTCTCGTCCTCCCAAGCTATTGGGGGGTTTAAAAGGGCTTGTTGCATAAGCTAAATGCAACCGTGATTCCTACGAAAGTGAGTTAGGCTTGTTATTGTTGTAAATTATTTTTCCACATAAATCAAAGTAAATTAATGTATGACTTGGTAATATTTTCATAAAAGTGGTAGAACTAGGTAGCTAATAAATTTTAATGGTTGTGAGAAGCATGCTTCTACACAAGGGTTAAGATTTGTAGGTACATTATGTTCGTGGGACGACCGCTTTCTTGAAGAGAAGAAGAGCACACGAGGAATGAGCTCCAAAAAAATCAGGTGCATACGTTCCCTTTTTACTTTTGATTTTTAGTTAGCAAATAAGTGGAGTGTAAAGTGAATTTTATTTTCCGGGGTGAAATTTTGGGGAGGTTAGCCGTGTCACATCCTTTGTGCGATTTAAAAACTCTAGTTCTCACACATTGAGAACAATGTTTGCTTCAAGTGTGGGGATGGGAGAGTTAGTAAAAGTTTTCGATTTTTGACCCGTTCATTTAAACACTACACATTGAGGACAATGTTTACCTCAAGTGTGGGGGAAAATTTTCAAAAAATTTTCAAAAATGACTTTGTTTAAAGCAATCTAAAAAGCACAAGTAACTAAGTCAACGAGAGATGTCACAACCCATTTGGTCTTTTGTCATGGTCAAGTTCGAATTAATAGCATGACGGGTATTTAGCGGGTGGTTATTTGGGAATAATCCGCCTAAGAAACTTGTATTTTATGCATGTCGCATACCATACCCTTTAGATATGTGAGGTTTTGAGCCACTTTTACATCATAGGATTATATATTCATGTTTCTTTGTTTGAGTGGACCATTAGTCATGTATTGTAGAACTTGCAACTTTTGATACGTTTGAGACCATAGACCGAATACAAGCACGAGAATGATTAAGGCATTAGGTAAACCTTTTCCTTTTACACCAATTATTTATCCTTACCCAAACAAATTCCCTAGTCGCCCACTTTGAGCCTAAACCTTTCGTTTGACAACCCGTTTAGCCTATAACCGTTAAACCTTTTCTTTTAAACCCGTGTGATGAAAATTCGATTGTAGGATTATTTGTTTGTATAGTTGTGTTTGCAAAAAAAAAAAATCAATCAGAAAATGTTGCGAAAAAAAAAGAGAATAGAAAATCGTTAAGAAAATACAAAAATACGAGTTATTAGTTGTGGAATAAAAGGCTAAAGTTGTTGCCTTGTAATTTGATGTTTATAATTAGTTAGGTGTAGAATATTTGTTTTGTAATAAAAATCGAATTTTCATCACCTTAGCCACTTTAAAATATCCTATTTCCTACCCTTAGCCTAGCCCCGTTACAACCCTTACAAAGACCTTATGACTTGTGCTTAGTATTCGTGTTCAGTGGTGGAGAATGATTGAGTTGCAAGCCTATGCGGGTACATGTTCTAATCTGTTTGAGTGATTATTTCAAAAGTGCTAATGAATCAATTATTAGCCAATTTTTAAACCGAGTGGAGAGAACATTGTGAGGGATGTACATGATTTATTAGTTTCAAGGGCGGGTTAATCTTGGATAACCGCTTTTACATGATTAATCATCTATTGCTAAATTTGTGAAATTTGTAAAAAGTTTGAACTTTGGCATGACAATTGACCTTAACCTTAGTCTCGGGAATGGGGCGTGTGTTTCTCATTCGACCCACGTGAAAGTGAAAAACAGATTTGCTTGAGGGCAAGCAAACGACAAGTGTGGGGATGTGATGGGTTGGTAAATTTCCAAAGCTTAACGTGTTTAATTTTACTGATTTGTGTGAAATTGAGTTTTAGAATACACTACTTTGAGATGGTTTGTATTTTGCAGGCCTTGATAGGTTTAAGGTGTATTTTGGAAGCTTTACGAGATTTGGAATGAAGGTAACAAGGAAATGATGCATTTAGGAGCTTACCGGAGCTTAAATAAGTGCATTTCGGTAACTACTTGAGAAAAGGGAAGCACATGGAAGTAATCGAGAGTGGTTTTGAGAAGAATGGTGAAAACATGGGATGAGAACGCAAGTTACTTCATTCGGGACGCAATAGAGGGTGCATAAAAGTGTGGATTTCAGAGCAGGGACACATAATGTGTCCCTGAGGACACATAATGCGTCCCTCATCAGTTACAAATCGTAAAAATACCCTTTTTGACTAAAAGAAGTTATCATTCAAAGGAGTCTTGACACATACAAATTGGGGGGTTTTGCTAGGCGATTTTGGGTGCTTTTTGGGGGATTCTTGAAGATTCAATCCATCCATTATCACATTCCATCATGTCTTGAAGATCAATCATAAACCATGAGTGGCTAATTTCCCCAAGATCATCCCCGGGTGAAAGATTGTGAGTTTCTAGGGTTTGTTTTTCACATTTTGGTTTGATACAACATTTGTTAACCTTTGATTGAAATTGTATGAATCATTTGTTGGTATTGATTTAAACTCAAAATTGTTAAGTTTTCTTGCAACATTGACATTGAGAGATGATTGCTACCATAAAGTTTTGATTTATGCTAGGGTTTGAATTTTGTTCTTGATTAATAAAACATACTATTGTCTCATATTGTGATGGTTATCTTGCACCGGTTGCGTATGATAGACGATTGTTGATGTCTTAGATTAGGATTTCAAATTAACAAACTCATGAAGTCATTGGTGTTCATAACATAATCAAACCATTCGTGTTAAATAGCCCTAGATACTTAATAATCCGAAACCCGGGTGTGATTATTTTCTAAAGAGTGTTCACAAATCCATTTTAATTACCGTTTTAATATTCGTCATTCTAAATAACATCATTAAATCGTTTTCTACAAACCAATTGGAATCACGTTGTTGGTTCACACTTTCAAACACAACTTTAAAGAAAATTAGCAAGCTTCATAATTACTTTGTACATTTTTGTAAATAGTCTAACTAATCGAACAGGTCGTGCAATACTGACCACATGCTCTTCATGGATACGATACTCGACTTACCCTAGCTACCTAGGTTAATTGGGATTTTGACTGATCGGGATGACACGGTCACGTCAAAATGGCGCCGCTGCCGGGGAGCTAGTGCGCTTAGTATTTCATTGCTTGTTCGATTTTAGTTTAGTTTATTTTTTTTCCTTCTTCTTGTATATTTGTGATTTTACTTCGGGTGGTCGAGCTAGTTTGTGCAGGTACATGTTTTGGAGGTGCCATCTTTCAATATGAATTGGGTAGATGATGATCCGTGTGAGTGTTGCGGAAGCGGAGAGCATTATTTAGAAGATTGCTCTGTTTTCCACGAATAAGTTCAAGCCAACAAGGATCGGGAAGACTACCTCAGCGGATTATATGAGTATAGGAGGGCGGATGATGGAGATTTCAATGGTCCATCCTCGCATTCTCCATACAGTAGACCACCACCACCCCCAAATTATCAAGAATACTACTATGCAGAGATGGGTTACCATTATGAGCAAGAACGGGGTTACAACAACTATGAACCCGACTTGCCACATTTCTCAAGTTATCAGGAGGAGTATGATGACTATTATCATGACTCCCCTCAACCGACATACGAGGAGCCTCAAGATTCATTACACTCTAAGCTCGACACGATCATGGACATGATGCTAGAAATGAAAAAGAAAGACGAGTTGAGAGACAGATCATTTGAGGCATTGGTTATTCAGGTTGGTCAACTAACCGAGGAGATGGCCCAACTTAGGCGAGACCAAGAGGTTTGGGCTAATGGTACAATAGTAGATGGTGAGGTGGTGGAAGAGGTTATCGATCTTCTCGAGCAAGAAAATGAATGTTTGAACCGAGCGGAAGACATGACACCGCAAGACAAATCGGATTCGAAAGAAGCTCACATTCATATTCATCCTTCTCCCAAACTTATCACTCCAACCAACAAAGTTGGGGATGCGGGTTCGGGCATAAGGACTCGAAAAGTGGCGTTGCAAGACATTGGCCATGTTGTTAAGAGACGACCCCGAAGTTGTACATTGCGTATGCCGAATATAATAAAAAGAGTATGGATTCGGCATGCTAATTACCGAGCGTACGTTGGAAACTCGGTAGGCAAATGTGCACTTCGATCGCCATGAGAGGTAAGTCAGGTATAATTGTTGTAGAGTTTGTATTATTTTCGTTTTATTTTTATTTTCTTAGATAAATGAACGTTGTGGGTGTGTTCCCTATATAACCCTCACGAGACCTCTTGTTCTCCCAAGCTATTGGGGGGTTTAAAAGGGCTTGTTGCATAAGCTAAATGCAACCGTGATTCCTACGAAAGTGAGTTAGGCTTGTTATTGTTGTAAATTATTTTTCCACATAAATAAAAGTAAATTAATGTATGACTTGGTAATATTTTCATAAAAGTGGTAGAACTAGGTAGCTAATTAATTTTAATGGTTGTGAGAAGCATGCTTCTACACAAGGGTTAAGATTTGTAGGTACATTATGTTCGTGGGACGACCGCTTTCTTGAAGAGAAGAAGAGCACACGAGGAATGAGCTCCAAAAAAATCAGGTACATACGTTCCCTTTTTACTTTTGATTTTTAGTTAGCAAATAAGTGGAGTGTAAAGTGTATTTTATTTTCCGGGGTGAAATTTTGGGGAGGTTAGCCGTGTCACATCCTTTGTGCGATTTAAAAACTCTAGTTCTCACACATTGAGGACAATGTTTGCTTCAAGTGTGGGGATGGGGGAGTTAGTAAAAGTTTTCGATTTTTGACCCGTTCATTTAAACACTACACATTGAGGACAATGTTTACCTCAAGTGTGGGGATGTGGGGGAAAATTTCAAAAAAGTCAACAATCTAAAAAGCACAAGTAACTAAGTCAACGAGGGATGTCACAACCCATTTGGTCTTTTGTCATGGTCAAGTTCGAATTAATAGCATGACGGGTATTTAGCGGGTGGTTATTTGGGAATAATCCGCCTAAGAAACTTGTATTTTATGCATGTCGCATACCATACCCTTTAGATATGTGAGGTTTTGAGCCACTTTTACATCATAGGATTACATATTCATGTTTCTTTGTTTGACTGGACCATTAGTCATGTATTGTAGAACTTGCAACTTTTGATACGTTTGAGACCATAGACCGAATACAAGCACGAGAATGATTAAGGCATTAGGTAAACCTTTTCCTTTTACACCAATTATTTATCCTTACCCAAACAAATTCCCTAGTCGCCCACTTTGAGCCTAAACCTTTCGTTTGACAACCCGTTTAGCCTATAACCGTTAAACCTTTTCTTTTAAACCCGTGTGATGAAAATTCGATTGTAGGATTATTTGTTTGTATAGTTGTGTTTGCAAAAAAAATCAATCAGAAAATGTTGCGAAAAAAAAGAGAATAGAAAATCGTTAAGAAAATACAAAAATACGAGTTATTAGTTGTGGAATAAAAGGCTAAAGTTGTTGCCTTGTAATTTGATGTTTATAATTAGTTAGGTGTAGAATATTTGTTTTGTAATAAAAATCGAATTTTCATCACCTTAGCCACTTTAAAATATCCTATTTCCTACCCTTAGCCTAGCCCCGTTACAACCCTTACAAAGACCTTATGACTTGTGCTTAGTATTCGTGTTCAATGGTGGAGAATGATTGAGTTGCAAGCCTATGCGGGTACATGTTCTAATCTGTTTGAGTGATTATTTCAAAAGTGCTAATGAATCAATTATTAGCCAATTTTTAAACCGAGTGGAGAGAACATTGTGAGGGATGTACATGATTTATTAGTTTCAAGGGCGGGTTAATCTTGGATAACCGCTTTTACATGATTAATCATCTATTGCTTAATATGTGAAATTTGTAAAAAGTTTGAACTTTGGCATGACAATTGACCTTAACCTTAGTCTCGGGAATGGGGCGTGTGTTTCTCATTCGACCCACGTGAAAGTGAAAAACAGATTTGCTTGAGGGCAAGCAAACGACAAGTGTGGGGATGTGATGGGTTGGTAAATTTCCAAAGCTTAACGTGTTTAATTTTACTGATTTGTGTGAAATTGAGTTTTAGAATACACTACTTTGAGATGGTTTGTATTTTGCAGGCCTTGATAGGTTTAAGGTGTATTTTGGAAGCTTTACGAGCTTTGGAATGAAGGTAACAAGGAAATGATGCATTTAGGAGCTTACCGGAGCTTAAATAAGTGCATTTCGGTAACTACTTGAGAAAAGGGAAGCACATGGAAGTAATCGAGAGTGGTTTTGAGAAGAATGGTGAAAACATGGGATGAGAATGCAAGTTACTTCATTCGGGACGCAATAGAGGGTGCATAAAAGTGTGGATTTCAGAGCAGGGACACATAATGTGTCCCCGAGGACACATAATGCGTCCCTCATCAGTTACAAATCGTAAAAATACCCTTTTTGACTAAAAGAAGTTATCATTCAAAGGAGTCTTGACACATACGAATTGGGGGGTTTTGCTAGGCGATTTTGGGTGCTTTTTGGGGGATTCTTGAAGATTCAATCCATCCATTATCACATTCCATCATGTCTTGAAGATCAATCATAAACCATGAGTGGCATATTTCCCCAAGATCATCCCCGGGTGAAAGATTGTGAGTTTCTAGGGTTTGTTTTTCACATTTTGGTTTGATACAACATTTGTTAACCTTTGATTGAAATTGTATGAATCATTTGTTGGTATTGCTTTGAACTCAAAATTGTTAAGTTTTCTTGCAACATTGACATTGAGAGATGATTGCTACCATAAAGTTTTGATTTATGTTAGGGTTTGAATTTTGTTCTTGATTAATAAAACATACTATTGTCTCATATTGTGATGGTTATCTTGCACCGGTTGCGTATGATAGACGATTGTTGATGTCTAAGATTAGTAGGGTTGTAAACGAACCAAACGAACACGAACAAGACCTTGTTCGTGTTCGTTTGTTAAAAAATATATGTGTTCGCGAACCGTTCACGAACACTTCTCGAACGGGATTTTATGTTTGTGTTCGTTTGTTAAGGAAATGAACTTGTTTGTGTTCGTTTGTGTTTGTTTGTTAATTTTAGGCAAGGAATGTTGATGAACACAAATAAGCACAAACTAATGTTCATGAACACAAATAGAAACAAACGAACACAAACAATAGTTCATGAATATAATATGTAATACACTGACACTTATTAGCTATTTAATTTGTTAGAATTTAGATATATTTAAATAAATATAAAAACTAAAAACACTAATGAACTATCGAACATAAGCGAACACGTTACCGAACGTTCACGAACATAAACGAACGAACGCGACCTCTGTTCATGTTTGTTCATTTAACTAAACGAACGAAATTTCTTGTTCGTGTTCGTTTGTTTAATAAACGAACGAACACAAACGAACTTCCCGCCGAACGGTTCACGAACTGTTCGCCGAACGTTTGGTTCTTTTACAGCCCTAAAGATTAGGATTTCAAATTAACAAACTCAAGAAGTCATTGTTGTTCATAACATAATTAAACCATTCGTGTTAAATAGCCCTAGATACTTAATAATCCGAAACCCGGGTGTGATTATTTTCTAAATAGTGTTCACAAATCCATTTTAATTACCGTTTTAATATTCGTCATTCTAAATAACATCATTAAATCGTTTTCTACAAACCAATTGGAATCACGTTGTTGGTTCACACTTTCAAACACAACTTTAAATAAAATTAGCAAGCTTCATAATTACTTTGTACATTTTTGTAAATAGTCTAACTAATCGAACAGGTCATGCAATACTGACCACATGCTCTTCGTGGATACGATACTCGACTTACCCTAGCTACCTAGGTTAATTGGGTTTTTGACTGATCGGGACGACACGGTCACGTCAGGGGTTGCGATAGAAGGTGGTGTCAGAGCTAAGCCACTGATTCAGCCACAGAAGTGTTCCGCTGACACCAAGATATTATTCAAAATGTTAGGAAATTATCTACGGAACTATGTGCATATATGTATATTATTGTTTTGTGTTATTTGATTATTTGTTAGTTTACAGTATGAGCGACCAAGGACCTTCAGACGCTTACCGTCAGTTGTCCAGCTCACCTAGGGACGAAGGCACCTCTTCACAGCCTACCCTCTCAGGGTATTCAGTTGACAATGAAGATGGGATATTCGTGTTCATGGCCCAATCTGAAGAGCCATTCCCTCCCAAGAAGAGAGGATGGTTCAGCAGAGGAGCTCATGAACGTAGGAAAAGGATGAAAAAGTTACAACAGCAGCGAGCTTTAGCAGCCGTTAAGAGAGAAACAGATGCTCACACCCAGGAGATGCTCAATAGGAGTCTAGCAAACTTCCATATCTTAGCAACTACAGCTGCAGACCCTAATCTAGAGCAACTCATAGCACCCCAACCATTACCCTTGTTTCCCACACAACCAATGGAGATTGAAGTCAACTCGGAAAACCAAATCCCAACACCAGCTTTTGACCCGACTGAGATACCTAGAGTACCAGCACCCAATCCCTTAGACCCAAACTACGACCCGTGGTTCGAAGACCTTAGGGATTACCAGCAACGCTACCCAATACCAGATGAACCCATGCCAAACCTAGCAGCCTACCCAGATCTAGACCCTCTAGACCCCTATTATGATAATGATCAATTCATTAGGGAAAATCTAGAAAACCTTTACCCTTACCAAGAACCGATGCCCCAGTTCCCTAACCCAATACCAGCCCCGACACCACCCATGAGCACAGAAAATGTGCAAGAACTCCGAACCTTTGGTGAGGAGATTTTAAAAGGAAGAGAAAGGATGAGGCAGATAGGGGAACGACTCGTATGGAAATATGACGAGCGTAATATGGACTTTTGGATGAACCCCTATCATTAGTAATAATAGTAATAATATAATATATATATATATATATATATAATATGTGTGTATGTTTGAAAAAAAATATCTAGACAATAGCTATGGATGCATAATAGTATTGTAATTTTAAATTCCAGTTTCTAGTTTGTATTAGACGCATAATATATAAGAAAGAGTAAAAGTCGCAATGATCGACGATTTTGACCAATATGTGTGTTGTGTGATTATTTGTATTGGATATTGTCCTGTGATATTAATATGTGATAAATGTTTCAAAATTCAGATGGACAATGAAGTGAACCAGGAAAACCAGAATAACAATAACCAGAATAACAACGATAACCCGAACAACAATAATAATGGAAACCAAGTGGATAATAGTGCCATCCAACACATAGTGGCACAAGGAATTATAGACGCAATGCCATATATTATTAAAATGGCTAAGGATGCGGATAATAAAAGTAACAATGGTAGTAAGCGACCTATTGAACCAAAAAACAGTGTAAACAATGGACCAATACTTCAAGTGCCCATTCCCAAAAGAAGAAAAACCATGTCTTATGGTTGTTCTTATAAAGAATTTTGGTCTTGTAAACCAATAGAATTCTCAGGCAATGAAGGACCCATTGCAGCCCTACGCTGGATAGAAAAGACTGAGGCAGTCTTAAAAATAAGCAAGTGCGCAGAGGAGGATAAGATTTTGTTTGCCTCCAATCTGTTTAAGAACTCAGCCTTAGAATGGTGGAACACTATCCTCCAGTCTAGGGGAAGTGATAGGGTTTACAATATGGAATGGGAAGAATTTAAGAACATGGTGGGAAGGAAATTCTGCCCACCTAATGAAAAAGAACAGATAACGAATAAGTTCTTAAACCTTAGAATGACTGGAGTGGATAGTAAGGGTTATACTACTACTTTCTTCGAATATGCCAGAATAGTACCAACTCTTGCATCACTAGAACCAGTATTAATCTCCCATCACATCTGGGGATTAATCAGTGAGATTAGACATGTAGTCAAGGCAGCTAGACCCTAAACCATAGAAGAAGCTGTAGAACTAGCAAACACCTTGACTGATGAATTAGTTCGTACACGATAAGAGGACCAGAGGAGGAACCTAGCTCAAAGGCTTACCCAAGAATTCCGCCCTGGAAACTCCAACCGCGGGAAAAATGTAGGTTCTACTTCTGCACCTTATTGCAAGTATTGCAAAAGTAAGCATTCTGGAAGATGCTCCATATACTGTAACTTCTGCAAAATATCTGGACACAAGGAAGAAGACTGCAGGAAGAAACTGTAACATTCCTATTTTTATCATATAAGAATTATAGGTTTAACCACTAGTAACTAGTAACTAGTTTATTTTTAATATAAATATACAACCCAAATAGTTTTAAACACTATTTTATATAGTTGGTTGAAATATTATATTAATTAATTGGCTTGTATAGGGTTGACCTTTCTATTTAAAATAAAAAGTCTATAACAACTTATATTATTAGACGGATAGATTACGGGTAAGTTGACTGTAAGAAATATTAAGTACCTAGACGGGCCCAGGAACCGTTTAATAATTAAATTATAAAAATCCATTATATTTGAACATACTCAGTTTTTAATAAAACTTGGTTCAAAATGTAGATAAAATTATTCTCGTTCTAATGACATATTTATTATTTTATAAAACGTTATATTTTAAAAGTTATACGCGCCAAATAAGTGAAGCAATTAAATTAATTAATATATATATATATATATATAAATATATATATATAATAAAATAATAAATAATAACTTACCTATTCCCTAGTTTACGTATACACTTCTTTGAATATAAAATAATAGTAAAAATAACCAAACACCAAAAGATATATATATATATTGAGGTGTAAGGAATATGAAATTCCATAAGAGTACGTGTCATCATGAAAAGAAAAGAAGATTGTAGGCACTACACGTTTGTTGAAAGAAAATGCATTATATATTTTCAGAAGTTACACCCAAAATTCTACCAGGAAGCTTTCTAGTTGAACCCTAAAGTTACAAAGTGGGTCAATTCTCTTTTCTCATCATTTTATTCCCTTTTTGTCCCAAATCATAACAACTCTCATCAAAAGTTCTATTTATTATTTTTATTTGTCCAATAGGAAACCCTAATTGAGACACCCAAGTAATTCTGCACAAACCCTAAAATTTTCAGAAGAATCAGAATCAGGATCAGGGCCCCTAAAACTCAGGGGTGGGGTAAACCCTAGTTACGATTATCTTAAAATCTCGCTGTCAAAATCGAATTTATGAAATCTGTCAACTCAGCTAGGCTAGTCAAGGATCTGTGTCTAGATTTCTTTATCAGGAATCTCTTTTCCAATATCAAACATTATTTCGTTTGATCATCTGTCTCGTAACTCGTGCGACAATATAAACAATGGAAAACCCTTTAAGTTGGGACACCATCAAAAGTATAAGAATTTCCAATGCATTACCATAGACTATTAACGCAAGTAAGAAGCATGTAAATTTGTGCTAATGCACAAGAAAACACATGAAAATTTAATTATAAGTCTACAGACGTTGAAGTATATCACACACGACTTCCAAGGCAAGACCTTTGAAAAATATAAATTAGGCACGATAACACCAATGCTAATTCCGTCAGTAGAAGAACTACTGATCAAAAAGCGGCACTTTGCCACATGATGTTTGAGTACTACGCGAACTCGGGGAATACTCTGTCATTCGTTGTGAGGGTTTTAATCTCGTGAGTTATCGTAATTGCTGTATTAAGTTACCTACCTAGTTCGTGTGCACTAGGTTACAAGGCTAAATCAATAGGCTAAGCTCTGCCTGTATAAATCTGCAATATATCAAGGCTTATCTGTAGACTAAACTTTGGCCGTATGAATCTACATGCTTATAATGTGAGTCATTCTCTTTTTATCAAATTACTTTCAAAATCATGTTTATTTTCAAAGGTTATAATTACAGTGATTAAGTTTATGTAATCACCAAATTACAGCCGGTATGTGGGGTATTGTGCACATTACTACTGTTTTTATCACTTTAGGTGGGCGAACCTAATTAGTGATACTCTTCACTATTGGGTGACAGGACTCAATAGTGATATGACCACAGTCACCTAAACGAGTCGATGACAAATATTGTGGGTAGTTGGTTGATATCTGAAACATTGTAATCTCTCTTAATACTGTAGATTATAACAAACGTGTCGTTTTAGCAAAATGAATGAACTCACCAGTATTTCCTGCTGACAAAACCTTTTTAAAACGCGTTTCAGGTAATTACAGTAGATTGGAGTAAGAGATGGATACGGCACTGAAAGGCTTCAAGAAGTGGCTTATTTTATTAATTAAATCAAATTAATAAATATTGTTTTATGTAATCAAATTTATCTTTATTAAAGCTACCATTGTAAAACATGGGTTTATCTCATCTATTTAATAAATAAAATCCGGTGTTTTCTAAACTCTGATATTTTTCCTAACTCACGGTCCTGATGAAATTTCCGCTGCAATATTTTTCAAAATAATCACCGGTACCACTTGGCTGTTCGCGGCTCCCGATTCCATCCAGGGTGGGTCGGGGGTCGTGACAGAAACCTAACAATATGATATGCTACAACTGTGGAGAACAAGGTCATATCAAGCCAAACTGTCCGAAACTAGCTCCAGCCATGAACAACAACACTACTAAAAATGCTAGGGCATTTGTTCTGACTGCAGAATAAGCTAAGTTGATCCCGGACGTGATTGTCGGTACGTTTTTAGTTAATGATGTTTTTGCTAAAGTATTATTTGACTCTAGTGCAAACTAAAGTTTTATTAATACTTCATTATGCAAACTTCTCAATCAACCATTAAATAAACTCCCACAAGAATGTCTAGTAGAACCAGCAAATGGAGAAACCATTAAGATTACTGAAATCTTGCAGGGAGCAAGCATAGAATTTTTAAATCAAAAGTTTATTGCAAACCTTTACCCAATGAATCTGGCAGGATTTGATATTGTATTAGGAATGGACTGGTTAGTAGCCAATAAAGCCAGTATTCTATGTGATCAAAAGTCAATCCAAGTAAATTCACCAAAGGGTGAAAAGATCATAATTAAAGGAAATAAACCCTCGAGATCCACGAAATTCATTTCTGTAATGAAAACAACTAGTTATATAAGAAAAGGATCATTAGTGTATTTGATTTCTATAATCAGTAACACAAAAGAAAAAGAACTGAAGGATATTCCAGTAGTATCCCAGTTTCCAGATGTGTTTCCAGAAGAATTACCAGGATTACCGCCAGACAGGGAAGTCGAATTCAGAATCCATCTGCTACTAGGAACAACACCAATTGCCAAAGCACCCTATCGTTTGGCACCTGCTGAAATGCAAGAATTAAAGAAACAGTTAGACGAATTGTTGGAGAAAGGATTCATACAGCCAAGTTCATCACCGTGGGGAGCACCAATTTTATTCGTTAAAAAGAAAGACGGGTCAATGCGAATGTGCATTGATTACCATGAATTGAATAAAGTCATGATTAAGAATCAGTACCCATTACCAAGAATCGATGATCTGTTTGATCAGTTGCAAGAAGCTCGATTTTTCTCTAAGATTGATTTACGCTCAGGATATCATCAATTAAAGGTATAGGAATAGGACATTTCTAAGATCGCTTTTAGAACAAGGTATGGTCATTATGAATTTACTGTCATGCCATTTGGTTTAACCAATGCCTCAGCCGCATTTATGGACATGATGAACGAATATGTAAGCCATATTTGGATAAATTCATAATTGTCTTTATAGATGATGTTGATGCAACAAATACAAGACCAACGATGGTAGCTTGGCTGGCTAGGCAGAAGGGTTGAAGGGTTCAACCTTGCCTAACGCAGGTCGTGGGGTCCCCCCACGTTTGCGAGACGTGGAAGGAGGTTTGCTAGTTTGTTATTATTCTTTGCTATAGATCCTCCTCTGATTTGTACTCAGATTCGGAAGTGAAAGCAAAGGGAATGTGTGTGTTGGATGTGAAAGGGAATGACTTGTGCGAGACAAGCATTCGATGTGAATGACCAGAGATAGAAGAATCAGAGCTGGTCCAGATGTCCTCCTGAAGTAAATGAAGTGTCATTTTATAGGGAAAGGCATCTCCCGAAGTGGAATGGCTTTGACTAGCAACCTCGCTTGCAGTGGAAGGTTTCCCCTTTTGGGGGTTGAAGGCTTTAGTCCCCCGGATAATAGTGTGCACCGTGCAGACCTGCAATGCCTTTGCGGCTGTGGGTTGGTGAAGCAATCTTCAGATGTGACCTGGCTACTGTTACCGTGCTGCTTTTTCCTTCCCCGGCTTTTTAAGCCTTGAACCATTTAACCATTTAAGCGTTTACATAATTAGTCCTTTTATTTAGTCTTGGGCTACCCCCGTTATCAGCCCCCCAAGTCAGAGGTTTTTGGGTGATGAGCTAAAGACTTCTGACTTTTATGCACGTATTTTATTGCCTGAAGGTTTCGAGGGTTCGTTGCTTGAAGGCTTGAAAGGTTGAAGGCAGTTAATGTTTTGAACTTTGAAATTCAAATAACTGACAATTGATTTGATTGATGTGTGGCAGTTGATAGGGTGGCGGTTTTCGCAGGAGTTACTGTTTTGCCATTATTACCCCTATTCTAGGCTTACATTTATTTTGTATCTTCAAACTTATCCGTTTGTTTCATAATCTTTTCCAAGTGCCTACCATTTTCTCTCCTTTCTTGAGGTTAGTTCCGGTTTCCTTTTCATCTTGTATTTTCCGTTCAACAAAAATGGGTGCTCGTAAGGATTTAGCAAAATCTTTTTCCCGGTTAACACAAGAGGAGATAGATTTATTTTGTATGGAATATGGTATTGATAGGAAATTTAACCCTACTGCCCCTGCTTGTGATCTTCCCGTTGATAAACCGCCTTCTGGTTCGATTGCCCTCTATTGTAGTCATTTTGAGTTCTCAAACCTTCGTTATCCTTTTTCGTTTTTTGTTTTGAACTTGTTGGAGTATTATCGGGTTTCTTTTGGGCAAGTTCATCCAAAGGGGATGGCTAGGGTTTTGCATTTTGAGGTTTTGTGTCGTGCTCTAGGGTATGATCCTTCCCTTTTACTTTTTCGCCGGTTTTTTCGCTTGGCGAAGAATGGCGATTGGTTTACATTTGAAACAACCAAAGTTGATACCTGCCTTATTGCATCGATGGTTACCACACTTGGGGCTTGGAAAGACCGCTTTTTCTGGGTTTCCGATACTATCATTCCCTTCAAAATGGTGTGGAGGAATCCGGATGCTGTTCTCAATGCTCCGGAACCTTCCGAGTCTGAATTGAACGCTTTTTTTCTTAATGCCATCCGGGACTGCCCTTCTAGGGTTCGTCCCTTTCCTGAACACTTGCTTGTTCTATTAGGGGTTAGTAAAATTTGGGGGAATGTTGATCGGGATCCGGTTCTTATGAGGAGTGGAATTGGTATGCCTTTTCCTTTTTTGTCCTCTTTATGTTTTTGTTAGTCTATGACTTATGTGTTGTTGTTTTTCGCAGTCATGTCTGCCTTGGATTTTATTAAGAGCGACGATACCTCTGATGTTGTTTTTGAGGATGCTCCGTCTGTTCCTGGTGAGAATGTTGTGGTTAGGACTGCTGATCAAAGGTTTGAGGGCTCAGGCTATGTTAGTGCTGCTGCTGCCAAGGGTTTTTCTAAGTCTAATGCTCCTAAGTCTTCAACCCGCCGATCTTCTCGTCGGTTGTTGAAAGCTGGTCCTCAATCCACTTCTACTGAAAGGGTGGACTTTAGTGATGACATTGAAGTTTCGGAGGATCAAGGTGTTGAAGCGGGTGTGGAGAAGGATAAAGAATTGGTTGTTCATGGTAAAAAGGTTTCGAGCAAGAAGGTTGTTGTCACTCATGTTCAGGAGTCCTCAAGCAAGAACGTTGAAGGGTTGGATCCGGAAGGGATTTATGTGCCTGCTTGGTCAGTGAAGAATGATGACAGTTTCAAAGATGTTGCTGTTTGTGAGGATGTTCTGAGTCACATTGCTCCTCCCTCAGTACACGAGACTATTGCTGGGATGGATGATGACCTAATGCTGTCCCGAATGATTTTGAGTACCTGCAACCTAGCTTCTATGCTTCCTCAAGGCATTGCCCGTTTTCGTCAGAGAATGCGGGAATATGAAGAATTCTCCAAGAAGAAGGATAAAATGAAATCCTCCATGGCTGGGATGAAGAAGGAGATAGCTGGTTTTGCCGAGAAGGAAGCAGCATGGGAGAAGAAGGTTAGTGATCTGAAAAAGACGCATGAAATTGAGATGGATGATTTGAAAAAGAGCTTCGAGGCCTCTAGGCTGAAACTTAGGGCTGACCGGGAAGCTTTGTTTGTTCTGCAGCAGGCTTTTGTTAAGGAGAAAGAAGGGTTGAAAGCTTCAGTTGCTCAGGCTACTGGGGATAACCAATGGCTCATAGAGCAAGGTTTTCACCAAGTGGTTACTTATCTATTGCACTCCAAAGAGTTTAACTCTGCTCTTGGTGACGTTTACACTAAGCTTCTTAACCTGGGGAAACACCAAGGCCTCATCGCTGGGTATAAACTTCATGAATCCGGTCATCCTTTAGAGAAGTCATCTCTGTTTCGTCCCGAGGCTTCTGACGTTTTTAAGGGCTCCGTTGAGCAAATGGAGAAGCTGACCTACCCCTACATCCATCAGGTTTCCACTTGTTTTGGTAAACCTCTTTCTGTATTGCAGGAATTGAAGCCGGAAGGCCTAAATGAGAAGGTTTGTGCTGAGGTTTTGGGCTCTCTTTCAAGGAAGAGGTCCTATTCGGGGGATAGCGATGATACCTTTTCAGGTCAGCCGGATGTTCCTAAGGATGCAAGCTTGGAGGCTTCGGCGGTTGGTGGTGATGGAGGTGTAAAGACTAAAAAGTTGAAGAAAACAAAGAAGGCCAAGGGCGAAGGTTCTGGAGTTTCCAAATCTGTTGATGCTTAATTCGTAGCTTTCTTAGCACTGAAAACAACTTATGTTTGTTATGTTAACTTGAACAATGTTAGGTTTGGTAGGAACCCCTAAGGTTCCTTTTGGTTATGTTGAAGGCCTGTATGGCCGTTGGACAATGATTAGATTTGCAAGTTACTAGGACTTGCCTTAACTTATGTTTGGAAGTCTTTTTAGGACTCTCTATGATATGATATTTTAACTGTTTTTCTTTTATTATGGTTTTATGTTTGTGCCTTTTTAGTCAGGGCAGTTCGTTTGGTTTTTAACCGTTCAAGCCTTTGGCTGTCTGTTAATAGGTTGAAGCCTTGAAGGTTTCGAGATGTTGCCCGGGTGGCTTGAAGCCTTAAAGGCTTGTTGGTTCTGCGTCCAGGCTTGATTTGTGCCTTTGTGTTTTTTCCAAGGGATTTTGCTCTTTTTTGGATTTGGTTTGTTCTCTTTTGTAACTTTGTCTTTGTTGGGTTTGTGTTGCCCTTATGTTTTTTATACCTAAAAGGGTTCAGTGCTGCAGACACTTAGCCTTTGGTATTTTTAACAAGAAGAGATAACACCTATCCTTTTCATTATTTCTTTTGGTTTTTCTAGCCTCTTTGTAGACTATATTTCTAAAGCTTCGTGAACATTTGGTGTGGGCTGCTTATACCCGTCTATGAGACAATTTTGTTTTTTCTTGACAGGTCTCATGGAGTTGTATTGATTTAGGAACTCACCCCTTATATAGGCTCATTCAACCCTTGAACCTATTGAGCGATGTGGCCTGGGAGCTCATCCCCTTACATGGCCCTTGCCATGGAGTTTTTTGCTAGGTTCTCCACCTGATTTTAGGATAGAAAGAGAAGTTTGATAAAAACAACTTCATTCATTAAAGCAATACTTGCTTTTTACAAAAGGTATTCATAATTTTGATTGAGATACATGTTGATACAAACCAAACTTTCCGTCTAAACATGGAACCTTTTCAATGTTTTGCCGTTCCAATGTCTTGGAAGCCTTTTGCCTTCTGAATCAGCCATCTTGTAGGATCCGCCTTTGTGTGCTTCAAGGATGGTGTATGGACCCTCCCACTTTGGGCCAAGCTTTCCTTGATTTTCTTTTTTGCTGGCTTCGTTGTTTCTGAGGACTAAGTCCCCTGGTTTGAAACGTTCGTTTTTGACTTTTTTGTTGTAGTAAGCTTCCATCTGTTGCTTGTATTTGGCTTCTTGAATTGCGGCTTGATCTCTTGCTTCTTCTAGGAGTTGTAAATTCAACATGGTCTCTTTTTGGTTTGCTTCGGGATCCATGTTGACAATTCTTTGGGTTACAACTCCTATTTCGGCAGGGATCACAGCTTCGGATCCAAATACCAAGCTGTAAGGTGTTTTCTTATGGCTTGTTTTTTCCGTTGTTCTAATTGCCCATAGAACACTAGGCAATTCTTCAAGCCAGTTGCTTTCATATCTTCCCAATCTTGTCTTGATTCCTTCCACTATGCTTCTATTTGTTCTCTCAACCTGCCCGTTTGATTGTGGATAAGCCACTGAGCTGAAAACCTGATTGATTTTGTATTCTTTGCACCAAACGCTAAAAGGCTTTTCAGCAAATTGTCTTCCGTTGTCGGTAACAAGTACTCCTGGCAACCCATAACGGCAAATGATGCTTTCCCAGACGAAGTCAATGACTTGCTTTCCTGTTATCTTGGCAAGTGGTTTGACCTCGGGCCACTTGGTGAAATAGTCCACCGCCACCAATAAGAATTTCACCCCTCCTTTGCTTGGGGGAAATGGACCAACAATGTCCATTCCCCACTTGTGAAATGGCCAAGCGGGGGTTATTGGGACTAAGTCGTGCTTGGGACTTCTTGGGATTGGTGCATGGATCTGGCAGGCATCACATTTCTTCAATTCTTCAGTTGTGTCACGATGCATTGAAGGCCAGAAATATCCGAGGTTCATGAGTTTTGCAACTACCGACCTAGCTCCAAAGTGAGCTCCACACACTCCCTCATGAATTTCCTTGATCAAATACTTGCTTTGCTCGGGGCCGACACACCTTAGCAAGGGAGCAAGGTAACCCTTTTTGTAAAGGGTTTCTCCTTGCAGCATGTATTGTCTTGCCTTGATCTCAACCCTTTTAGCTTCCACTTGATCATTGGGTAATTCACCATTTTTGAGGAACTTTCTTATGGGAGTCATCCAGTTTGGTTCTTCTTCGGTAACCACATCTTGAACCTCCAATTCATTAATGGATGGTGCCTTCAATACTTCTACCAGTACCTTTTTTGTGAGGTGGGCAAAAGTGAGAGATGCAAGCTTGCTTAGGGCGTCGGCCTTTTTGTTTTGAGATCTGGGGATCTGTTTGATGTTGCATGCTTGGAAGGTACTCATTAGTTTCTTTGATTTTTCTCTGTATTTTTTCATGTTGGGCTCTTTGGCTATGTAGCTATCATTCACTTGGCTTGAGACCAGCAACGAATCCGTGAACACTTCAAGCTTTTCAACCTTCATTTCTTTGGCCAGCCTTAGGCCGGCTATTAGTGCTTCGTATTCAGCCTCGTTATTGGTGGTCTGAAAATCAAATCGAAGAGCATATGTGGACTCCAAACCTTTTGGGTTAATCAAAATTAATCCAGCCCCTGACCCTTCAACGCTTGAGGCCCCATCGGTAAAAAGCTTCCAGGCTTCGGGGTTGGAGGGTTCAGTGGTGGCTGTGTTTACTTCAGTAAGTGTTTGGTTTGGGACTTCCACAATGAAATCAGCCAAGACCTGAGCCTTGATGGCCTTCCTTGGGACATAGGTGATGTTATGTTCCCCCAGTTCTATGGCCCATTTGGCTAATCTGCCCGAGTTTTCAGGTTTTTCAAGCACACTCTAAATAGGTTGGTCGGTGACCACTTGTATGGGGTGTGCTTGGAAATACCTTCGGAGCCTTCTAGCTGTTTGAACTAAAGCTAGGGCAAGTTTTTCAAGGGGAGGGTATTTCGTTTCAGCTAATTTTAAAGTTTTGCTGAAAAAATAAACGGGTACCTGGGCCTTGTCTCGCTCAATGGTGAGGACTGCACTGATGGCCTCGTCCGTGATTGAGAGGTACACCGATATTAACTCCCCGGTTTTTGGTGCCGCAATGTCTGGTAGGGAAGCTAGATGTTGCTTCATCTGGTCGAAAGCTTCTTCAGCTTCTTCGGTCCATTTGAAATCCTTTTTATCTGAACAGTTCTTGAGCGTTTTGTAGAAGGGCAGAGATCTTTCGGCTAACTTGGAGGTAAAACGCTTCAAGGCTGCAAGCTTCCCATTCAAGCTTTCAACCTCCTTCTTGGTCTTTGGCGGCTTGGTTTCAAGGACAGCTTTTACTTTGTTGGGGTTGGCTTTGATGCTTTGTTTTCCAACAATGTGGCCCAAAAATTTTCCTTCCTCGAATCCAAATGAACACTTTTCTGGGTTAAGCTTCATGTTAACCTTTCTGAGGTTCTTGAAAGTTTCTTGAATATCATCGAGCATTTGGTATTCCGTCTTGCTTTTGATAACCAGGTCATCGACATATGCCTCCATGTTTTTGCCAATTTGGCTTTCGAAGGCTTTGTCGACGAGCCGTTGATAGGTTGCTCCTGCGTTTTTGAGGCCGAAAGGCATCTTTTGATAGCAAAAGATTCCTTTGTCCGTATGAAAGGCTGTTTTTTCCTCATCTTCTTTCTTCATGAGGATTTGGTGGTAACCTTTGTATGCATCAAGAAAGCATTTGAATGAGTACCCGGTGAGGGAGTCAACTTTGAGGTCGATCTCTGGTAGTGGATAGCAATCCTTAGGACAAGCTTTGTTAAGATCCTTGAAATCTATGCACATCCTCCAAGAGTTGTCTGGTTTTTTGACCATAACTGGGTTTGCAACCCATGATTGGTACTTGACTTCTCGGAGGATGCCGGCTGACACAAGCTTTTCAACCTCTTGGCAGGCTGCCAAACTTCTTTCAGGTGCCAAGCTTCTTTTCTTTTGAACCACCGGCTTGACCTCTGGTGGTATTCTCAACTCGTGCTCGGCAATATCCCGAGGGATCCCGGTCATATCTTCAGGACACCAGGCGAATACATCACTGTAGTGTGTTAGCAATTTTTCAAGATATGAAAGGGTCTCTTGAGAAAGGTCAGGGTTGACCCTTATCCTTTGTTCCGGGTATTTGTGGTTTATGACCAATCTTTGCCTGTCCTCTTCGCTGTTTGAACTTTCGCCTTCAACCATGTAGGCTTCCTGAGAGGGTTGAAGGGTTGCTATGCCCCTTTTGGTGGGGAATTTGACTATGCCATGACCAACAGACACGGCCATGTAAAATGCACACTGTCCTGGTCTTCCAATTATCACATCATAGCTTGAGGGGATGTTGATAACCACAAAGGTGAGTGGTTGGGTTCGTTCTTTTGAACCTTCACTAAAACGAACATTAAGTGTTAGTTGCCCTAAAGGCTTGAGGGGTATGTCAGCGATACCTTTTATAGAGGTTCCAGAAGGTTGAAGCCTTGAACGTTCTTCATTGCTCAATTGGTTGAAGAATTTTTCGAACATGATTTCAGTGGCGGCACCCGTGTCTATGTATGCCTTGCATGTTTGCAACGTCCCTACGGTAGCCCCTACCACGAGTGGGCTAGAGAGAGGGTCATTCTCCGTAGGGGGGAAACAGACACATTGAAGCTCCCAAGCTTCCAACCTTTGCCTTTTATGAGGAACCTTTCCATCGAAATCTACCATATTGACTTCCTTACCCTTTCCTTCAGCCATTTTGTCCCGGACTCCCTTTACCAAATGAGCGAGTTCTCCGGATTTAACAGCCTCTTCTATTCTTTTCTTGAGTTGGAAGCAATCATTGGTGTGGTGACCCTTTTCTTCATGAAATTCGCAGTACTGGGTGGAGTTCTCATTTTTCCTGCTTTTGGGGAGAGGTCTAGGAGGTCGGAAGTTTTGTTTAACTTCCTCTGTTGCAAGGATTTCTTGAGGAGTTTTTGTGAGGGGCGTGAAGCTTATGCCTTTTTCCCTGCTTGAAAGGTTCCGACCTTCAGACCTTCGAGGATCTGAACCTTTTGGCCGCCTGTCATAGGGGTTGAAATTCCCTCTTTTTCTGGCTGGACTGTTGCTCCTCCAGCCGGACCCTCTTTTTCTTTGTTCCTTAATGTCTACTGCCTCCTCCCCCCGGATGTGTGCTTCGGCCCTTTCGAGAGCTTCTTCTAAGGTCTTGGGTAGAGATTTGTTGAAATCCCTTGTAAGGTACTTAGAGGTGATGGCATTCATGAACCCAGCCACCCTCATTTTCTCGTCGGCCCCTACATAAGTCAGACCTTCCTTCTTGTATCGTTCAATGAAAGCACGGAGACTTTCATCATCACGTTGCTTTATCTGAAAGATTACTGTTGCGTCCTTGACATATCGTCTTTGTTGAGAGAAATTGGCCAGGAAACCTTTGCTGAGATCGTCAAAGCTTCGAACACTCTGGGCAGGTAAATCGTTAAACCAGATCCTGGCGGACCCAACAAGAGTTTGCATGAACATTAGGCAACACTCCGCGTTGGACCACTTCTCTATCCGAGCTGCACCGGTGAAGATCTGAAGATGGTCCTCAGGATCTTCAGTTCCATCATACGTCCTGATGTGGGCCGGCATTTTGATCTTTGACTGGAAGTCATAATCGGCTATTTGTCTTGAGAAACATGAAAGGTTACTTGGCTTGTACGGTTTAGCCAAGTCTTCTTCAGTCCTTGCATCCACATTGCTGCCATTGCCATTGTTTCCTTGAGTGGCGAGCACTTGATTGATGAAGTGCTGCCACGGGAAGTTGGCCATCATCTGGGTCATTATGTTGGGCATAGGGTTGAAGCCTTGAAGGCTTCCTGGGCCAGTGGAGCAATTCATCCCGAGGGGAGTGCTCATAACAGCACTCCGTGCTAAAGGGAGTACGGACAGAGCTTGCTCCCATGTAGTTGTAGTGGATGCTGGATAGCTGGTCACCGGGGATTGTAGGAGCTGGTCAAGAGTCAGCTCATGCCCCAAAGGAGCACCACTAGCAATTGGTTGGGAAGAGAAGATAGGATGCACCGTAGGATTTGTCACAGAGGACAGGTAAGGGTGAGGGTTTGAAGGGTTACTGGGACCAGCCTCACTTCTTGTTGCAAAAAGAGGAGGAGGTGGTCCAGGAGACAATGTTGGCTCAGGTTCGTCATAGTCTAAACGAATCCTCACTCCCTTTTCTCTTTCCTTACTCACGTGCTGGTTGAGAAGAGACCTTAGCACAAGGAAATTGTTAGCAACCCCTTCAGGGGTGAGTTCAACACGTGATGGAGCATCAGAGACACCGATATTAGGAGATGGAACTCCGGATCGGGAAGGGGTTGGTGTATTGAAGTTAAGGAACTCGGGTGTACTCCCCGGAGTTGAGAAAGAAGTTGGTATAGCCACGTGAGCTTGGCTACTACCCGGAGTGGAAGTGTTTGGGATCTGATTCACTTCTTCCGGGGATCCACTTTCGGACATGGTGATTTTAAGTGAATAGAGCTACACTACTAGGTCTTTTTGAGAAGAAATAGTGGCGTAGCCCCACGGTGGGCGCCAACTTGTTGATGCAACAAATACAAGACCAACGATGGTAGCTTGGCTGGCTAGGCAGAAGGGTTGAAGGGTTCAACCTTGCCTAACGCAGGTCGTGGGGTCCCCCCACGTTTGCGAGACGTGGAAGGAGGTTTGCTAGTTTGTTATTATTCTTTGCTATAGATCCTCCTCTGATTTGTACTCAGATTCGGAAGTGAAAGCAAAGGGAATGTGTGTGTTGGATGTGAAAGGGAATGACTTGTGCGAGACAAGCATTCGATGTGAATGACCAGAGATAGAAGAATCAGAGCTGGTCCAGATGTCCTCCTGAAGTAAATGAAGTGTCATTTTATAGGGAAAGGCATCTCCCGAAGTGGAATGGCTTTGACTAGCAACCTCGCTTGCAGTGGAGGGTTTCCCCTTTTGGGGGTTGAAGGCTTTAGTCCCCCGGATAATAGTGTGCACCGTGCAGACCTGCAATGCCTTTGCGGCTGTGGGTTGGTGAAGCAATCTTCAGATGTGACCTGGCTACTGTTACCGTGCTGCTTTTTCCTTCCCCAGCTTTTTAAGCCTTGAACCATTTAACCATTTAAGCGTTTACATAATTAGTCCTTTTATTTAGTCTTGGGCTACCCCCGTCATCAGATGATATTCTCATTTACTCTAAGAGTAAGGAGGAACATGCAAAGCATTTGCACGCACTTCTAAGTCTATTAAGAAAGGAAAAGCTTTATGCTAAGTTTTCAAAGTGTGAATTTTGGTTAGAAGAAGTGCAGTTTCTTGGACATTTAGTCAATCATGAAGAAATTCATGTGGATCCTACAAAGATTGAGGCAATTACTAAATGGAAAACCCCTGAGTCACCAACCGAGGTTAGAAGTTTCTTAGGATTGGCCGGTTATTATAGAAGGTTTATTCGAGATTTTTCTAGAATAGTCATTCCCTTAACTAAGCTAACCTATAAATCTGTTAAGTTTGAATGGGGACCAAAACAAGAAGAAGCCTTTAGAATCCTTAAGCAAAGATTGACCAACGCACCCATACTAGCGTTACCAAAAGGAACTGAAGACTTTGTAGTCTATTGTGACGCTTCTAAATTAGGTTATGGATGTGTATTGATGCAACGTCAAAGGGTTATAGCCTACGCCTCTAGACAGCTTAAGAATCATGAAGATAATTATTCAACCCATGATTTAGAATTAGGAGCCATAATTTTTGCCCTTAAGATTTGGAGACATTACCTTTATGGCAGTAAGTTTACCATTTTCACCGATCATAAGAGTTTGATGTATGTTTTCGGGCAAAAGGAATTGAATATGAGACAAAGACGTTGGATGGAGATACTAAATGATTATGATTGTAATATCCAGTATCATGCAGGAAAGGCCAATGTAGTAGATGATGCGTTAAGTCGAAAGTATCATGAAAAGCCAAAAAGAGTGCGTTCTCTTAAATTAAATCAACAAGTAGATTTAAATGAACAAATCAGGAAAACACAAGAATCAGTAATCAAGGACGATACTGAAAAGTTGAAATGAATGACTAAGGAATTAGAACAAGTAACAGATGGAATTTGGAGATTCCATAAGAAAAGGATGTGGATACCTAAATTAGGAAACCTACGCCATCGTATATTAGAAGAAGCTCATAAATCTAAGTATACGATGCATCCTAGAAGTGATAAGATGTATCAGGGCTTAAGAAAGAATTTCTGGTGGATAGGCATGAAGAAGGATATAGCAGCTTATATCACACCCCAACCGATGGCGGAAACATCGGGGCATGGCACTGAGCGAAACAGATTGTCCAGAAGTTTCCATAACAATTATCATTACCGATTAATTTAAAGTAACATGTCCCATACCATGTCTTAAAAGGCAAACAAATTATTACAGACAAATCTAGTCAAGTAGTTCTGTTCCGATAACTCAGATTTATACATAGATAGTTTATTTATTGGTTTCTAGGACTCCGTCCCTAGCCTCAATTTCATCACCAGCACACAAAGCATGTAAACATCCTAAGCACCTGTCATATACGTTAAAGTAAAAGTCAATACACATAGTGTAAAGGTGAGCATATAAGTTTCATAATAGCATATAGAGTTCGAAATAGTTTACGCATAACCAGCACGTACACAGAGTGAAATGAGGTATGTTAGTTATCGACATGAACCTATCGATACCAATGACTGCGGATTGACTGCCCAAGGCAGTTCCCGATACATTCTCACCACTGTGAGCCATGTAGGTAATTGTCCTTAACAACCCCCGAGTGAACGGGTGCTGAGTCCAAACTAATAGTACTATCGTTGCTAAGGCGGGTAGACAGCATTCCATGTGTAAACATAACAAACAAGCATCATTAAGTCACGGATAACATGCGGTAAAGGTTAGCGTTTAAAGTATTTCGTAGTGTGTTCGATGTGATTTAGTATAACTAACGTATGTAACACCCAAAAGTGCATAAAGCAAAAAGGGATCGAGTATACTCACAGCGGTTGATGGATTGAGGGGAGCGCTAGAGAGTAGGGTTGTGACACCTGTGCCTCCATGGCCATCAAACAAATACTGTATCAATGAAATATTGTATTTCATACTTGGGATTTGTATAAATATGTGTATCCTTTGCACATATCAATTCTTGTTCGATTTCAAGCTTTAAATCGCTTTCTGGAAGGTTATACGCGCACTGATGCGTAAATATAACCCGTTTAATGCAACGAACACCCCATAATAGTGAAATAGGCTTAACATACCTTAAATAACCCTTACATAACTTAGAAATAAGTTTTGAAGGCTTTGGTATGGCAAAATCAAATTAATTCGCTTACAGGGACTAAATTTGACAAACTACGAAAGTATGCCAATTTGAACTGTAACAGACATTTCGGAACATGACCATAAGTTAAACATACCATAAATATCCTTTACATAGCTTAGAAATAGGCTTTGAGGGGTTCGGTGTGCTAAAATAAACTTTTGGGTCATTCAGGGACTAAAAGTGTCAAAAAGTGCATAAGTTTGCACTTTCGCGCATAACTTACGTTCTGAATACATCCGGACATCCAAAAATTTATGTAAGCACTAAAATATTTTATTTTAGTGTTGGGCATAAGAAAAACCCATTCGTCACGCAATTTAGATCGTTTTTCGCGCTTATGGAATTCCGTCGTATTTAAGCGAACATCGCGATCGTACGTCCAAACGAACTGACACCCGAGATATTTTTGAACACATTTTAAGTTCCCTACACTTTAACTTCATTTTAGAGCTTTGAAATGGGGTTAACGGGCCTTAAACATGTCGGAAATAGCTCAAAACACTAACATGGACCAAAAGTGTAATTCTGTGAAAGTAGGTCCTTGCGCACCTCAACACTCTGAGTGTTACGGTGCGCAATCAGGGGCCAGATGCAGCAACTCATTTTAACAGCCTGTTTCCAGCCTTTAACCCCCCCCCCCCAAAAGGCCAATGCCACTTGTCAATAACTGGTGGTGAGGGCAAAATGATGCACCATAACATTCCAACACTTGTACGGATGGGATTCGATCACGTTATTCGAGAAACGATCTTAACGGCTCTCCGAAAAACTATAAATACTCATCCATCCCCATTGCAAAACCCACTTGAAATCTGAGAATTCTCTAAGTTGGGGTGTTTCATCACCTCATACCTAAGAATACTTGGATTATCAATCTTGCGGGGACCCTTTGTAAGTGGTCCTTCGTTCTTTTATCGCTTTTCTAGTCTGAAAGTCAAACTTTGTTTGACTTTCTGCATTGACCAGTTTATGGTCAATGCGAAGTTCATTTGAACTTTATAACGTGAGCGTGATCACGATTGTTATAGTCCTAGTGACTATACCTACTGATTACCACGTTATCTAGGCTCAGTGACGAGTCGTAGTTTCGGCCAAAATGCGTGTTATTGCGTATTTTGTAACCAAACTACTTTTAGGTATCAAAACCGTTTGTTTTGATACCAAACCTATTTTCTAAACTTAGTTAAGCATGTTTTAACATGCTTAGCTCGTCACTTTTAGTTTAGTGCTTATATAGGGTCGTAAGGTAAGCGATCTAAACAATCGCTTATACTTTCGAACCCGACCCGTTTGGTCGATCATTAAGATCCGACCAAACACATTAGGTGACCATAGTATATAGGGAATAACCTTCCGAGGTTATACCTTATGGTCGATTCGTTTAAGTAGTTGTATGATAGGTTGTTTATATGCCTTAGGTAAATTACCAAAATGCCCTTTTTACGCCAAAATTCATATTAAGCATATGTAACATAACTTTTGGTATCTAAACTGATTTGGTAACAATATTAGACATGATAAGGCATATTTTACTTATCATAGGGCTAGTTAGGCGTTCCGAACGCGTTTCACGCGAACGACGCGTTAAAGTAGCATAAGCTACCTAAACGAATCGTAATGGGTCGTAAGCACTTAGGTTAGGTTTCATCTTAGTATGTAGACTTATTAAACCATATTACATGAGTTCCCATACTCATTTGGTTTATGAGCCCTCATTCTATCCGATCCTCCAATTATAGGTCCGGTTTATTAATGTAGTTACCTATATTAGGTGCCGTTTGATATCCGTGATCTCTAGCATTGTTTGGTTGTTACTCAAGGACTACTAAGCAATCACAGGTGAGTACATAGACCCCTCTTTTACTGTTTTCCAAACATTTTGGGGTGGAACACATGTGCCTACTTGTTACTTTCATGCTTTCCTGTTTTCACATCATATACTTGCTATGTTCATTAGTACATTTATAGTACATGATTTCATTGTGTTTTATGCTATGCATGCCCATTGTGTGCGTACCTAGTACATTATTTTACATTACATTTTATGCTATGTATGCCCATTGTGTGCGTACTTAGTACATTATTTTACATTACACTTTATGCTATGTATGCCCATTGTGTGCGTACTTAGTACATTATTTTTCATTACATTTTATGCTATGTATGCCCATTGTGTGCGTACTTAGTACATTATTTTACATTACACTTTATGCTATGTATGCCCATTGTGTGCGTACTTAGTACATTATTTTACATTACATTTTATGCTATGTATGCCCATTGTGTGCGTACTTAGTACATTATTTTACATTACATTTTATGCTATGTATGCCCATTGTGTGCGTACTTAGTACATTATTTTACATTACATTCTATGCTATGTATGCCCGTTGTGTGCATACTTAGTACATTTATTATTCATCACATGCTTACATTTTGATATGATATTTGGTTTGTTTTGATGGATCAATATACATTCATTAACACCGATCACGCCGTTCGTTAGTAGGTAGTGGTACCATAGGAATTGACAACTCCCGTTCCGGACATCCTAGGTAGGTTTGGATGAAAGGAATGACCGAATTCGATTCTCATAACTTAGATAAACCTTTAATTTGTTTAAGGGTTTATCGCCTCAGTCTCAAGGCTTGGATGTATGCATTCTCACAATACCGCATAAATGTTTATATCAGTATAGCATGCATTCTTTTTCACAAAACATAACTTTGATTTAAACCATGTTTTACTTCAATACCTTGTTTTGTGCATTTTACATATGGCTTAGTTGATATATTTCACTTACCATACATAAACATTTTGACATTTGCATACACAATTCATGATTTACATTAGACATAAACATTAGACATAGACATTAGACATGGTTTTCACATAAACATTTTGACATTTGATTATACATAAACATTTTACTTTGGTGGTTTGGTTTGAGTAAGTGATTTAAGTAACGAGGCGTGTGTAATATGATACAAGCATGGTGGATACGCCGCTCGTACTTCCTATATATAAGTGTTTGTATGGTATTACATATCGTAGCGTTATTTGAATCATTTCAATATGAGACATATAACATTTTATACAAATAACATACTTTTCACAAGACATTGTTTTACAAACAACTTATCTTATACAAACTCATTTTACTTGGTTATTCATTTAACCATACATTATTCTCTTATTTATACATATCATCTGAACTTATTGTTTTTCAAACGATTTACAAAACAAATCAATTTACAAGGTTCATGACTGACTTTTGCTAAACAACTTTTTCTAAACTTACAAGTCATGAATCCTATTTTCACAAAACCTATGTATCTCACAGGCAATTTTATGCTGACGTACCTATTTTCACATGTGTTTCAGGATATGATGCATAGGATTTATCAAGATACACTTAGGCGGACTTGGGCCTTAGTGACAATAAAAGATGCAAGACTAGTTATTTATGTTATGTTTCTTTGATTGTCAAGACATTGTAACTCTTTTAATCAATAAAACAATATTTCAATTTCCAAGTGTTATGAAACAATGATTCTGTTACAACACTCCCCGACATTTCCGCCACGTTTTGTTGTTTTACGTGGTCGGGGTGTGACAGAAAAGTTGGTATCAGAGCTCATGGTTATAGGGAATTAGGTTATTAGTAATACTTTGACCTAATCTATAACCTTCCTAGGACCCTAACGCGAGTTTACTTGCGTTTAGACATAAAACAATACCGTCACCTATCCTTAGGCGACGACCACAACAAGAACATAAATTTCAAAACCGCTTTGAAAACTAATCATCTGTTCTAGGATGATTGATTACTAGGTTTTGAACCCTCTGTTATAAGGTTTTGAACCCTCTAAGTTTTCAAATCTCGTCAAAGTTTGGGTCGTATAATGTGAACACGTGCAAACTGGAAGAGTGAATGCCTGTACCCTGAGTTTTCTGTCGAAGGCTAGAGTGTTCGTACAAATCCGCAGTATCGGACCAGTCACTCTTACCTGGGAACTCTTGGGGTGAGAGTTCACTTATAGGCGAGCATGTCTTCAGTGATACATTAATATGACCCGTTTACTTTGATTTGTCACCGTCTCATTTGTTTGCCTTAGGTAACAAACAAATGATCGCAATTTTTATGCATTGCCATCCTGTTTTGATTGTCTGATAACCTTTCACTTGTTTCTTCCAATGTCTTTCATTTTCTTCTAGAAATGTCTCTTCCTCTCAGCAACGGTCAAATGTCCGAGCGAACAGCCAAATTTGCCCAGCGATTAGGCGAAGTGATTCTGAAGACTGTGGATTTAGGCATTGCCATGTATCGTCTCCAGGATGAAGCCACTCAGGGACCTAGCCAAGTGACAGCCCCATCAGCCAAGAAACCAATCGAGGAATCAAAGACCATGGATGAACGATCCCCTAGGAAGTCAAAGAAGCGAAAGGCTTCTCAGAACTTCACCGTGGTCGCTCACAATGGTCAAGCCATCCCTAACCAACCAGCTCAACCTCCTGCTAGGAAGCCATACAACGGAACTGCACCCTTGTGCAACCAATGTAGCCTTCATCATCACGCTAGTGTGAAGTGCCACAAATGCCAAATTTGTGGACTAAAAGGTCATACAGCAAGGGTTTGCTCAAATGTAGCTGTACCAAATCAAGCAGGACCCATCCGGGTGGCAACACCACCTGCTAAGAAGCAATACAAGGGAACGGCACCAATATGCGACAAATGTAATGGGCATCACCAAGCTCACTTACAATGTCGTCTGTGTGTATCATGTGGGCGAATTGGTCACCTGGCAAGTGCTTGTCGATGTAACCCGAACCAAGGTGGTCCAAACCAACCACAAGCCAACTCTGCTCAAGCTCGTTTCTCACCAGGGTCTTGCTACAACTGTGGCGAGATGGGCCATTTCCTAAGGGATTGCCCAAAGCCTGCTAATGCAAATCCAACCCACGGAAGAGCAGTTGGCTGACTAGAAGATGTTGCTGTCTTATGCTTTTGTTCTTTTGTTTTCTTGTAATGTGAAACAATCTTTTTTTGTTTATAAATAAATTGTTGTTCACAATTCTGATATACGAGTGTAGTTACATGTGTGTATGACTTTTCCTATGATACCTACATCAAGGAACTATATTCCTTACAAACTACTCTTGCGAATTTTCCCATTCTTGTGTTTACTCATGATTCCCATAGAAAATGCTAAGTACTCGTTTCATTCTAAGATACGAAGTACAGAAAACAAAGTGACATTATGAGTAATCTTGCTTCTGCACATCTGTGCCTTTGAATCCTTGGTTAGATAACTAAGGGTATTTTCAAATCTCATACCCATTACGTTTTGATTTTTCAACATACATAGTAAGACTATTTCAAAAACAATCTTCATGATCTCAAAACATTTCATATAGTTTGAAAACAATTTTTTTTTTTCAAATGCATTGTCTATGTTATTTCAAAAACATTGGCTATGTTTTCAAAAACAACCTTCATAATTTCAAAATGTTTCATATAGTCTGAAAACAATATTAACACAGTACATTTTCTTATCAAGTGCATGATTTCGAAAAGCATCATTCATGTTTTCAAAAACCTTATACATAATTTCAAAATTCATCTCGCATGATTTTAAAACAATTTTTTTTATATAAATATATACCTACCTAATACACCTACTTTATGATTTCAAAGGTATTATATATAAGGTTTCAAAAACATTGAACACATTTTTTTAAGAACCCCATGCATAGTTTTCAAAAATATTTTCTTCATACATTGACTTAACTTTCAAATTTCGCTTCATATGTCGCCTTGGCATATCTGGCATCTCAACTTCATAAGCATTTTTACTTCATGTTTTGACTTAAGCACATCCAGTGCAAGGTTTCAAAACAGGATTCAAAACATCTTCAACTTCTAAAATCCATATGGGATCTTTTTATCTTCACATTTAGACCCTTGTGGATGATTATCATTCAAATCAGAGTCCTTAGTTGGATTCCTTATGTACCTAAATTCGAACATTTCGGTTCCTTATAATCGAAATCGAATTTTTCTTTTAAAAATCTTTCTATCTTTATAGTTAGATTCTTGATAATGTTTAAAGTACCAAATGAAATCCACGAGATGGATTCCTAGTATGCTTTAAATACATGTGCTCTGTTAGCAAAACAAATTAACAAATTAAAGATCTAGATAAACAATCTTTGTGGTTATATGACTATGTGTTTATGCATCTTGTGTTTTCTTTTATGCATTTTGTGTTTTTATACTCTGGGTATTCGTTATCCAAATCCTCGTAGAATCTTTCATATCTTCATATGAGGGATTCATAGTAGGATATTCAAAAAAAAGGTACTACCTTAAATCCTTAACGGGCTTCTATGTAATAGTTAAGACCCTTGGATTATATAGTACCACTCCATGATTCATAAGAGACCCTTTTAGGGGTCTAGTCAAAAAGATTGATTCAAAAATCTGGTTAAGAATGACATGTGATGATATAAGCTGAAAAGACTCCTTGGTTGTCTATTAAAATCATTTATTGATAAAAGGGACCCTATGGTGGTCTAGTCACACTCATCACAGGTTTATTAATTTGGTTTTTCCCCTACACATTATAAAATAGACTGTGTGAACTATGCAAGGAATTGTCTAATTATGGACGCGTACATAATTATGAAATTCAGTGCACGGAAACCACAGTAAGATTTATTATGTGTAAGAACCGATAGTGGCAACAATAACAAAATGAAAACGATGTAATGGAGGTACGGTGGACGCACCAATGACGCTTCATATACTTGTATATCCCTCTTACATGGCAAGCATGATGTTATCAAATGTTGGCAAAAATGGTTAAGAGTGGGTCCAAGGTGCAAGTCGTACGGGTGGCCAGTCGTGCGGTTTGGCTGTCCGTTCGAACAGCAGTCCGTTCGGAAGGCACTCCGTCCTGGTTGACCTGTTCGTCTTACACTTGGTTGTTTTGATGGTTTGTCGTTTTATCGAGATGTGTTGATATTGTGCTAACCAACAGAACTCCATCCTAAGCTCTAGTTAGGGGTGTTCAAAATCGGATTATCCGCTTTTCGGATATCCGAAAATCGGATATCCGAAAATCGGATATCCGAAAATCGGATATCCAAAAATCGGATATCCGAAAATTTCGGATAGTGAATATTGACATCCGGATCCGAAATTTCGGATACCCGATTTTCGGATATCCGAAATTTCGGATTCGGATTAGGATATCCAAACGGATATCCGAAATAAAAAACAAAAAAATATATTTTCTGCCTAAATCAAAACAGAACTTGTAGTTGATGAAAACCCATATCCAAAATATATAATCTTCCAAGCTTATAACATCTAAATTCTAAAACATTATCAAATAACCATTTAAACAATTCAGTTCAAAGTTTCCAACAACCACAGCCCACAAATACAAGACAATTCAAAGTTTCAAACTAACCACAAATAATTCCATGGCATCTGTGTATTTAATAACATAGATAAATAGAAGATTCTTGATAAAGATGTGAACTCAAATATCAAATCTAGAACAACAAAATAACTTATGTAACAGAAAGTAGAAATTTTCTTTGGAAGATGTGAACTAAAAAACCAAAGAACAACCAGGTGTCTACAATAGAGATGGTGCTTTCTTGATCGTAGACACAGAGACAGGATGACGAAATAGAGATGGTGGTTATGCGAAACGCCGGCGGACGATTGAAGATGGGAGAGGGACGAGGGAGAGGGGGCGACGGGGCTGTGAAAGTTTGAAACCCTAGAATTTGATATGTGAATGTTTATACTGAAGAGATGGTCAATGGTGGTCACGTGATATATGTATTTTAGGTTAAATGGTTAATATTTTTAATGTATTATTTATTATATACCTACTTTTTATTTTTTTAGATTTCGGATTCGGATAATCCGAATATCCGAAATTTTTTAAAATTAACATCCGAATCCGAATTTTCGGATTATCCGATTTTCGGATATCCGAAAATTCAGATATCCGAAATTTCGGATATTTCGGATACGGGTTTTCGGATATTTCGGATTCGGTTTCGGATTCAGATTTTTTTGAACACCCCTAGCTCTAGTGACCCGATCGAACAGGAATCACCCAAGTTCAGTCAGTCCACCGGTTCAGGAGGATTGTTCTTGGTTAACCCAGAATCGATAATCTCGTGGATAGGCTTCTACATGAAGTGCAGTGTTTCGTTTACTTATAGGTCATTGAGAGGTACAATCAAATCATGCTCAGCCAGGCACTTTCGGAGGTTTGACACATGGAAAGTCGGGTGGACATTACTAAGTTCCTCCGGTAGTTCGAGTCTGTAGGCGACTTTTCCGATCCTTTCCAGAATCTTAAAAGGTCCAACATATCGAGGTGCTAGTTTCCCTTTCTTGCCGAATCTGACTACACCCTTCCAAGGTGATACCTTTAGGAGTACGTAGTCGCCAACATCAAATTCAAGGGGCTTGCGTCGTCTATCGGCGTAACTTTTCTGTCGACTTCGAGCTTTCAACAAGTTGTCTCGAATTTGGAGGACTTTGTCAGTCGTCTCTTGCAATATCTCAGGACCGGTTAATTGCGAGTGACCGATCTCATGCCACACAATAGGCGATCGACATTTTCTTCCGTATAAAGCCTCGAATGGTGCCATTTGAATGCTGGAATGATAACTGTTGTTATACGAGAATTCGACTAACGGCAGATATGTGTCCCAATTACCACCGAAGTCTATGACACACGAACGGAGCATGTCTTCAAGAGTACGGATCGTTCTTTCAGTCTGACCGTCGGTTTGAGGGTGGAATGCGGTACTTAAGTTAAGTGTAGTACCGAGAGCCGCTTGAAACGTTTCCCACAGTCGCGAGGTAAACCGAGCATCACGATCAGAGATGATGTCGCGAGGCGTCCCATGATTACAAATGATCTCATTGGTGTAGATTCGGGCTAATCGTTCTACCTTGTAGTCTTCCCATATTGGCAAAAAGTGAGCTGATTTGGTCAAACGGTCAACAATAACCCAGATGCTGACGTGACCTGATGACGTGTGCGGAAGCTTTGTTATGAAATCCATAGCTATACTCTCCCACTTCCACATAGGGATAGGCGGTTGTTCGAGTAAGCCAGAGGGTCTTTGGTGTTCAGCCTTGACCCTTGCACAAGTCAGGCACTTTCCAACGTAGAGAGCAATATCCCTTTTCATGCCCGGCCACCAGTACTTGTAGCGAAGATCCTGGTACATTTTGTCGGCACCGGGATGAATAGAATACCGGGATTTGTGGGCTTCGTCCATCAATATCTTTCGCAAATCGGTCCGTTTTGGGATCCAAATCCGGTCCAGATAATGAAATATCCCATTCAACTTATTCACAAGCTGGGCTCAATCGTGACAGATTCGTTCCTTCTTCAAAGTGCGTTCATTAAAACATGCATGCTGAGCTTCGCGGATGAGGGCTTCGAGGTCGTATTGGGCTTGAGTATTACGAATGCTGAGCAAATAACTCCGTCTGCTGAGAGCGTCGGCAACAACATTTGCTTTGCCTGGGTGATAACGAATCTCACAGTCGTAATCGTTGAGAAGTTCTACCCATCGACGTTGACGCAGATTAAGTTCTTTCTGATCAAAGATATGTTGTAGGCTCCTATGATCGATGAAGATCGTACACTTTGTACCATACAGGTAGTGTCACCAAATCTTTAACGCAAAAACAACTGCGCCTAGCTCGAGATCATGGGTTGTATAGTTCTTCTTATGGATTTTGAGCTGACGAGATGCGTACGCTATAACCTTGTCCTGCTGCATAAGAACACAACCAAGACCAAGGTTGGAAGCATCACAATAGACAATGAAATCATCGTTTCCGTCGGGCAATGTGAGAACAGGAGCATTGCAAAGCATGTGCTTGGGGTTTGAAAGGCAGACTCTTGTTCAGTTCCCCAAACAAAAGGTTTGTCTTTATGCGTGAGAGCGGTAAGCGGCACAGCGATCTTTGAGAATCCTTCGATAAATCGTCGATAATAGCCCGCTAATCCGAGAAAAGAACGGACTTCAGACGGGTTCTTAGGTGTAATCCAACTCTTAACTGCTTCGATCTTCGCCGGATCGACGTGGATACCTTGACTATTTACGATGTGACCCAGGAACTGAACCTCTTCCAACCAGAATTCACACTTGGAGAACTTGGCATAGAGTTGATTCCCCTGGAGTAGCTCGAGAACCAAACGTAGATGTTGCGCGTGTTCGGCTTTCGATTTGGAATAGATCAAGACATCGTCGATGAACACGATGACGAAACGGTCGAGATAAGGTTTACACACGCGATTCATCAGATCCATGAAAACCGCGGGTGCGTTGGTTAAACCAAAGGGCATAACAACGAACTCATAATGGCCATAACGAGTGCGAAACACGGTTTTGGGTATATCTTCCTCTTGAATGCGTAGTTGGTGATAGCCTGAGCGTAGGTCGATCTTCGAGAAACACGTAGCACCTTGTAGCTGATCAAACAAATCATCAATGCGAGGCAGATGGTAGCGGTTCTTGATAGTTAACTTATTCAATTCCTGATAGTCGATGCACATCCTGAATGACCCATCCTTCTTTTTGACGAAAAGGACTGGCGCACCCCAAGGAGAGGTGCTCGGGCGAATGAAGCCTTTCTCAAGTAATTCCTGGAGTTGGTTTGAGAGTTCACGCATTTCAGGCGGTTCGAGTCGGTAAGGAGCTTTGGCAACGGGATTGGCTCTAGGAATGAGGTCGATACGAAAGTCGATATCACGACTTGGCGGTAATCCTGGGAGATCATCAGGAAACACATTGGGAAATTCACGAACCACCGGAACGTCTTTCACTTCTGTCTTTCCTTTTTTTTCCTTCTCCGCTACTACAATGTTAGCCAAGAAAGCTCTGAATTCCTTGCGGAGATACTTGCTAGCTTGGACACATGACATGAGCTTGAGACCCTTCGAAGCAGTTTCGCCATAAACACACAATAAATCACCATTCGTGAGCGAGAATCGAATCATCTTATCGAAACACACAACTTCAGCATAGTTTTCGCGAAGAAAGTCCATGCCTACTATGACATCAAAACTTCCGAGTTGCATCGGAATAAGGTCGATTGGAAAAATGTGATTGTTGAGCTCAAGAGTACAATCACGGAGAACAAAATTAACGGCGACAGTTCTTCCGGTAGCAACTTCAACAACGAACGTCGAGGGGAGATGGGAGCGTTTACGACTAAGAAGCTTCTCGAATTCGAATGACACAAATCAATTATCGGCTCCCGTATCAAACAAACATGAAGCATAAATACCATTCACAAGGAACGTACCATTGACCACGTTGTTGTCAGTCTAGGCTTGGCGTACATTGATGTTGAAAGTTATGGCGCGTGCGGCTTGTTGCTGCTGCAGCTGGGGTGTAACAACCCGCACTTTTGTGCGATTGTTACTACTCGTATACTCATTACGCCTAGCACCAGAGATTCGGATCATAATGTAACTATATCATATACATCGCTATTCGAAGGATAATCACATATTTTCGATATACAATATCACGATACTACACTATTATCACACTAACACTCACGGAGGCATTAAGTGAGGACCTATTCTACCCTCCTCGGTGGCCGTGATGTGTCGAACGTAAACAATTACCGCTAACAAGGACCCTCGGGTGAGTGCTGTAGCTCCAGTCGTCATGACGATGATGACAATACGAGTAAACGGTACCCCGTCAGTCTTTGTGGCACTACACGAAAGAACGTTCACGATGACATCAAGAAAGGACCTATACTACCCTCATTGATGGCCGTGCAACGTCGATAATAATCGGAAACCGACTGTTAATTATCGAAACTTTAGGTTATGGATACGTAAATACGACCCCGAGTGATGTATATATATATACTAATAACAATATATTGATAATAATTATGGACGTACGCGCTTCGAAAAATATCAAAACGATCAAAAACGGAGAAGTCCAAGCGTCAGGATAGTTATCCGGATGGATGGGCATGCGCACGGATGGCCATCCGCACGCATGGGCCATCCGCACGGATGGGCCATCCGCACGGATGGGCTATCCGGGCCTGATCTCTTCTCCTCTCCTTTGTTGCCTATAAATACCATGTCACATCACTTGAACAGTGATGTGACAGCTCCTGTTCAACCAAACGCGCACCAAGACCCTTTTCTCTCGATTTCCTCGCGATTCCGGTAAGATTTCAACCTAAAACTTGTACTTCTACAATCTACACTCGATTCTACACCATTCTATCTTTCAAAACTCAAATTCTAACCGTGAAATCTGTGGATTTGAGGCGTTTTGAGGTGATGTCACCAAGACTTCTTATGAACTTCAAGTTTGGGTCTCATTTCGCTATAAACGACTCAGATCCGAGTGATTTCCACATGTTTTGGTAACAAATCTCACCTAAATCTGTGCGATTTCGAGTTAACCATGAAGAACCATCATGAACGGCCGGATCTGATGGAACGGGGTGATTCCCGGCCGTTAGAACGAGTCGGAATTGACGAAACTTCAAGTGTTAGTGCGAAATCACACTACCCTAGTAAAAACGAACGTATTCCTTCCGTTACACACTCGAAAACAGTGTTCAGAGTGCGAAACAGATATGTCAGTCCGCACGGGTGACACATGTCCGCACAGATGACATGTCAGTCCGCACGGACAACATGTCAGTCTGCACGGACAATAGGTCAGTCCGCACGGATGACACAAGTCCGCACGGATGACATGTCACCCGCACGTACAAGCCACCCGCACGTACATGTCACCCGCACGGATAAGTCACCCGCGCGCACAGGTCAACCGCGCGCACAATCATCCACACGTATCACTATATCAACCGCACGGATAACGTGCCATCCGGACGGATGACCTGTCATCCGGACGGATAGCATGTCTGATCCGCACGGATGAGGACCATTCAACCAAATGTGTAACTTTTCAAGTTAATCTCGCTTAACCGTACATCGTTTACTCTATTCCTCCAAGGATCATTACAGACGTACTCGCAATCAACTAAATCAAGTTATATTCCCGCTAAATACGCACTGTGAGTATACTTGACCCCTTTTTAATCGAATTTTGGGTGTAACATACGTTTCTAACAAATCGAACTGATCAAACGAAATATTCAATCAATCGACTATCACTTGCGAATAACTGTTATGCATAGATATACGTGGTGCTAGTTACATATGTGCTAGGGCTTATACTCGCGACGTCCCACCAAGACTAGTATAGTACTATTGCGCCCGACGGGGTCTAGTTATGCCATCGTACATTCGAGCATCGAGGACTTAGTTGGTAGTATCAGTTTTGTGAGTATATATGTCGTATATTACGTTTATGCATGTGGAGATTCGCAGCACTTTTAATCTATTATGCTATACTTATCAAACCTGTATACTCGCCAATACTTTTGTATTGACAAATATTTTAACGTATGTTGCAGGTTAGATCGCAGACTATATCAAATCAAGCTAGGAAGTCTAGAAACTCAACTAAAATCTAGGTTGTCGGATTTGTATTGTTCGAGAGGGCAAGAAATCTGTGATAACCTACGTGATTGTATTATTTGTTAGTATGGGATAACGAATGCATTAAATATTATCGCAATATAGTTGTTATGGATTCTCTTGAGCAATCTGATTCGCCTAGTGCCGCGCCCCGATGATTCCGCCATCGGTCGGGGTGTGACATGGGGCTCTTGTTTCACAACCCTGTTCGGGCACATGTTCACAAAGTGGTTAGGATCACCACATGCGAAGCAGACTCGGGCATTGACCGCGGGTGCCTGAGCTGCTTGTTGGCCTTGCGGGGCTGGGAGAAGAGCTTGATGAGCAGTGGCTTGAGCTGGCGCTTGTCGGGGACCAGTACGGCAGTTAGCAGTGAAGTGGCCGTACATGTTGAAGTGAGCGCAGAAACGACAGGCGAGACCTACCGGGTGATGATAAGAGCATGTCGGGCAAGCCGAGTGAGGGTCTGTGTATGCACGCTTTGCAGGCGGTGCATAAGTAACCGGTGCTGGACGGTGATAGGGCTGCTGCTGGGCCGGTACGGCTTGAAGTGGAGCAGCAGTGGTGGTGACAGCATAGTTCTTGTTGTTGGAGCTGCTGTTGTTGTTCTTCTTCTTACGGCGTGAGGACTTTGACAGTTGAGCGGCGGCAGTTTCGGCAGTAGGTGCGGCGGTGACTTGGTGCAGGCTCTTTGAAGCTTTATCCCAAACACCAGCTTTTACCCGCTTGTCGTTGATTTCAGCGGCAAGCAAGTAAGTTTCTTCAATCGTTGTTGTCTTTGCGGCATGCACAAAATTCGCAACACAGTCGGGTAGAGCTCGGATGTACTTCTTGATCGCCATGTCGGGCGTCTTCACTTGGTCGGGACAGATGATGCTGAGCTGTTTAAAGCGAGCAGTCAGGGCAGCGTTGTCACCTTCTTTCTGCTTAATATTCCAGAATTCATCCTCCAGCTTTTGGTGTTCGTGGGGAGGGCATAATTCATCCATCATGATGGCCTTCAACTCTTCCCATGTCAGCTCATAAGCTGCATCATTCCCGCATTTGTTTCTCTCGGCCGTCCACCAGTCTAATGCGCGGGACTGGAAGACGCCGGTAGCATTTAGAGTGCGGAGATTTTCCGGACATCCACTCTGGCGCAGAGTGACTTCGATGGAATCGAACCATTGAAACATAGCCGTCGGGCCATCTTCTCCAGTGAATTCCTTCGGACCGCATGCCTTGAACTGCTTGAAGCTGAAAGCAGTTTTCGTAGCAACTTTAGGAGCTTCGGTTCTAGACTCCTCAGATTATTTGCTGACGTTCTCGTAAATCTCACTCACGATCTGAGGCATAACCTTGGCCACTTGTTTCACGAGGATGGCAGCAAGGCGTTTGTCCCTCTGTTCTTGGCGAGAGAGTCGGGGTGACGAGGTCCAGATGATGGTCTAGTTGACATTGTCTGCAACAGACATCGTCATAGGTCTCAGACACATCATAATCGAATCTCACCTCACACATCTAATGCTTACTAAAGCTCAGGAACACGCATAATCATGTAAACACATAGGCACAAAATCACAGATTCACATAGAGACACATAAGCACATAACATGTAAAGCACAGAACACATAAGCACATAGGGCACAGAAGCACAGAAGTACATACGCAAGTAATCACAGAGGTAGTCGGGATACAGAAACCTATCATTCAAAGTCTTGCGAGTGTTCGAATATAGCGATCGTGATTAGCATAGCGATTAGTATAGTATAAGCGTATAACATAGCATGAGGTCGTCCACAATTTAGCGATTTGTCAGCGTTTTGAGATAGAAATGCAGTGCGAGTCGTGCATGTCGGTCGAAGTGAAAGAAAAATTCGAATAAATCTCCAAAAATTTAAACACATAAACAGGTAACACACATACAAGCACATAAAATTGACGAATCATCAGAGTCAGCAGTTGCGGCTCAGAATCGAAACACGTAAAAATCGGGAAATAGATCGCCTGCGGCTATTAGACATTAACTATCCAAAGTGATTCGACTATTCTCAAGGACTTGTTGTGCATATTTGACCTTCAGGACTGTGCTTTTGCCTCGATTCTTGGGCGTTTGGCACGCATCCCGTTAGTCATATCGTGACTTCAGGTCATTGGAGTCCGTCGAGACTTTGGTGAGAGTTTTGTAAAAAGAGCGGAAAAAGCCGTCAAGGTTAGGGTTTCACTCCTGGCTTAACAACTTCGTCCCTGTTTTGATAAAATAGGAGAGAATTATGCGTCGAAGTATGGATTTCACTCCTATTTCAACGCAATTTCTCGTGTTTATAGATAAAAATGTGGGTTGAATAAGCAACTTAGTCGAGAGTTTGCGGTTTTCACATCTGATCTCGACTTAATCGCTCATTCAAAATAGAAAATTCGAGTGCAGTGATAGTGTAGCATAGGCGAGAATAGCGAGGAATAGCAGTAAGCTCATACATAATCCCTAACGGATATGCACAAGTCGGTCTGTTGGTTCCTAACTATAGACTAGGTTTCTAAGACATCGACCCGGACTAGGTTGAGTTTGCCTAATTCCCTATAGTTATGGCTCTGATACCAATCTGTCACACCCCAACCGATGGCGGAAACATCGGGGCATGGCACTGAGCGAAACAGATTGTCCAGAAGTTACCATAACAATTATCATTACCGATTAATTTAAAGTAACATGTCCCATACCATGTCTTAAAAGGCAAACAAATTATTACAGACAAATCTAGTCAAGTAGTTCTGTTCCGACAACTCGGATTTATACATAGATAGTTTATTTATTGGTTTCTAGGACTCCGTCCCTAGCCTCAATTTCATCACCAGCACACAAAGCATGTAAACATCCTAAGCACCTGTCACATACGTTAAAGTAAAAGTCAATACACATAGTGTAAAGGTGAGCATACAACTTTGATAATAGCATATAGAGGTCGAAATAGTTTACGCATAACCAGCACGTACACAGAGTGAAATGAGGCATGTTAGTTATCGACATGAACCTATCGATACCAATGACTGCGGATTGACTGCCCAAGGCAGTTCGCGATACATTCTCACCACTGTGAGCCATGTAGGTAATTATCCTTAACAACCCTTAACAACCCCCGAGTGAACGGGTGCTGAGTCCAAACTAATAGTACTATCGTTGCTAAGGCAGGTAGACAGCATTCCATGTGTAAACATAACAAATACGCATTCATTAAGTCACGGATAACATGCGGTAAAGGTTAGCGTTTAAAGTATTGTGTAGTGTGTTCGATGTGATTTAGTATAAGTAACGTATGTAACACCCAAAAGTGCATAAAGCAAAAAGGGATCGAGTATACTCACAGCGGTTGATGGATTGAAGGGAGCGCTAGAGAGTAGGGTTAGCCTGAATAGATTGATAGCATATTGATAAGTGACGCGTAAAACGGTGCAAAGTACAAGTGGTTCAGACAGCAGTCCGTTCGGATGGTAGTTCGATCGGACAGCCAGTCGTGCGAGTGGTTGTCTGTTCGGACGGTCGCCCGGTCAGATGACTGTTCGAGTGGATTGTTTCTCCCTTTAGGAAGGATGTGTTTGTGTATGATGGCTTGATATTGTGCTAACCAACAGAACCACCCAAGTTCGGTCAGTCCACCGGTTCAGGACGATTGTTCTTGGTTAACCCGGAATCGATAATCTCGTGGATAGGATACGGATCTTGAACCAACACAACCACAATAATGAGTAGTAAGCCGGCACAAGTTCCAATTCTATCGGTTTTGAGTGCATTGAGTGTAAAAGAGTTGAAAGAAAGTTGGAAAACCATCTTTCATTTCTTTTCATTGTGAATATGTTTAGATCTATGGAAGATCTTTGTTAGTTTATGTGGAAATCGGTTAGATCTAAGTTGTTTTTGGTGGATTGAGGCCAAAACATGAAGTTCTTCAAGAACACATGATGACGTCATCCTAGAACACCTTGAATCTTGATGATTTCACGGTTAAAAGTTGAAATTCAAAAGATAGAAAGGTGTAGGAGTGCGTGTAGATTAAGAAACTACAAGATTTAGGACGAGATCTTACCGGAATTGCGAGAAATCGAAGGAAAAAGCGAGTAGGAGCACTGGTCGGACGTCACTTGCCAAAAGTAGAAAGAATGAAGGTGACAAGGGGTATTTATAGGGTTACCCAAAGAGGAAGGGGCTGGTCGAACGGTTAGGCAGCCCGTGCGGACAGCCTGTCCGATCGGACAGCAGTCCGATCGGTCGGCTGGTCGAACGGCTGGTCGCCTGGTCGATCAGTCACCTCGTTCGAGTGTTTGGCGTGACGAGTTTTGATGTTTCGATTTCGATTGTGGGCGTTTCGATGCGATAAAGTTTCCTAGTCAAATTACTTTTAATTCCAACTACTCATATCTCGCACTATCTCTTTTCCACCAATTATCATACCATTTCGATTGCGATTGAGTTCGATTGTGTTTCGATTGATTACCACGACATAACATAAATAAACATGCACAAGTAACACATAAGGCACACACATACGTATATCAGTAACCAAAACGCGTATTTCGAGTTGCGAGTGCGATTGCGATAGCGATAAAGCGATTAAACATGCGATAAATAGCGATTACTATGCGATTATTAATAGATACTCCACATAATACAACTAAAGCGTAAACAAAATAGACTAATTACAAGCCAAAGAAGTCAAACAGGAATTGAGCAAGGAGAGACAGATCGCAATTAGCAATCTTGTCTTCCTTTGATTTCAATCTTGACTTTGACTTTGACTTCAGAAACACGGGGTGTTACAGCTTATGTTTCTAAGTGTTTAACCTGTTCACAAGTAAAAGCTGAACACCAGAAACCCTTAGGCTTATTGAAGCAATTAGAAATGCCATTTTGGAAATAGCAATTGATAACAATGGATTTTGTTACCAAATTACCCAAGACACGAAAAGGAAATGATACAATCTGGGTGATTGTAGATAGGTTAACCAAGTCAGCTCATTTCTTACCAATGAAGGAAACTTTCAATATGGAACAATTAGCTAAATTGTATGTAAATGAAATAGTTTCATTGCATGGAATTCCTTTATCAATTGTTTCTGATAGAGATAGCCGTTTTACCTCTCATTTTTGGACAAGTTTCCAAAAAGCAATGGGAACTAAGTTGAAGCTAAGCACCCCTTATCATCCTCAAACGGACGGACAAAGCTAAAGAACGATTCAGAAAATGGAAGATATGCTTAGAGCTTGTGTAATTGATTTCGAAGGTAATTGGGACGATCACTTACCACTAATAGAATTCTCATACAATAACAGCTATCATACCAGCATCAATGCTGCACCATTCGAAGCACTTTGTGGACGAAAGTGTCGAACGCCAGTCTGTTGGGCGGAAATTGGAGAAAAACAACTATCCGGACCTGAAATAGTACAAGAAACAACCGACAAGATTGTTCAAGTCAAGGAACGACTGAAAGCAGCACGTGACCGAAAAAAGAGTTATGCTGATAACAGACGAAAGCTGTTGGAATTTCAGGTAGGAGATAAAATGCTATTAAAAGTCTCTCCTTGGAAAGGAGTGGTAAGATTCATCAAAAGGGGAAAGCTAAGCCCCAGGTATGTTGGGCCTTTCGAGATTATTAGAAGAATATGACCCGTAGCCTATCAACTACAACTGCCAGAGGAAATGGCAGGGATACATGATGTATTTCACGTATCTAATCTCAAGAAATACTTAGCTGATGAATCACTGGTAGTACATCTTAAGGATATAGAGGTAAATGAAAAGCTTAAATTTGTAGAGAAGCCTCTACAGATTGAAGACAAAAAAGTCAAGAATCTTAAACACAAGAGATTAGTTCTGGTCAAAGTGAAATGGGATTCCAAGAGAGGACCAGAGTACACTTGGGAGCTTGAATCTGAAATGCAAAGAAAATATCCACACTTATTCCAGTAGACCTCGAGGACGAGTTCTAAAACAAGGTGGGAAGGATATAACAACCCTCCAAAATATTTTCGACACCCTAAAAATATTTAGAGTGCCCCAATATGTCCTAAAATACACTCCGTATACGAAAACCGGTCCTTAATACCTTTATTTTATTAAAATTAATTAAAAACAAAATTTTGTGGGTCGTCGCGGGGCGCGGCAGAGCCCTTGAGGGCCGTCGCGGGGCGCGAGCACCTGGCTACGGGGCCGCACCCTGAGCCGCCACGTGTCCTCGCGCGTGTTGAGCCTATCTCGTGACCGGGCAAGCCTATGACCTAGGTCCCCTACGTCGCGGGGCGCGACGGACCGGTCGACCTGCCCTATAAATAGATGGCATCGGCCATCGGTTGAAATCGTTCAAATCTTTCTTGCTCTCTCAAATTTCTATATAGTAGAAGCTATACTCGGGCATTATACCCCCTAATTAACGAAGTTTTGCCTCGTTGTAAGTATCATATCCCCCGGTTACGTATTAGATACGCTGCCCGATTGATATAGGGTTCCGTAACGGCAGTCGTGGTTTTGCCCGATGTAGTCGTTGGAATGCCGTCTCGGGGAGGGTATTACTAATGTAAATATTGGGTTATTATACTAACACGTGTGCATTTGTGTAATTAATAGATAATCACCAGGAAATCCTAAAGGAAAACCCTAAGACAACAATGTGAGTAATCTCCTTTTTGTAAACCTTTTTGTAAACTGTTTTCACAAACCTTTAATTATTTCAAATTATGAATAGCAGTGATTGAGTCTTTGTAATCTTCAATTACTGCCGGTATGTTGGGGTTTTGTATACAAAATGTGGAACACGTTACCATTGGACTAAGAGTTAGCCAATGAGTAATATGACCCACCAGTCAGGATTGACAATACTGAATGAGTAATTGTGTAGATATAAACATTGTAATCGCTCTCAATACTTTTAAATGATAAAACTCTTCTTGATTAAACTGGGATTCACTCACCAGTATTTCCCACTGACAAAATGTTTTTAAACGCGTTTCAGGTAACAAAATGTGAAAGCCAAATAGAAGTCAGCTGGACAGCACTGAAGGCTTGGAAAAGTGGCTATAAAAGTTACCTAAATAAAGAGATGTTTTTATTAAATAAAATAGGGTTTATCCCTATGAAAATGTGTGTAATAGAAACTTGGGATTTTCCCATGTATTTAATATTATAAAAGTGTGGTATTTTACTCTGATAAAATATTTCCTAACTACGGTTCTGATGTAATTTCCGCTGTCAAATTGATAAACACCAGTACCACTGAATCTGATTTCGCGGCCGCCCGTTCCTGGGTAAACAGGGGACGGGGGTTGCGACAATTACTGTTGAAGGACTTATGTTGCTTTGAGCAGTGGTTTCCATGACAAATAGTAACAGTTCGAACTGTAGCAAAAATTGTTTCAGATCAACAACATCTAAAGATAACAAAATGCATTAGACATTTAGTGTCATTTATTTTTCGTTTAATTTTTGCCAGACTCGTTTAAACTCAGTTTATGAATAAAATTAGAAACACACCAAAAACCAATGCACTTGAGATACACAAAATAAAAGCATTTCAACTCTTTTAATCTTTTATTGTTCTTTCATTTACAAGGTATAACTTCAAGTTTAGAGTATTCTTCGAAAATAACAACTATTCTAAGAAATAAATGAGACCTGTTGGGAGGCTTGAATATTTTTTAAGGAAACTGTGTTCAACATGATATTTAGAAAAAAAATGGTTTTTTGTCTTGTAATTTGCCTATTACAGTTGCAATTATACATACAATTAACTATTTTTCTTTAATTTATTTGTGTTGTAATTCAATAAAATTGTTTTATTTTATTTTGTTAGGTAAAGAACAAAAATACTGTTTCTTTTGTTTCTTGGTTTCGGCTTTCAACCTTCTGCCACTTGGACCACTAGATAGTATCCATAATTACGTTTCAATTGATTTCAAGAACGTGAGCATTTTCTTTCTTTTTAATGAATGTTATCATGGGTGTCATGACTCGGGATCTAGTCAGCTTTTTGATAATTGACACGTGATACAAGAGTATCATAAACTTAGGCTATGCGATATGGTGATAATCCTCTCTTGAAGTGTGGTTTGCCATATAGGCGTCACGTAAAACGGGTGTGAGGATGAGGCAAAGAGAATAAAGGTAAGAAAAAATAAGGGACGAGCCTAAAATATATGTATATGTTGTATGTATATATGTGTGTGAGAGGGGGTTTTGTCCTTTAGTGGACCGTCTTGAACATCTGATACCCGACGATTTGGACGCCGCTGGGGGGGGGGGGATGGGAGGAGCTTCGGCGCCGGTCCTCGACGCCCCAAGGCCGATGCCCACACCGACCAGCCTTAGTTTTGGCCAACTTATCAGAAAATGGGAATAGTTATTCACAGTTGACATTTTGACCGGCTTCATTTTGAAGTTTTTTAAGGGCCGCGGAAAATATACATGTACTTTAGTCAAACTGTAATAGGTCTGATTTAAAGTCATGGCTAGAAGCTAGCTGATTGTCTTGATCTCCTTAAGCATTCTTGAAATAGAAACCTTCTTTCTAGGAGAACACTATCTCGTTACGATTTTTTTCCAAATATACCGGCATGAGAGGAGGATAATCGAATGGACCATTTTCCTTTCTATATCAATGTCCTTCAAGCACTTGTGAAACTTAACATGTCTAGCACAGAGAAGGCGAAAATGGGAGGAATATTGCTTCATGTAGACACCATTTATTCGTCATTTCGAATGAAGATTGAACATCTCCAAGGAACTTCATCCTATCAATACAGTCAATTGGATTTCCCTCATGCTATAAAGAGGATTCATTTTGACTTTCAAACAACTAAATTTTGGAATAAAATTGGAGTTAATCTTAGGGTGTAAGGGGTGCATGTCTAATGAGATGTGGCGAAATTTCCACCCACCCAATCATATTGTGCCATGTCATTTCCCCTTTTGCCCAAAAGACATAAGTGTGGTTTCCCCCAAACCATTAAAAAAAACAAAACAAAAAATCATTGGTTGAGAAGATACCAGGCCCCACCACATACCCCTCTCCCTCAAGTCCCTGCAAGCGGCATATATTCACCGCTCAAGCTCCAGATAACCCCTTCCCCGCACAGCAACTTTTCACATCGGCACCCTCCACTCGCGGCAAAACCCTTTCCCGCTTCCTTTGTCGCATCGACCCCGGACACCCTTAAATAACTTGAAGAGAAAAACTAATATCCAAATATCCAAACCGAAATTGTTTGTTTCTAAGTTAGAAATCAAAATATATCTTTTGTTTCAAGTCAAACTGTAACACCCGAAAATTTTAAAACACAAAATATAACAACCATTATGATTTATAGTCCAATAGGAAACCCTAATTAAGACACCCAAGTGATTCTGCACAAACCCTAAGATTTTCAGAATTTTCAGAATCAGGATTAGGGCCCCTAAAACTCAGGGGGGGTATTCCCTACTTGATAATTATCTTAATAAACTTGCGGAGAAAGTTGAATTTAATGATTTCGTCGACTCAGCTAGCCTAGTCCCACGCGTGGCAAACCTATAGTGAAAACTTATCCCATACGCATCGTAGGGGTTTATAGCCTACGATGCGCAGGCTTATTAGAATCGCATACGCATCGTAGGGGTTTTTAGTGCTATGATGCGCAGGGCAAGCCAAAATTCAGCTATAAATAGAGGACATTGGCACTCGATTCTGGGCACAAAAACGACGAAGAAACTCCAAAATTTCGCTGAGTTATCGTCTGTTTACTTCAATTAACACACACGAAACACTAATTAGTATAGCGGGGTGCTACAGAACAGGGAATTAACTCGATCGCTATTACGATTCATTGTCCGATCGATCAATGTACTCAATAGATGTTTAAGTGCTGCTCAAATTGGGTTTATACTTTGTCATTCATCGTGATTTCGACTTGAATGTTTGAGTGCTGTTCGAAATCGGACTATACTCTGTCATTCGTTGTGAATCCGCTGGATGTTTAAGTATCGCACTTTGTCATTTGTTGTGAGGGTTGATCTCGTGAGTTATCGTAAATGCTGTATTAAGTTAATTACCTAGTTTGTGTGCAAATTAGGTTAAGAGGATAATCAATAGGCTAAACTCTGCCCGTATAAATCTACAATTGAAAACAAGGTAGCATCACCTGGAGATTTTAAGGTACGGATAGGGTCCTTCCTTTCGATTTATGTCGTTTTTATAAAAGATCCTTTCTTTCGATTTATATAGTTTTGATATAAGTATATCATTCCTGATTTTAGATTCCGTATTAAGATTAAGTTATGAACTAAGTTATAAGTTCCGTACAGATAGAATCCTTCCTTTCGATTTACGTCGTTTTGATATAAGTATATCATTCTTGAGTTTAAATTCAGTATTTAGATTAAGTTAAGAAATAAGTTATAAGTTCCGTACGGATAGAAGTTCTTTCTTTTGATTTATGTCGTTTTCCTGATTTTAAGTTCCGTATTAGGATTAAGTTATAAATTCCGTATGGATAGACTCCTTTCTTTTGATCTACGTCGTTTAAATTCCGTATTAAGATTAAGTTATGAAATAAGTTATAAGTTCAGTACGGATAGACTCCTTTCTTTCGATTTAAGATTCATGATTTTAAATTCCGTATTAAGATTAAGTTATGAAATAACTTATAGATTTCGTATTAAGATTAAGTTATGAAATAAGTTATAGATTCTGTATTAAGATTAAGTTATGAGCTAAGTTATAAGTTCCGTAAGGATAGAATCCTTTCTTTCGATTTATGTCAATTAGGTACGTATAGAATCCCTTCTTTCGATTTATGTCAGTTAGGTACGTATAGAATCCTTTCTTTCGATTTATGTCCGTTGGGTACGGATAGAATCTTTTCTTTCGATTTATCATTTCTGATTTTAAAGTCCGTATTAAGATCTAAGGTATAAGTTATAAGTTCAGTACGGATAGGTTCCTTTCTTTCAATTTACTTCATTTGATACAAGTATATCATTTCTGATTTTAAAGTCCGTATTAAGATCTAAGGTATAAGTTATAAGTTCAGTACGGATAGGTTCCTTTCTTTCGATTTACTTCGTTTGAATATAGGTATATCATTTCTGATTTTAAATTCCGTATTAAGATTAAGTCATGATTTTAAGTTACGTATTAAGATTAAGTTATGAAATAAGTTATAAGTTCAGTACGGATAGACTCCTTTCTTTAGATTTATGTCCGTTGGATACAGATAGAATTCCTTTCTTTCGACTTATGTCCGTTGGGTACGGATAGAATTCCTTTCTTTCGATTTATGTCCCTTGGGTACGGATAGAATCCTTTCTTTTGATTTATGTCAATTGAATACAAGTTCCGTATTAAGATTAAGTTAGGAAATACATGTTGGAAGTTCCAAACATTTTGAAAAGGTTTTGTTTTACATCAGTGTTTTAGAAAGTGGTTTTCATTTCATACTCTAGTGGTTCCTTGTTAACGAGTCAAGGTTTTATCTTGTTCGTTTAATAAACCACATTTTGGGGACGAAATTGTCAAGATAGGAGTGATATCCATACCTTGGTGACTGGTTCCACTCTTTGATTATAAAACTCCTCACGTCTTTGATTATAGATTCCTTTGACAGTCCGTTCGATTCCGATTCTAATCATTTGATTAAGTTTTCTTATCATGCGATAGTTTTCTGTTAAAATTGTACTCATTATCGCATGTTCCAATATATGTTCCGTTTTGTTATGAAAATAAGTATTATAAGTTATGTGAATAAGACTATTTGTACTCTGTTACCCTGAGTATCGCTTCTCGTGGAGTGTCCCACGAGCATGTTGTTGTGGCATCAACCTCATGTGCTCCACCCGTGATGGAGAGATTAGTTCACGGCGTCTCTTAAGTACAAGTGTGGTACATATATTAGGAGGCGTATGGATCGAATCCTAGGATTTAAGTTTTTCAGGAGATGGATAACGGGTATGCCAACTCGCCATTTCGTGTGATAAGTATGCAGGAGTAGCTACCTGTGTATTGTCACGTTTTCAGTTTGCTCATGGGTACATCCGTAAGATATGATTATGATTATGTTTTGCATCATAACGTTTTCAAAATAAGTTACTTTCAGATATTAAATAAAATAAGCTTTTATTTTCCTCTATCCGCACACTGGGCAAAACTTTCCAAAATTTTGCTCAGACGTACGTTTTTGTGTGTTTTCTTCTTTACGTCAGGTTATCAAGACAATCTGGGACGGGATTTGGAAGAGTGCTCGAGTGTTTGAAAAAGACGGTAGAAATAATTGTACTGGATTAGATATCTTTCATTAAGTTGTAAAGCCTTGTACTGCATTTAAGTATAAATGGAATTATGTTTTTGATCTGACTACTGTTATAGTGACACGCCGGCCCGTTCCGGGACGGGGTGTTACACAAACACCTTTCAAAAGTCACTAGATGTCATAACTAAGATCTACGGGAAGAATGTTGCGTGACTAGTATGTGTAAGTATATTTTTGCATATACATAACTAAAAATGCTTACTTATTTATATACTTTTACATTCAATGTTCTAAAAAAAGTTGAAACAAATACAAGATTTGATTCCTATATGTGGAATCTCATAAAAATTAATTAGGAATTAACTACGTGTGTTAGGTATAAGACTATGGGGTATGGGGCGGGGATTTGGGCGGGGGTTGGGGGAAAACGCCCAAGCCACCATCCCGGGTGGGCTTGGGTTGGGGCGTGGCCCTTGGGGCTTGGGTTTCAAGCCGGGCGTGGGGCGGGTCTAGCAAGCTGACATGGCGGGCTGTGAATGGCCAAACCAAACTAGCCGTTGGGGGTTTTTTTTTATTTTTAAATTTCCTTTATAAATACCTTATCATATTTATCATTTTTCTCACACAATATCAAACACATAAAACACAATCTTGCCATGAGTTCTTCAAGTTATACTGAATCGTTATCATCATTTGACGATGGTGCGGAAATATTTCTACAAACGATCGCGACGGTGGTGAAAGCTATCGTGGAAGACGAAGAGGAGGAGGAAGAGACTCAACAACCTAAACACAGGAGAAGATACATCGCTCGTGAACGGCACACCGCTAACAATTTGTTGGTAAGCGATTACTTCTCAGCGGAACCTAAGTATGATGAAAAAATGTTTAGGCGTCGTTTTCGTATGAGTAGAAACTTATTTTTAAGGATATCTAGAGATCTTGAGGAGAAGTATGTTTATTTCCAACAAAAACCCGATGTAGTCGGGCAATTAGGATTTAGTACGTGGCAAAAGGTCACGGCCGCACTTAGGCAGTTAGCGTACGGCAATAGTTCGGACATTATGGATGACTATTTAAAAATGTCTGCACGTGTAGCTAGAGAAAGTCTTCACAACTTTTGTTCGTGTATTCTAGAACTTTATAGGAAAAGATATTTGAGAAAGCCCTCGTTCAGTGACATGCAACAATTATTGGAACATCACGCAGATTATCATGGGCTACCCGAGATGCTAGGTAGTTTAGATTGTATGAAATGGGCTTGGGAACTTTGTCATACCCAATGGCAAGGCGCTCACACGAGTGGATTTCACGGGAGTCCAGCCATCATGCTTGAAGCGGTTGCGTCCCAAGATCTTTGGATATGGCATGCGTTCTTCGGTATGCCAGGTTCACATAATGATATTACCATCATAAACCACTCGCCCCTTTTCAATGATCGGGTAAATGGTATAGGACCCAAAGGAACTTTCTTTGTAAACGGGGTTGAGTACGTGTATGGGTACTACCTAGTTGATGGGATTTACCCAGAGTGGGGGGTTTTTGTAAAATCGTTCACAAAACACGGTACCACAGATCCAAAGAAATTAAAGTTTAACAGGGTCCAGATGGCTGCACGTAAAGACGTCGAGCGAGCATTCGGTGTTTTGAAGTAAAGGTGGCGAATATTGGCAATGCCTTGTCGACTATAGGACAAGGATCAGATTGGAAACGTGATGTACACATGTATCATTCTTCACAACATGATTTTGGAGGATGAAGGTAGAGCGGTCGTTACCTACTATGATGACGATGACCCCCAACCAGGTAACGTAACAGACCAAGATAAAGCGGCAAATGAATTTTTGATCAAGTAAAGGGATATACATCACAACCTTCGATCTGATTTGGTGGAACATGTTTCAACGATTCCTGGGTTCGAAACCGACGAAGACGACGAAGAATGATTGTTTTTTATTTTGATAATTATTATGTATGTTTATGTACTTATAAAAAAATATGTATGTTTATTATTAATGTAGTTATAAATATAAATATTAAAAAAAATGTTGATGTGGCTAGGCCACGCCAGCCCAGCCACGCCCAACCCAAGCCCCGCCATACCCCTTAAAACTTGGTTTTGGGTTTGTAATATTTAAGATCCACGTGTCAACTAATGCCCCAACCCACGCCCAACCCAAGCCCCACCATACCCCACGGTCTAAGTATGGATTCATGCATTGAATATCAATGTCGCGTGATACACTTTGTTTCTTTTTTCCTTTAAGTTTATACATGTATCCGAAATTTAAGTAGATATATTTTAAGACGTCGATAAAAACTCTGATAGACGTCGATAAAAACTCTGATAGCCGCAACAAATAAAATCTATCTTACTATCTATAGAAGGAGAAGTAGAGCTGATGTAAGTTTGCATATGTGTCAAGTAACTAGATATGCCACGTAATCTTTGCCGATGTCATAAATCACAATTTAAAATGTTAATATAATCTATCTATCTATATTTCAAAATTCAAAATAAAGTACAGGGTTTTTAATGGGCGCTCAAAAATATAAACTCCACATATATCTGCACATCAAAGGGAGAGATTCAAAATTCAAAATCAAATCTCTAAAATTTTGGCTGTCATTCTCTCTCAAGAAACCACACTTTCCTACTTCCACAGGTTCTCTCATGATTCATATTTCTTTAAAAAGAAACCCTAAATCAAAAAATGACCAGTGGTGCCGCCGACGATCTTGCCGGACGCGGAGGAGGAAAAAACTGCATCAAATCACAAGATATTGGCTCTGAATCTGCAGTCATTGATCAAGATGAAGGATTTGGAGAAGTGGCGTGAGAAGTGTTTAGGGAATTGCAGCTGTACATGGAGACAAATAGAGAAGATCTGAAGGTGGTGCTTGACGGCGTCGCCGTCGCCGGACTCGTCGGACACCTCCGTCAGTTAGGCGATCTGGCTGAGTAAGTTTCTAATCTTCTGTTGCTTTTACGTTACTGAATTTTGGATACTTCGAGTAGTTAGGTTAACTTGAATCTGAAATTGACTTAGCGGAAATACATGATTTCATGTACTGTTTATATTGCATATTTGCATCTCAGTGTAATGTTTAAATCCTCCGAGTATTTAGTAGGTTAACTTGAATCTGAAAGTGAGGAAATACATGATTTGATATATGGTTTATATTGTGTCTCAGTGTGATGTTAAAATCCTCCAAGTAATTAGGTTAACTTGAATCCTCCGAGTAATTAGGTTAACTTGAATCAGATGGAAATGGAATTGTTGTGAAGAAAATGATCACATCTCAACGTGTTGATCGAAGGGTTGTAAATGAACAAGATTCTCATCATCCTATTCCTCCTATTCATTCTTCATCTCCTCAACGTATAAACAGGTAAACAAGTTATTAAAATTTATTTATTATTATTTTTGTTATTTATTTTCACTCATATTTAGCTCAGATTGCTCTTAATCTTGTGTTTTCTTGATTTTGACCATATTTGCCCTTTGTTGATTTTTCTTAATTCATATTTTCACTTTGTTGAATGCATCTATAAAGCCTTCTGTTTGTGTGATTTTGACCAAGAAATTTGATGTTTTATGTATTTTTAATAAAGTCTCCACAAAAACATAGAAATATATTGGTTTTGTGGGCTGTTTCCTTGCTTTCTGATTGATTAAAGGGTAATCAACAGGAAGATTATGTCGGCATTATCATCGCCCGAAAAAGAAGATCGATATTACACGACACGAGGATCGACTGGACCCGGGTTCGAGGAAAGTAACAATAGCAAGAAGGTGTTAACAATGGATGCAAAGCAAGATAATAAAAAGATTGTTTGTCCCAAATTGTTTACTACATTATCAAGCAAAGAGAAAGAAGAAGACTTTATGGCAATGATAAGTACTCTGCACTTTAATTTGATTCTCTCTTTAATGATTCTGATGAGGATGAAGATCTTGTGTCTCATCATAGTCAAGTATAGTTGGTTAGATGATTAAGTTTTAACTGTGAATTTTATGGTATTGTGAATTTGTGATTAAGTTTTTACTATCTATCGTTCAAACAGTTAACTTTTTTTTAATAAGAACTTAATACTGAAAGAATACAAACTTGTGCAGTTGAAGCTCCCAGAACCTATGTGCCAAACATACCCTTTAAATTTGCAGAATTGCAGTCCTAAAAATGCGAAGTTTTTTAAATTGTCAACAAATAAATAAACTGACGTATGTATTGAAAATCGAAAAATATGGGTACCAGTATCGCTATTGAAAATACGGTCCTGTACGGTACCGGTACCGGAAAGCCAAAAGTGGGTAAGAATTCGGTATTGAAAAAACCGGTACAGGAAATTCAGTACCGTACCAAATGCTCATCATAACATTAAATTATAAAGAGGTTATCTTCCTATATAACAAGTTTGTTCTTTGCATTTTATATAACTTTTTAAAATTTATCTTTTATGTATTTTTTTAAACCTTAATAAGTTCAAACACTGAAACCAAACCGGAACTAAATCGTTAGTAACAACTCGGTTTGGTTCGTTTTAATTGTCAACGGCTTGAATCAAAAAATGTTACTAACCGTTTGGCCCGTGGTTTGACCTAAAAATCGTAAAAACCAAATCGTGAACACCCCTGATAAGAATAAGGTTTTTACTGCTCTTTGTCTATCTAAGTTACACTAAAATCTTTTGTTGGAGTTTCTTTATCATGTCAAGTCTTTACTTGCTGGTAATTTTCATTGGGTAACTACATGATTATCTCCTATTATTCATGTCACTAATACAAGGATATACTGTTGCAGGCTTTCGAGAAAATTATATTAGGAATGTATCTAGGTGACATAATGACGAGGGTAATTCATATGCTGTTTTTAGAATCTGATAGCTTTGGACCACTATTCTTTAAGCTGTCGACATAGTTCGTTCGTGTTAAGATACACCTCCATGTTTTCCAATGGCTTTTAATTACTTTTTGACAAGCTATGAAGTTACTTTCACCTGATATCATAAATTTGATTTAGTTTTTACATTTAGAGTTCTCTCTTATGGATAAACAATTTCGATCACAAAAAAATATAGCAGCGATGGATCGGCTAGACTTAAAATAACTTTAAATGGGTCAAATATGATTTTGTTGTGCGTACAAAGGAATGATAGTAAGGCCGACTTAAAGTTGTTAATAACGGCTGGCCGCGTTTAATGGCATCCAATAATAGTGGTGGTGACCTAACTTCCAGTCTCCGACGACGGCGGGCTAAGGTATCATCACATATCATTTTTTTAAATGATAAAAGATTCTGCTTCAAAATTACATTGTTTTTACTGTCTTGAGCTACTTGGTTGAGGTTGGAGCCATGGTAATGTGTGCTTGAACAATTTTGTTCCTAAATGCGGTGAACAGCTGATGTTTACTGACTACACAATGCTCTAATCCAGTAGTACCATGTGTGTGTGTGTATGTTTCTTGCGTTTTCTGGCGAATGAAATTTTCATAAAACACATTCATATGAGCAACGTCCTTGCAGGCATCCTGCACACGGTTTTCTTTCACAGAGCTTTAGGACTGGTACGTCCCAAAGACATTCATTTGGAGCTTTTTGAAATTACATATGTAAGTTATATCCGCATCACGCGTCCTTGGATGATTAATGCATCATTTTACATAAAGTCGGAATTATTCATTTCACTTAATGCTGGGACTTTATTTTTCTAGGTGCAATGTGGCGATGCCGAGCTTGAGAAGAAAGTCGATGAAAAGATTGACCAGTTCATTGACATGGTAGAGAAACACCCAAACAAGAAAAATCAGGTTTCATAAATCAATTTAAGGTTTCTTGTAATTAATGTTTTTTCTCTGTGTGCTTGATGTTAACATCTTGATTGATGTTAACGATGCAGATATGTTTATCTTTCTTCGAAGTAAAGAACAAACAAGCAACATGGTTTACTCACAAAGTCGAACGCTTATACTGGGAGCAGTGGTATATAAATTTAAACGTTGCTCAACACCCCAAACCACATTCTGGCAAATCGCATCATTCTAAATTAACTGTACACCCTGGAGGTATAATGGATTATTTTTTAGCTCTCTTTCTTTAAAATTTATATATATTTGTAGCATATGGTTTGATATTAAATTATACACAATTTTTACTATGTTACAGAAAGTGCATCGGACGAGAGAAATGCTAGGCGGGCAGCACTCGAGTCTTCTCTGCATGAAGTTTTATTTCAAATATTTAAATTCGTTAATGAGAAAAAAGATCACATTCCTCCAATACCAAATAAAGAAGGAGTCTCATTTCCCTATGAAATTACTATCTCAAGGTAAGACTTGAATTACAAACGGGTCGGGTCAAGGTCTAAACGGGCTGTTCTAACAATTATCAAATTGGTACGGGTCAAAATGGGGTTGCCTTGAAATGGGTCGTTTTAGGTGTATTTGTATCAATGGGCCTGTATAATTTAGTCTTTAACCAATAATATTGACTGCTGGCTTTATTTGTAGTTCATCGGATTCAGCGTTTGGGCGTCCGCCTCTGCCAAAAATTCCACCACCAGCGCCACCGTTGAACAACAGCATAAGGAGAGGCTATCCCCAAATTACTAAATTAGGGTTCTTTGTGGGCTTCACTCTCCTTCAGGTAGTAATAACATATAAAATATAGATTTGAAGATAGTAATAACATATAAAATATAGATTTGAAGTAATCAGTGCTTTCACCGATGAGTGGATGGCCGTAGTGCCCGGGAATGGTTGTTTTTCCGGTGAAAAAAAAATGGTGCAAAATGAAGATGGTGATGAGGGGCACAAGTGCTGAAGAAGTTAGTAGAAGGGTGTCAATTGTTGATGAAGAACAAATGAGGTGTTTATTGCCTTGAGTGTGCATGTATTGGATAATGTGAGTGTATATTATGTGTGTTTATGTAAGTCTATGTCTGAAGCCTGATGTGGTTATGGGGAAGATGACTGGGTATATTGGTGTAGTAAAAAACTGAAAGAAAGGACAATACTGAGAATAATAGGAAGCCAAATTAAGTTAAGGAATAACAAACATGAATAGGCATATGTGTAGTTAAGGGGTGATTCTATTAGGGTAAAGGTTCAAATAACAAGTTATTTAGCTGCTGTGGGAAATGAGTCTTATGTCTGTGGGGTAGACATGGTATTTGGAAGATAAGCAGCAATCGACAATCTTAGTTCAAGTAACAACATACAACAACAGTGCCTTACACCTTTACTTTTGGGACTTAATCGCCTCCAGGCACCTGGTTCTTCTTTAAACCAAACTGAATTTGAGCTCAATTTAATCTCATTTTATATATTTCTTTAATTAATTATTATTAGGGTTTAATGAGGTATGTGAAAATCTTATATAAATCTCATAGCATATGTGTACAATATAGAACCCTGGCTGGTGGAAAAGAAATCTATTCAAAATATCTCTAACAAGCTCTATACAAAATGACCATACTACCCTTGCATGATACTTTTAATATTAACTAACTATCAAATAATTATCATATTTTTAATTTTGTAACAGGTATATGAAGGTGACAGAAGTCTCACAAAGAACTGCAGGCTTCTTGGAACATTTGATCCCTCCGGAATCCCTCTAGCTCCAAGGTTTGTCTTTTCGTCTTAACGATATTGAAATCGCATTTGTGCTATGGAGGGGCTAAAACTCTCTTTTGTTAATCCAGGGGCACCCCACAAGGCCACAAATCTAAGTCACATTCGAAGTAAACACCAGTATATTAAACATGAAGGCAGAATACAATATGGGTGGCAAATTTGGAAAAGATCACATTCACCGATCAGAAGGGTCGGTTAAGCCAGAAAAGAGAGCATATGATTCACGAAGCCCAAGAGTTTGCTGAAGAAGACAAAAAGGTTAAAGAAAACATTTAAGCGAGTAACGGCTTGAAACTTATGTCTACGGCATGAAAAAATCACGTTGATGATAAAGATAAGTTAGCTAATAAGCTCAAGTCGGAAAAAAAGAGAATTGAAACCGCAACAACAGAAGCACTTTAATGACTTGATGATAATCAGTCTGCTGCTGAGAAAAAGGAGTATGACGAGAAGCTGAAAGAAGGGGAAATGTTAGTTAAAACATACTTATTTTAGTATGGGTCAAACCGTACCTGATCAAACTGACACACCACACATTCTGGTCCAAACTGACACACCGTATAAGCCTTCTGCTTCGGTAAGTTTTTCTATTCCCAATAAAGAAATCAGTAACTGGTGTGTGGAAGAACACAGTTAAGGTATGCGATTTTCTAAGATATGGGTCGACAAAAAATATATTTAGAAATTGGTGATTTACACAAAGTGAGTGTTTGTACATGTATAAGGACTTTTATGTGGTTTACGTTTTTTGCGGACCAGATTTAATAAACAAAGAATATTTGTGTTAGTGAATTGCGTATTGGTTAATAACAGTGTTGGTTTGGAATATATTGGTTTGGAACTAAATGATGTATTAGATAATATATTTTTAATTACTGCGTTTTCTGTGTTAGTGAAATTAAACATGTTTTGTGGGTTCGTTATGCTTCTCTTGTGTCTAAACTTAATCAGTCGACAAGTTTAATGTATTCTTAAGTATAATACGAACGTGAATTCATTAAATAATTTCACATCATATTTTACATATAAGCATAGGCTTACATTCAATGTTTACGATGTACCCGCGTCCATCGGACGGGTGTACACCTAGTACATATAATAAAAGAAACCACTTTGAGAATACTTGTCATCATATTAGGCCATGTCTTATGGATAATTATAATTTTAATTTAATCTCTTCTAATTAATTATAGATAATCCTCCTACTAAATATTATTTAGTTTAATTGTTACTTTTATATTTATCTATTTACTTCAAATTCAAACTTAGTTATCTAATTTGATATTAGAGTAAATTACGATTTTGGCCCATGTGGTTATATCACTTTTACCCTTTTAGCCCAAAAAATGAATTTTTTAACATCTGAGCCCTCAACGTCTTTTTTTCTAACCCTTTTGGACCCCAACGTCTTTTTTTCTAACCCTTTTGGAAGGGGCCAAAATGGTTAGAAAAAAAGACGTTGTGGGCTCAGATGTTAAAAGATTCGTTTTTTGGCTAAAAGGGTAAATGTGATATCACCACAGGGGCCAAAATCGTAATTTACTCTTGATATTAACTATATTTGAACGTTTTGTTTAGTTTGGTATCAAATAGATTTTACGAAACTTAAAATAAAATTAACTAACATTATTTATCATTTCTACATTTACAAGTTTTAAATAAATGGTTAAATTTATTGAGAGTTCGTTACATTTACAAGTTTTAAATAAAGGGTTAAATTTATTGAGACTTTGTTAACAACTTTTACTACAATATAATAATCTATTTATATCAATATAAATATATATTTATACTATACTATATAATAAAACATTGATGTGTAACACCTATCATTCATTATAAGCATTTATTTTATGATTTTTTCGCCTAACTTCCAAACTTATCTTATATTAATTAAATAAATAAATGAATAATGGGCTAATATTAAATTTCATCATACTTTAAATTTTGAATACCATTCTTCTATTTTTTTAATAAAATATGATTCTAAAATTTAAATTGTTAACTTAAGATATTTTTAAATAAAACAAATTATTTATCACAAAAACCAAACTTTGTATTAATATATGAAATATTTTTATTTTCATTACTAAAAAAAATATTATATCAATTTTATTACATAATTTATAAATCAATTTGTCGGAATTGGTACCAACATTTTATCACTCAAATAGATGTTGATTTGCTTCTTGAATAACATATCTTCTTTTCAAGAACCATCTTCACAATCGCCATTTCCATCGCGTATCGAGTATTATCCATTAGTATATTGAAAGATATGACTTTTTTATTATTGGTATATTTAATTAGATTTATTAAACCCGTGTAATACATGTGGTTTTTTATAAATATACTTTTTTTATTATTTACTATACAAAATTACATTTATTCGACCGGTGTAATAGATGAGGTTTTTTAAGATACCTGTCTAATAAACGAGATTTTTAAAGATATATTTTTTATTATTTGGTAAATAATATTACATTTATTCAACTCGTGTAAAACAAGCGGTTTTAAAGATATAACCTTTTTATTTAGTATATAAAATTATATTTATTCAACCCGTACAATATGGTTCTTATAGATATAACTTTTTATTATTTGGTATATAAAATTACATTTATTCAACCCGTGTAATAAAGGAGGTTTCTTAAAGAAGTATTATTTTATTATTTGGTAAACAATATTACATTTATTCAACTCGTGTAAAACAAGCGGTTTTAAAGATATAACTTTTTTATTTAGTATATAAAATTATATTTATTCAACCCGTACAATATGGTTCTTATAGATATAACTTTTTATTATTTAATATATAAAATTATATTTATTCAACCCGTGCAATAAAAGAGGTTTTTAAAGATATATTGTTTTATTATTTAGTATATAAAATTCATTTATTCGACCCGTGTAATACACGAGGTTATAACCTAGTATTTTTTTATAGTGTTAGCCTACAACTTAATTTTGATGGCTCAACCCAATTTTCCACTCAATTGGTGGGTAATTTACATTCGAGTGGAAGAATCTTTAGTATGACAAAGTCATCGGAACCTGATGCGTAAAGAAGCATAATAATTTTAGGGAGGGAAGAAGATAGGTTATAAAAATATACCTTTTAAACACAGCAACTTATTTTCTAATCAACTATAGGCAAACTTTTATTAACTATTAGTTGATAGTTGATATTAGAGTTAACTTTCGTTTTGCTCCCTGTGGTTTGGTCATTTTAACGGTTTTGCTCCAATAGTTTATAAATAACCATTTTTCTCCCTGGTCTTTCGAGTTTGTCGCCAGTTTGCTCCCTGACTCTAACTCAGTTAAAACGTTCAATTAAAAGTATGGGTATTTAGGTAGTTTACTCCCTGGCTCTAACTCAATTAAAACATTTAGTTAAAAGTTGCGGTAGTCGTGGTCGGCAGGTGGTGGTGGATGGTTGTGGATGGTGGTGGCCGGTAGAAAGAGTGGTTAGAAAGATATGGGACTAGAAAAGAATTACGTATATATATGCAAATAAAAAGTTATATGTTTATTTAGGTGAAAAGACTTATATGCTCTTGCTTTTATCTATAAAATTACCAAAATACCCTTCTAATTAATGGATTTTTTTGGATGGAGTTAGAGGCGGGGAGCAAAATGACGATAAATTAGAAAAATCAGGGATGAAAATGACTATTTTTAAACTATTGGGGCAAAACTGTTAAAATGACCAAATCACAGGAAGCAAAATGAAAGTTAACTCTTGATATTATAAAGATATTTGTGATTTTTAATGGTAGAGGAAAATTATTTTTTTACCCCTAAAATTAGTAACAACAGAAAAGGCAGAGGAAAAGTATTTAAGAATTTAAAAAAATGATAAAAAAAGAGGGCTGAATAAATACTTAAATGTTAATTTATTCAAATGTTTATTTAAATAATGGTTTCATTAGAGTGACTTATAAGTGCAAAAATCATATAAGCAAAATCAGGTTTATAATTTGTTCTAACCGTAGCTTCATGGCTTTCCTTTGAGCCAAGAGGTTTTTTCAGTTGTAGATTTTCTTCTAGGCGAGTGGGCCGAGCTATCATGTTTTGTTCTTCCGACGAAAGAATGGTTCATTTGTAAAGATGATCTCAGATATCTCAGATCTTTATTATTTAAAATAAAATAATTCAAACGTTAAAAAGTAACCATTTTATTTATTAAAAATAGAAAACTCACGTTCTTTACTGCTCAAAACAAAAGAATACAAGCGATAAAAAAGTAATCGCTTTATTTATTAAAAATTGAAAACTCACGTAAATTCATGACACTAAATTAAAGTGTTATATATTTATATTTATATTTATATTATCAACAACTACAAACCACAAAGTCGGCGTGTCGGCGGGAATAGCCCTGCCCCTTTATTGGGCTAAATGGGCGGCAAAGGAATAGTGTCAGGCAGCTGCCTGTCACTCCCCTATTAGCCTAATAAATTTATGATTTTATCCCGCTTTAAAATTACGATTTTGCCATCAGTGCAAAATTATGTTCTTGCCCCCACTTAAAAATAAATTTACGCTTTCGCTCCCAGCTAAATATTTCAATTTTTACCCCCGGTTAAAAATTACGACTTTGCCCCGTTTCAATTTATAGTTTTGCCATTAGTTTTTTCCCTTAAATTACGATTTTCCTATCAGTTCAAAATTATGTTTTTACCCCCACTTAAAAATAAATTTACGCTTTTGCACCCAACTAAAAATTCCAATTTTGCTCTCAGTTCAAAATTACGATTTTGCCCCGTATAAATTTATAATTTTGCCATTAGTTTTTTTTTTCTCACAGCCAAGTTACGATTTAGCCCTCAACTTAAATTTACATTTTGCCCATCATTTTTGTTTGTTTTCCTGGTGAAATTAAAATTTTGCTCCCAGTGTAAAATTACAGTCGTGCCGACAGCTTCCTGGCACTCCCCCGTTGGTCCATTTAATTTACGATTTATCCCCGAATTAAAATTATGATTTCGCCCTCAGTTAAAAATTACGTTTTCCCCATCATTTTAGTTTTTTTAGCAAAACTATAAAGGTTTTCTGTTTTAATAGGTTTACTCGATTTAATTTTTTTCGTGTCAAGGAGTCGCCTAACACTGGCTCATTAGTCTTAAAAAATTACAGTTTTGCCCCAAGCCCAAAATTACGGTCTTATCATCGTTATTATTATTTTTTTCTAGCAAAATTATAGTAGTCTTTTTTTAATTGATTGAGAATTATTCGGTCATTGCCCCGCAACGCGAACGGGACATCAACTAGTATAATACAAAGATGATGAAAAGAACCCTTTCATTGGTCATTGTTTTTTCTATTCTATTTTCAAATCTTTATTTCACTAATATATGTGTTTAAGCCCTTTGTTTTTTAAAAAGTTTTTTTTTAAATATATATTTAGTCCCTTTGTTTCTTAAAATGTTTTCTTTTTATTTGTTAGTTTTGTTTATGTGCGTGTTTAGTCCATCTACTTTAACCTTAGTGGTGCACATGTTTAATATTTCTACTTTTTTTCTTTTTAGTAATTAATCGTAACTTTTTGTATTTTGCTTTTAAAAATTCAACTTCGCTAATATACATGTTTAGCGCATCTGTTAAAAAAAACTTTTTTTATTGGTTGACTTTGTCTGTATGTGTGTTAAGTCTATATGCTTTAACTTTACTGGTGTACATGATTAGTCCCTCTACTTTTATTTGTAAGGTTCTAAAACCGGGAGACCTCACAGTCGGGTACATACATCAAAGCATAGTTCTTAATCTGGAACTTCAATAACATCGCAGCGGAAAACATACAATTCAATTTTTAAAAAGCTTTCATTTAAAAAAATATATTTTATTCCTTTGTAAATAGTATATAAGCATGCACACCAGCCCAAAAGAAATATTAAACTCATCTTAGCATGATAGTTAAGTCTTAATTAGCTACAGGGTCGGTAGGCGGCACGAGTCCAAATATGCGATTATAATTCTGTACACAAGACGTATGGCATTTGTTGTTTGGTATAGAGAATAATCTCATATTTGGGTTTGAATTGTATTGAAAAATTGTATTGTACAAGATTAGGGTTACACAAAGATGGTGTTTATATAGACCACCATATTACACACTAGCCCCTATACTATTTGTTTCCTTCTTTCCGACACTCCCCCTCAAGTTGAGTAGTGGGATCTCCAATACTTAACTTGCTCAAACAGCTACTAAAAGCGTTTCCGTTGACTGCTTTTGTGAGAATATCTGTGAGTTGATCTTTTGATGATATACACGGGAGCTCTATGATCCTTTCCTCCAGTTTTTCCTTGATGAAATGTCGATCTACCTCCACGTATTTTGTTCGATCATGCTGAACTGGATTTTCTGAGATTTGTATTGTAGCACGTAATTTTACTGGGTGTTGTCCTTTGGGAGAAACCAATGTCTTCTAGAAGTTTCCTGATCCAAAGAACTTCACTTAACCCTCGAGGTATGCCTCTGAACTCTGCTTCTGCACTCGATAGAGCGACTACCTTCTGTTTCTTACTCCTCCAGGTAACAAGGTTTCCACCAACCAAGGAGAAGTACCCTGATGTTGACCTTCGGTTTCCCTTTTCTCCTGCCTAGTCGAGGTCAGTGTAGAGCTCAACATTTAAATGTCCATTTGCTTTAAACAACACTCCATGGCCTGCGGTTCCCTTTAGATACCTTAGAATTCTCTGAGTAGCTTCCATGTGGACAACTTGCGGTTGGTGCATAAACTGACTTACCACTCCAACAGCATATGCTATATCAGGGCGAGTGTGAGAGAGATAAATTAACTTGCCCACGAGTCGTTGATACCTTTCTTTGTCTGCAAGCTCGCCGTTAAGTTCCATGTGAAGATTGTGGTTCACCACCAATGGCGTATCTGCTGATTTACAATCAATCAAACCAGTTTCCGCCAGGAGATCAAGGACATACTTCTTTTGGCAGATGAAAATCCCCCGTTTAGACCTGAGAACTTCTATTCCAAGGAAATACTTGAGATTCCCAAGGTCTTTCATTTCAAACTTTGAAACAAATTCTTTTTCAGCCGTGCTATCTCTTCTACATCATTTCCGGTGATAATCATGTCATCTACATATATGATCAGGCAAGTTACGAGGCCGTTTCTTCTTTTGAGGAACAGGGTATGATCAGCGTTACTTTGGTAATATCCGTATTCTTTCATGGCCAAGGTGAACTTTCCAAACCAGGCCCGAGGTGACTGTTTTAGCCTGTATAGAGATTTTTTCAACCGACAAACTTCCCATCTTTAAAACCCCCAGAAAAACCTGGAGGTGCTTCCATGTAGACTTCTACCGCTAAGTCTCCATGGAGAAATGCATCTGTAACATCAAACTGATGGAGAGGCCAATTCTTATTGGCTGCCACGGAGAAGAGGACTCTGATGGTGTCCATTTTTGCAACCGGAGAAAACCTCTCAGAGTAATCGATCCAATACGTCTGAGTGTACCCTTTGGCTACAAGTCGAGCTTTGTATATTCCAATAGAACCATCTGGTTTACACTTAGTTGAGTACACCCAACGACAGCCAACTGTTTTCTTTCCTTTTGGGAGAATGCACTTTTCCCACGTATTGTTTTTCATAAAAGCTTGCATCTCTGTTTCCATTGCTTCTTTCCAGTTCTTCTTACCTTGCGCTTCCTTTATAGAGCCAGGTATTTGTTCGGAGTATAGAGAGGTGACAAATGCTTTCGCACTGTTAGATAAGTTCCCATTAACAATATTAGCTACAGGATACCTTGAAGTTCTGGTTTCCCTCTCGGGCGAGTATCGTTTTGGAGGGACCCCTCTATTGGCTCTAGGAGGGAGAGGGTATATTCCGGTTGTCTCTGCTGCAACTGGTTCCACATGTTCAACGACTTGTTCAACCTCTTCCAAGTCAGGTTCACCCTGTTCCACATCTGGCTCAACCTATTGGCGACAGTAACCAAGATTAAAGGGATCCCTATAACTGGCGACAATAACCACCACTCTCTCTTCGAAAAGCAAACACACAATCAAACACACCAAACCCTAACCCTAACAATCAACGCTCACTTTCTGATGAACAACAACAACAGCGTCAACAACAACAACCAACTGCACGGCAGAGGGTGATACGGCAGCGGTGGTGGCTATAGACACAGCGGCGGTTAAAGAAGGGTTTCTAGGGTTGGGTTATATGGCTGATGTGCGGCTGAAACAGAGTGTGCGACGGCTCAAGAAGATCAAAGATCACAGGAGATCACAAGAATGTTGGGAAAAATTAGGGTTCGTCTTTTTTGGTGTGCGGCTGAGCAGGATAAACAGAGTTATCTACTGGTTTTCCGGCAGGTTCGATTCGGAGTTTGTTTTTTGTTTTGATTTTGAGGGTTTTTTTTCTGGTTTAGAGTTGAATTGGCTTGGATTTGTTTGGTTTGGTTTGGTTTGGGATAAACTGTAGATGATGAGAAAAGTTTCAAGAATCAGAAACACTGCTCTGATACTATGTTGTTTGGTATAGAGAATAATCTCAGAATGGGTTTGAATTGTATTGTACAAGATTAAGGTTACACAAAGATGGTGTTTATATAGACCACCATATTACACACTAGCCCCTATACTATTTGTTTCCTTCTTTCCGACAACATTAAACTCTCCATAATTAATATCCGAACCATCTCGCAACCTGACCTCTATCCCAAGCCAAGTTACTCCTTAACTATGCCAAGTAGAAACATGAGAGAGAATGGCGGTGTGTGCTAGGGTGTTAAATTAGTAAGAAGTTCATGCATGGAATCCCATGTATCTTTCTTTTCTTTTTATTTCTTTTTACAAGACCACATGCAAACACACACTTCCATTCATTGCAAATGCAACACACTCAGTACACCTACTTAACACACCCTCTTGATAATATACCACACTTTCAAACACACACCCGTTATCCACATCATGCGTGAGCTGTAGACTTCCACTAGTTTCCTATGCAATTTACAACCAAGGAATGAGGGTTTGTTTCGATCAAGCTACCGGTAGAGAAACGAATTATAGGCGTGATAGTTACCTGATGATCGAAGAAGGAACCAAGAACCACCTGGGATCGATTTGTTAATCAAGAATCACTCCTTAATCTTGTTTCTTCTTTTTGCGGCGGCAGTTGTAACGGGTGGTCGATGTGGTATCATATAATAAGAGATGAATTAGTGTTAAAGTTACACAAATGCACTCCTATTCCAATTGTAATCCATATTAACCCACCACTTTCTTAGTGCATAAGTGGTTTTGACACCATACTACATCATACACTAATCGTACAACACGATAGTCGGGGAGTTACATTATTATTCCTTTTCGTATTTCATCTTCTAGTCTTTTCCACTTCCTACTGTGATGAACCAACCCAGAAAATAGTGATCGTTTGCTATTGGTGTACAAACGCTACTATTCCTGAACTTTAATAAAGTTACTCTATGATGAGCATATTTTTACCAATGTTTGAGATCCTATTATGAGTAGTACATTCAAATAACCAAAACCCAAGTGTACATGTTATAAAACTGAGAAATATTCCGTTTAGCGCCCCGCAACACGGGCATGCCATAAAACTAGTTTGAAAACAAAAGTGATTTACAAAAAAATATCTACTAATATGAGTGATTTTTCTTTATTTCTAATAGCTTGTCTATTGTAATTATTTATTTTTATCTTTTTATTTAGACAATCTATGTTTTTTTTTCAATCAACTCACTATAGTTTTAGACAATCTATGTTTTCTTAATCAACTCATTATAGTTTGTATTTTTGTTCTTCAAGCAACTTATAATACAGTTCCATTCTTTTTATTTGCAATATTCATTGTACTTGTTCGATTAGTTTCCCATAAATTTGTCGTTTATATCTTATTTCAAACATGTTTTTGGATTTATTCCCCTTGATATTGATTCAACTATTCTCATTCGAATTGTCGAATTTAATTTTGATCTTTTCTCTGTAGAAAAAAAATATAGGTTTAGATTGGTGAGGAAGAAAACCTACATGCAAAAGTTTGAGTAGATGCATACGATTTTTTATAAACAGTTCGATTACTTTGGTTAACCGCCAATTATAGTGAGATATTTTATTCACATATTTTAAAAATTACATGCTTTATGTAAACTGGATTTTTTTTTTTTTTTTTTGGACAAATGAAAGACTCGTGATACAATAACTAAAATAAATTTTATGCATCAAAATGATTAAAAACAATAGGTTTATTTATTAAGTAGCTAAAATAAATTTTATGAATCAAAATGAAGGGTGGAGATACAATAGAAATTTTATTTGGCTAAGAAGGCTAGGAAGTGATCTTGACCATCCATTTAGTTAATCAAGGGCTAAGATTAAATGATGGAAATTGAAGGGAAGAAAAGAGGCGCGTGAGTTTGTTTAGGGGTATTCTAGTCAATGCAAGGCAATAGTTTCTCTCTCCTCCAATTCCCTCCCATTTTTTAAACGTTAATAACTCTTTCATACGACTTTTTTTTTTTATAAAAATTGCACCAAAAAAACGAGCGTTTTTTATCTATAAAACGAATATACTATTGCTATATTTTCAAAAAAAAAAAATTAAAAACCAGTTGCGTAAAACGCAATAGAAAAACCCTCAGTTACGTAAAACGCAATGAAAAAAACCCCCTAAAAAATGACATTTTTCTAAACGCAATGCACAAAAAACACAAAGAAATGTCTTATTTGTAAAACGCAATGGCCAGAAAACACAAAGAAATGTCTTATTTCTAAAACACAATAGCCTAAAAACTCAAAATAAAATGTATTTTCTAAAACGCAATGGACTAAAAACACATAAAAATGTGTTTTACCTAAAACGCAATGCACAAAAAACACATACAAATGTCTTATTTCTAAAACGCAATGGCCAGAAAACACTTAAAATGTCTGTTTTCTAAAACGCAATGGACTGAAAACACATAAAAAAGTGTTTTACCTAAAACGCAATACACCAAAAACACAAAAAAATGTCTTATTTGTAAAACGCAATTGCCATAAAACACTTAAAAATGACTCATTCTAAAACGCAATTGCTTAAAAAACAAAAGAAAGTGTTCTCTGTAAAACGCAATGGACTGAAAACATCTAAAAAAGTGTTTTACCTAAAACGCAATGCACCAAAAACACTTCAAGAATGTGTTTTTCTAAAACGCAATGGCCAGAAAACACATAAAAATGTTTTAGTTCTAAAACGCAATTGCCTAAAAACACCAAAGAAAGTGTTCTCTCTAAAACGCATTGAACCATGACAATAGTTTTGTCTGTGCTGTGAATTGTCTGTGCTGTGAACTGCCTGAACCAATGCAGTTTACGAATGCAGTTTCCAGAGGCAATTTACAGAAAATTAATTTTTCTGATGCATTTTTATTACAGAAAATTAATTTCTCTGCCCCTTGGACCCCGCCAGGGGCTGCCGCCCCTGGGACCCCGCTACCAGGGGCGCTGCCCCCGGACCCCCGCCAAGATCGTAAAACGCAATGACTAAATCAAAAACCCAGATCGTAAAAATAAAATTAAAGAATTTCTTACATGGATCGAAGTGATTTCTTCAACAATTGACGAATTTTGAATGATTGAAACACTTATCAGCGCTCGAATCGAACGGATCGAGTGATTATCTTCAAAATCACCGGAAAAAACGAGATTTTGTATGAAATTAAACTGGGTTTTCTTCAAAAAAGCTGAAGAACACGTTGATCGGGTGTTTTAATCATTAATTGGTGATGATAATCGCACTATAATGTAGTGATTATTGAGATAGAAAGTGAAGAAATTGTTGAAGGTGGTGGGTTTTGAAAATGGTGGGTGTTTTGAAAAGGAAGAAGAAAGGGTTGGATTGACTAAAATACCCTTTTTCTTTATTTTAAATGTTGCCACATGTCATAATCCTATTGCTTCCTACACTTTCTAGCCAAAATAAACTTTCTATTTGATATTTTCCCTTCACATATTTTAAAAATTACATGCTTTATGTAAACTGGATTTTTTTTTTGACAAATGAAAGACTCGTGATACAATAACTAAAATAAATTTTATGCATCAAAATGATAAAAACAATAGGTTTAGTTATTAAGTAGCTAAAATAAATTTTATGAATCAAAATGATTAAAACAATAGGTTTAGTTATTAAGTAATAAAAATATTAACCTTCTTTTGTTAAGTAAATAAATATTATATTTAAAAGTTTACAAATAATGGAATTTAGCCGGTGTTGTTTTCTCGACAAAGACGTGGTAGTTTGGGGTTTCTATGTGAACGCTAAAGAAACATGGACAAAGTTTGATTAGTTGCTTTTTAACAATCCACCACTTGTGGTATGGGGATAGGTGACCAGGGATCTCTAAGGCTACTTGGTATGGGGTTCGTCCCCATTCCGTCTTGTTTCGGCGACGGAGGGAACACCGTGCCGCCCCCCCACGTCGCGTCGACTTCTCGCCGTTTGTGACGGTCCAAAATGGTGGGGCCCAAGACTAAAGTAACCGTTAAAAAAAATTTAATTTCTAATTTAATTTATTTATTCAAACGGTTATAATTCAAAAAAACACCCAAATCACTCCCACTTTTATAAATACTCACCTCTTTTACACATTTTTTCACAACTTTTCACCCACTACAATCTCACATTTTATAACCCCTCTTCAATTTTTATAAAAACTCATATATTTTTATACAATTTTTTACCCGCTAGTACCCCATCTCTCTATAAAAAATTATCATGTCTTCACCACCTTCTCCTATTTCTTCAATTTCTTCTATGTCTTCATCGTCTTCGTCTGCGTGGTATTCATCATCTTCGGAAGAGGATGGTATTATGCACAACATGATTATGAACGCGGCTCAGGTCTTCATGGCGGGTGCTGAATGGTCGTCCCAACGGCTAACAAGACGAGCAAAATATAACCGAGACCAAGAAGGTATTTTTTTTCCTTATGTTTTATATAGATTTGAAAATGTATTTTATAATTAATTTCATTTACGTTTTAAATTTATAGCCGGCAACGATAAACTAGTAGCCGATTATTTTGCCGACGAACCCGTGTACCCAGCCGAGATTTTTCGTCGTCGGTTCCGCATGAGTCGTCCACTGTTTTTACGTATTGCAAGCGACATATTAGGATGTCTGAAAGAACCGCACGTCGATGTTTGCACAAGTTTTGCGAATGGGTTGTCAAATTGTATAACAAGCGATACCTGCGGAAACCGAACGCAAACGACGTTCAAAAATTATATCAAGCACACGAACAGAGACATGGTTTCCCAGGAATGCTCGGGAGCATTGATTGCATGCACTGGCCGTGGCAGAACTGCCCAATTTCCTGGCAAGGTCAGTATACTAGGGGAGATCATGGACATCCGACTATTATTCTAGAGGCGGTTGCGAGTACGACGAAAACGCGTCTACTGGAAATTCTGTTCCAGTTAGTGCGGAACAACAAGATTTGAACATGTTCGCTCTACGTAACGAGTACACACATCATAACCTACAAGCGGACTTGGTGGAGTACATTTGGAACAACGCTCAAAACGAACCCGGCCACGACATGGAAGACGAAGACTAATAGCTTATTTTAATATATTAGGATATTTTTAAGTTTATTTTTTTTAAGTTTATTTTTTTATAAGTTTATGTTTTTTTTAAATTTATTTTTTTTAAGTTTAATTTTTTTTAAGTTTATGTAATGTTTTTTAATATTAATGAAAATATTTTGTTACTTTATTTGTTAAAATGTTAAAAAAAAAGTTGAAGATTAAAAAAAAAAAAACATAAAAGTGGTGGAGGACTATGACTAAGACCATCCTCCCATGCCCTCTAGTTTTGGAGGATGGACCATCCTTGGGAGGACTATGACGTGGCGCCTACGTGACGGATCATCCTCCAAGGATGGTCCATCACCATACCGAGTAGCCTAATGAAGACTCAAGTTCAATATCTATTTGTGTCACTTTGTTGGATTAGGCAATGATGGATAGAGTTTAGCATTCTTACAGAGGTGTTAGGTTCTATCCTAAGACCACCCGGGTTTTCGCCTCATCGTGTGTTACGTCAGAGAGTGTCCAACTATTGTGGTGGCACAATAGCTGTTAAGTGGCAGTCGACAATATGATTTCCCGGGGAAACGTCTAAGCCAAACTCTGAACCCAGCGTGAGCCTAAAACATAGCCTGGCCGAAGTGAGTCAACGAGACTCTCCAATTTAAATAGTGCGATAACCTAATACAAGAAAATCGTTCTAAATAAAAGCTAGCTTTTAACATTAAGAAAAAAAATAAAGAAATAAAAGAAAATTATGAGTTTTAGCAAATATTTATAACTCACCTATTTAAGTAAACATATTTCCCATCAACACTATTTAAAGAAAACGTTAAATATATAAAGAGAGTTCTAGGCAAAACAATTACAATTTTTTTTTCAAGAACAAAACTAACAAATAACCATTATTTTTTTCATTCTAAAATATAGAGTTAAATGCTTGGTTGGTCCCTGTGGTTTTCAAAAATTGCAGACTTGGTCCTAATGGTTTACTAATTACACGCTTTGTCCCAAAAGTTGTCAAAAATGCACTCGGTTGGTCCCCAACCGTAACATCAGTTAAATATCTCAGTTAAGTCCATGTTAAATGACCAAAATACCCTTGCTCATTAACAAAAGGATTTCAACACCTTTCTAACTTTATAATCATCTTCATCACCATCATCATCTTCTTACTACTATGTTTAACCCACCACCATCTCACCCACCTCCGCCACCATTTCGTCACCTTGTTAATCAACAACAAAAACATCAAAATCAGCGTCCATCGTCTTCCTCATCGCGTTAATCATCATCCTCATCGTCATTTCGTCAGCGGCGGGTCGCCGGAAAGACGACCAGCGTCGATCGGACCCAGGAGAGATCGAGAGAGAGGAGATGGGTGTGTGCTCATTTTTGTAACATTTTTCATAAATACAGAAAATATACATTGCAAATACACAAAATCGAGCTGAACCCTCCCCAGGACGTGGTAGAGGGATGTCCTGGAGAAAGGTAATCGGAAGATCAGTGTGGTGAACATCTGTGGTGTGTGGGGGAACCAAGGGAATATCAGTGGGTACAGAAGCAGGTGCTACTGGAGGTGTAACAGGTAACACAAATGGTGGGTAATCATCATCGTCATCGATCCACCCGTTACGGGTGTCGGCGTAACGTGGATCTATATGAGTAGCAAAAGGTGCACGGTCAAACAGTACCGGCACGGGATCGGGAAATGGTGCCTCAACAACAGGATCATCTATCAAGGGTGGAGCAGCAGCGAGAATATCAACAGCGGGTATATCACCAACAAGAGGTGCAGCGGCTGGTGCATCCTCATGTACAGGGTCATGCTCTAATGCAGGGTCAGGAGCAACTACTGGCTCTCGGGCCACAGCAGGCTCCGGGTCAACAAGATCCATATCGAAATCAGCAGGGATGTCAAGCAAAGGGTCAATAGGATCTACGGGCGCCTCTAGGGGCTGATCCATGTGAATAAACTCAATATCGCGATCAGGGTCGAAGTCAGGGGGAAAGATCGGCTCAAAAGCGTCATCGACCTCGTGGTCGAACTCGAACTCGTGTGATGGACCAGGTGCAGCTGACATCGCTATGTCAGGGTCAGAAGAGTGAGACTGCACACCATGGTCGTGCGAATATGCAGATGCCACAGACTCCAATGAGTCCGGGACAGGCGAACCAACAGGAAGCTCCTCTACAGGGGCCTCAGCGATGGGAAGAATAACGTCAGCACCAATAGGGGCCCCGCCCTCATAGTCAGCCTCAGGCGGATCCTCCTCAAACAGACCGATGTCGTCGTCAGAAACGACAGCGAGTGGCATATCAACTACTAGAAAAACAGCTAGCGGAATGGGAGCAGGGATCACCGCAAGTGGTAAATCCCCGGCAGGAAGGCCATCAGCAGGCTCAACTCCGACGTCAGGCAGCGCGAACGGCTGGAAATCATCGTCGTCCGTGCTGATGGTGTCTGATGTGTAGACCTCTCGCTCTGACGGAATCTCGTCATCTGACACGATCGCCATGGGGTCTAGTGTGTCTGATACTTCTGTGTCTGATGATGAAACCATGACGTCTGTAACACAATCACATATATGCACATATATCAATCATAAGGTCAAATAAACATGTTAGCCACAATAAAGCAAACAAGTAATCATCCTAGTCTCCTAGACTACCCTCCCAGCCTCTCAGACTGAACCTCCTAGCCTCTCAGACTAACTCCCTGGTCTCTAAGACCAACCCCCCAGTCTCTAAGACTAAATCCCTGGCCTCTAAGACCAACCTCCCAGTCTCTAAGACTAAATCCCTGGTCTCTAAGACCAATCCTCCCAGTCTCTAAGACTAATTATCCCCAGCCTCTAAGGCTGATCCTCCCTCAGTCTCTAAGACTGATCCTCCCTCAGTCTCTAAGACTGATCCTCCCTCAGTCTCTAAGACTGAAATATATAAATTTTGAAAAAGTGTATTTGTGCCTTTTATTTGTAAAAATGTATCCTGGATCTGGAAGTTTTAGTGTATGCAATGTAAAAATGTTTTCGTGAGAGCCCTAGTGATCATAGTCTAGACTCGAGAAAGAATCCTAGTTCGCTATGATCGATGCTCTGATACCAAGCTGTCACACCCTGGCTTTGCGGAAGCGTGGGTTTATTTTGGTGTGACTTCTTAATACCATAGCACAATCACAACCATGCTATATGAAAATAAAACCATGATGTTCATCCATTCGACAAGTTTTAAAAGTTACCAAGACAACATTGTTTAAAAGTTGACACATGAAACGAATTACAATCATGACATAATTAAAAACTTGTTCACGAGACACATCCAAAAGACATGAATAAAAACACAGTTTAAGACTTGTGACCCGTCCAGGAAAAAGTCACATTTCCTAAACTCGGACGACATCATTACTCCTACGCAGGTTGTCGACATTGCATACCTTGCCAGATCCCCTAATTTCCTGAAATACATGTAGTTTGAAAAATCAACAAAAGTTGAGCGAGTTCATGTAAAAGTGAGTATGTATAAACCTTTGTAATATGTCTGTATGTATGAAAAATCCCTGGTATGTAGCAATTAAGGAAAAATAGATCACCATTGGGTTGCAAAGCCAATGATATGTGTGAAGTGATGCAGGAAGACTCAAACCTAGCAGATTTTTACGTCGGGCTCAAAGTCACCCCATGGTCCGTACAGTGGACTTAGGAGCTGGGCTCGCTACACCCAAATAGATCTACCGCTCTTGACCCTCGGTCCTACAATGAGGCAATGAGGATTAATGGCCCCAAGTAAAGCCTACCCACTCGCATGATCTAAGTAGTATACCCTCCTTAAGCTAACCATACCATGTATAATAGTGTCTGTAAATATTGTAACATGTATTCCACCCCCGAAGTATAAAAACTGAAAACAGTTAAGAGAAAAGGGGGACATGAACTCACTGAAGTGCGTATCCCGAAACGTAAGTCTCCAACTCAACCTGCTGCGTGACGACCTACACGTACTAATGCCTATTAGACGGATGACCGTGCCTTGGCTTAGGGTTTAATGTCTTTGGAGAAATAGTTAGGTAACTATTCCGTATTCACACTTCTTATTTATTTTGTAAGTATATTCCTTCCCAAGGATGGGGGTTTTTATACATGTACGCGTTATAATTCCGATTAATATATTTTAAGTCCCACTTGAAAAATATATTTTCAATCACTTGTCTAAAATATTCTAACTCCAATATATATATATATATATATATTTCCCAAAAATATTATATTTTACCTCATACAATTCCAAAATAATACTTTATCAAAATATACATATGAGAGTATTTTCCGAAATGTACATAAGTTACATTTTAGAGTTCGCGTTGTAATAACAATACCGGTGTAACTTAAATATTTATTTGTGAGAGCGTTGGTATTATTTTGGAGTCGTAATTTCATGATACCCTCAAGTTATATTATTTTTAGGGTAATATCTAGTTCACATAATAAACAAACAATCACGCAAGCGTCATATTATGAAATATATATTCTAAATATATATTTATCGAGTTTTATTTACGAAGATCCACGTCCGGTACTTGGTAATTTTTGGAATAAAAATCATGGCGAAGTTTATTTTGAAAACCAAGTTAAAAATATAGTTGTAAACATTTGTTAGAAAATTATTTCTAAGTGTTATAATTCTAGAAAAATTTCGCCAGAGTTTCCTTTGTAAATGGAGGTGTCCACGCTTACTAGCGTATCATTTTCTTTTCAAAATCATTCAAACAATTTACCAATCAACATACAATCTTTAATCACTAATCTTGACAAAAATAAGACTAAATCACAACTCATGAACTTGAGAGTTTTCTAAGAATATGTAATAAATCACCAACACATTTAGTGGGTCTTGTTATCTTCAAAAATAGGATTAGTTTCTTGAAAGCTTTATTTTTAAAGAAAATGAAGTTTCACAACTTCTAAGAATGCCTTTAGTTCATAAAATAACCGGGTCAAGATTCACAAAAATATTTCTTTATGAAATTTCTTTATGAAATTTCTTGTTACAAAAATATTTCTTTATGCCTCTAGTCAAGATTCACAAAAATATTTCTTTATGAAATTTCTTGTTACACAAGTGTCTATACACTTGTTTAGTTACTAAGAATGCCTTTAGTTCATAAAATAACCGGGTTTTAACAAAACTAGTGTCCTTCACTTGGTTCTTCCGAAAAACCACTTGTAGATCTTTAGATCTACAAGTTTATAACCTTACTTTTCAAGAAAAATTATGTTTATTCAAGTTTCAAGTTCATGGTGGGTGGTTTCATCATCTTTCATATCTCTAACACTAACATCTTACTAGTTCATGTTCTTGAACATGATCTAGCATATCTAGATGATGATCCATCCAACTTTTACTAACAAACAACATCAAATAATCATAACTACACAAGATTTACATGATTTACACACATAACTTCTCTTTATCCACCCTTTAACACTTTATGTTTAAGACTTGTTCATGTTCTTTAGTGTTTCTTAATTTTTCACCATTAAATCATCTATTAACCACCAAAAACAAGATCAAGATGATGATTAGAAGCACTTACTACTAGCACAAGGCTAGGGAAGGAACAAGGCGTAAAAGCGGTGGATAAAAGGAAACTAGAGTGGTTCTTGAACTTCCGAGTGCACCAAGCTTAGTTGTTGGACTCCTTGCACCTTTGTATGTATGAGAATGGCTTGGACAAAGCTTGAAGGTGGTGGTAGTATGGTGAGGGGGTGGCGGCCGTGAGGGGTGTAGGAGGAAGAGAGAAAGTTGTTTGTTGAAGTGTTTGAAATGAAAGAGAAGGGTTAACTCTCATGTATACTTATAGACCAAATATTGTGAATGTCCAACATGTATTATGTCACTAACTCACCCAACATTGGCAATTAAAATAATCAAAGAAAGCAAGGGTGTGTCCCACCCTTGGGACCGTCAAAATGGGGGGGGGGGGGGGGTAGGGGTTGGGTGGTGATGATATAGTTAGGATCTAGTTGAAATCTAATGACATTTAGTTAGTGTAATAGTGTGTTGTCTAATATAAAGGGTGTTAGGGTGTTCGGGGACCCTAACTAGCTCAGAAAAGTACAAACAATGTATTTGGCAATATTTTTATGTTCCGGGTAAAGTCCGGTTGTTCGGTTGGATATTGATCCGTTAAAGTGTTAAGTAAAGCTATAAAGTGTCTTTTATGTTATTTTTAGTGACACAAATTATTCCCAACACTTTGGAAAGTATCTAGGACTATTTTACCAAGTTTTTGCACTTTACTAACATTGTTAAATGCTGAATTTTGGTTAACTAGTGCAGAATTCTGCACTTAATGTGTGTTTTAGGCACTTCCGGTCACTATAACTATCACCTAGTGACGCAGTTTTATGATCCTCACCTCCCTACACTCACTACTAGTGTAGTACTTTTATTCCCGACTCATACTAGCCTCAATATAGTGTCTGTCTAGGTGCTGGCATTGTCAGCATGTTTCCTGGGTTATCCGCTCACTGTGCTAACTGTGCTTTGTGCATCATGGTTGTCACTAAAGTTTGTGTGTAAATAATAGAGTGACAGTATAAAGTGTGATGCATGAGTATGTATGTAACAGAAATCAGTAAGCAGTTTAATCACAGTTGTAATCAAGCACAGTAAATAAGCACTAATTAAATATTAATTAATTTGTACGGATACCTGGGTTTGTGAGGGTTGTCACATTCTCCCCCCCCCCCCCCCGTTAGAGAAATTTCTTCCCGAAATTTTAGGCTTTGCTTCTAGTTGCAGGGGTCTTGGGAAATAAATGGGGGTATTTCTCTTTCATGCGATCCTCACGTTCCCACGTGAATTCTGGACCGTGTCTTGCATTCCATCGAACTTTGACGAGTTTGACACTACTCCTGCGTGTTTTGTTAACTTTCCAATGCGTAACCTCAACGGGTTCTTCAGTAAAGTGGAGCGTATCGTCAATATGAACTTCGTCCGCAGGAATGATCACTGTCTCCTGTGTTGGACTCTTTTTCAAATTTGATACGTGGAATGTATCATGAACACCATTAAGTTCAGCAGGTAGGTCCAACTTGTAGGCTACAAGCCCAATCCTTTGCAAGATTCTGAACGGGCCAATGTAACGCGGATTCAACTTCCCACGCTTTCCAAAGCGTGCCACACCCTTCCAGGGTGAAACCTTCAATAAAACCATATCCTAGACTTGTCTGGTCTAGTGATAGTATTGTATCTTGGGCTAGAAATAGTTTAATTAAGCTTTATACTTTTTAGTTCCAACTTTTGCACCTTACAATTTATGTTATGAAATAAGTGTCGCCCTTGTAAGTTAGTACCAGTTGCGCATTGGCATCCATTATTTGGATGAGGTGTCATAAAATACAAAATCAAATCGGATTAACGAGCTAGTAAGAAATCAAACATTAGTGTGGTGATATGTTTCCAAGAGTAGGTTATGCTCTAACTGATTTAACTTTGCAAAACTTCCAAATTAACATAAGAATTTAAGCCATATGTAAGTCCAGAGATCTTCAACCGGATATCACAACCATAATCAAGAGTGTGAAAAACTAAAAAAGTGATGAACAAGAACAACTGATTTTATTAAAGTTGCACACAAGCTCTAGGCTTGTCTAGTACAATATCGATCAAAGCAAGAACAATTAACAACCCCTAAATGACCTAGGTTCACCCTATTTATAGTTATATAAGGTGACCTAATTAAAAACTGGGCCAAGCCCAAACTGTCCAAACCATACACTCCCATAAGTATCTATTCAATCCCAAACCCCTAAATAATCAACCTACTACCAATCTATACAAGACAAGCGTAAACCTACTAAACTAGGCCCTTAAAATATCCCCTAGGTTTATGTTGTCTTGGCAAACCAATCACTACTTGTGTCTTTGTTTCTTCATTTGTTGAACATCTGGAATCTTGTTTCCAATGTACGGTCCAAACAGTTGTGTTTCAACCCCACCTCTCCTTCTAGACCACATTTTCAACTATATAATCCGAGCAACTCCTGTAGTAAACGCTTTAGCACATACTTCATATTGTGGATCACTCTGGATTTGAGATCTTCCAAGCAAATGGATATCATTTTCTCCAAACCGCATCAGCTCACGAACATCAGCAACTCTGAATTCTTCATTCTCACAAACAATAACCCCTTGACCTTAAACTGGATCATACATCCAAAATTTAAATTTGTGCAGACTGTTATCAGGAAGATCCTTGAGTAGAGGTATTGTTTTTGTTTGTTTCATTGGAGGCCACATGATAGTCTTCAGTGGCTGATTATTAGAAGGATCGATTACATCTTTATGCACCTTTACAAATGACTTCTGCAAGTTCATGTCTTTGAAGTTCACCAATGCTTGTCTCTGCAGCTTGTTATAGAAATTCTAACCGATCTTGGAGTTCGGATTTCTACACTGATCATGATATGGAGCCTAACTAAATTCACGCAGATCAATCGCAGTCCAAGACTCAAACGCACTAGAAGAGTTATAGTATTCCACTTTTCCATTTTCCTGGTTACCAAGAACAATCCTTTTTCATCATTATAAGCCCAACTCCTGATTCCAGTTCTATTCCCATATCGATCATACCTATCTTTTCCAGTAGTAACTACATATCGATTAGACAAATCTTGAAAACCAAAGTTTTTCTCACTACTCACATTCCTCATAACAACTTCTTTTTGTTTCATTCTTTGATTCACAGTGCGAGGAGGATCTTGAATATACTGATTTAGTGCTTCTTCACGTTCTTTATCCATCTGCTCCTTTTCAGCTACAATGTATTCCTTTCTCGGCTCAGCAAACTCTTTACCAAACTTCCCTTCCAACTTTTGTTTCAGATCCATCACTATAGCCGAAAGTGATCCCAGATTTGTTTCAAGATCTTGAATTTGCTGATTTTTGTGGGTAATTTCTTCAAACAAGCTCGCAATCTGCACATCTTTAAAGATCTTATCTTCTTCAAGAGTAGCGATCCTTTTCATTAGTACTCTAACGTCAACATCACCGAACAAGTTCTCATTATCAGGACTACTAGCAGGTTCTTGAACTTCCTCTTGAACATGTTTTTCTGCAGTAGCACGGTCCCTCACAGCTTTCTCTAATAAAGATGCTGCCCTAAGCACTTCAGCGTCGGAAGGAGTATCACTTGATCTTTCTCCAGTTTTAGCAGCAGGCATGTACATGGCAGCCTTTGGATTGGTCATGAATTCAATAAATACATTGCTCACAGGTGTTCCAGTAGCACTGACAGGCTAAGATGCCGTAATTATTAGTAGATTCACTTCAGGGCTTGAACTGGATACTCCGGTCATTTCACAGCTGATCCTAGGATCCCTTCGACTTGTTCAAATGTTATAGTATGAGGAGGATTCACACTCGACACTTGGTCTTCATTGAGTCTTTCTGCTGCTAGGCTCTCTGTTTCAATCTAGTTTCATCTTCACCAACATTCTCATTAACTTCCGCATCAGCCATAAGATTTTCTTCAAATGCATTCTCAACATTTTCTTCTTCACTCTCCACCTCAGTCGGATCTATGTTCTCAACAGGCTCTACAACTCTAGGTGGTGCATTAATAATTTGTACATCGTGTTCTTCAGGCACACTAGCATTGACAGGTGCTGGTACTTGTTCCATAACCTCAAGAAAAGCACCAAAATTTTCTAACGGTCTCTTATTCTTGTACAACACCTGAACATCTGTCCTTACTTGCTTTATCAATCCAAACCCCATGTGGTTCATCATCTTAGTATTGTAGATGCTGACAGTTTGTTGCAGTGACGGGTATTTGGTATCCAGAATCATTTAAAGGAACCTTGGGTACTTCAACAAGTACTTATTGTTTATCGAATTGACATTTGCAAGCATATCATCAAAGACGCACTTGGAATAATTAAAACTCTAGTTTTCAACTAGAGCTACTACTCCCGAAGTATTCTTGATTGTAAGAGTATCTACTCCACTTTTGTTACCGATGATGCAGACCAGATACACATGTACTAAGAATCTCCAGTATGGATGAAGTAACTTCTTTGTCATAGGAGGATAGGTACCCTCATAGCTCATCCTTTCCGAAACCGGTATAATCTTTTCTTTTGAATATTCAACCGGATCATCAGCCGCATATCCAAAGAGTAGAACATCCCTAATTGTCTGTTCAGTGATAAGAATCTCCTTGTTCTGGATCGTTGACTGAATAACGTTGTCAGTCTTCTTAGCGTTGGCATTGTTCTAGAATTCCCTGATCCAGTCATCTCCAACGATAGGATTTTCTCGTAATGCGTGTGCTAACCGGCAGGTATTCAGTCTCACAATCATCGATTTAAATTCTTCATGACCTATTGGAGGTTCTCCACTAAAACATGCAATATTCATACTCGTTTCAAAACCAGGAACGTGAACTAATTTATCAACGACCTTCTTTCTTGTATCTGCATCAAACGGTTCGGATTAGACAAATATCATAGACACACATTTAGGAAATTCCCAAGTTTGACCGTAAACTTGGTCAAACATTTTACCCACTGATCAATATTTTAAAAATTAACGTTGAGTTGAAAAAATAAACACTGATTAAATCAGATATTTAAAAAAAACATTCTCAAACTTCTTTATTTCAAAATAGATCAGGCCCACATGTTTAATGAACAAGCCCAGACATTCAAAGTGTACCGTCCACACATGAGTGTGTGGACTGGACATGTAACGCCCAGCGTTTCAACACTCGAGACGACCGATCATAATGAAAATGAGACTGCTTGAAACTTCTTTTGTGATAAACTATGTGTGAAACTTTTACTCTACGTGATGCTTTTGCGATGCTTCTCATATATGTATGAACAATGTGAAACTTGACTCTTGTGATGCTTTATATGTGAACGATGTGGTTATCCTAGATTCTTGACTCTTTGTGATGCTTATTATACATGGACGATGTGGTTATCCTAGAATCTTGACTCTTGGTGATGCTTTGATACTTAATGAACGCGAAACTATTTTGGCATGAACTCGAAACACGGTTTTACTCATGAAAGTTATGTAATCACATGATGTAATGATATCTTTAATATTAATAATGGGTACTCTCAATAATACGCAACGCAACGCTTAAACTTGCTCGCAAAATGAACCAAAGTCGGAAAACTATCAAACGAGAATCGGCTGTCCGAATGGACATCAGATCGGATGACCATCCGACTGGATGGCCATCCGACCGGATAGCCATTCGACCGAAAAGCCATTCGATCGCCTGCACTTCCCCACCGACTTAACCCATCCGATCGATGCCGTTCAATTGGAGCTGTCACTGTCATCTATAAATAGGATACTTAACCCTTCATTCTCACCTTTCACTCTCCCATCCGAGCACACGCACTCAAGTCACTCTCAGCCACTTTAATTGTGATTCAAGGCCATTTCGTAAGTATTTCTCCTTGAATCTTGTACAATCTTCATCTTTAATCACTTCCACACCATATTCTTCATCAAAATCACACGAACACTTCAACTTTTCCTCGAAAACCAACTGGTTTGGACCTCTTGAAGGTGGTTTCCACCCGGATGCTTATGCAAACTGTGGTGGAGCACCATTTAACCAAGACTTGTTCCAGATCTAAAGGATTTTCACAGTTTTCATACAAAATCTAAGGGGTTTTCACACCTTTTATACCAGATCTGACGGAACTCCACATGTTTTCGGCTTGAATCTGATAAACTTTCATGTTTTTCAACAGATTACCGAACTTTTCTTCAGTTTTCTACAAAACATTGGCAAAATTGGACTCGAACAGACTCTCGGCTCGTTTCTTAGTCGATAGTCGGCTTCAAAACTGATTTCCACCAGAGAAAATGGACCGATTGGCGGGTCAAACATGAAATATCACCGAGAACAGCTCATCTGTCCGAAGGGGTGGTACCCATCTGACCGAACGAGCCGGTTCCGGTGTGTTTTCGTTGCTTGACACGTCGTCACGCCGTCTCCATTAAATCTTTAACTCAGAAAATTTTACGAAACTTCACACACTGACCATCTGTTCGAATGGTCATCCGATCGGATGACCATCCGGCTAGGTGAACTGTTTATGATAACACTTGTTGTTGTTTTTACAGGACACTATGATCAAAACATCAAAAACTTTAACAGTTCACAAACACCCACTGTTCGAATGGCCATCCGTCTGGATGACCATCCGCTCAAATAGTCTGTCAGACACTTTGACTCGATTTTTGCACTGTTCGACACTCTGTTCCCGAGCGGGTCAGCACTTAGAGGACTTATGCTCTGTTCCCACATGCAGGCTGATCCAGCGCTCCCTTCGATCCAATTAGGTAATGTTTGGTTCTAAGCACCCACTATGACTATACTCGATCCCTTTTTGTTTTAATCACCTTTGGGATGCAACACATATTCTATATCAAAACACTTGACACTTGACACTTGAAACTTATTTGAAACATACTCTATCCGCATTAAACATGAAAACATGATACTTGAGACTTTTATGCTGTGTGAACGTTTGATTCTTGTGTGTAGCTCGCCTTAACAATTATAGCGCTATATGGGTAACGCACCGCTCTTTGAGTCTTGGGGAGTATTGTTAAGTTTTGATTCTTTTACCTCCTCTTCATTGCGACGAAGTAGGAAAGGCATGTTAACGCGTTGGAGACTTGGGTTATCATATGAACCACGTTAACTAGCATGTTGAAACTTGTGATATGTGTTCATGTTGGATATGAGTTTTATACGTTTAAAACTATTACGCTATGTATTCAAACTTGTATACTCGCCAACATTTTTATTGATTATATTTTAATACATGTTGCAGGTTGATAAGTTTGGACGTGAAGAAATCAAGCTAGGATGATACTTCGAAACTCATCTTAGAGAAACAATGTTCTGATACGTGTTTTGATCTATGTTTTGATACAATTTGTTGATTAGCTGGTGTATGACATTCTGATGCTTATTATGAAATTTTGATTAAACTATATTGTCACAATTAGTCATTATGGATTCTCTCGAGCAATCTGATTCGCTTAGTGCCACGCCCTGATGTTTCCGCCATCGGTTGGGGTGTGCCAGATTGGTATCAGAGCCATAATTATAGGGAATTAGGTAGAAATGCCTTGCTTTTGCCTAAGTCTATTAGGAGAAGTAGGAGTGCTTTTACCTAGTCTATAGTTCAGGAACTTTCTCATTATGTGCTGTTTAAAACTACTAGCCTTCTATCCTGTTTGATTCTATCTTTTCTTTTTGTCCTGTTAATATACATTGCTTTTCCTAAGGCTAACACAATGCACACTTGGATACTTTGAAGACACTCTTGAAACAAAATCAAAACGACTCATCAAAACAGGGGTGATTCCCACCTTTGATGACGACTTTCACTCAGCTATACTTTGTATTTCGCACGAAATTTGCCTCAAGATAGGAGTGATATCCAAACCTTGAAGGAAATTTCCATTTCATATTCTAGTAGGTCTTATCTCTTGATAAGTACCAACAACATGAGGGTACAATGTTACCAAGTTAGAGGTGAAACTCGCATCTTGATAACTAGTACCACTCCTTGATTTTCAGTCTCGTCAAAGTCTTGAGTTTTCCCAATCGATTAAGGATGTGTAGTAACCGGAAGGACAAATATCGTAGGCCTAACACCGATGAACGTATTTTTCTAGTAGGCTAAAACGCATTATCTTAATTCGAAAAGGGGCTCGATTTGCTTTGGTTAGTCGACGTTTCTCTACTCGAAACAATCCTGTGTTTTATGAGCCTCTCTTTTAGTGTTGTCTCGATTTTTATGTGGTTTTATACTTGTGATCCCGCTCGTTTTGACATTTTTTACGCACTTTGCACGTATCTTCGCAATATAAAACAATAATAATCTCTCGTGAACAAATTAAATTTATGATGCCTTCGTTATTCTACGTGATGCGATGTGAAACATATGTGCAATATGATACAAATTGAAACATCTATACGTTATGTACTACGTGATACGAATCAATTTAACAAAACATTATGATCGAGTCTCACCCGATTCTTTGTTGAATCTTTAGATGTCATTGAGTCGTCTTAACAACCCTCGCAAGAGATCTAAGGCCAACACTCCGAAAAAGATGATGCCTTTCATGGCTGATCAGATCGCACGAATTCTTCCCAAGATTGTCACTGAAATTCAGGGATCAAACACTCCACCCTCCTTTGTTGACTGGAAAGCAGTCCAACCTAATACAAACACTTTGTCTCTTGCAACCCAAAGCCTTTCACGGGCAGCGATGGGGTGACTGCAATGCTGGAATGGTTCGACAGCATTGAAGTTACTTTCATCAACAGTGAGTGCCCTGAACATCTCAAGACTAGGAGTGCTACTGGTGTCTTTCAGGGAAGGGCTTTGGAATGGTGGACTAATGAGAGAAACATCCGCTCGAATGATGAAGCTTAGGCTTTACCTTGGGCCGAGGTTAGGGAACTGATGATGCTAGAATTCTGCCCTCCCCATGAGCAACAAAAGCTTGAGGACGAGTTCTGGCATTTGAAACAAGTTGGTGATGACAATCTGGCCTATACTACCCGTTTTAAGCAACTCAGCATCATCTAGCCACATTTGGTGTCTACTCCCAAACACATGATCATGAAGTACATTCATGGGTTAGCTCCTTCCATGCGTGACTCCATTGAAGCAGCTCAGCTAGACAACATCGAAGAAGTTTACCGACTTGCAAGCTAGTCTGAACAACAACCGTGTTCGTGATAAATAGTTTGGAAGCCCTGCTCCCTCGAAACCAGCTAACCAGTGGCAACAAGGGTAAGAAACGAAAGTCTCAAAACCCTGCTTGCAATGCTATTGTGCCTGCTGCTACTCCAAACCCTCCTGCTCCAGAAAACACCAAGAAGTCGTACACTAGGATTCATCCCAAGTGTGCCACTTGCAACTATCATCACCCCGTCGGCGCAACTTGTCACCAGGGTACCACCTGCACTCGCTATGGTCATACAGCCCCTACTGTCGTCAAGTTCAGCAAGCACCACCAGCTCAGCCAGCTTAGCAGAACCCCAAACCAGCAACCAACGTGCGAGCCTGCTACAAGTGTGGTGATACCACTCATCTCCGTCCTCAGTGCCCCCAGTTGAACCAAGAGTAGCCGCAGCAGCAAGCCCCGCGAGGACGCACCTTTAACATCAACGCCAAGCAAGCTCAGAACGACAATGACGTCGTTAATGGTACGTTTCTTGTTAATGATCTTTATGCTTCGATCCTATTGGATACTGGTGCAGACAAAAGCTTTGTGTCCATAGAATTTGAATCTTTGTTAAACTATGCACGCTCTAAACTGCCTAAGTCGTTCTTAGTCGAGATTGCCGATGGTAAGTCTATTCAAGTTGATTCTGTTCTCCGTGATTGTTCCCTGACTCTTAACGATCACGTTTTCACTATTGATCTCAGACCCATGCAATTGGGTAGTTTCGATATCATAATAGGCATGGATTGGTTGCGTAAGAACCATGCTGAAATCGCTTGTCACAAGAAGTACGTTCGTCTACCTCTCCCGTCTGGTGATACTTTACACGTCTATGGAGACCGACCTTCTAGAGGTCTGAAATTGATGTTATGCACTCAAGCGAATAAATGCTTACGTAAATAGTACTTTGCCTTCTTGGCCCACATAGTGGAACAAAAGGGCAAGGGAAAGAGCGTAAGTGATGTTCCATTAGTGTGTGATTTCCATGATGACTTTCCTGAAGATCTTCCTGGTCTTCCTCCACCTCGATCTATTGATTTTTGTATTGATCTCATACCTGGTTCAACTCTGGTAGCCAAGGCTCCTTACCGACTTGCACCCTCTGAGATGCAAGAATTATCTAGTCAACTGTAAGAACTACTCAACAAAGATGGCATACGCCCAAGTACCTCACCTTGGGGTGCTCCTATGCTATTCGTCAAGAAGAAAGATGGTTCGTTTCGCATGTGCGTCGACTATTTTGAACTCAACAAACTCACCGTCAAGAATCGTTATCCTCTCCCTCGTATCGAAGACCTTTTTGACCAATTACAAGGCGTAAGTTGTTTCTCTAAAATCGACCTTCGATCTGGTTATCATCAGCTCTGTGTTCCCGAAGAAGAAATCCCCAAAACTGCTTTTCGCAGTCGTTATGGGCACTACGAGTTCGTGGTAATGCCTTTTGGGTTGACCAACACACCCATCGTGTTCATGGACCTCATGAATCGTGTTTGTAAACCTTATTTAGATCGTTTTGTGATAGTCTTTATTGATGATATTCTTATTTATTCGAAAACCCAAGCTGATCATGCACGACATTTACGCCTTATGTTAGAACTTTTACGTGGTGAATGCTTATACGCAAAGTTTTCTAAGTGCGAATTTTGGATCAATGAAGTACAATTTCTCGAGCACGTTGTTAGCAAACGAGGAATTCATGTAGACCCTTCCAAAATCGAAGCGGTGAAGAATTGGAGTACGCCTAAATTTGCATCTAAGATCCTTTCCTTTTTAGGATTGGCGGGTTATTACCGCCGATTCATCTAGAACTTTTCAAAGATCTCCGCCTCTCACCTCATTAACTCGGAAAGAGAAACCTTTTGCTTGGGGTCCCGAGCAAGAGGAATCCTTTCAAACTCTTAAGAATCTGCTTTGTAACGCTCCTGTACTTGCTCTCCCTGATGGGAATGATGATTTCGTGGTATATTGCGATGCCTCGAACCGTGGTCTTAGCTGTGTTCTCATGTAGTGAGACAAGGTCATCGCTTATGCCTCTCGACAGCTCAAAATACATGAGAAAAACTATACTACCCACGATCTTGAGCTAGGCGCAGTTGTTTTTGCGTTAAAGATTTGGCGACACTACTTATATGGTACCAAGTGTGTGGTTTTCACTGACCATAAGAGCCTACAGCACATCTTTAACCAAAAGGAACTGAATATACGTCAACGACGATGGGTAGAGTTGCTTAACGACTACGATTGTGAGATCACTACCATCCTGGCAAGGCAAATGTCGTGGCCGATGCTCTTAGTCGTAAGACTCATGTTAGTAGTATCCGCTGTCTTCATATTGCTAGTGACCTTCATGCTTGTATCCGTGAAGCTCAATACTCGTCAGCTAATGAAGGAAGTCTAATCGTTGAGATACGAGGTGCTACAATCGATCAACTTGTGACAAAGTATGATGGACTACAATACTATCTCAATCGCATCTGGGTGCCAGACCGTGACAATCTCCGTGAGCTCATTATGAATGAGGCTCAGAAATCCTGATACTCCATCCATCCTGGTGCTGATAAGATGTACCATGACTTGCGTACATCCTATTGGTGGCCTGGTATGAAAAAGGAAATCGCCGCATACGTCTGGAAATGTCTCACTTGCTCAAAGGTCAAAGCCGAACATCAACGTCCTTCAGGTCTTCTCGAACAACCCGAAATCCCTGTTTGGAAATGGGAGAGCATTGCTATGGACTTCATAACTAAACTCCCTCGTACACTTTCCGGCCACGATAGTATATGGGTAATCATTGACCGTTTGACCAAATCAGCCCACTTTCTTCCTATTCGTGAAGATTTCAAAGTGGAGAAACTTGCTCGAATCTACACTAATGAGATCATATGTCGTCATGGTATACCTATTGACATATTCTCTGTCCGCGATGGTCGCTTCACTTCACGCCTTTGGCAAACCTTTCAGTCCACTATGGGTTCTCACTTAAATCTTAGTACGACCTTTCATCCTCAAATGGATGGACAGACCGAACGCACTATTCAAACCCTAGAGGATATGCTCCGTTCTTGTGTCATTGACTTTGGTGGTAATTGGGATGTACATTTACCGTTGATCGAGTTCTCGTACAACAACAGATACCATTCCAGTATTTAGATGGCTCCTTTCGAAGCTTTGTACGGTTGCAAGTGCCGATCTCCTCTCAGTTGGCATGAGATTGGTGACAAGCAACTTACTGGCCCTAAAATCATTCAAGAGACGGCGGTTAAGATTCTTCGAATCCGTGATAACTTGATCAAGGCTAGGAGTAGACAAAAGAGCTATGTTGACAAAAGGTGCAAGCCTCTGGAGTTCGATGTTGGAGACTACGTTCTACTTAAAGTATCTCCCTGGAAAGGAGTGATACATTTTGGTAAAAAAGGAAAGCTTGCCCCTCGCTATGTGGGTAGTTTCATGATACTCGAAAGGATTGGCAAGGTGGCTTACAGACTCGATTTACCTCAAGAGCTTAGCAACGTACATCTGACGTTTCATGTCTCTAATCTCAGGAAGTGCTTATCAGATGAGGAACCTCAAGTTCCCGTCGAAGACTTTCAAATAAACAAGACTCTTCATTTTGTGGAGAAACCGGTCGAAATCATGGACCGAGGTACCAAGTGGCTAAGGCGCAACAAAATTTCCATAGTCAAGGTTCGATGGGAAGGAAAGTGTGGCGCCGAATTCACTTGGGAAGTCGAGAGTGAAATGAAAACCAAGTATCCACAGCTCTTTGTCCAGTCTTCCTCTCAGATTTCGGGGACGAAATCTCCTAAAGGAGGGGAGACTGTAACGCCCAGCGTTTCAACACTCGAAACGACCGATCATAATGAAAATGAGACTGCTTGAAACTTTGTTTGTGACAAACTATGTGTGAAACTTTAACTCTACGTGATGCTTTTGTGATGCTTCTCATATATGTATGAACGATGTGAAACTTGACTCTTGTGATGCTTTATATGTGAACGATGTGGCTATCCTAGATTCTTGACTCTTTGTGATGCTTATTATACATGGACGATGTGGTTATCCTAGAATCTTGACTCTTGGTGATGCTTTGATACTTAATGAATGTGAAACTATTTTGGCACGAACTCGAAACACGGTTTTACTCATGATAGTTCTGTAATCACATGATGTAATGATATCTTTAATCTTAATAATGGGTACTCACAATAATACGCAATGCAACGCTTAACCTCGCTGGCAAAACGAACCAAAGTCGGAAAACTAGCAAACGAGAATCGGCTGTCCAAATGGACATCCGATCGGATGACCATCCGACCAGATGGCCATTCGACCGGAAAGCCATCCGATCGCCTGCACTTCTCCACCTACTTAACCCATCCGATCGATGCCATTCGAATGGAGCTGTCACTGTCATCTATAAGTAGGACACTTAACCCTTCATTCTCACCTTTCACTCTACCATCCGAGCACACGCACTCAAGTCACTCTCAGCCACTTTAATCGTGATTCAAGGCCATTTCTTAAGTATTTCTCCTCGAATCTTGTACAATCTTCATCTTTAATCACTTCCACACCATATTCTTCATCGAAATCACATGAACACTTCAACTTTTCCTTGAAAACCAACTGGTTTGGACCTCTTGAAGGTGGTTTCCACCCGGATGCTTATGCAAACTGTGGTGGAGCACCATTTAACTAAGACTTGTTCTAGATCTAAAGGATTTTCAAAGTTTTCATACAAAATCTAAGGGGTTTTCACACCTTTTATACCAGATCTAACGGAACTTCACATGTTTCCGGCTTGAATCTGATAAACTTTCATGTTTTTAAACAGCTTACTGAACTTTCTTTAGTTTTCTACAAAACATTGGTGAAATCGGACTCGAACAGAATCTCGGCTCGTTTCTTAGTCGAGAGTCGGCTTGAAAACTGATTTCCACCGGAGAAAATGGACCGATTGGTGGGTCAAACATGACATATCACCAAGAACAGCTCATCTGTCCGAATGAGTGGTACCCATCCGACCGAACGAACCGGTTCTGGTGTGTTTCCGTTGCTTGACACGTCGTCACGCCATCTCCATTAAATCTTTAACTCAGAAAATTTTACGAAACTTCACACACTGACTATCTGTTCGAATGGTCATCTGATCGGATAACCATCCGGCCAGGTGAACTGTTTATTATAACACTTGTTGTTGTTTTTACAGGGCACTATGATCAAAACATCAAAAACTTTGACAGTTCACAAACACCCACCGTTCGAAAGGCCATCCGTTCGAATCGCCATCCGCTCGGATGACCATCCGATTGGATGGAACTCATCTGTCCGAATGGCCATCTATCCGGATGACCATCTGTTTGGATGACCATCCGCTCAGATTGTCTGTCAGACACTTTGACTCGGTTTTTGCACTGTTCGACACTCTGTTCCCGGCCGGGTCAGCACTTAGAGGACTTATGCTCTATTCCCGCACGCAGGCTAATCCAGCGCTCCCTTCGATCCAATTAGGCAGTGTTTGGTTCTAAGCACCCACTGTGAGTATACTCGATCCCTTTTTGTTTTAATCGCCTTTGGGATGCAACACGTCTTCTATATCAAAACACTTGACACTTGAAACTTTTATGAAACATACTCTATCCGCATTAAACATGAAAACATGATACTTGTGATACTTGAGACTTTTATGCTGCGTGAACATTTGATTCTTATGTGTAGCTCGCCTTAACAATTATAGCACTATCGGGGTAACGCACCACTCTTTGAGTCTTGGGGAGTATTGTTAAGTTTTGATTCTTTTACCTCCTCTTCGTTGCGACGAAGTAGGAAAGGCATGTTAACGCGTTGGAGACTTGGGTTATCATATGAACCACGTTAACTAGCATGTTGAAGCTTGTGATATGTGTTCACGTTGGATATGAGTTTTATACGTTTAAAACTATTACGCTATGTATTCAAACTTGTATACTCTCCAACATTTTTGTTGATTGTATTTTAATACATGTTGCAGGTTTATAAGTTTGGACGTGAAGAAATCAAGCTAGGATGATACTTAGAAACTCATCTTAGAGAAATAATGTTCTGATACGTGTTTTTATCTATGTTTTGATACAATTTGTTGATTAACTGGTATATGACATTTTGATGCTTATTATGAAATTTTGATTAAACTATGTTGTCACAATTAGTCATTATGGATTCTCTCGAGCAATCTGATTCGCTTAGTGCCACGCCCCGATGTTTCCGCCATCGGTTGGGGTGTGACAGGACACCTGAGTGCGAGGGTACTTTGGTCATTTTCCCAACTCGCACACCCTCTGATGTTAAGTATGTAATTAACCAGGTGTGCGAGGGGTAAAAATGGTAAAACACCACGTGTGCGAGGGGTGAATTTGTCTAACCATGTCTGATTTAACATCCCGCACACCCTCTGGTCCCACACAAATGTGTACAAGGGTATAATTGTCCAATCGATAGAGTGCGGGAACTTTTTCTTCAATAAGACCAGGTGTACGACGGGTATAATTGTCAATTGAACTATCCGCACACCCAGTAATGGCAGTTCTGTAATTTTAGAGTGTACGAGGGAAAGAATTGTCCAAGAATGGGTGTGCGGTCCCTTTTTTTTCACGCGTGTAATCCACGTGCCGCCACACCATTCATCTTTGCCGGTCAAATCTTCAATCCAATCACTGTTCCGATTACAATTTTGGCACCAGAAACTTGAATCAAAACCCTTTTCAATTCTATTACACAAACACCATACTACTGCAACATCCTCAATACCTTCCAACATTCAAAATCATTCTAGAAACCCTAATAAATGAAAGTTCATCATATTAAAAATAACAGTTCGAAACCAACCTTTACTCTATGACTTTGACATTTTCTGATTAGTTAACTATTTTTTGTTGAACGTTCTTGAAGATGATGATTTGAAAGAAAAAGGTGTGCGTGTGATGAAAAACTTTGTGAAAGTGTTTTTGAAAACAAAAGATACCAAAGATATCTTTAGCAGCCGTCATACGTATTTATCATTAATGCCCTCCCTTCTTTTTCCTTTCAGATTTCGTGTGCCCACCAAGTGTGTGGTGGGCCTGTCACTGATCAGTCACCCTTTTAAGATTTTGTGGGCCCCACCAAGTGTGCGATGGGCCCAACTCTAATCCCGAGACCAACAACCCCCTTTTTAAGCGAACGAATTTTAAAGAAAATTAATCGTTTTCAATTCTTGAACGAGGTAACATTTAAAAAAATATATTCACAGATCTAAACTAAAAAAATAACAAACCTATAACAGACACACACATAACCATTTATAAGCCATCGCCTACGGGATCAAATCACAGTGTTTCGGGCCAGACTACACTTATCAACACTGATTTACTTTGGATGATCTGAGCGATTGCAAGTATGTTTGTCCATTTAAACTTATTTCCTTAGGCTTTTTCCATATGACTGTCTGTAACTGATTTATCATGTTTTTGGTATATTAGAGATGAACACTCAAGCATATCACTATCAAATCCGAGAATTATGATCAGTACACTCTATCATGCAAGTAGTTTCCCTGCCACATATTTTCACAAGTCTGTTCTAGGATTCTGAAACCTTGACTGGCACTTGGTTGAGAAGAGAACTAAATAGATCATATGTAGAGATATATGGATGTAATATACAGATCAAATGATTTTTCAATTTGATATAGGTTTAAGTTTCTTTTAGGGACTAGAGGGCCTCTTTCGGGTGTATTTTGAACTATAGCACGACAACATACAACTAGGTCAGCATGTATATGGATGCAACAGAAGCTGACGTTGCCTAGCACTTCCAGGTCTTTTCTCACGCAAAACATATGAGATACACAAGTTTTTCAGAAAAGATTTCAGACCTAGACCAAAATTATGTTTATCAAGACATCACACAAGCATTTAAATAGAAATGTACTAATTCCAAGTGACGTTCTTTACTGAGGTCATATTATATCTTTAAGTTCTGCACACGACCAGCCAAAGTTTCCAGCCATCAGGACTAAGCCTACTGACATATCACCCTAGAGTCAGACCATTTCAATACTGATCTTACATGAGTCAGCCGTAATCCACATAGTGAAATTCATTTCATTTCCCGCGTTATACCAAGAGCTTAAAAATCGTTTTTGTAAATTTCTGAATTTTTAATGTTTTTGTATTTTTCTGAATTTTTTAATGTTTTTGTATTTTTCTAAGAGACTACATCCCCCTAAATTTTTGCTGAAAATTGAAAATAAAAAGAATAAACAAAAAGCAATTTAAGGAAGAAATTTATATACAAACGAAGAAAAATATTTTTGTGTGACCAAGTTCAGTTCTCGAATTGGACCATTTTGAGCAGTTCAAGAAGTGTATTAAAACGTGCTCAATCAACTGCTTTTGTGAACAAATCCGTGACATTGTCGCCAGTGTGAATCTGTTCAGTTGAAATAAGTCCCTGGTTGTACGAGTCACGAATAAAATGTATTTTTATGGCAATGTGCTTAGTTTTTGAAAAATACTCGGGATTTTGCACTATTTGGATGGCTGCATCAGTGTCACAATAAATGGGAGTCTGAGAGAAATTTAAACGATAATCCACCAGTTGGTGTTGGATCCATATCACATGGGATCAGCAAGCCGAAGCAGCTACATATTCAGCCTCTGCAGTTGATAGCGACACAGTCTGCTGCTTCTTGCATTGCCAAGAAATGAGCCTATCACCCAGGTACTGGCATCCAGCTGATGTCGACTTCATATCCCTGCCTACACCTCCAAAATTACTGTCAGAAAAAGCACATAAATCAAATGGATAATCTCTACGATTCCAAAGCCCAAGTCTAGGTTTGCCTTTAAGATATCTAAAGATTCTCTTTACAGCATTTAAATAAGAGAGTTTATGAGTAGCCTGATAATGTGCACACTGACACGGCGAACATAATAACCGGTCTGATAGTGGTCAGATACATCAAAGACGCCATCATGGATCGGTACAATGTTTCCTTGACAGCTTCTCCTTCCAGATCTTCTGTGAGAACTGGTATCTCTTCCATAGGGGTGTTTACTGGTTTGGCATCCTGGAGGTTGAATTTCGCAAGAATGTCATCCACATATTTTCCCTGATGAATCAGGATACCTTTTGAGTCCCGACAAACTTGCAATCCCAGAAAAAAAAAGTTTATTTCTCCTAAAGCACTCATCTCAAATTGCTTTTTCATAACATTTTCAAATTCTCTGCACAATGCATCACTAGTGGATCCAAAGATAATATCATCCACATAGATTTGCACTAGAATCTGGTTTTCTCCCACTTTTCAAATGAACAAGATCTGATAAATGATTCCACGAGTGTATCCATTCGCGAGCAAGTGCTTAGTCAAAGTAGCATACCATGCACGGGGTGCCTGGTGCAACCCATACAATGCCTTGTCGCGCTTATGCACATGACCTGGATAGCGTGGGTTAACAAAACCTGGCGGCTGATCAACATAAATCTCCTCTTTCACTTTGCCACAAAGATACGCCGTCTTCACATCCATCTGATAAACAGTGAGCCCTTTAAATGATGCATAGGCAAGAAATATTTGAATGGCTTCTAGTCTGGCCACCGGGGCATATACTTCATCATAATCAAGCCCCTCAATTTATCTAAAACCTTGCACCACCAGTCTTGCTTTGTTTCTCACAATCACTCCACTATTATCTCTCTTGTTTCAATAAACCCATCTTGTCCCGAGTGATTTCTTTCCAGCAGACAACTTAACCAACCTCCACACTTGTAGTTTCTCAAACTGGTTTAGCTCATCCTGCATGGTATCTACCCAACTCTGTTCTCGTAGAGCCATAGGGGTAGTTTTGGGCTCTATTTGTGAGATGAAACACGAGTATAAGCATGTGTTTATATCTCCTGTATGACTTCTGGTCAAAACCCCAGCCCCTATAGGTCCAATCACATTCTCCACCGGGTGATTCCTTTGAGCACTAGTAGGAATAGCAAATTCTGTTTTGTGGGAATCACATTCTCCACCTGTTGATGAATATTTTGTCAAGTTATCAGCTATGGCTAGTTCCAGGGGTTCAACCATAGGTTCTTCCAAAGAATCATCCACCACATAATCGTCAGGAATAACGTCATGTGAGAACAGTCTATCGTGTCATCAGACGAATTCGAAGCTTCTTCTTCTGTTTTGTGGGAATCTGAATGATCTGGAACTTCTTGCACATCAGGCACAATTGCTGAAGGTGAGGCTATAGTTGTGCCATCCCCCATAACTTCAGCATCCTCCTCAGCTTCAACATCCCCCTCTTCATCAGTGTTATTTATAATAATCGAGGAACCAGGAGCAGCACTTGAAGTACCTGTTTTATCTACAGAAACATCAGGAGATAAGTCATTAAGGATATCAAATGATCGAAACAAACATGCATAATTATAGAGAGTAATTGGCTCGTTTCCAGCATCTGTTTTGTTTTCTTCAAGCCACTGTACATCAAACGACTAGACGATCAGCCTTGTTGTTTTGTTGTACACTCTGTATGCAGTCTTATTCTCGTGTGCAACTTTACCAGCATATCCAATAAAGTAACATTCAACACACTTGGCGTCAAACTTTGGTATTGCGTCTAGATGTAGAAGGGTACACGAACAGCCAAAAGCTCGAAAATGCCCAACAGAGGGTTTGTCACCAAACAGAACTTCATGAGGCGTCTTCATACATGCTTTGTTGATTAAAACCTTATTTTGGACATAACACGTGGTTTTTATCACCTCATCCCAGAAGAAAACAGGGGGCTTGGAGTCACACATCATAGTTCGAGCTTCTTCAATAAGGGTTCTATTCCTTCTTTCTGCAACCCCATTTTGTTGTGGAGTTCTAGCAATATTGTACTGCCTATCAATTCCCTTTTTGAGCACAGAAGTTTAGCTCTACATTCTTAAACTCGGGGCCATCGTCACTTCGAATCCCCTTTACTTTCTTGTTGGTTTGATTTTCCATAAAGATGATAAATATTTTCACAAGCTCTACAGTCTCACTTTTATTAGCTAAGAAAAAAAAACCCATGTAAAACGTGAGAAATCATTAGTAATAACTAAACAGTAAGACTTTCCTGAGATGTTGTGCACATTCACTGGACCAAAAAATCCATGTGAAGAAGCTGCAGCACACTATCAATCGAGTTCACCAACTTAGGAAAGTGGGGTTTTCTATGTTGTTTACCCTTTGCACAAGAAACACATTTTTCAAAAGTTATAAAATCTTTAACGGGTAAATCCCTTACCAACCCCAATTTTGCAAGACGGTTCAAATTCTTGACATTTGCATGTCCAAGATGATGATGCCACCATGTTGTGTTCAGAGATTTTAGAGAACAAACAGTTAACGCTTTCAGAAGGTGATTTATTCATGTCAATTACATAAGTGTTCCCTTTTCTGTCAGATTTCATCAAAATCCAATCTTCAGGAATGATAATTTCTTGTTTTAAAATTAGACAGCTTTTGTTGGTGAAGTGAGTTGAGTAGCCATTGTCACAGATTTGAGAAACATTCAGTAGGCTATGCTTTAAATCAGGAACATAATTAACATTCTTGAAACCGAGATCACCATTCCTTACAGTGCCTCGACGGGTAATCTGACCCTTCTCACCTCCCACAAAAGAGATAAATCCTCCATTAAATTCTTCAAGATCACTAAGCTGGGATAGGCCTCCAGTCATGTGTCTGGAACAGCCACTATCAATATACCAAAGTCTAATGATAGTCCTCCATAGCCGTTCCTGCACATGTTGCAGGATTAATTAGTTTTGGGTACCCATGCCATAGTGGTGGTGGGTAAACCCTTCCCATTCACGTATGTAACTTTCATCCAAACCATGTTATTGTCTGAGCAGGCAGTTCTATTACTAGAACACAAGGATTTTGAAGGAGTAGATTGAATAGGGCTTTTAAGTCTCCACATTTGCTTATTATTTGTTAAACTTTTTGTACTTTGCAAAATTTGTTTTGGAGATTTTATTAATTCTTCTTGTTCAAGAGTTTTGCATTGTTCCAATCTCCATCAGAAGGCTTCACCTTGGAATCCAAACTCTTCACAGGTTTAGGTTTTTCAACCTTCACATGTTTAGGTTGTTTGTTATTCCCTTTTGGAGCATTCTGATGCTCCCCTTCTTTGAGTTTTTTTGGATGATGCAGACAATTTCTTGCTATGTGACTAGCGATGCCGCATGTGTAACATATTTGACATTTCACATGTGTGGCTTCGCTGGAGATCTATCAGGCTTTGCCGAACTTGAAGACCTATGTAGATCCCGAGGCCTTGACGAAGCTGACTTACTTTGATCTTTACCCTGCTTATTGGTTTCCTGTGTTTTCGAATTTTATTATCTAGATTATCTGCACATACGTTTTTCGATTTTGACTTAGGTGGAACATACTTTGTTTGACCATCCTGTCCAATTTGTTTTACCAACAGATTTTTAGACGCATCAGATTTATTTAGCAAAACAGTAGAATTTAAACAACCAGAAACAGAGTCAAGACAAGCATCCACAGATTCACCGCTCTTAAAAATAGAGCACATACAATTTAAAGTACTAGCAGAAATTGAAACATTGTTTGAATTTTCAGAAACTAAAAGATTGTTTTTCTGAATTTTAATTTTCAAAGCATGCAATTCAAGATCATCATCATCGTCATCCTCCTCATCCTCTACCCAATCTTCTATAATCACTTCTTCTACAGATGAAGTAACCGGGTTAGTAACTTTTACTTTCTCACAAACAGTGTCAGTTGAATATGTAGCATTGAAGTTGTCAGTTTCAATTGACACTTTTTGTTCAGCAGATTCAGAATCAATAACATTTTATGGCTGAACAGAGGCTTCTATTGTTGGTTCTGATTCAATAGGTGACGTATCACTAGATTCAAGAGAGGCCTCTGTTGTTGGTTCTGATTATGTTGCTGTTTGTTTTGATTCAACTATTTCAGATGACTTATCACTAGATTCTGCAAATTCAACTAATTATGAGTCTTCACAATTAGTTGTTTCTGAAGAATCACATGTAGAGTCAAGTGAAGTAGCTAATTCAGATGGTTTGCTAGATTCAAACTCTTTGATAAACTTAGCTAGATCGTTCGTCATAGCAAACTCAAGACTGGTCGATTTAGTTTGAGACTCGTTCTTTTGATTTTGCAATTCAGGTTGTTTTTGAGAAACAGTTGATTCATTATTGCTTAACACTTGAAAATGTTTATCCACATCTGCATTTTTCTCAAAATTTAGAGTCTTAGCCTGCTTTGAAACATCAGCTGGTTTTACAAAAGCTTTATTAAAGGCCTGTTTGTCTAACTTGATTTCAGATTGATTAGGCCGTGTAATTTTGATTTTCTTGGGTTTTCCAGGTTCACCCTTGACATCACTAGCCCGCCCGTAGACCATGTTAGGAATGTTGGCGATCTCTTCTTCAGTCATAGGAGTAGAGGTATATGAATGATTGTATGGTGGAGGAATGCACATAAATCCCAAACCTTTATTCCTAGTTTCCTTTTGACTGTATTTTAACTATTTGTTTATCATTTTCTCAACTTTTCACTAGAAACATCAATTTTTTTTTAAATTGAACTCTGTATTTCAAAATTCGATTTTAGAGAATCATGTTCAATAGTTAAATTTTCAGAAAGTACCTTAAAGTGAAGATGCCTACATTTTTCTTGACTCAAATCTTAATGCAACTGTCGGATATCATGTTTTTGTGCCTCCACCATATCCTTGTATCTATTGATTTTCTTTTTGATCTGATATAAATCAGATTTGGATAACTGTAGTTGCATAATTAAAGAGTTGGCTTGTTCTTTGTAACCACTTACTTTTTCTTTACATGCATTAGTACAAAAAATATCATCAACACATACCTCAGTGGGAGTAGAAGTGAAGTCATGTATCTGAGCCATAAAAGGTTGATACATCGTGTCTTCAGTGATTTGCATGTCAACCATCTAGGCAGACCAATCAAAACCCCCTCCCTCTTAAGGAAGATACAGTAGCAGGTCTAGTGGTAGAAACATTAGCAGGTCTTGAGGTTGAGCTAATAGTGACAGTAACATTTGAGTCAGATCTCTATCTTTCTTCGGCTATCTGCAGTCACGAGCAAAAAGTCCTGGCTCATGGCAGTTGAAACACCTCAGCTTTGATTTATTCCATCCTAGATCTTTGTTTGATGCTTCCCAGTTGTTTCAACCAGTTCTCTTGATAAAGTTTTTGGCATGAAACACTGCCATAGCCATCTGCCAGGTAATATCCATATCTTCAATGTCATATGAATGGACTTCATTGAGCTCATGTGCCCCTATGTTGTTGGATGTAAGCTTTCCAAGCATTGTAGCAGTTCATAACTCCCGCCATAAAAGCCATATTCTGCTCAAACTCTTTAGAGACCACAAATGGAGTTGAGGTGCTTGAAATAGGACCGGATGCAGCAGCAGTTGACGCAGACTGAGCAGGATTATCATATTGAATTGGAGTAGCAGGTACGAATCCAGAGTAGGAGGCAACACTAGGAGGAAACATCTAAAACGACCCACCCCACGTGTTGTGAGACCAAAGTTGTGTTGGATGAAACAACAACATTGTTATAACTCGAGGTATGATTGTAGAGTCTTTGCTTGTCATCCATTTCATATGACCTGAGCAGAGAGATCAATTCAGCAAGACTCATGCGGGTCAAATCTTTAGTTCTTTTGATGAGCGTGACATTTGTATCCCAGTTCCTTGGAAGTGCATTTAACAGCTTCTTGTTGACAACAAAGTTTTGAAGCATCATGTCATGCGTTCTCATTTCACTGATCAGGGAGATAAACCTTTGAATTTGATTTTCAAGGGTTTCTCCAGGGAAATGATTAAACATGTCGAACTTCTGAGTCAACACCTCCCTCTTGCTCTCCTTCATTTCTCATTCCCTTCGTACATTGCCAAAAGAGCATCCCATAGTTCCTTGGGAGATTTAGCTTCACGAACCCCAACATCAATCTTAGGAGCCAACGCAGAGTGTAGCATAGCCAAAGCCTTATCATCAGTCTTTTCCTTTTCAATATAGTCAAAGCCTTATCATCATCATAAGTTGATAAAGGCTTGACAGCTGTTGTTCCCTTTTCCTCATCCACTACATATGTGAAGGGGTATGGTCCCAAAAACCTCGCGCAGGCGCATAGGACTATACCACAATCTTATCCCAAAACATCTTGAACAAAGAACTTGCACAGATGCGCAGCGGTCCTAAACAGGATTTGGTAAGAAACAGTTCAATAACAGAGGATGGTCCCAAAAACCTTGCGCAGGCACATAAGACCATTCCATAAGCTTCGCTTCTAGAACATCTTTAACGAGATCATGCGCGGCTGCGCAATGGTCCCAAAACAAGTTATGAAAGAAACAGTCTTCGATAAACATGCGCCGGAAGAAGGGAGAGATAAACACTCAACTAACACCCTTGCGCGGGCTCCCGTAAGGGAACAGTTAGATTTGAAGCTAAAATCTTAAACGTCTCCGCGCGCCTGAAAACCGAGACTTGAAAGCATCTTTTCTGTTACAACAAGATGGACACGTGGCTAGGGCATAACGATTTACAGCTGTAGATCTTCTAGAAGCCTTAAATGCTCATCATGCATATCCATTCAGTTATAACTAACTGTGACGTGGCAACATCTGGAACGCTCATCTAATCACGATGATGGCACTTATTGAAAGATCAATCTACAGTAAACCCACTTTCACGTGGCATTCCCCCAGCCGTCGATCACACTCACGATCCGTGTCCATGGATGTGACGTTAATGATGGACGGAAAGGAGAATAACTGCTGACGGAAAATACTTTCCGTTACTATCTCTGTCGACCAATTTCCCGCCCAAATCCAGCTATAAATAAGGCATTGCAGGTATGATCTCACAAGTTACTTTCCACTTCACTCTACTACTTCTTCTTCGTTGAGATCACTGTACTTATTCTCACGCTGGAGGGTGGTCACAAAGAGAACCCCCATTCTCCCCGTGGCGAGTCTAACGGCTTTCGGTTTTGCAGTGATCATCGGAGAAGAACTTTAGCCAAAACCCCGAATCAGCGAGAGGATTAACCCTTTTATGCAGAGACTAAACCCATGATCTGATTGATTCCGGTCATTCTGATCACTGTTTCTTCATTAGCACCGATTCTTCAATTTCCATTTTCATCTTCTCGTTCGATTCATCTTCTCTTCTGTTTTCTATGGCAGAAGTTCCGATAATTTACCCGTCAAGTCCTCGATCTGAAAACAGGGATGAGCCGACCTGAGTTTTTCAGATCGACGGAATCACGGGAAAATCATTTATTATCAGCGAGATTCATCATGAGGTACACAGTCTGGTTGCCTCAGAGGTTCAATCTGGAACTCAGATTAGTCCTGATCTACTTCTGGAAGAAACTCCGGTTTGTTGATTTACCAGATTCCAAAATACCATAAACGGAATTTTTGTGCAACACCCTGTTACTCAGGTACAGATTGTAGACACATCTAGAAGGCCTTATTATGACTCCTCAACACCGCCGACTGAAGTTACAGCGGTATATCCGCAGATAAACACCGGATCCGAATTTCTCCATCTTAGATCCGGTTACCAGGAGTCTCAGGCAGAACACAATTCTCAGAAGAAATCCGATGGTACAGCGTTGGGCCCACGTCTATCGCAACAGTGGGACACCCAACTCGGTGACGGAGACTATTTGAAAACAATCAGTTATACGAGAAAAAATGTGGAAGATGACCACAGGCCAAGTCCTAGCAGACTTTGTTACTGAAGTACCAATCGATAAGATCCAGGAATGCGAAGCGATACAAAATCCTACCCCAGTCTTCGATGACAGGGTCTGGACTCTACATATAGATGGTGCTTCCAACGATGACAGCGCATGAGCCGATCTCCGCCTAGTTAGCCCTGACAACCACGAACTTACCTACGCCATTCGACTATTTTTCAAAAGCACAAACAACGAAGCAGAGTCTAAGGCATTCCTCACAGGTCTCCGCTTAGCGCTCAAGATGGGAGTGAAAAATGTTGAAGCACATGTTGACTCCAAGTTAGTAGCCGAACATATCAATGGGCCCTATGACGCAAAAGGCGAAGCAATGGCATTATATCTCGAGCAGGCAAGAACTCTGATCAATCAGTTTCAGGCCTTCAAAATAATCCACATTAACAGGAGCGAGAACAAGCACGCGGATGCGTTAAGTAAGCTAGCCGCCACAAGCTTCAAACACCTGGAAAAAGAAGTCCGCATTGAAGTTCTCTCAAATCCATCCGTTCCTCTGAGACACGTAAATGTGATAGAAGTTGGGAATCCATCTTGGATGTCCCTAATTATTATGTATTTACAGCATAGAACCCTTCCGGAGGGAAAAGCAGACGCAAGAAAAATTCAACACAAAGCGCTGAATTATGAAATGGCGGATGGAATCTTGTATCGCAAGTCTTACATGGGTCCTCTCTTATGATGCGTAGACAAGCATGACGCACAATATCTAGTTTGGGAAATCCATGAAGGACTATGCGGCATCCATGCGGGCCCACGCATGGTGGTAGCAAAAATTATGAGTGCGGGTTACTACTGGCCTGGCATGCATTTAGACGCTGTAGAGATCTTGCGCAAGTGTACGTCATGCCAACGTCATGCTCCAAAGACACTTCGCCCGAAGAACCCCTTGGTTCCAGTAACCGCAGCATGGCCTTTCCTGTCACACCCCCAAAATACCACATGCGGAATCCCCCGCGAGGCGTGTGACGCACCAGGATCTAGCCACCAATCACATTGAAATCATAACAAGATTTCAAATAAAACTTTCATTTATTAAAATAAGTCGTTACAAAACATCATTCATTGTTCAGCGGAAGCATAATACAATAGTTAAGAATTTCATAACCCAAGTGTATAAAAACCATTAGACTTGTCTCGTGATCCCATGTATTTCGACCCATGACCACTCCAGCATCCCAAATAGCAAGTTCTAATGATATGTACCTATAGGCCTGCAAGCATGCAGAAAAGTGTATCAGACAACGCTGGTGAGTTCACAGTTTTGTTTACCGAGAATCGTGTTACATGTTTTACTGTCAAAAGTTTAGTTCAGTTCAAAAGCAATTCCAAAAACAATGTTGTTAATAACTCAATACCGTACAAGATGGCTCCAGATTATTTTGCCCTTTCCCCAATGCCCCTATCAAAGCATTGGGCATGACTGGGTCATTAGTTCACACCCGTCCTCTCAGGTACGGGGTGAGGGTGCCAAACCTAAATAGCGCTATCAACTAATACCTTGTTACCTCTCAGGTAACAAACAAGATGGGACTTAATGGTGATAGGAGTGAGTGTATTATCCAACATTCCGGTTTAACATTCCAGTCAAACCCATTACCCAATATTCCTCCCCGGAATATTTACCAGATGTCCCTCCCCGGGACGCATGCTTGAAAAAGAGCAGTGAACTCACCTTATATTGCTCGGTATGTTACGTTACATTACCCGTTCCAAGTTGGTCAACCGAACCCTACCATGGTTACCAAAGATAATCAATTTCGTGTACATACATCCAGATCACGCATTCAACAAGTCACATGTAATACCATTGTCACGTATTCACATAACAAACAGTTAGGTTTCATACACATTCATAACACAGGTTAACATTCTAAACAGTAGTTCAACAGGTTTCATGCCTTACACAGCATCACATATCACATAACACCTTTTTGGGCCATAACAACAATCACATTACAAGTCTAGTATTCGAATTAACAACCTAACAGTCCTTAACTCTCCTTATGCAAAAGTGCGGCCCAATTTGACTATGGCCCAGAGTAATTTGTGTGAGCCCACATGTGTTGTGCGATCTGATTAAATTGTGCGACTAATTGCTCTTGTGCGATTGGGATACATTGTGCGACTCAAACGAAAGGGTGCGATCAGTCATGTGTCTGGCCCAAGTACTATGGCCCGATATCCATTTGTGCGATTGGGCTTTAGCTTGTGCGATTGGTACCCGGTTTGTGGGCCAGTACACGGCCCAATAAAAGGTTCAGCCCAGCCATTCTAATTGTGCGATTGAGCTGGACTTGTGCGACTGTGAATAAGTTGTGCGATTCAAGGTCTTGTGCGACTGGGCCAATCATTTGGTCAATACGTAACCGCCCGATTTTGAAGGATCCCACAAGCAATCTATATCAATCAGTTATACGATTAATCCCCATCCCTTAATCATGCTTTAACAGTTTCATCATCCTCATTTATATTTAATTAATTCAGTTATTACCATGATTACCACAATTATTCATCATTACCCCATCCTAACTCGTTGACACTATGATTAGTTAGGAACAACAATACACCTTGATCAAGCAACCAGATCTTTGTAAGGATTATCAACATCGTAACATCACATAAGCACACAAATTCTAACAAAACCCTACACATATATCATCCTTGATTACCAATTAACAACACGGACTTGTATTATCATTAGTTACTCAATAACGATTAACCAGATTCTGTTTAGTTTACAACGAGGCCCTAAATCATGCCCTAATATCATGCACTTAATCAACCAATCACATGATCATAGGACCACAGTTCAATCTCATGATTTACCTTTAATCAGTTGATCACATCATGCACATCTTCTAATATAGCCCATGATCAAGATTATTTCATACAAATCCTACTTCATACCTAGAACTCTAGAACTCTTATGCACTGATATAACATAACACGTAACACACATGTTCAAGAACACATAGGGTGCAATCAATTTAGTGATAGGCATACTCACCAAGTGCTAGGAGTGGGGATCATTCTGTTCCGAGAAGAAGGGAGTTCCGCTCGAGTTGGGTGGCTGCTGATCCGAGAGAGGGAGGAGGAGAGGTCCCCGTTCCTAAGTAGAGGAAATTAGGGTTTGTTTCCTTTGTCTTGTGCAATTAGCGACTAAGAGTAAATGAGAGCCATCATTCATTTGTGTAATACCACTAATGGGATTCAGGATCGGCTCGGTTTGGGCTTAGAGTGTGTGGGCCAAGATTTAAGATACATACAGGTTAGGAAGTGTGCGATCGAAATAGAAGTGTGCGACCCGGAACTCGTGTGGTTAAACATTGTAAACCCGATCCCGAAATAACTTCCATTCGTTTACCATATTCAGATTATTAATCAACTTTATTAATTTCGCACAACGAGCACAAAATTATTACGTACGACGAGATATAATTAGAAGTAGTGCATAGCTAAAGAACCTTGGAAACTCGAGTTGTCACATTTCCAGCAATGGGGCATCGACCTTGTAGGTCCCTTTCCCGACACACCTGGCGCAGTGAAGTTTATAATAGTTGCGGTCGATTACTTTACCAAATGGGTGGAAGCCAAGACCCTAGCGTCAACCACCGCAATGGTAATCAGAAAATTCATCTGGGAACACATCATATGCCCGTTCGGATTACCACTGCGCATTATCACAGACAATGGTACCAATTTTGCGTTAGAAGATCTACAAATGGATGAAGGAAATGCGCATCCAACATAGTTTAGCCCCCGTGGCGCATCCACAGGCAAAGGTCAAGTCGAAAGCGTTAACAAACAGATCCTAGATGACATTAAAACAAGGTTGGGAACCGCAAGATGGGGGTGGGTCGATGAACTCCCAAGCATTTTATGGGCTCATCGCACTATGCCGAAGACTAGCACGAGAGAAACGCCATTTATCCTCGTTTACGGCTCAGAAAAAGTAATTCCGGCGGAAATTGGCCTCCCATCACCTTGAATGCTAGCCATGGAAAAACAAAACAATGAGCATGAGCGCAGACTCGACCTGGACCTCCTCGAGGAGAGACGCAAAAATGCAGCCATCAATGAAGCCAGGTACAAATCAAAGCTAGAAAAATATTACAATGCTCGAGTACGCATATGCACTTTCGTACCAGGAGATTTCGTCCTACGAGACAACGAAGCCTCAAACGCTGAAAAACCGGGGAAGCTCGCGCCCAAATGGGAAGGGCCCTATGTCATTAATGAAGTTCTAGGAAAGGGCGCGTACACCCTACGACCGCTCGATGGAACAGACGTTCCGTGTACTTGGAATGCGCAACAGCTGCGCATGTGCTATATGTAACTGAACCATTCATAGTTGAACAGCATACAATGCTAACCAACACAATACAACGGTCATTGCTTGTGTATGCATCATAATTATCGTACTGCGCCCTATCCAAATCAATACAAAGTTTTACTTCCACTATGCTCTTGTGTTTTATTACAAATGCATGCGATTCCTTTTGGTAAGCACAAAAACATTATGGTAACACAAGTCTCATGAACGGTCCGCGGTCCCAAGTACCGCGCAAGGTCCAGCCCTACGTTCACACATGAACTTTATACCATCTTTATTTGTCCTACCTAAACAAAGTAATCGTACCCATGCAAACATTGTAACTAAAATAGGCAAGAACACAGTTACTTACGCAGCAGCATAATAACAAAGTTGTGCGACAGCACATTAATACAGTTACTTGCGTGGCAGCGCAATAACGAAAATTCTACAATAACACATTAAATGCGCGGCAGCACATTCATACAGTTATTTGCGCAACAGCGTAATTCAATTATTGACGCAACAACGGTCAATAAAAACCAGATTCAACATTTCAAGCAAATTTAGTGTCAACTTTTATACAAGTCGTATAATCATATGCTAAAGTCCTCACAGCAGGCAAACATGATTGTACATCCTTGTCAACAAATTAAGGAAAAAACTAAATTCATGCGAACACAGTTTCCACGGTGAACAGCCAATCAACTTCACAAACTAAGTTTTTTTCGCGCCAGACAAACCTGTTACTTCACAAAGCATAAAGCGCACACTTCATATAGTCCAGTGCTCCACCTACTTGCGTAGAAGCAACACTGGACTAGGGGGACTTGAAGGGGTATGGTCCCAAAAACCTCGCGCAGGCGCATATGACCATACCACAATCTTATCCCAAAACATCTTGAACAAAGACCCTGCGCGGATGTGCAGCGGTCCTAAACAGGATTTGGGAAGAAACAGTTTAATAACAGAGGATGGTCCCAAAAACCTTGTGCAGGCACATAAGACCATTCCATAAGCCTCGCTTCTAGAACATCTTTAACAAGACCATGCGCGGCTGCGCAATGGTCCCAAAACAAGTTATGAAAGAAACAGTCTTCGATAAACATGCGCCGGAAGAAGGGAGAGATAAACACTCAACTAACACCCTTGCGCGGGCTCCCGCAAGGGAACAGTTAGACTTGAAGATAAAATCTTAAACGTCTCCGCGCGCCTAATAACCGAGACTTGAAAGCATCTTTTCTGTTACAACAAGATGGACACATGGCAAGGGCATAACGATTTACAGCTGTAGATCTTCTAGAAGCCTTAAATACTCATCGTGCATAACCATTCAGTTATAACCAATTGTGACGTGGCATAATCTGGAACGCTCATCTAATCACGATGATGGCACTCATTGAAAGATCAATCTACAACAAACCCACTTTCCACGTGGCATTCCCCTAGCCTTCGATCACACTCACGATCCGTGTGCATGGATGTGACGTTAATGATGGACGGAAAAGAGAATAACCGCTGACGCAAAATACTTTCTGTTACTATCTATGTCGACCAATTTCCCGCCCAAATCCAACTATAAATAAGGCATCGCAGGTATTATCTCACAAGTTACTTTCCACTTCACTCTACTATTTCTTCTTCATTGAGATCACTGTACTTATTCTCACGCCGGAGGGTGGTCACGGAGAGAACCCCCATTCTGCCCGTGGCGAGTCTAACGGCTTTCGGTTTTGCAGTGATCACAGTAGAAGGAATTTAGCCAAAACCCCGTATCAGCGGAAGGATAAACCCCTGATCTGATTGATTCTGGTCATTCTGATCACTGTTTCTTCAATACGTGATCACAACTGGTCCTCTGCAGATGGACCTCCAAGCTTTAGGGTCTTTGATCTTCATGTATTGAACAACCTGAAACTTCCATTCTGAGAATGATCCCCCCAACAGCAGCCTAGGAATCATGTTGTTTGTTCCAATAACATTATTCAGATCTTGGTTCATGGTAGCCTTTTCACTCACCGATGTTTGGTTAGTGAGGTCCATTTCTTTTCAATCTTGTTGAATCCGCAAACAGAAATCTTCTTGTTCTTCGAGTAATATCCAGAAACCGAGCCTTCGAATAGACTTCTTAGGCTCTGTTACCAATTGTAAGTCCAGAGATCTTCAACCGGATATTACAACCACAATCAAGAGTTCGGAAAACTAAAGAAAGTGATGAAAAAGAACAACTGATTGTATTAAAGTTGCACACAAGCTCTAGGCTTGTCTAATACAATTTCGATCAAAGCAAGAACAATCAACAACCCCTAAATAACATAGGTTCACCCTATTTATAGGTACATAGGATGACCTAATTACAAACTGGGCCAAGCCCAAACCGTCCAAACCGTACACTCCCATAAGCATCTATTCAAGCCCAAACCCCTAAATAATCAACCCACTACCAATCTATACAAGACAAGCGTAAACCTACTAAACTATGCCCTTATACCATATTTTAGGTTTTTTTATTGCAATTACACTTACCTGGTGGCAAATTAACATAAGAATTTAAGCCATATGTTAGGTTTTTTTTTTCTTTTTTTTTTAAATTACACTTACCTGGAGGCTAAAGAAAAATCCGGGGGGGGGGGGGGGGGGGGGGGCTAATCTTAGAGTTTCCAATCTATCATTCCTTCCCAAAGTTAAAACCTGATTTGACCCAGGTGAAGAATTTAGCATGCAGATGAGCGGTTAATGGCATTGTGATCAACCCGGGTGTTGGGTTTATGTTTGTAGATATTGTTTTACTTGGTTAATATATGTTTGGACTTCAATTACCTTTTAATTGTCCTCTTTAATAGTTAATTAAATTCTTGTGATGATTTTGAAATTAAAAAAGAATGTGACTTTGTTTAAATGCTTGTGATGATTTTGAAATTAAAGAGCGAATGTGACTTTGTTGAACTTATTGAGCATTTCCAATTTTTGGTTATTAGCAATCAGTTACCAGTAATTGTTTTACGACTCTCATATTGTTTGAATTGATTTTCACTAAGACGACATCCTATCACACGTTACTATTTGTTTACGGGTCATTAGTTCAAATAATGTGGCTAGATTCCTTTGGTTTGTGATTATCCTTCATTACAATTGCTTATCAAATCATATCTATGTGATTCCCAATTTATATTTAAAGTTAGGTCATTCGTGTTTTGCATAACCTGAACCTAAGGTGATCCCTTTTCCACCATTGTTTAAAAAATTCAATTTTAATCTTGTTTTCAGTTATTGCTTTTCTAAAGCCAAAGTTAATCTGCCTAACTCACAAAACCAATCAAATGCTAAAAGCTAGCTAGGAGTAGTTACTTAAATAATCAATTGTACTTGCACCGTCCACAAATTCTTCGTGGACACCCTACTTGCCCTAACAAGTTAAGGTTAATAGGTCACATTTCTCTTTATATTTTATCGGTCCTTTGACACCGATCATCGGGTTCGCACGTTACTGCAAGTATTGAACATACCCCTTTGCTATCTTAGTTGGTTAATTTTACATATTATGATTCCATTTACTCAATTTAATCTTAAACTCACCCACTTAAACTCACCCACAACTTACCTATACTCAACTACACTTATAACAATACTATGTTTATGTTCTGATAGTTTTTAGTTCTAACAACTTCAAATTTATAATATCTTTTATGATTACATAATATAGCAATATATTTTGTTCCAATGCGGGTAAACAAGCATGAGATTACACAATATAGCAATATATTATTCCATATATAAGTTTGCAAGTTTTTTGTGCATCATTAGTTGTATCTTATGCTTTGTGAGTTTTTTTAAAAAAAAACCTTGATTTTTTACTTTTAACTCAAAGGTTTTTACCTTTTTCAATTTTAACCCTACATAATTTGTTTTTTTAACTTTAACCCAAAACTTTTCATTATTTGCAATTTAGCTTCGCAATTTTTGTCACTTATGCTTTTCATTTTTCGCAAATTTTCGTTTTACGTATAGTTCTAATTTTTTCGAGTTAATACGACGCAACGTGCATGTGTGGTTCAACATTTTTACCTCTATTTTTCCATATTTGACAGGTTCGTCGCAACACGCATATCCTAGGTCGAGTCGGTGTTAGTGGTCGATGACGATTGTGTGACATTAGTACTATTTGACATCGTTTTACGCCCCGACGCAACGCGGGGTGTGCTTTGGGGGTTTTCAAAGAAAAAAATGGTTATGTATATGATTGTCGTAACGTTGGCTTTGGGAGTTTTCCAAAAAAATGTTTTTTTTTTACTTTTCACCCAAAAGTATTTCATAAATTACTTTTAACCCAAAACTATTTGTTTTTTTACTTTTAACCCAAAACTTTTTATCTTTTGCAATCTATCCTCATAACTTTTTTTACTTTCAACTTTGGTCCTTTATAGTTTTCATTTTCCGTAAATTTTTCGCTTTATGCTTGGTTCTAAATTTTGTGACTTAACACATCGCAGCGTGCGTCTTTGGTTTAACGTTTTTAAGTTTCGTTCTAAATTTTGCGAGTTCACATGACGCAAAATGCGTGTGTGGGTGAACGTTTTTACATCGTCTATTTTTTCCCCGTTTGACAGGTTTAACATAACGTGCGGGTCCTAGATCCACTTAGTTATAACTAAAAAATCCCCGCCGCATTGCGGCGGGTCGCAATCCTAGTTTCTTATATTTGTTAAACATGTAAGTAGTTTTATAACCAACCAATCTTATATCTCGATTCCATGTTTTCATGGTCCATATCTCTGCCTTGGCACTAACCGCTACGAAGGTCTATTCCACGTTTTCTTTGGTGTGCATCTCCATCTACTACAAGTAGGGATGGTTGCCATAGAATATAGATTGGGTCATTCATAACCATAGCAAGAATCAATGGTACAAAACAGTGGCGGAACTAGCCCAAAAAGTTAGGGGTATCCTATTTTTTTAGGATCAGGGGTATCCTTTATATAATAGAAACGGGGTTGAGAGGTATTTTTACACTACGGAAATGGAGTTAAGGGGTATTTTTACCCCTATTAACACTCTATGTCCGCCACTGGTACAAAATAAACCAACTCTGAAGGCATAAGTGGCAGGTTTCTTTAATTTGCACATCCACACAACAGAAGCAAAACATGCAACTATTTTTAAAAACATCCCATTAATGTTCCATATCTAAATTACAAGAAACTTAAAAACAACAGGATTTCTGAAATAACAAACTTTGAAAAAAAGTAGTTAATATTTGTAGAAGATGATGAAAGTTGATGGTATCCAAATCAAACTAAACCAAGTCAAGATGTATGTTATTGTACAACTAATCAATTATCAACTGTACAAACATCAAATTATCAAAAATCAAAGGCTAATGCCTAACTCTAAACAAGAAATAAATTATTAGTCAAAATTTTTGTGATGTCGTGCGCTACAAGCTGTTGTCGAAAAGGTGAATTAGTCTTTTTTGCGCCCCCATGCCAACAGGTATGGGCCTTCGGCTTTGCCACTTGGGTTTTCTTTTGGGCCAAATCTTAATTACTCGCTTTCAATTTTGATGATTTTGGTTTAATATATACAGAATTTTAAAATCGCTAGGCCCCATTGCCATTTTGGGCCTTATGCAGTTGATGACGGTCGTAAGGGTTATGCAAAAATCTATTTAAACTAGATAGATAGTGTAAGTAAGGTATCGTATCCACGAGGAATTTGTGCTCAGTGTAAATATTTTAACTAAAAACTAAAATTATCAAATTTGGGGGTTTGATTAATTGATTTCAAAAACACGAAAAATTGATTAAGAAAGTTGTGATCAAGATGAGAGAAAGTAACACCCACCCGGAATCCCGATTGCTTGTTTTAACATAAAAACTTGTTTACAGATTCATAACACCACATAGACATGACTTTGGAATTAAAGATTTTTATTAATTGTTAGGGATAATTTTTAAGACTCACCATGCAACCTAATAACCTGTTTAATTATATCAATTACCCACCAATTTACCAACTCGCTAGCAATGTAAGGAAATTGCCAATACGCTTGATAAACGACGAACAATTTAAATATAATAAATGTTTAACAAAATCAACACAAGTGGTCAAGATTTACAAGTTAAAAGAATCCGAAAACAAAGTTTCAATGTAAAACAAAACAATCTTTCATCCGGGTAGAAGTCACAAGCGTTTAGCCGCGCATGGAAGTCATCACAGCTTCAGTTGTCATCGGGAATTGATCGAACGTGAAGAAACAGCTTCGAATATGGAAGAATACTGCCAGAATCGCCTAAAATCGTCTCTGACATCGTCTCTGACGACTGAGAATGGAATGGGGAAAGTTTACATGCAAAATTAGGTTAAAAAACCAAAATTCACCGCCATACGCTATCGCGCCACGCGCCAGAACCATTCTACTCCCTCGCGTGACGCGAGGGAGTCAAGTTTGACTTTTGTTGACTACATGCCTGTCATGCCACGCGCCAGACCAAGTATGATCCCTCGCGTGGCCAGGGGCGTAGTTTTATAGGGGTCGGGGGCGCCCGACCCCCTTGAACTCTTCGCCCAGTAGTGTCCGGTATGTGGTTTTTGTATACATTTTTTTAGGTATATACGTTTTCGACCCCCCGGTTTTATAATTTTTTTCGGTATATACGTTTTCGACCTCCCGGTCGGAAATCTCAAGCTTCGCCACTACGCGTGGCGCGAGGGAGTCAAGTTTTCAGAACTTGTGTTGTAGGTCCCGGTTTACCCATCAAACCCATCTTCCAACTTAGATGCTCATTTTTCCTCGTTTAGACCCCGTTAAGCCTGAAAAACCAAATGCATGATAAGCACATATACCAATATGAATAAACACATTTAAATACTTAAAACCGACACAAAACTATACAAAATACAACGTATTTGCACACATACATCAGCAGTCGCCCGACTTGCACAGGCCCAAAACCGCCCCTGAAAAACACTAATCATCAAACACAACCACCATCTGAAGAAACACTGGTTCAGCGGACCAGAATCGATTGAACCAGGGGTTTAGTTCTGCATAAAAGGGGTGAGTCCTCTCGTTTGATTCTGGGGTTTGGCTAACCTCCTTCTTCAAATGATAACTGCAAAACAAACAGCCGTTAGACTCGCCACAGGGAGAATGGGGGTTCTCTCCGTGACCACCCTTCGGCGTGAGAATAAGTACAGGTTTTGATGAAGAATAAGTAATAGTGAAAGTGAAGTGAGAATAATTTGAGAAATGATACCTAGTTGTCTTATTTATAACCGAATTAGGTGGGAAAGTCTGTTGACGTGAGAGATAACAGAAAGTAATTTCCGTAAGCGGTTATTCCTTTACCGTTAATCGCTAACGTGATGTTTATGCACACGGATCGTGGGAATGATCAACGGCTGAGGAGATGCCACGTGGAAAGTGGGCAAGTGTAGATCTTTCCTCAATTCAGTGCCATCATCGTGACTTCAAGGGGTGCTCAGGATGATGCCACGTGGCCATTTGGTTATAACCGAATGGTTGTGCACGATAAAGCTTTCTAGAAGACTTACAGCTGTAATCCTATCTGGCTCTGTCTCATGTAAATTCTGTTGTAACAGAAATGTTACTTTCTGCCCAAGTCTGGGTGGTGTTCGCGCGGAGATGTTGTTAGGGCTTTATCTTAACTGTTCCGTGGCATGAGAGCTTACGCAAGGATATGTTATTGGTTTTCTCGGCGCGCATATGTTGAATGCTGTTCTTTTTTAAGTTCTTTATTTAGAACCAGTGCACTGTCGCGCAAGGTTCCTTGAAAGAGGCTCATTGGTGGCGAAGTTGTGGTATGGTCCCGAGCATCTGCGCAAGGTTTTTGGGACCTTACCCCTTCAAATTTTCATGTGTGAGACACCCCTTTGTGGCAGCGTATCATGCCAGCACACAACATCACCCCCCCCCCCCCCCCCCCCCCCCTAACAGACTACCCCGTCCAGCCTAGTTATAGAATTTTAGTAACTTTTGTTCTTCATACTCTAGTTATTTTCTCTTATTTCTCACACTATAAAAAAAAACCCATTTTTATTCATAAATCTCATTTAAAGAAGATGAGAACAAAAGGGGAAAAGTCCAACAGGTCCGGGTCCCTTTCACATTTCAAGTGTCTCTTATAAAGAACTAACTAACAAGATATGGAGATCTTTCTCCAAATTTCGGCCAAAATTATGAGTGGGTCCCATTACCTCTCCCCTCCCACGTTCAGAGCCAACTAATGCCATCCTAGACGCTTTTTTGTTTATTTTTTTGTTTTTTGTTTTCCTAACGGGGGTGGGAGCTTTGCTTCTTTTGAAGGTTCTGTGTTCAAATCCAGGATACTAACCAATGTTTTAAAAACGGTTTTTTAATCAAACCCGATTAGGCTAAAAAATGATTCAATCGGTTGAACTAGGTTGTAACGAGCGGTTCAACCGTGTTGACTAACTAACTCTGTAATTTCATAAATTACAACATCAACTCAAAAGTTAATCCAAAAATGCATTATTACATATTAAAAGATGATCCAAAAGTAAATACATAATAAAAAATAATCCAAAAGATAATCGAAAACCATTCAATTTTTCAACAAGCTCTTTTAAATGAAAGTTTACGATATGTTTAAGTCATTTGAGTGTTGAATACATCAAGTTCACGATCGCATAAAATATGAAATTCGCTATTATCGTCATCCTCATCAACTAGAGGATAACTATTTTCGTTTCATACAATATTAAATAAGAACTTTTAGTTACGAATAATCATAATATATAAAAATTACGTAAGATAAGTAAGATATATAATAAAAATAAGTAACAACCCTAACTACTAACCCGATTAGCAAGATCTTAACCGTATGCCGTTCAAAAAAAATTCAAGATGCTAATTAGTTCGCACAATGTATGAAAGTTTAAGTTATATTTTAATGATCTTAAATCGTAACTTTTATAAAATAACTAATTATGTTTTATAACACTTATACACTAATGAAACAATCTTCGTCGGTAGCTTTTTTTTGAACGATGAGAATCTTTAACTTGTTGTGAGAGAGATCTCACATCCTCCTAAACAGAGGGCCCTGACCCTACTCTGGCCAGACTATGTTGTCTTAACCGGGTCCATGCTGGCGCCAGAGTTATGTTGTCTTAACCGGGTCCACGCTGGCGTCAGAGTTTGGCAAACGGCGTTCCCCAGGAAACTATACCATCCAGGGCTTGCGCCGCCACAAGAGAGAATCTCTTTGGCGTAACGCCCGGGAGACTAAAACCGGGATGGCTCGGGCTCTCCCTCTTGACCTAGGGTCTGGGAGAACTAGTTTTCATTGCCTTTATCCACCAAATATGACACTAGTGGGGACTGAACTTGGGTCTCCAAGGAGAACCCAATTATTTCCAACCACTAGACCACAAGTGATGAATCTTCATGAGTAGCTACTAGCTTAATTATGAAACTTAATCCACTTGTAATACATATTTATAGTCGTACAAAATGATTTTACTTACTATTCGTATTCATATTTTCACTTGATAATAATAATAATCCGTTGAAATGTGCATTGGGCGGTTTTGAGCCACAGCTGAACCAAAGTTAAAAATTTCAATTACAGGATATTCAAAATTGATCAATTTTAATGGATTCGATTTCGATTAATTTATTATTTGTATTAATTCAAGTTGGTTAATCAAATGATGACATTAGCTTAATTTGAAGATGGTGTTCATCTAATCAAATTTATGTCGTTCCAAAAAGAAACATCTAAATCAAATTTATCTTCTTTATAGTTACTTGGTCATAAATTAATTTTTACTTTTTTTAGCTCTATAGCGGCGGAAATATATTGTCTTCTTATTAGACTATGGGGTATGGGCCTTGGGTTGGGGGAAAATGCCCAAGCCATCACCCCGGGTGGGCTTGGGTTGGGGCGTGGCCCTTGGGGCTTGGGTTTGAAGCCGGGCGTGGGGCGGGTCTAGCAAGGTGACATGGCGGGCTCTCAATGGCCAATTCAAACTAGCTGTTGGGGGTATTTTTTTTTTTAATTTTCTTTATAAATACCTTACCATATTTAACATTTTTCTCACACAATATCAAACACATAAAACACAATCTTGCCATGAGTTCTTCAAGTTCAAGTGTTTCGTCATCATCATCTGACGATGGTGCAAAAATATTTTACAAACGATCGCGGCGGTGGTGAAAGCTATCGTGGAAGACGAAGACGATGAGGAAGAGACTCCGCAACCTAAACGGAGGAGAAGGTACATCGCTCGTGAACGGCACACCGCTAACAATTTGTTGGTAAGCGATTACTTCTCAGCGGAACCTAAGTATGATGAAAAAATGTTTAGGCGTCGTTTTCGTATGAGTAGAAACTTATTTTTAAGGATATCTAGAGATCTTGAGGAGAAGTATGTTTATTTCCAACAAAAACCGGATGTAACCGGGCAATTAGGATTTAGTACGTGGCAAAAGGTCACGGCCGCACTTAGGCAGTTAGCGTACGACAATAGTTCGGACATTATGGATGACTATTTAAAAATGTCTGCACGTGTAGCTAGAGAAAGTCTTCACAACTTTTGTTCGTGTATTCTAGAACTTTATAGGAAAAGATATTTGAGAAAGCTCTCGTTCAGTGACATGCAACAAATATTGGAACATCACGCAGATTATCATGGGCTACCCGGTGTGCTAGGTAGTTTAGATTGTATGAAATGGCCTTGGGAACTTTGTCCTACCGCATGGCAAGACGCTCACACGAGTGGATTTCACGGGATGCCAGCCATCATGCTTGAAGCGGTTGCGTCCCAAGATCTTTGGATATGGCATGCGTTCTTCGGTATGCCAGGTTCACATAATGATATTACCATCATAAACCACTCGCCCATTTTCAATGATCGGGTAAATGGTATAGGACCCAAAGGAACTTTCTTTGTAAACGGGGTTGAGTACGTGTATGGGTACTACCTAGTTGATGAGATTTACCCAAAGTGGGGGTTTTCGTAAAATCGTTCACAAAACACGGTACCATAGATCCAAAGAGATTAAAAATTTAAAAGGGTCCAAATGGCTGCACGTAAAGACGTCGAGCGAGCATTCGGTGTTTTGAAGAAAAGGTGGCGAATATTGGCAATGCCTTGTCGACTATGGGACAAGGATCAGATTGGAAACGTGATGTACGCATGTATCATTCTTCACAACATGATTTTGGAGGATGAAGGTAGAGCGGTCGTTACCTACTATGATGACGATGACCCCCAACCAGGTAACGTAACAGACGAAGATAAAGCGGCAAATGAATTTTTGATCAAGTCAAGGGATATACATCACAACCTTCGATCTGATTTGGTGGATCATGTTTCAACGATTCCTGGGTTCGAAACCGACGAAGACGACGGAGAAGACGAAGAATGATAGTTTTTTATTTTGATAATTATTTTGTATGTTTATGTAGTTTTTTAATGGTTATAAATATATATATATATATATATATATATTAAAAAAAACTGATGTGGCTTGGCCACGCCCACCATACCCCATACAAAATGGGTTTGTGAATTGAGTTTTGAAAGTTACACGTGTCAACCCATGCCCCAAACCCCCGCCCCACCATACCCCACGGTCTTATATTTAGAGTTAATTACACAAATGGGTCATGTGGTTTATACCTAGTTTCGCCTTTGAGTACTAACTTTTTTTTAACAGGTTTAGGTTTTCTGGTTTCAATTTTGTAACACCTTTGGGTACTAACACCAAAATTTGTTAATTAATGACTAAAATACCCTTGCATTTTTTTAAGTTTATCAATGTAACACATTTGGGTACTAACACCTAATTTTATTTAAGTTTAAATCGGTTTTACAAAATCTATTTATTTTCATTATATCTCTTAATTAACATAAAATCTATTTATTTTTTTATTTTCATATTTTTATTAAATTAAAGAGTTAAATGCCATTTTAGTCCCTGTGGTTTGGGCCATTTTGCCAGTTTAGTCCAAAGGTTTCATTTTTAACCTGTGGGTCCAAAAAGGTTTCACCGTTGCCATTTTAGTCCACTGGGTTAACTTTATCCATTAATTCTGTTAACGAGAAGGGCAATTCGGTCATTTTATATGTAATTCTGTTAACTAGAAGGGCAATTCGGCCATATAAAATGACCGAATTGCCATTCTCGTTAACAGAAAAAATAAATGAACTTAACCCAGTGGACTAAAATGGCAACGGTGAAACCTTTTTGGACCCACAGATTAAAAATGAAACCTTTGGACTAAACAGGCAAAATGGCCCAAACCACAGGGACTAAAATGGCATTTAACTCTAAATTAAATAACATAAAATCTACTTGTTACACTAGTATTTTTTTAAATAGATTTTTAAATAAAATATACTAGCTATATAGTTTTATGTAAATTAAATTTCTTTCTTGTTTTAAATAATGTAAACTTTACTTGTTTTTAATTTTGGATAGATATGATTGATAATATTAAATATCTTTCATGTAAAAAAATTTAAGCATTTTTTTAACTCGTTTTTTTTTTCATTTACATTTTACTATTTTAGAAAGATACAGTAAAATATACTAGCTATATATTTTTATGTAAATTAAATATCTTTTTTTACAAAAAAACAAGTTTAAAAAGGCTTTAATTTTTTTAGTTTTATCTAAAATACCTAGCTATATAGTTTTATCTAAAATTCCTAGCTATATAGTTTTATGTAAATTAAATATCTTTTTAAAATAGTAAAATGTAAATGAACAAAAAACGAGTTAAAAAAAGAATTAAATTTGTTTTTACATGAAAGATATTTATTATTATCAATCATATCTATCAAGAATTGAAAACGAGTAAGGTTTACATTATTTAAAACGAGTAAAAAATTTAATTTACATAAAACTATATAGCTAGTAGATTTTATTTAAAAAAAATACTGGTGTAACAACTAGATTTTATGTTAATAAGAAATTTAATAAAAATATGAAAATAAATAAATAAATAGATTTTATGTTAATTAAGAGATATAATAAAAAGATGAAAATAAAAATAAATAAATAGCTTTTGTAAAATTGATTTAAACTTAAATAAAATTAGGTGTTAGTACCCAAACGTGTTACATTGATAAACTTAAAAAAAATGCAAGGGTATTTTAGTCATTTATTAACAAATTTTGGTGTTAGTACCTAAAGTTGTTACAAAATTGAAACCATAAAACCTAAACCTGTTAAAAAAATTAGTACCCAAAGGTGAAATTAGCTATAAATCACAGGACCCATTTGTGTAATTAACTCTTATATTTACGAAAAATTGACACTGAAATTTTTTTGTTCATAAGAATTCGCAGCCAATTATAATTAAAAACCTTTTATATATAAAATACTGGCCGAGTTACATCAATACCGCAGGTAAGCGAGCAACCAGCTGCGCCGCTACCCCTTACATAATTATCATATGTATTTTTTCTAAATTAATGTTGCTACTGTTTGGTTTATGGTAGCCAAATTTAAAACCATTTCATTCCGGTCACTACTTACTAATCTCGTCCGTGCGAGTTGCGACCATTTTTGTCGTCCGTAAATTTCTATTGCAAATACTCTGTTTTATAGTAGCGGCGCAACTTGTTGCTCGTCTACCTGCCATTACTATGTAATCGTCTATATTTATTGAAATTAATGTCAGGCAAATATTGTATTTGCAAAAAAAATAGTTGTGTATATCAACGAAATGACATTTTCGTAATTATCCTATATATTAAAAAACAAACCTTATGAATAGTCCTTCACCATTCAAAGCTTGCCACGTGGCAAGCCTTTTGTTTTTTTTTTCATTTAAATTGAACAGTACCTTCTCCATTTAAACCTTGCCACGTGGCAAGTTTTTTTTTCCCATTTATCCATCTTTTATCAAAATACTGGAACGGTCCTGTTCGGTCTCGGTACATGATGGTAAAAACCGGCACCAGCCTGGTACAGAAAACATCAAATGTAGGTACCGAATTGATATTGAAAAATTTTAGTTCGGGAAATTCGGTACTTCTAACCAATACCATTTGCTCATCCCTGATCACGGGTGCCGTACAAACACCAACGGTATCGTACAATTTTTTTTATTGATTTTCTTCAACTTTAGTGTTTTTTTAGTTTAAGGGCTAGGGATGAGCTCGGTGCCAACCGATACTAAATTGGTACTGGTACCGAAAATACCGGTTACGGTACAGGTATATGAAGGTAAAAACTGGTAGCAAACCGGTACTAGGAACGCCAAAAGTTAAAACCGAATTGACTTAAAATCTTTCTGTTCGGGAAATTTGGTACCGTTACCCAATACCATTTGCTCATCTTTGACCACGGGTTTCATACGAACAACATCATTACCATAAAACTTTTTTTGTTGATTTTCTTTCGGTTATACTATTTGCTCATCCCTGATCACGGGTACCGTACAAACACCAACGGTATCGTGCAACTTTTTTTTATTGATTTTCTTCAACTTTTAGTGTTTTTTTTTTTTTTTTTTAGTTTAAGGGCTAGGGATGAGCTCGGTGCCAACCGATACTAAATTGGTACTGGTATCGAAAATACCGGTTACGGTACATGTATATGAAGGTAAAAACTGGTAGCAAACCGGTACCAGGAAAGCAAAAGGTTGCTACCGAATTGACTTAAAATCTTTCGGTTCGGGAAATTCGGTACCGGTACCCAATACCATTTGCTCATCTCTGACCACGGGTTTCATACGAACAACATCATTACCATAAAACTTTTTTTGTTGATTTTCTTTCGGTTATCTTATACTGTTTTTTTTTTCTACATTTTCTTTTTATTCTTGTCAGCGGTTCTATGCGTAACGCGCTCGTAGTGGTTTCAAAACACATGTAAACACAGACTAAATGACAAAAGAAGTTCGCCGCAACGCGGCCATAGTAATAAACCTAGTTAACTTAAAAAACATTATATTCATCGATAATACAAGTAAATAACAATGAATACATTATTGTTAAAATGCGTAGCTGATTTTATATATTCAATTTAATATTTTATAAGTTTAATTTAATACTTTAATTATTGTTTAAATCCATGTTATTCTACTTTGTAAATTGATATTTTGCGGAAAATGTCATCAATTTTTTAATTATATGGATTCTGCCTATAATAAACTCACTAGTATAATCCTTTAACGGTAGTCATATAATCTCAAAGCTCAGATACAAGCTTGACAAACAGATCCAAATCCCTTATCGATGTTCCTTCTTTGACCGCCTTCATGGCGCCTTCGCTTAGCTCCTTAACCATAATTCGCTCACACAAATCACCATTCAATGACTCATCCAACAATCGGGCCAGCTCGTTCACGTCAGGAACAAGCTCGGGCCCACCCTCGCAAACTCGTTTCCCAGCACCCAACTGGTCAACCAATAGTGTAGCATTTGCAAATTGGTCCGCACCCATTGGCCACGCCAACATCATCACACCTGCCGCAATTCCTTCCAAAATCGAGTTCCACCCACAGTGAGTCAGATACGAGCCTACAGCCCGATGTTTAAGTATAGCCAGTTGTGGAGCCCAACCTTTGACTACGAACCCTCGACGGGACACCATATCGTCTTCGAACCCACTAAGGATCATAGAGCTTGAATCACTTGCTTTCACACTAAAGATAAAGTTGATGTTACTAAGCTTGAGTGCACCTAGCAATGCACATATTTGCTTCTCACTTAATGTGGCTCGACTACCAAAACAAATATATACTACAGAATCAACAGGTTTGTTATCCAACCACATGAGAAGGCATGAGGTGGGACCGCACTGGACCCGGTTCTTGCACTACTCATTGGGCCATGTTCGTCAGGAAGTAATGGGCCAATGGCCCAAACACGATCATGGCCCATCTGTTTCTTAATGTGGTCAATGTAAACCCCTTCCAAACCTTCAAATGTGTTGTACACGATTCCCCAGCTTCTCATATTAGCCAATATTGTCGTCCTGAAAGCTTCAAAATCTTGATCTCCGTTTTTAAAACAACGCGACGCTGGTGGCAAGTGCCACCAAGGAAATTTCGGCGCGTTAGGGATTTCCGGAAAGGAAATAAAGAAATTTTCATCTTTGTCATTATTGTGTTTGTTAATATCGGGCATGTCTCGCCATAACGCGTGAAAAATGGAAGAACCAAGAGCACCAGAAGTCGAAAACATTACTCGTTTAATGCCTAGGTGGGAAGCGAGATAGGTAGTCCACCCGAGAAAGAAGTCGGAGACGATGGCCACAGGCGGTGAAGGATGGGATTTGAACCATTTAACAATGGGATCAAATAGTTGTTGTGTTGAAAGTATTTTGGCTATAAGGGGTTGTGGGGATGGGTGAACTTTTGGATAAGAGAAGAGAAGCTTGTGTAGAGAACAAGGGTATGAGGAGAGGAGAGGGTCAATGAGTGGGAGGTCGGCAGCGGAGATGATGACGGTGATGGTGAGGCCGCGGCGGAGGAGGTGGTGGGCGAGTTCGAGTGAAGGGATAACATGGCCGTAGCCGGGACAAGGGTAGAGTAGCAAATGTGTGTTGTTGGTTGAGTGATGCATGTTGAAGGTTTGAGTTGATCTTATTGGTGTTGTGAAGGTATAATATAATGTTTACACATTTATAGGGCTAGCGATTGTTGTTTTGCAGCAACTAGTTCCATTAAGAAACAACATCGTTTGTTTGAGAAATCAAGTTTATTGTATCGTATTATACATTATATCATGTCATGGCATATGGTATTATCTCATGTGTATTATATCATACTATATATTATATTAATTAAATTAAATTACGTTACATGTTGCATTACATTTTATAAATATTACATTACAATACACTAGATAATACTACAATATATGATATGATATGTTATTATATCATATTATATTAGACAGGGTTACATTAAATTACACACATCTAACTCATTATGTTACAATTATGTGAGTCTAAGATTTCGCTTCTTATATTTCCGTCATTTGTATTCTATTTCTTAGTTTAAAAAAGTTATATATAAAAGTTATCATATCTTATCTCAAAATACTATTTTATAATTTATAAATCTCAATTGCTGACTATTTAATTTGTTCATTATTTAACTCATGTAATACACGGATTTATAATAGAATAATGATATAAATATAATGATTATATTTTTTCTCTCTTCTTCCCTGAAATTAAAAAAAAATTGAACAAATTATATTCATATATATATATATATAGGGAGCCGCCAAAATGAAAACCACCCCCAGTTGTAAGAATCGCGAGAATCACTATCCACCAATCAAAATAAGGGTTAATTTGGTCATTTGATCCTAATGTCTTGTCCATCTTTTTTGTCTAATGTATTTGTTCAATGAATTCAGAATCTCTCTCCTCTTTACTTTACCCCCAATCAAATATATATGAGACTCATCTTCCTCCTGGTTCCTCCTCTCCCACTCGATACCCCTCCCCTTGTTAATAAACCGGTGACCAGGATAACCGGTGGAGCCGACGCCGTCATCCGACAACAAGCCGACACCCACACCCTCCTCCGACAAACAAGCCGACACCCATCTCTCATTCATCTCTTTCTTTTGAAACCTGATAAAACGAAGATGATGACGACGCCTGAAACCCACCACTGTTTCTCTCTCTTTCAACCTCCAGACAAAACACCCCCCTCCATCTCCAAAGTAATCGCCGGCCACCCAACCGTGGTGGCGGCTCGTGATGCCGGTGGCCCCAAACAGAGGCGGAAGTTTGGTGGGTTGGTGGCGGCTCGTGATGCCGGTGGCCCCAAACAGAGGCGGAAGTCGGTGTTGGGGCGGTGGTTTGGTGGGAGTTGGGCAGAGGCGGAAGGCGGTGGTGGTTTTGTGGGGATACCGGTGGGGGTTTTTGTGCAGAAATCGGTGATGGTGGTGGTGTGTCGACGGCGGTGGTGGCGGCGAATGATGGGGTGAAGGGGGTGGGTGAATCTGGGGCTTTTTGTTTCTGTTGATTCCGTTGAATCTGGGTTTGAATCTTTGTGGTTTTGACTTTCTTGATGGTTTGTTGGTAAGTGTTTTTGTTGGGTTTGAATCTGTTTGAATATGTTGTTGGGTTTGAATCTGGGTTTTTGTTGGGTTTGAATCTGGTGTTTTTTTAATATGTTGAATCTTTGAATCTGTTTGAATGATGTTCATGGTGGTTTTGGATGTTTAAATCAGTTGTATCTGGTGCCTTTTTGAATGTTTTGAATATGGTGCTTTTTGGTAGATTTCAAACAGTGAACTATGTGGGTTTTGATCCGTTTGGATTGGGGCGGTGATGATGCAAAAAAAAAAAAAAAACCGTATATTTTGATGACGATGGCGTGGCAAGGATGGTGGAGGGTAGGTTTTTGAACCTGCAACCCCACTTTTGCAGCCTCTGATTATCGGAAAATTTGAGCCAAAACATCGTTTTTTTTCAAGAATCCACTCGTTCTTTTGATTTTTGTTTGTTGATTTTTATTTTTTTTAAGGCGTCGATGATGATAACAATCTATCTGAGACACTTACCGAGTAACGATTTTCTAGGTGCGTTCGTTTTGTGTAAAATTTTTTTAACGTAAACCGTAAACTTTTTAACGTAAAAACGTAAAATGTAAAAAGTTTTACGTAAAGCGTAAAACGGTAAAAGTTTTACGTAAAACGTAAAACATAAAACGTAAAATTTTTAACGTTAAACGTAAAAATTTTAACGTAAAACGTAAAAAGTTGTACGTAAAACGTAAAAAGTTTTACGTAAAAAGCAAAACGTAAAACGTAAAAAGTTTTACGTAAAACTTAAAACGTAAAAAGTTTAAAAAGTTTAACGTAAAACATAAAAAAAAATTTATGTAACCTGTAAAACGTACAACGTAAAACGTGAACTTTAAATGTAAAACGTAAAACGACGCGTTAAAAACGGGACGTAAAAAACGTTGCGGTATAAAACGGCGCGTAAAATCGGGCCTAAAAAACAGCGCGTAAAAACACGGTCGCAAAAACGGCGCGAAAAAAACGGGGCGTTAAACGGGTCGTAAAAGAACGGCGCGTAAAAACGGGTCGTAAAATAACGAGCGTAAATTTTTTTAATAAAAAAAATCTGATTTTAAAATGTTGTTTAATAAATAAAATCTGATTTAGAAAAAAAAAACAATTAATGCAAACAGGACAAAAATGTATTAAAAAACAATAAAATTAATAAGACAAAAAAAAAAGAAAATTACTTAAATACCCTTTTAGATTAAAATATTAAAGACATAATAAGACAAAAAGAATTTAATATTACTTTTAACTACTTTTAATCTCATCCTTACATTTTGAAGATCTAATGGCCAGAAAATGGTTCCCGCGGTTCTTACAACTGGAGGTGGTTTTCATTTTAGCGGTCCCCTATATATATATATATATACATATATATATATATATAGTGGAGAGTTCAAATGAGAAGAAACTTTTTGTAAGAAGAAAAGAGAAGAAATTTCAACCAATAAGAGTGCTTCATTTTACTTCATTTAATATAAGTATTTAATGTTACCATAAGGGCAATATGGTAAACCTACAAAGATCATTAATTAGTAGTATTCCTCTTTAATAGCTAACTACATTAAAATTTGTAACTTATCTTCAAAATATATATTTTTTAAAAAATAAAATAAAATAATTTAGAGTGTAGGATAAATCACAATGTGTGTATGATAAATTACAGGTTGTGTAGGATAAATTTCAACCTGTGTAGGGTAAATTTCGAAAGGTGTAGGGTAACTTTTGATGTGTGTAGTCAAAAAACATTAGTGTGAAGGATGATAGTTTTTATGACTAATTAATTAGTCAAAGATGATAATAAATGAGATAAGAGAAAAAATATTTAATGTTTTACAATTATACCCTTTGTTCTTTTTCTTCTCAAATAAACCTTCCCCTATATATATATATATGTGTGTGTGTGGGGGGGGGGGGTTAGGTTAACGTATAATAGCTCTTATCGTACAATATATACGCGATCATCTCAGTCGTCCGATCTGGTGCAAATTCACTTTTGAACATGCGATTTGTGCTGAAAAACACACATGCGAAATTGCTTTATATACCAACATGCGATTTCATCATATTTACCAACATGCGAAATTGCTACAAAAAAACCAACATGCGATTTCATCAAAAATACCAACATGCGATTTCCAACATGCTTTTTTATAACATGCGATTTCACAATATCGTACGTATTGTACGTTAAGGTATATTGTATTTTACACTTTCACTATATATATATATATATATATAGGTGAGGTTCTAGAGTGAACACTAGTGTATTTGCGAACTGAGTGTACAAATCCTGGCCAAGTAAGTAGTAAACACATGATATCATGGACTTCTTATAATAAACGCATGTACGTCTGATGTATTAAGGACGAGGTTAATGGGAAGAGTTAAAGGATCCTTGGGGTCAAGAAACCTTACTGACATACTCGTATAAATGGTTATCGCGAGAACCATAAAAACGAAATATGGCGCGCGTAAAATAAGTGACCCAAGGAAATCCTTGGATTAAGTCATTATGGACTTAAGAGCCATGGTTGACAAAAAAGGCAAGTAAAACCGACGCATAAATGACCCACGAGCTCATAGAAGGGGAGGTATTGCCCGAATGAAAAACGTTCATAGTCATGGACTACGTTCGGTGTAAAAAAAATGAATGAAACGATTAATGGATCCGGCAAGTAAAACCGACGTATAAATGACTCGCGGGGTCATAGAAGCGGAGTTACTGCCTATATGGATCAAACATGATCATGGGCTTTGGTTGGAATAAAAAGGAATTTGTCTTTCATGGTCTAAAGGGGCATGATTGACAGGCAAAAGAAAATAATGATAATTTTGGTCACTCACGACCTAAAGGGCTTTCTTTGACCAAAAGAAAATGAGAACGAATGATTTAAATGGGTCGCGAGGCCCGAATAGCCTTGAAATATGGAAATAAATGATTTTGAAACCATAAAATGGGTGTGTTTACACTAAACACATTTAGAAAATAACATGGGTAAAGGGTGATCTACGGGATCATCACGACCTTCGGGTCATAAATTAGTGTAAAGGTCTACAGGACCAATTTGACCTCCGGGTCACAAATAAAAAGGGTGGAAAATTATAAAGCATTAGCCTACGTGGCAAGGTAAAAGGCATATCGGCCAAATGGAGTTAATGTGTAGGAATCGGTTACGATTTCCACGTTAAATGAAATGGGTAAAGAGAAAACGTTTAATTTTTTTTTTTCATTTTCTTGTTGTGAGAAATTGACACATGTCAAAAAGAAAATGTTGAACTAAATTCAGTTTTAGTTAATTAAAGCGTTTTAACGAACGTAGATAATAAGTGATGGATTGGAAAGTGATTAATATTAAAAGAAACAAGTTTTGACACTAATAGGTGCAAGACGATGTGTTCGAAAAGCAAATTTTGAAAATAAATTGTTGATAAAAACTTGAACTTGATGTAATATGATCATGGTCAAGACTATAAATAACATGAGATATGATTACATTGTAGCATAAGCTACGGGACTCGGGGGCCATTCCTGTAAAGCCTTGGGAGGCAATGTCGGTATACCTAAATGATGGGGTACAAAGTGACCGATGACTGATGAGTCTAACCGGCAAGATCGGATATGGTCAAATAGTGTTTATAACCTAGCCATTGCGCATGGCTTATTAAGATTAGCGTTGAATAATTATGTAACATATCAATATGATCGAGTGGCCAGAGGGTGACTCACTCTAGTAGATAGTTGAGAGAAGAAATACAAGATGGATGTAATGGCTTATGAGGCCTTACATGTGAAAGACGCATGCGGCAAATCCTATAGCAATCTTTGACCGAAGCTTATACGCCTCGAGAACAAAGATGTTGACCAAGAAAAAGGTAAAAGAGAACATCGAGAAGGGGTCGAGCACACCCTACTTTGTAGGTAAGATTATTTAACGATTAAAGTTTGAGCAGTCCTCAAGTGAAAATCGAAATTAATTTCCTTGGGCTTGACCCAAGGAACAACATAAGAAAGGTTTCGGGGACGAAACCTCTTTAAGGAGGGTAGATTTGTAACATCCGAAAAAAATGGATTTTGGTAATTAAATCAAATTAACTGGGGATGAGCGGGTAAAATACCTTTAGTGGTAAAAAAATAATTAATCCGATAAACATTAGTATTTAAATAATAAACCTAATGTTAAATAAAAAAAGTGAACAAGTGTTTTTAAGATAAAGTTTATAAAAGGTCCGAGGCGATCGAGACTTAAATTGAATCGCATTGTAACACCCCCAATTTTATGTAATTTAACTAAGAACATTTAAACCTAGTTATGATAATGGTTAATTACTAGTAGCGTTATATGGGGTTTTAACCAAACAAAATAACTAACTAAACCTAAGGGGCTAAAGTTGGACAATTAGGAAATAAGAAGATTAAAAAGGCCAAAACTACACACTAGTGTGCGTTCAGGTCAACCAAACAGAGGGAGAAAAGGGGGGAAACACTCAACCCCTAAATTGAAGAAAAACTACTGAAATCAAAGTGTGAATCAAGTGATAGGCTTGCATGTTGGAAGATTTTAAGTCTCTAACAACATCTAAACCTAAGGTATGTGATGAAATTGTGTATGAAGGGTTTTTATGTCAAATGGGTTTTATGATATGATGAAATTAATGATGAATAGATGTTCATAATCATCATACTTGCTTGTATGTGTGAAGTACTTGAACAATTTATGGATTTTGATAAGTATTCTTAAGTGACTAGAAGTGGGTTTTGACATGAGAGTTGAGCCCATGAATTATATTGGTAGAAAGGATGAATTAGCACGTGATAATTGAAAGAAATGTAGTGATTTTGGTTGATAAATTTAGCTAATAAGATGGCCTAAAAATGATGCCCACCAAGTATATGATAAAATACCTAAATGAGTTTCATGAACTTGTTAGTGCATTTATATATGTCAAATGGCAGTCAAACTGACCTATAATTGAATTGAATGAGAAATATAGTATAAAAGTCCATAAGGTGATGATCATGGTGTAGAATGACTAATCTAACCATCTTGTGTATATTATGTAATAGTTTGACACTTGACAAGCTAGGTGGGAGTTTGGAAAGAAACGGGTCAAATGGATCAAAGACGCGAGAAGGCTTAAACGGACGCAAGGTAAGTAAAACTTACACTTCCTAGAATAGAATCACTATTTAAGAAATAAGAAGTTAAAAACAATGACTTGTTAATGTTGAGACCCCATGGTGTAACCCATGAACGGGTCAAAATGGATAAAGTAGGATGTACTATAGTTAGAAATAAACAAGGACTGGTTAAAGTCGAGACCACATGGTGTAAATCATGAAACGGCCCGAACGAGGAAAATGGTAAGTAACCATGTTTTGGACGATGAACCAATTAATTTTTAAATAAGACCTTTTGGCGCGAACCAAAACGGGTCAAACAAGTAAAAATGAGTTTTTGGTGTAAATACTTGCTGACTTGAACCAAAACAGGTCAAATAAGTAAAAAAAAATGAGTTTTTGGTGGTAAACACTTGCTCACGCGAACTAAGACGGGTCAAACAAGTAAAAAAATGAGTTTTTGGTGGTAAACAAACCAAACGGGTCAAACAAGTAAAAATGAGTTTTTGGTGGTAAACACTTGCTAACGCAAACCAAAACGGGTCAAACAAGTATAAATGAGTTTTTGGTGTAAACACTTGCTGACGTGAACCAAAACGGATCAAACGAGTAAAAATGAATTTATGGTTGGAAACCAATGAAATTTTGAAATAGAACCCTATGGTGTAAATCACAACGGTCATAATGGGTATGATGGTAAGTACGCACCTTTCAGCAGTAAACAACACATGGTTAGTTGAATCGCTAAAGAGGTAAGCTATGAACGGGTCAAATAGACAAATGGGTCAAACAAGTCAAATGGTGATGTAATCACCATCTGAATATGATATTTAATGCCTTGTTTGTTAAGTATCATACTTACAGGTAAGCATAATGTATGGGCATGCATTTCCAAGAATTAGGAAGTAAGAGTCACAAACTATTGATAACGGGTCAATATTTTGACCCGCGCCAGGTATGTGTAATGGTCATGCTCTCGGTGAGGGTTTATGAATCGAGTAGAGTTAGTTGAGTCAAGGGTGGACCCTAGACCACCCTTAGCGAGTTATGTCTAGTATTCGGGTAAAACGGCCATTAGAGCCAAAGACATGCCTATGATGCGAAAATACAACGAAACGAATTTTAAAATACTAGACTATTGGAAAGGTTTTATGGTCTTAGGAACATAATAAATCTAGATGGGATAACGAGTTAAAAGTGCTCATTAGTCTTAATCTAAACAATTAAAAGTTGTCTGGTTGTAAAAAAAGGCTAAATTTGACTAAAATACCCTCAGATAATGGGTTTGGGTAAAACGCCGAACCGAAAGAAGAGTTTGGGAAATAATGAGTCCGGACCTAGACACTAAAGCAAAGTGCACAGGTCAGTGCACAATGCACATTTTAGCAAAGTGCATAGTTTAGAAAAGTGCACAATTTAGCAAAAGTGCACGGTTTAGCAAGCTTCACAGTTTAATAAAGTACATAGTGCACAGTTTAGCAAAAGGGCACAGTTTAGTAATGTGCACATTTTAGCAAAAGTGCACAATTTAGCAAAGTGCATAGTGTACAGTTTAGCAAAAGTGCATAATTTAGAAAAAGTGCACTGTTCAGTAAAGTGCACAATGCACAATTTAGCAAAAGTGCACAGTTTAACAAAAATGCACAGTTTAGCAAAAGTGCACAGTTAGAAAAGTGCAAAGTGCATAGGTCAGTGCACATTTTAGAAAAGTGCACAGATCAGTGCACAGGTTGGTGCGCAGTTCAACAAAGTGTCCAGGTTAGTGCACAGTTTAGTAAAGTGCACTAGTCAATGTACAGTGCACGGTTTAACCAAGTGCACAGTGCACAATTTAGTAAAGTGCGATGATCTTGCTAAAGACGTTTCTCTTGCTATTCGCGATAGAACCTCAATCGTTCAAAACATTTATTTTTCAATCCGTTAACACAAAAGAAATATAAACATTAATCGTTTTTGGTGTTTATGACAGGTTTATACAAAAGCTAGTACCAGGCGGACGATCAAGCACGCAAAGAACCGAACACTCTTAAACCGCCACCTCCATGGGAACATCTTCTCAAAAAGATATAAAATATGATCAAGCATGACAAAGTTTTTGTATAAAATCTTGTTGTCTTTCACTGTAATTTAATTGTGTAATAACCCGTTAAGTCGGTTTGTCTGGGTTATCAATTAACTCCGACTCATAAGATATTTGTAAAAAAAATCTTGGACCTAATCCTATGAATATTTCAGATATTCAGTATGAAACGGGATAGAGTGTTACAACTACTAATCAATTACATTTAGTATTATCATCATAAAAACATATTAAATAATTAAAATATATATAAATAAAATATAAAAATGTATATAAAAAATACTTAAATGCATAGATAACAAAAATAGTGTAGGCCGATAAATCGATAATTGATATATATCATATACATATACACACACACACACATTAAAAAAAATAAAAGAGACCATATTGGGTATATATTCAGGTAAACGGGTACACTTTATCGGGTAACCGGGTTGGGTGAACGTGTGTGTCACTAAATCCCAAACCCGCGAAAAAAATAAAAACTAATCCCAAACTCAGTCTCATGCCCGATTACCCGACCCAAACCTGTCTCAAATAAGTCAATTTTTTTGTTTACCCATCGAGTATGAGTTTGATTGCATAATAAAACCCTAATATGTTAGTGAGTATGATTACCTATAGTTCAAAAGGCAAATAGAAATCAAATTTCTTATAATAGAAGATAATCAAACCATAGTCTATGGCGGGGCATAACTAATTCACCATGTAAATAGAAGCAAAATTAATTCCATTTTTCTATATTAATTTCTATATATGCCTAACAACGCCCAGCCATCCACTGTTAGAGTGTAGACCATTTAATTCCCTTTCTTTTGCAATGGACCTTTTGATGTGGTCTTCTGTTTCAAATTGGTTTGTAGCCCAAGCCCATATATAGTTGTTAATCACACACTTTAAGCCAACCTAAAAATGATTATGTGAAACCCATTTTCATGTTTGAAAGTTGAAACTGTGTAGTTCATTCGAAAACCAGTTTCTTTTCTTTTAGGATAAATTACACTTTTCAATCTTTTATGTTTGTATCAGATTGCAATGGATACCCTTTAACTTCAATAATTACAGTCATAATCCTTTATTTGTAAAACTTAGTACACTCTACGTCCTTTGACCCTAACTTGGTCATAATCCTTTATTTGTAAAATTTTAACCAGTTTAGGGTCAAAGGACGTAGAGTGTAATGAGTTTTACAAATAAAGGATTGTAACTATAATTATTGAAGTTAAAGGATATCCATTGCAATCTGATTAAAAATATAGGATAAAAGTGTAATTTACCCTTTCTTTTATTTAATCTCATTTTCTTACTTCAATAACATTTGTGACTTCAAACTTCGAAGTAAGCTTCCAACATTTTGATACGAAATTTATGGTGGTTTCAGTCCATTCTTTTAGTAATCTACAAAATAAAATAAATAAATAAAAATAATAAAAAAATGCACCAATCAGTATGGTTATATTTGTGCATCTAAACGAATTAATATATATGCAATTACGTATACAAAAAATGCACCCATCAGTATACCACTTTACAAAATGAGCGAATTTTTAGAGACATGTTAGAAAACAAGACAAACTTAGCAATTATTATAATATCTTGTCCGAGAATAAAAATAGCATGTCTTTTTCCATTCTTTACTACATAATGTTTTATGTTCATCAAAACATTACTTAATTTTTTAAAAAAAAAAACCCCTCATCTAGTTGATTCGCTAATCTTTGCTTCATGATCTTAGATCTCCGAAACGAGCTTGACGAATGTATCCAAATCCCTTGTTGATGTTCCTTGTTCAACCGCGTTGGTGGCTTCTTGATTTAGCTCCTTAATTTTAACTCTTTCAGGCCTCTCAACACTCAACGACTCATCCAACAACCGAGCCAACTCAACCGAGTCAGGAACACTCTCAGGTCCACCATCACAAGCTCGTTTCGCAATACCCAACTGGTCAACTAGTAGCGCAGCATTGGCAAACTGGTCTGCAATCATGGGCCACGTCAACATCACCACACCGCCTATAATCCCTTCCAATGTAGAGTTCCACCCACAATGAGTCACAGATGAGCCAACAGCCCGATGCCTTAGCATCGCCAGTTGAGGGACCCAACCCATGACTATGAGCCCACGGTCACCAACGCGGTCTTCAAACCCACTAGGGATGGTCCAGATGGTGCTTGAGTCACTTCCCTTCACACACAAGATAAAATTAACTTTACTGAGCTCAAGTGCACGTGCTAGTGCACTCATTTGTTTCTCATTTAACTCAACTTGGCTACCAAAACATATATAAACAACAGATTCATTGGGCTTTTGGTCCAACCATGTGAACAGGTGGTCAGGTGACACTGTACTCCACCCACCACGTCCAGTTATAGCTATTGGGCCATTTTTTTCTGGAAGTAATGGGCCGACGGCCCAAACTCGATCATGGCCCATAATGCTCTTCATGTGATTAATGTAAACCTCTTCCAACTTTTCAAACGTGTTGTACAAGATTCCCCAACTTGTCATATTGGCCAACATTCCCTTCCTGAAAGATTCAAATTCTTGATCTCCTGTTTCGTAATCGCGCATTACTTGTGGCACCTGCCACCAAGGAAACTCCGGCGAGTTGGGGATTTCTTGGAACGCAAGCAAGAAGTTTTTGTCGCCGTCGCCATTTTTGGCAATAGCCTGTTCTATGGTTCGCCACAACGTATGAATAACCGAAGAACTGAAAGCACCTAAAAGAATCCGAAAGAACCCAAAATCCTTAACTATGAATAATAGTTTTATGCATTGAATAACTAAAAACCAGATCTCTTTACATCGATATTTGTTTTAGTTTTTTTAATTGAATAATTAAAAACCTAATCTCATTATATAAAACGTCAATAACTATCACAATATTCTGAGAAAACTTTAAGTTTAAGTGTGAATAACTTTGTACAAAATAAATGAAAACCATATCTCATTATATAAATATTACATTGAACAAGATAATAATAATAATAATAATAATAATAATAATAATAATAATAATAATAATAATAATAATAATAATAATTATAATTATAATTGTACAAAATAAATGAAAACCATATCTCATTATATAAAGATTACATTGAAAAAATAACAATAATAATAAAGTTAACCAGCTAATAGTAGTAATAAAACGTCAATAACTATTTTAATATTAGATATAATAACTATTAACAAACAAACTTAAATACAAATAATAATCTAAATAAACATATATTAAATAAAATATTTTAATAGATAATAAACTCGGCTAACACACCTGAAGGAGAAAACACCACGCGTCGAATGCCTAGGTGGGAAGCGAGTTCGCTAGTCCACCCGAGCAAGAAGTCTGAAACTATGAGTGTGGGGGGTGAAGGGTGGGACCGAAACCATTGAACAATGGGATCAAACAGTTTTCGTGTGGAATTCACTTTGGCGATCAGCGGGTGGCGAGATGGGGTGACTTCTGGATCAGGGAAGACAAGTTTGTGTAGAGAAGAAGGGTAGAGGGAGAGGAAAGGGTCGAGAAGCGGGATGTCCGCGGTGGAGGTGACAATGATGGTGATGGTGACGGTGAGGCCGCGGCGGAGTAGGAGGTGGGTGAGGTCGAGTAAAGGGATGGTGTGGCCGGAGCCAGGGTAAGAGTAGAGTAGTAAATGTGTGTTGTTGGTAGAATGAGACATGTTTAACGTTTTGATAGATGTAACGCCATTTTGCGAAGCTTGATAATATATAGTAGTGGGCTAAAAGGTTATTATAAGGAAACGACGCCGTATTGGTTGAAACATATTGTGTTTAGCATGTGACATGTGAGAGAACATCGAGTCATGCTTTTGATCATTTCTCCTCTTGAATCCATTTAATTTAATTAAAGATTTTCTATAATAGTTGAAATTATTATTTACCCCTAATCAAAAATATTTTGTTAGGGAATGTGTAATGGGAATTATAGGAGTGTGAGCATTAAAAACTTAAAGAAAAATTCCCTTTTTATGTATTCATTAAATAACTTTAAAATCTTTTAATACAAAGAAATATATCATTATTAACCAATTTTGTAACGATTCATCTTTCAGTCTTCCACCATTAAATACTTCATTCCTCAAAACTCATCTTTCTTTTTCTTCCGCCCTTAAAATTAAATTTTGTATCTTCAAACAGAAACCCCTCAAAAGATGTATATAATCTCTTAAAGGGTATGTTTGGCAAGGAGCTTTTAGTAGCTTGTAGTTTTAAACTTTTAAGAAAAAACTCTTACTCCATAAAAAAAAACTTGTTTGGCTGAAAGAGCTTGGAGTTTTTAGGTTAGGAACTTGAAGATTTTGGTTGAATGCTCCTACCGTAGCGTTTATAATGAGCTACAAGCTTTTAAGGAAAAAATGATTATTTTAACCTTTAAAGATAATAAACTTTTTAATGCACAAACTTTTTAAATTTTTAGTTATGTTATTTTCGGTCATTTTACACATTTTATTAAAAGCTCCAGCTACTCTGCTAAACACCGAATATATCTAAAAAGCTACATCTACTAACTTCCAGTCACCAGCTACCAGCTTCCAGCCACCATCTATTTTTACCAAACATACTCAAAATCAAAAGTGTATTTAGGAAGTAGGGGTGGATCCATGAATTTTTTTTATCTGGATAATAAATTTGACAAATATGCATTTAAAAGCACCAAATTTAGAATAAGCATGTACCTAAGTAAATTAAACTATTCAAGATTTCAAACCATTAGCAACTTGTAAAATTTTAAAAACTATAACAGGAAAAGTATAAAGAAAATCTATACTCTTTATCTATAGATACTAATAAAATAAATTTATTTGAGGACACATAGTATTCATTGGTTGAATCTTCACTTTGCCCCTGAGGAAAAGTAGGGGCAAAGGTCGATAGTATTTTTTGATGTGAATGATGAGAAGGTAAGTGGAGCGGTGCGTAAACAAGGTGGAGACAAGATTTTCTATTTTATCTGTCTGGGTAATTAGATAAATAGAAGTAAATAATATAAAAAGTTTAGATAAATTAAATAAATGCTAAAAGATCTTTAATAAACAACATAAACAAACGAATGTTCATGAGCGCATTATCGAACGAACTGATTCATTATGCTAATGAAATTATAAAACCAAAAAAACATACAAAATCAGAATGACTACCTTCATTACATCATCTGCAACATGCCTGATGAACAAAGTTATCCTAAATACATAAACCTGAATTAGCCAATTAGGATAACTTAGACATCAAATTAATAACTAGCTTCACAATTTGACATAACGATCAACATCAAAATCCACTAGTAACATCATATTATCCATACAGGTTACAAGCGTCGCATGATTAATGTACTACAAACATTAAACATTACCAATTTTACGTCTACTTTCGTTTGGTTTATTTTTTTTTTTCTTTTTTAATACCAACTCTTACCGTGTTGGTGGTCGCTGACAGTGGTGTTACATTGCTACTTATGCCCCCACCGCAACAAAAGGGGCCTTAATACCATAGTTGTCAAAAGCGCAAAAGGCGCGCCTATAGCGCCTGGTGGTAGCCTAGGCGCAAAAATGGGCTTTTTTTTTTGTAAAAACGGTGCTCAGGCGCAAAAGGCGCGCACCTAGATGCTCGGGCGCAACGAGACGAGCCGAAGCTGAATATCCAATTGATGTTGATGGAAGTTCTGATGACTTTGATGATGGTCTTGATGATTGATGATGAACTATAAGTTTAAATGTTTTAGTAACCGCAAACATTTGTATAAGTCCTAGTAACTTTTGGTATCACTACGTGTGTTTAAGTCCTAAACTTTTGCTACTAACTATTTTTGCTACTAACTATTAGCTACATGATCTTAAATGACATATATAATAGTTTTTTTTATTGTATATGTGGAATCTTATTTATTTTCAAAGCATAACATATTTTTTATATTTTTTCTCTATGTGCGCTTTTCTTAAAAAAGCCCACTCTTTTTTTTGCGCCTTGCGCCTAGGCTCCGGGCGAGACCGATGCGCCTCGCCTACGCCTTGCGTCTTTGACAACATAACTTAATACTAGTTTACTCTAATTCATATAGTTTGTATGTGCTTCATTATTTATATACTAGGTTATAACTTCGTGTCTTACACAAGTTGAATAAAGAAAAAAATCAAATAGTTAGTAATAAAAGTTTAACAATTATAATGCAACATACTTGAGATGTTTTTCAAATTTCCAAATAAATTTTGTGTCGTGTATGATCAGAATGTGTGTTATGTTTACCAAGTTTATATATATGAAAATAATTGCTCCAACGATTAGAGAATCTATATCATCAACTTTCTCATAAGTTTAGCAGTCACAAAAATAAATTTCAGCAGTCATAGAACTCACTATTTCTGATTTTTTTTTATAGTTGATTGAATAATATATATTGATTAGGCATGAAAATTTAAATCCTTAAAAATTTGGTTTCTAAAAATAAAAAACTATTGGAAAATTAATCAAATGATTTATTATTATGATTAAAATATACATAAGTGATATAAAACAATGGTAAAATTCTGTAGAATCTATTCAGAGAATGTATTTCATATTCACTCTATATCACCGAGACCACTGTAACAAGAGTACATGTATATTTATATTGCAGTCAATGTAACTGCCAAACATTTATTGTGAAGCCAAAACGGTTAGTGGGAGATAAACCCATAAGGAGTATTATGTATGTATATCTGATTCATAACACTCCCCCTCAGATATACATTACTTGTTCATTATACACTGTTAACATCATGCTTCAGGATGATGTTAAAACGATACTTCAGGACCTATGAGATAAACTAATACTGCAGGACCAGTTATGCTGCCTCGTTAAAAACCTTACTAAGAAAACCCAATGGGACAAAACTTAGTCAAGGAAAAGAGTACAGCGTGTATAATTCTCCCCCTGAATTCAACAAACATCTTTCAATCTACGGAGACCGATCTTGTGTGATAGTTGCTCGAAACTGTTTCTTGGTAAAGATTTTGTGAATAGGTCAGCAAAATTTTCACTTGACTTGATTTGGAAAACATCAATCTCCCCTTCTTTCTGCAAGTCATATGTTGAGAAGAATTTTGGTGAAATGTGCTTTGTTCGATCACCCTTGATGTAACCTTCTTTGATCTGAGCTATGCAAGCAGCATTGTCTTCATAAATAATTGTCGGCTCCTTTTTGATCTATTCTAATCCACATGCTTCTTGTATGTGAGTAATCATTGATCTCAACCACACGCATTCTCGACCAGCTTCATATAGTGCAATTAGTTCGGCATGATTTGATGACGTTGCTGTAAGTGTTTGCTTAGTTGACTTCCAAGATATTGTTGTGCCACCATATATGAATACATAACCAGTTTGAGATTTTGCTTTATGTGGATCTGATAGATATCCAGCATCAGCATACCCAACAAGCTGGGACTTTGATCTTTCTGGTAGAAAAGACCTAAGTCTTGTGTCCCGCAAATATATCGAAATATGTGTTTTATTCCATTCCAGTATCCACGTGTTGGGTTTGAACTATATCTTGCTAGTACATGTACCGAGAATGCAATATCGGGTCTCGTGTTATTTGCAAGATACATAAGAGCACCGATCGCACTTAATTACGGTACTTCTAGACCAAGTACTTCTTCGCCTTCTTCTTGAGGGCGGTAAGGATCCTTTTGAGGATCTAGCGGTCGGACAACCATGGGTATGCTAAACGGATGAGCTTTGTCCATATTAAAACGTACTAACATCTTCTGGATGTAGTTTGACTGATGGACGAATGTACCGTTTCGTAAATGCTCAAACTGCAGGCCGAGACATAATTTTGTTGTGCCAAGGTCTTTCATCTCAAATTCTCTCTTTAATATATTAGCAGTTTTTTCTATCTCTTCAGGAGCTCCGATGATGTTTATATCATCAACGTAGACTGCTACAATAGTGAATTTTGAGAGTGATCTTTTTATAAAAACACATGGACTGATTACATCAGACTTGTATCCTTCTTTTTCGAGATATTCACTGAGCCGATTGTACCACATGCGGCCAGATTGTTTAAGACCATATAAAGATCTTTTTAGCTTTATAGCACACATATCTCGAGGTATTGATTTTAATGCTTCGGGCATTTTTAACCCTTTAGGTATTTTCATGTAGATGTCATTTTCAAGTGTCCCGTACAAGTATGCAGTGACGACATCCATAAGTCTCATTTGAAGTCCTTCTGAGATTGCAAGGCCAATTAATAATCTAAGGGTTATCGCATCCACTACAGGGGAATACGTTTCCTCATAATCAACTCCTGGGATTTGGGAAAACCCTTGTGCTACAAGACGTGCCTTGTATCGTACAATCTCATTCTTTTCATTTCTTTTTATAGCAAACACCCATTTATAACCTACTGGTTTGACGTCTATGGGTGTTCGGACTACAGGTCCGAAAACATTCCGCTTTTCAAGCGAATCTAACTCAGCCTTTACGGCCTCTTGCCATTTTGGCCAATCAATTCTGTGCATGCACTCTTCTAGAGTTTTAGGTATGTAATCATTTTCATTGATTACATCTGTTGCTATAGCATATGCAAATATATCATTAACACGTGTTTCATTTCGGTTCCATATTGTACTATTTTGTACATAATTGATAGAGATCTCGTTTTCGTTTGGTACCAGTGCATCTTCTGGATTTTCATTTTCCTCTGGAATTATATTTGTCTCTTCTGGGACATTTACCTCTTCTAGGGTTTCATTTACTAAGTTTTCACCAACTGATTTATTCTGCTTTTTCCGTTTACGTGGGTTCTTATCTTTGGAACCTATTGGTCTCCCACGCTTTCTTTGTATGGTAATCGCTTCTGGGATTGCTTCAATTTGAGCAGGTGCATTTGATGCTGGTATATGTGATTTTGTCACCCTATTTGTGTCTGTGAATGCATCTGGTAATTCATTTGCGATTCTTTGCAAATGTATAATCTTTTGGACTTCAGATTCACATTGACCACTTCGGGGGTCGAGATTTGATAATGATGATGCATTCCATGTTAACTCTTGTGTTACCAGTCTTTCTTTATTCTTATCTCCCCCTAAGACTGGGAATACTGTCTCATTAAACTGACAGTCAGCAAAGCGTGCTGTAAACATGTCACCCGTTAATGGTTCTAAATATTTAATAATAGACGGGGAGTTAAAACCGATGTAAATACCCAGTCTTCTTTGTGGTCCCAAAATGGTGCGTTGTGGTGGCGATATCGGTACATATACCGCACAACCAAATATTTTGAGGTGGGACAGATTTGGTTTTCTTCCGGAGACCAGTTATAATGGGGAGTATTCATGATCGGCAGTTGGTCTTAATCGGATTAGTGCAGCAGCATGTAGAATAGCATGTCCCCATGCAGAAGATGGCAATTTGCATCTCATCAGGAGGGGTCTAGCGATTATTTGTAATCGTTTAATTAATGATTCAGCTAAACCATTTTGTGTATGAACATGAGCTACTGGATGTTCAACCTTTATCCCAATCGACATACAATACTCGTTAAAAGCTTGGGATGTGAATTCTCCTGCATTATCCACTTGTATGGTTTTAATTGGATTTTCAGGGAAATGAGCTCTCAACTGTATGATTTGCGCTAATAGTCGAGCAAATGCTACATTTCGGGTAGCTAAAAGACTCACGTGTGACCATCGCGATGAGGCATCAATTAATACTAAGAAATAACGAAATGGACCACAAGGAGAATGCATAGGCCCACAAATGTCCCCTTTGATTCTTTCCAAAAATGAGGGGTTTTCTTGTGTCAATTTAGTTGGTGAGGGCCGAGTAATGAGTTTGCCTAGAGAGCATGCCGCACATGATAAATCTTTTGATTGTAAGACTTTTAAATTCTTAAGAGGGTGCCCATTTGCGTTTTTAATCATTCGCCTCATCATTATGTTACCTGGGTGACCTAGTCGGTCATGCCATATTGTGAATGTGTCTTTATCTAGTAACATATGGTTACTCACCACCATGTATGCTTCAATAGGAGTAATATTTGTACAAGCTTCAATACGTTGAAGAAGTAAATGAGAAAATTCTATAATTAATCTCGTTTGATGAACATACTATTATAATTATCATTATCATAAATAAATATACTATCGTAAGTATTGCTATAATAATTATTGTTATTTTAAATATTATCACAATACTTACAAACATTATTCTTATTTATTACTATTGTTTGACTTTTTTTTTTTTAGAAACATAACGTACGTAACCGACTTATTTGCAAACTGATTTCAATTATAAAATATCAATGATAATCATTCCTATTTTACGTTTGACTGTTATGGAAGTTAATGGAGCATTATGCAATAATAATAATAACTACCATTCACGTAACTTTATTATTGATAAAACCCAAATCTCAACCCATCTCCTTCCTGGCTAATTTAACAGCCGATCGATGATAATCAGGTTACGACAACCGGGTTACCGGAATCTATCCGGAGAAACAGAAAAACGAAAAATAGAGATCGATGGGGGTATAAAAATGGAACATTACCGGCGATCAACAGGGAAAGGTCTCCGATAAGGGTTTCATTATTGTCGATAGTTCGCTCACTCTTAAAGGTGCTAGTATCATACATTAATGTCTACTATATAAAAGCATCTATTTCATCTCTTGAGTTCAGTTTAAAAAAATCCTATCGTGTTCTAAATTCAGATCTAAAACTCTGTATATAAAACAGTATTTTGTGTTTTTATGGTTCAACTGTCTCGTTTTATAAGTTACATAACAGATACATCTTTAACACCAATTCAAAAAATATCTTCAACAAATTAGAATGAGTATAGAGCCAGGGTGCTGATAACGTGATATAAAACAATGGTAAAATTCTGTAGAATCTATTCAGAGAATGTATTTCATATTCACTCTATATCACCGAGACCACTGTAACAAGAGTACATGTATATTTATATTGCAGTCAATGTAACTGCCAAACATTTATTGTGAAGCCAAAACGGTTAGTGGGAGATAAACCCATAAGGAGTATTATGTATGTATATCTGATTCATAACAATAAGAAGATATATTAATGACAACTTAATTTGTGGACATAGTATTCAAAACAAAGATAATAAATAACAAACAATTACAAGATTAGTTGTAATTGAGTTATAATAAACCTAATTTAGTAAAGGTATTAATAAAATCTTTCTATTTCAATGATTCTTATAAATGAGAATTTAAATATAATATTTAATAATTATATAAAAGTTGTAAATATATAAACAATATTAAATCTTAAATGCTAGTTATTAATAGAATAAGTTTACAAAATCTTCTTCCATAACTAAACTTTTTTAAAAATTAATTAATAGTTAAAAGATATTTAATGTTAATCTGAATTGAGTAAATCCCCTCCTCGTGGCCCAGTGGGTATTCCCACGGGGTTAAGTTTGGCCGGCTACTCCTTTGGGAGGTCACCGGTTCGACTCCCACTTGTGGTCTTAGGGGGGGGGGGGGACGTCCCAATGATAGATCGTATCCTACCGAGGCATGGTGCGGTCTTGAGGGCAACCCGGTTTTACCCAGCTGTTACCTCAGCGAGTCTCTCGTGTGGGGGCAGTATGGTTTCCGGGCGGAAGTCAGTTTACGCGGCGGCCGGGGCCCGATCGAACATCGCGTCCGTAAATGCAGGGCTGACGGGGGATTGTCTTCGACATGAACCCGGTGACCACTGGTCCAGTACATAGAAAGTCACCTTCCAAAAAAAAATCTGAATTGAGTAACAGTATATGAGCATTCATTTTGAGTTATTTATCATTATTCTTATAATTATATTAAAAACTAATCCTTTTTTTTCTCTCATTTTCAATTAAATAATATTTTTATACCTTTATTATTGCGTTTTCTTTCTCCTCCACTCACAGTCACTTTCAAAAAAAATATTTAAAAATTAATATGGATGAACAGTGTTTCCGTATACTAAAAAATATTGAAATGCTTGTTTTCATATACATTTCAGACCTGTTGTGGAGCACAGAAGATATATTATAATATATATTACACAACATCATGCTGCTACAATACATGCTTGAGGCTTCATTTTGCTTTTAATTGCAAGAATGTCATCCACACTAATAAATATTTAGGACCTGTGCTTCGCGGCAGGACCGTTTAAACCTAATAAAAAGTGGACGTAAAAATGTTGAACCACGTACACGCACTTAGACTGAAACGTAAAACATAGAAAAGAATAACTAAGTCGACTTAGAACCCACACGTTACGACGTGACCGTTAAACCATAAAAAAATACGTTGAACCACGCTTACGTGTTGCAACTTACACTGAGTCTAAGCAAAGAAAAAGAAAAATTACAAAAAAACAAAAACAAAAGCATGACCAATAAAGCAAGACATACAACCACATAAAGCATAACTTGTATTTAAAAAAATGAGTTAAATGCCAAAATAGTCCCTGTGGTTTGGGCTGTTTTGCCAGTATAGTCCAAAGGTTTCATTTTTAACATCTGGATCTAAAAAGGTTTCATCGTTGCCATTTTTGTCCAACTGACTTAACTACATCCATGCTCCTCAGTTAGTCAAGGGGTATTTTTGTCATTTCATGTATTCTGAATTATATTAAAGATTATAAAAGGTGAACAAAAACTGTTCTAAGGGAGGATCGAACCCGGGCCTCTGCCCGGTTCACTCACAAACGCACAAGACACCAGCCAGTGAGCCATGCTCACATTTGTGCAAGAAATGGATCTTTATCGATTTTATTCTTTGATTCAGTTCATCACCTACACCTTAATCTTCAAGTTTGGACTTTTGATCTGCACATGTTCAAAGTTCAACAAGAATCGGTTCGATACTGAAATCAAGTTAATGTTGATATTTTGTTTCTATAATTCGAATCATTGAGGCAATAATATGTTGTTAATCAGTTTCGGTTATGATCGAACAACGTTAGAGACAATCATCTTACATTTATTAGGGAATGATTTGGTCAGTTTTAAACGATACAAGGTCGCCGGACGTCACCGGAAAACGACCGCAGACTGAAACGGGAAAACAGCAGCGTCGGTTAATACTAGGCGGACTTTAGGGTTTGAATTAAAACGACAGATTAGGTATTAACATGGTGCAGATCAAAAGCCCCATGGTTAATCTGTGTTAACATGGTGCAATCATGATTAATTTTGAACTTGAAAGATTAGGGTTTCTTTTGTCATTTGTTTTCAGGTGTAGGTGATGAACTAAATCAAAGAATAAAATCAAAAAAGATCCATTTCTTGCACAAATGTGAGCATGGCTCACTGGCTAGTGTCTTGTGCGTTTGTGAGTAAACCGGCCAGAGGCCCGGGTTCGATCCTCCCTAACAACAGTTTGTGTTCTCCTTTTATAATCTTTAATATAATTCAGAATACGTTAAATGACAAAAATACCCCTTAACTAACTGAGGAGCATGGATGGAGTTAAGTCAGTTGGATCAAAATGGCAACGATGAAACCTTTTTAGATCCAGATGTTAAAAATGAAACTTTTGGACTATACTGGCAAAACAGCCCAAACCACAGGGACTATTTTGCCATTTAACTCTAAAAAAATGAATAGTAACATTTTCGAAAAGACTTAACGTCTGTATAAGAAAAACGAGAATATAAAAGTAAAACTGGAACTTAAAACCCTAAGGGTTAAAGGCGTATATTATATATAGTGTAAGAGTAAAAAATTGAAAATTAAAAAACAAGAAAAAGAAAAAAGAAAACCACTTTGGTCACTCACCTTAAAAAAACGAAAACAAAAAACAACCTTGAGTCACCAACTCACATTAAAAAATGAGTTAAATGCCATTTTAGTCTTTGTGGTTTGAGTCATTTTGTTAGTTTAGTTCAAAGGTTTCATTTTTCTCCTATGGGTCCAAAAAGATTTCACCGTTGTCATTTTAGTCCACTGGGTTAACTTCATCCATTTTTCTGTTAACCAGAAAGACAATTCGGTCATTTTATATGTAATTCTGTTAACTAGAGAGGCAAATCGGCCATATAAAATGACCGAATCGCTCTTCTCGTTAACAGAAATAATGGATGAAGTTAACCCAGTGAACTAAAATGGCAAAAGTGAAATCTTTTTGGACCCACAGAAGAAAAATGAAACTTTAGACTAAACTGACAAAATGACCCAAACCACAGGGACTAAAATGGCATTTAACTCTTAAAAAAACAACCTTGAGTCACCCACGTGTGACTTAAGACCTAAAATTGAATAGTAAATTAATATATAGCAAATGACATTTAGGTTTTTTTAGGGTTATTGGATTTTATCACCTTTAACTGTCACACCCCGATTTCCACGTGTCACCGGTGGGCCCGGTGGGGGAGTATCGTGACGTGGTTGGCAACGTAATAGTCAAACAACACAATATAATAATGCACAGCGGAAGCAAATTTAAAATAAGATACAACCGAATTTATTTATTGTAAACAAAGTCACAATTATCCGGTGTTTATCCACAGTAGGATCGAAACAAAATAACATTGATTATGGTTCAACAGATTTCGGCATCTAAAGCTTGCGAGACTTCTACTGATGCTTAAGAGAATCCCAGCCTATTTCGCCTAGTACCTGCATTTAATCTTTTTGGGAAAACACGTCAGTTTACACTGGTAAATACATTCAACTGACTCATTTTATAAAATGATTGAAAATTGGTTTGGATGCACAAGGCATAAACATTTTATTTAACTTGGGAGAATTATTTAATATTATAATCTTGTGAACGATTTACATGTTACTTATGCGTTCAGTAGCCCGGAACGTATTCCGGGTTAAAGATCAATAGACACACCACTTATGTGAGTTATACACGGGAGTACGCCTACACCCCGTGCTCAGGTCGTGGCTATCTCGTAAGATAATGCCGAGGATATCCGGGACATGGTCATTAACCCCCCAAAGGCTGTAAAGTAAACACATCTGTTTAAAGAGAGCCGATCAAATTATTCAATTAACCACTAAGCGTGGAAGATTTGATGCTCGATCAAGCGGTACGCTATGTACCGTAACCCAAGCCCGTATAGGGAAAATAAGTTAAAAGTATTTACCTTTGCAAGTATAAATCCTTTATCGACTAAATTGCAGATAGCTTTTACTGGTTCTCTTAATCTGGAACGAAGGTTTAATATAACCTATTAGAATACTAACGGGTTTTTAATTAAGCTTAAGCTTAGACCGGTCAGTTTTTAACGATACGGTTCGTACGCACGATTAAGCGAAGACCGGATAGAATGTGATTTAGACCCGACAAGTTTGAGGATTTGTTTAATATGGGTTTACTATTCACATTCTGGATTTTGAGATAAAAATGATATCGTTTGACCCGTTTCGGCTAGTTTATGCAAACTAGTTACATAAACCGAACCGAACGCGTATAATGCATAACGGGTAACCGAAAGGGTCGCGAACAGGTTTCCTAAGTTAATACGCTTTTAAATATGTTGTGATATCATTATGATATCTTCCATAATGCCCATAACGAGTTTAATCCCTAAATACGCCCCGTAGGGGTATTTTGGTCATTTTAAGGTTTATAAAAGAGATTTATAATACTTCTGAGATACGGGTCTGATTAAATCAGAAAAACATCTTAACTTAACAGGTTATGTCTAATGGTATTAAGTCTTACGTGGCAAAATGGTTTTAATACTAAACTACGCGTTTAATACGCGTATAAAGCCGTTTTAAGCGACGTACGGGTTAAAATACCAATCTGAGTTTTCTGATCAGCAAAACAGGTTCAAAATACTATATTTATTATTTTAGATCAGTGGCAATTGGATTGGTATCAATCGGATTCGTAAAACTCGTTTTATGGCCTAAAAGGGCATATTCGGTATTAACCGAATCAATGCGATAAGCCTAGCTTAAGATCAGTTTAAAAATAATTAAAAATCTTCAAAAATCCCAAAATATTATTTAACATCAGTGGGTAAAAGTTTTGGTACCGAAAATCGGGTTTAGATAGGCTATGCGTTAATCGCGCCGTTTAATTAATAAAAAGCTTATTATTTACGCTAATGCGCATATCTCCTAATCTAGACCTCCGATTGACGTGAAAATTTCCGTACATGTTAATTAATCAGTAACTAAGATTATTGTACTTCCACATTTTCAAAATTCTCGTTGTAAGGTCATAAGGGCGTTATGGTCCAATTTAAGCGATTAACGGAAACGTGTGCATGCATCGGATAATCAATGAAACAAGTACAGAGACTTATACTAGCATGTAACCCAACCCTAATGAGACTTTAAGGCATGTCTAATTCAAACTAAAACGGGTCAGAACCGAAGTCAACGCAAAAGTCAAAGTTTTGCGTCTTTCGGTTCCTAACCGGGTTTAAACAGAAATTTGTCGAGTCGGACAAGCGTAGACAAGTTTTTATACTTATTACCAAGTTATATTAAGATTAAAACAGGTTACACGCCTCTCGGATTGCATTTCATGCATTAAATCATATTTTACCCTTCTGTTGACTTTTTCGGTCAACGTTTGACCCGACAAACGACCTAGTTAGGTCTGGAATTGGTACTTGCCCTTATAAGGGTTTAATACCCATGTAATTACCTATCTAACGGTACTTTTAATTTGACATACGACTGAGCTATCGTTAACTAATCCCGAAGTCAACCGTTTATTACGATATGTTGACTTTTAAGCTATTTACTAAGCTAGAATTAATTTAGAAGGGTTAAGCAACTTACTAGATGATTAATGGATGATTAGGAAGGCCTTCAATCAGATTGTAAGCTCCTCCAATGCTCAGATTGCTTGAATATGATGTGTGGAAAATGTTGTGACATGAAGGGTCTTTATATACAAGAATCAAGCACCACAAGCAAGTGACAACCAAGTCTAGGGCCATCCACAATTGATCAACACTTGTAAGTAGTGTGTAGGGATGTCTAGGGGCCATGCATGTGCAAGAAAAACCGGCCAAGGGGGTCACAATCGCACACAACAGCCAACAGCAGGTCAGCTGTCGCTGGGCACACCCTCGCGTAGCGCGAGGGGCCGTCGCGCTACGCGACGCCCTTGCTGAATCAGAATTTTGTTGTTTGTTGATGTTTCGAAAGGGCAGCCGTTATAAACGACTTGTGGACTTATTTTATCAGTAGGGGGCCTCCCATAAGTGTCTATATGTTTGAACATACCCTACCATTATCCAATGTTTCAAATGAAGGCATAAACAAGACCCGAAAACATCGGTTTACCATTGCTTTTCATAGTGGGATCACATCATACTTTTGAAATTCCTTTATTGGCAATAATTCCCTGAATTGAGGGTGCATAGATGTGTAAAATATTAAATCGGGTCTTGGGATTTATAATTGAGGTCGTTCAGAGGTAACGATTTAACATGACGCCACTTTAAATCCTACCGAAACATCTTTATTAAATCCGGGTTTCCAACGCGTTTTTGTCTTACATGACACGTGTCGTTTTAATATTAATCCCGAAATTTGCGAGGTGTTACATCCTCACCCCCTTAAAATAAATCTCGACCCGAGATTTACTGAAACAAGTAAGGGTACTTTTCTTTCATGGTGGATTCCAACTCCCACGTATACTCGGGACCTCTTCGGGCATCCCATTTGACCTTTACAAAAGGTATGTGCTTTCTTCGAAGCTTCCTTACCTGTCGATCTTCAATCGACAAAGGTTTTTCTACAAACGTTAAGCTCTTATCTATTTGCACATCCGTATGTGGCATGACATGTGAATCGTCAGCGGAACACTTCTTTAGATTGCAAATGTGGAACACATTGTGAATTCCACTGAGCTCTTCTGGTAAGTTCAACTTGTAGGCAACTGACCCGACACGCTCGATAACCTCGAAAGGTCCTATGTATCTCGGGCTTAGTTTGCCTTTCTTACCAAATCGCATCACCCCCTTCCAGGGTGACACTTTAAGTAGGACTTTGTCACCTACTTCGAAGTGAAAGTCCTTACGACTGGGATCCGCGTAACTCTTCTGCCTATTCCGGGCAGCTTGGAGATTGTTACGAATCTGGACAATCTTGTCCGTCGTTTCGAACACGATCTCTGGTCCTGATAACTGGACTTCTCCAACTTCCGCCCAACAAACTGGCGATCTACATTTTCTACCGTATAATGCCTCAAAAGGCGCAGCCTTTATGCTGGTATGGTAGCTATTGTTGTAGGAGAATTCGATCAAGGGTAGGTTCTTATCCCAGCTACCTCCCAAATCGATCGCACATGCACGCAGCATGTCTTCCAACGTTTGAATAGTACGCTCACTCTGACCATCAGTCTGAGGATGGTAAGCCGTACTAAAGTTCAAACGTGTGCCCAAAGATTGCTGGAAGCTCTTCCAAAAATGTGACGTGTACCTAGTATCCCGGTCAGAGATAATAGCTACAGGTATGCCGTGTAGGGCTACAATCTTGTCAACGTATAACTGGGCTAACATATCGGAGCTATAAGTCTCCTTGATGGGTAAGAAATGAGCTGACTTAGTCAGTCGGTCAACTATAACCCATATCGTATCATTTCCTTTCCTCGTCTTGGGTAACTTGGTAATAAAATCCATAGTTACCATTTCCCACTTCCACGTAGGAAGTTCAGGCTGTTGTAGCAAACCTTACGGTTTCTGATGCTCGGCTTTGACTTGCGCACATGTCAAGCATTTTGCTACATGGGCGGCCACAGACTTTTTCAAGCCTATCCACCAATAATTTGCCTTTAAATCCTGGTACATCTTATCAGCTCCAGGATGAACGGAGTATTTGGAACTGTGGGCTTCTTGGAGGATGACATCACGAAGTCCTCCAAAAATCGGAACCCATATTCGTCCGTTTAACCGTAAAATTCCGTCCTTGCTAAGAGTTAACTGCTCCTCAGTTACTCCTAACTTTTCATTAGGATAGTTAGCTTCCAACACAGCTTCCTTCTGTGCAGCTAACACCCTTTCTATCAAACTGTTCTTTATCTCCATACGCTTGGCGTTAATTCGAATGGGTTTAACCCTTTCCTTTCTGCTCAAGGCATCAGCGACTACATTCGCTTTGCCGGGATGGTATTTGATTTCACAATCATAATCATTTAAAGTTTCCATCCAACGGCGTTGCCTCATGTTTAATTCTTTCTGGTTAAACAGATGCTGGAGGCTCTTGTGATCAGAAAAGATCACAAACTTGATTCCATAAAGATAATGCCTCCACAGTTTTAGTGCGAACACAACGGCACCCAATTCCAAGTCATGGGTGGTGTAATTCTTTTCGTGCACCTTTAACTGTCGTGATGCATAGGCAATCACCTTGCCTTTCTGCATAAGCACACACCCCATGCCAGTGTGTGATGCATCACAATAAACTACAAATTCTTCAGCGCCTTCCGGTAAGGTAAGCACAGGAGCGTTGCTCAACCTTTGTTTCAAAACATCGAAGGACTCTTGCTGCTTAGGGCCCCAAACGAACTTTACTTTCTTCTTGGTCAGGGAAGTTAGGGGCGCAGCAATCCTTGAAAAAATTTCAATAAAACGCCTGTAATAACCCGCCAATCCCAGGAAGCTACGAATCTCCGTAGGTGTCTTTGGCTCTTGCCAATTCATAACAGCTTCCACTTTAGCGGGATCCACCTGGATACCACGCTCACTAACCACGTGTCCAAGGAATTGGACTTCTCGTAGCCAAAATTCACACTTAGAGAATTTGGCGTAGAGCTTCTCCTGACGTAGAAGTTTGAGAATACAACAAAGGTGTTTCTCGTGGTCAGCTTGGTTCTTAGAATAAATAAGGATGTCATCAATGAAGACGATAACAAATTTATCTAAGTAAGGCTTGCAGACACGATTCATGAGATCCATGAACGCGGCTGGTGCATTAGTGAGCCCAAAAGGCATCACTAGGAACTCGTAATGACCGTAGCGAGTCCTGAATGCAGTCTTGTGAACGTCTTCATCCATAACCTTCAACTGATGGTATCCTGACCTCAGATCAATCTTTGAGAAGTAACTTGCCCCTTGAAGCTGATCGAACAAATCGTCGATCCTGGGCAATGGATATCTGTTCTTGATCGTGACTTTATTAAGTTCGCGATAGTCAATGCACAGACGCATCGACCCATCCTTCTTCTTGACAAACAGGATTGGCGCTCCCCAAGGAGATGAACTAGGTCGAATGAAACCCTTAGCTAGCAATTCATCTAGCTGCGTCCGCAACTCCTTCATTTCCGTGGGTGCCAATCTATATGGAGCTCTAGCAACTGGTGCCGCTCCGGGGATGATATCGATCCTGAATTCGACTTGTCTATCTGGTGGTAGACCAGGTAGATCTTCAGGAAACACTTATGGGTATTCCGAAATGACAGGGATGTCTTCTAACTTTGGTTTAGGCTCGTCAATGATCACTTGCGCCATGTAAATGACACATCCCTTTTTCAAACACTTTGAAGCCTTGAGCATAGTCACGTGCTCAGGCAGTCCGTACTGGGTATCTCCCCGAATGGTAAGTGATTCACCAGACGGGGTCTTTATCACTACCTGCTTCATGTTACAGACGATTTGGGCCTGGTTATGAGATAACCAGTCCATACCCAGAACTATGTCAAAACCGGCTAACTTAAAGGGAAGTAGAGATAGAGGAAAAGAATGGTTCTTAATGGATATAGCACATCCATCTAACTCAGTAGAGACGGCTTCAATGGTACCATCTGCTAACTCTACCTCATAATTCACTTTTAGGGTTTTGACAGGTAAATTCAACAATTTACAAAATTTATGATCTACGAAGGACTTATCTGCGCCTGAATCAAAAAGTACTCTTGCAAATACATCGTTTACAAGGAAAGTACCTGTTATGACGTTATCATCCTTCACAGCTTCCTTCGCATCCATCCTGAAGACTCTGGCGTTAGTCTTCTTAGCCTCCTCAGGCTTCTTGTTGTACTTAGGGCAGTTAGTCTTTATGTGGCCCTTTTCATTGCAACGGTAGCACGTTGCATCTTTCATCTTCTTGCAATCCAAGGTTTTGTGTTCCTTGGACTTGCACAAACCGCAAGCAAAAGACCTTGACTCGTTATTCGAGTTTGATTCGAGTCTGCACTTTCCAAAGTGCTGTTTCTTGCAAGTTTTGCATGTGGGCTTCTCTCCCGAGCGATGCCCATCCTTCTTCGAATCAGATCCCTTCTTGTGATCACCGCTCCCACGGTGCTTCTTGTTCGACCTACGCGAACCATCATCTTCATGCTTTCTCTTCTCGGCCGCCTTATTCCTCTGCGATCTCTGCCGGACCGCATCCAGAGTGAGGGATAAGGAAAGGTCAGTTACAGACCTGAAAGTAACTGGCCGAGAAGCCTTTACACTGGACTTGATCTCGGGTTCCAAACCACCTATAAAGCGAGCAATTCTTTTTGGCTCCGGGGTTACCAGATAAGGTACCAACCGGGATAGTGTATTGAAGCTCGTCAGATAAGCTTGACAATCGAGGTTCTTCATTACCAGTGATAGGAAGTCATATTCTATCTTTTCCACCTCATGTTGTGGGCAGAAATTTTCCTTGATCAAGGCGATGAATTGATCCCACGTCATGCTATACAACGGGATCTTTCCGGAGGCCTCCATCAGAGATCTCCACCAAGCTAACGCCTCACCCTTGAAGGACTGTGAGACAAATTTAACCACATCACCTTCAGCGCATCCGCTGATGTCCACGACCGTGTCCATTTCATCTAGCCACGTCATGCAGTCTACGGCTCCTTTCTCTCCCGTAAAATCCCTGGGTTTGCAAGACACAAAGTACTTATATGTGCAACCCTTGTTACGGTGTCCCTGATGCAGTACCAACTGCTGAGATGGATTACTTTGGTGGTTGGTGGACTGGCGATCATCACCGTTTTTCTTTGGCACATCCTTTTTGGGAGGAGGCTTGTTATGAGCCTCTGAATGTGTCCTTGGCTTTGAATGGGATACAGAGTGAGTCCTACTTCGGGTACTACTGTATTCTTCATACTGTCTATCCAAAGCTTGAGTAACAGCACCGTCTATTATTGCTTTTAGCTCGGCACCCGTTAATGTAATCTGGGCGTTCTCATTCGGCTCCACAGGATGGCTATTGACTTCATTAGAGTTAGCCATTTGTATTGAACTGTTGCAGAAAACAAGGACAATAATTTATTTGGGAGTTTATTATGGAACTACCCCTTAGGGTAACTCGTTAACCATGGTAAACAGAGACCATATTAGGTTAACTTATTAATCGTATTAATTTAGGATTTTAATTAAATTTTATCCCAAACATAAACAATAACAATATATATTAGCACATAAGGCTTGGTCACATGGACAATTTAAATTATAAGCTATGACTTCAGAGAATCAAGACTTTTAAGGTTTGAACCTAGTTCATTACCTTTATTAGACAGGGAGTCAAAGCTACCACTGTCTTTTGGCTCATATGGAAATGAGCAGGGCCCGTAGGCATTATATTACCACGTATGGTAAAATGTGATCATCTTAATTGATGATGTACCCAGGATTCAGAGATCATTAAACTGGGTTAGGAATCTTCTAAAGAATTCCTTTATAAAAATGACGTATGTGATTTTAACGAATCACTTCTGCCAGGAGCGTTAACATGTTTTAAGATGTTAACAGGGAATTGAATCTTTTAAACAGGTCTTACCATTTTGGCCCGGTCTTATATTTGACACGTGGCTAGGTTTCACACTTTAAGATCCTTAATTAAATAATTTCATAGGCAGATTAATTTAAAAGGAATGATTTTAATTTATTTATTTCATTTATAATTTATATATGCACATAATGGCAACCATGAAATTTATAAAACAACATTCCATTAATTTTACGAAGGTTACATATTGCCCTAAACGGGTCTTTTCACACAAACCATTTCCCACGTAGGGGTCAAACAAGTACTTACCCGCGCAGGGGTTAAATTTAAAACACAAGTCCTCGTAGGGACTGATTACTTAAGTAGATGTCCACGCAGGGACTAGGTACAAAGATAAATGTCCACGCAGGGACTACATACACACATAAATGTCCACGCAGGGACTTAATTTTAAAGTAGACATACACACATAAAGGATTTACTGATCCTTCTTGCTCTTTCCCTTGATTAAGTTTGTCAAGGTCTTGAACATCCCCTGGTTACGCCTTCGGTCTTCCCGTGCCTCATGCCGCACCTCCCTAATACTTTGTAGGATTTCCTGATGCAGTGGTGGCGACATCTGCAGAGACGGCGGGGGTTGTTGGTAGTACGGGGGTTGTGTAGGCATCTGGTATCCCTGTGCTGGGTAGCCTACTCCCCAAGGACCTCCATACGGTCCCTCCTGGTTAAGGGCGTTGTAATTAGCTGCTACCAAATACGGGTCGGCTTCAGCGTATCCGAGGTTAGGGTGAGTCGGTGGCTCAAACGGGTTGTACATCGCAGGACCCGTGTATGCTGGTATCTGATTATCGAAACCCGTCGGTGGCGGTTGCTGCGCGTAGGGGTTTGATGGTCCACCTATTTGTGGAACTTCTTGTTCCGGCTGATAATTTCTGCCACTTGATTGTAGAGGAGAGTTAAAGTGAAACTCTTCTCTTCGTGTGGACATCCGGGCTCCGGATCTCCTATGTCTTTGCGGCTGTGGAGGCGCCGGCTGAACTGGTGGCGGTGGAGGCGGTGGCGTAACTGCCTCAAACTGGTGATTCCCAGAGGAATCTTGATGATGCTGCTGCTGCTGCTCATGCGGCGAAGAATAGTGAGGCTGATGCTGCTCATGCGGCGACGAATGGTGAGAAGGTGTATAATACCATTCGTGCCGAGTAAAGATAGCCTGGAAGTTATCTGGACCATTATAGGGTGGTCCGTGGTAAATGGAACTATCCGAGACCTCGATTGGGTGGTTGGGAGTTCCTGATGCGGGCACTTCGGGGTCGTCTTCCTCATCCATATCGTTTCCTCCAGAAAAATGGTCCTCCGGCCCCAATGGGTTAAAACCCACTGGTTCTTGTATATAATCCGCCGGGTTAAACTGGCCTTGAAAGATTGGAGTGGGGTCTCCAAAAGGGCGGTGCGACATAGATCGTTGTAACGGTATGTGCGAATGGTGGGGGTCTCTAGGCTCATTTTCTGATTGTGGCCCGTAGGAGTCTTGAGCGGGAGTTGTAGAGCTGTTCGAAACCGACCGTCTTGCCGGTTGAGAGAGACCTCTCTGGTTCCGCCGAGTACCGTCACTCTCGGCGGGGATAGGAGCTTGTGTATTGGACGGCCCAGCTTCATGGTCGTTGGGGGCGGTGGTCGGCCCCTTTCCTCCTCGTCCTCGCATACGTAAAAATCTCGGAGGCATCTTTGTTATTCCTGTCAATAAATCATAAGATAACAATAACAAAAATATAAAGTTTTAAAGGACAACAAAAACCGAATAAGGTGGAATTTGTCCTATGTTATAAGTCTAGACTCGAAAGTTTAAATATGTGCAATTGTGTAACTGAGATTAAACACAAAAGGCTAGTGTTTAATTCACTCAGAGTTGGCTCTGATACCAACCTGTCACACCCCGATTTCCACGTGTCACTGGTGGGCCCGGTGGGGGAGTATCGTGACGTGGTTGGCAACGTAATAGTCAAACAACACAATATAATAATGCACAGCGGAAGCAAATTTAAAATAAGATACAACCGAATTTATTTATTGTAAACAAAGTCACAATTATCCGGTGTTTATCCACAGTAGGATCGAAACAAAATAACATTGATTATGGTTCAACAGATTTCGGCATCTAAAGCTTGCGAGACTTCTACTGATGCTTAAGAGAATCCCAGCCTATTTCGCCTAGTACCTGCATTTAATCTTTTTGGGAAAACACGTCAGTTTACACTGGTAAATACATTCAACTGACTCATTTTATAAAATGATTGAAAATTGGTTTGGATGCACAAGGCATAAACATTTTATTTAACTTGGGAGAATTATTTAATATTATAATCTTGTGAACGATTTACATGTTACTTATGCGTTCAGTAGCCCGGAACGTATTCCGGGTTAAAGATCAATAGACACACCACTTATGTGAGTTATACACGGGAGTACGCCTACACCCCGTGCTCAGGTCGTGGCTATCTCGTAAGATAATGCCGAGGATATCCGGGACATGGTCATTAACCCCCCAAAGGCTGTAAAGTAAACACATCTGTTTAAAACGAGCCGATCAAATTATTCAATTAACCACTAAGCGTGGAAGATTTGATGCTCGATCAAGCGGTACGCTATGTACCGTAACCCAAGCCCGTATAGGGAAAATAAGTTAAAAGTATTTACCTTTGCAAGTATAAATCCTTTATCGACTAAATTGCAGATAGCTTTTACTGGTTCTCTTAATCTGGAACGAAGATTTAATATAACCTATTAGAATACTAACGGGTTTTTAATTAAGCTTAAGCTTAGACCGGTCAGTTTTTAACGATACGGTTCGTACGCACGATTAAGCGAAGACCGGATAGAATGTGATTTAGACCCGACAAGTTTGAGGATTTGTTTAATATGGGTTTACTATTCACATTCTGGATTTTGAGATAAAAATGATATCGTTTGACCCGTTTCGGCTAGTTTATGCAAACTAGTTACATAAACCGAACCGAACGCGTATAATGCATAACGGGTAACCGAAAGGGTCGCGAACAGGTTTCCTAAGTTAATACGCTTTTAAATATGTTGTGATATCATTATGATATCTTCCATAATGCCCATAACGAGTTTAATCCCTAAATACGCCCCGTAGGGGTATTTTGGTCATTTTAAGGTTTATAAAAGAGATTTATAATACTTCTGAGATACGGGTCTGATTAAATCAGAAAAACATCTTAACTTAACAGGTTATGTCTAATGGTATTAAGTCTTACGTGGCAAAATGGTTTTAATACTAAACTACGCGTTTAATACGCGTATAAAGCCGTTTTAAGCGACGTACGGGTTAAAATACCAATCTGAGTTTTCTGATCAGCAAAACAGGTTCAAAATACTATATTTATTATTTTAGATCAGTGGCAATTGGATTGGTATCAATCGGATTCGTAAAACTCGTTTTATGGCCTAAAAGGGCATATTCGGTATTAACCGAATCAATGCGATAAGCCTAGCTTAAGATCAGTTTAAAAATAATTAAAAATCTTCAAAAATCCCAAAATATTATTTAACATCAGTGGGTAAAAGTTTTGGTACCGAAAATCGGGTTTAGATAGGCTATGCGTTAATCGCGCCGTTTAATTAATAAAAAGCTTATTATTTACGCTAATGCGCATATCTCCTAATCTAGACCTCCGATTGACGTGAAAATTTCCGTACATGTTAATTAATCAGTAACTAAGATTATTGTACTTCCACATTTTCAAAATTCTCGTTGTAAGGTCATAAGGGCGTTATGGTCCAATTTAAGCGATTAACGGAAACGTGTGCATGCATCGGATAATCAATGAAACAAGTACAGAGACTTATACTAGCATGTAACCCAACCCTAATGAGACTTTAAGGCATGTCTAATTCAAACTAAAACGGGTCAGAACCGAAGTCAACGCAAAAGTCAAAGTTTTGCGTCTTTCGGTTCCGAACCGGGTTTAAACAGAAATTTGTCGAGTCGGACAAGCGTAGACAAGTTTTTATACTTATTACCAAGTTATATTAAGATTAAAACAGGTTACACGCCTCTCGGATTGCATTTCATGCATTAAATCATATTTTACCCTTCTGTTGACTTTTTCGGTCAACGTTTGACCCGACAAACGACCTAGTTAGGTCTGGAATTGGTACTTGCCCTTATAAGGGTTTAATACCCATGTAATTACCTATCTAACGGTACTTTTAATTTGACATACGACTGAGCTATCGTTAACTAATCCCGAAGTCAACCGTTTATTACGATATGTTGACTTTTAAGCTATTTACTAAGCTAGAATTAATTTAGAAGGGTTAAGCAACTTACTAGATGATTAATGGATGATTAGGAAGGCCTTCAATCAGATTGTAAGCTCCTCCAATGCTCAGATTGCTTGAATATGATGTGTGGAAAATGTTGTGACATGAAGGGTCTTTATATACAAGAATCAAGCACCACAAGCAAGTGACAACCAAGTCTAGGGCCATCCACAATTGATCAACACTTGTAAGTAGTGTGTAGGGATGTCTAGGGGCCATGCATGTGCAAGAAAAACCGGCCAAGGGGGTCACAATCGCACACAACAGCCAACAGCAGGTCAGCTGTCGCTGGGCACACCCTCGCGTAGCGCGAGGGGCCGTCGCGCTACGCGACGCCCTTGCTGAATCAGAATTTTGTTGTTTGTTGATGTTTCGAAAGGGCAGCCGTTATAAACGACTTGTGGACTTATTTTATCAGTAGGGGGCCTCCCATAAGTGTCTATATGTTTGAACATACCCTACCATTATCCAATGTTTCAAATGAAGGCATAAACAAGACCCGAAAACATCGGTTTACCATTGCTTTTCATAGTGGGATCACATCATACTTTTGAAATTCCTTTATTGGCAATAATTCCCTGAATTGAGGGTGCATAGATGTGTAAAATATTAAATCGGGTCTTGGGATTTATAATTGAGGTCGTTCAGAGGTAACGATTTAACATGACGCCACTTTAAATCCTACCGAAACATCTTTATTAAATCCGGGTTTCCAACGCGTTTTTCTCTTACATGACACGTGTCGTTTTAATATTAATCCCGAAATTTGCGAGGTGTTACATTAACTATTGGTTATTGGCAGCTGCCACCGCCAACTATCACTTTAACGCCTGCCACCCCCAACTTAACACTTAGCGTATTCTGTCACCAAATCACTAACTTTTGATCCTGTTACTATACTTTTGGGGATGTCCTAAGATCCCTAAAACCTTCCCAAGATCCCTATGACACCCCAAGAAGTGTAATAACTGGATCAAAAGTTAGTGATTGGTTAAAAACGTGGTGACAAAACACACTAAGTGTTAAGTTAGGGGTGACGGGCGTCAAAGTGATAGTTGGGGGTGGCAGCGGCCAATAGCCAATAGTTGAGGGTCATAACATCTTTTTTTTAAATGTAACTTTTATTAAAACACGGAGACCGAACCAACAGGCCGACTCACCACAAAAAACTACAACATATACAAAGGAAATTTACACCACTCAACCCAAATTAAATCTTTATGTTTCGATCTATTCCTCAACCATAAAAAGCCAAATGACTTTAAATCTCCCACTATGTCTTTGAACCTGCCTCTACCTTTAGAAAAAAAAAAATTTGTTCCTCGCCTTCCAAATACTCCAACACCCAATCATAACCAATCCTTTAACCACCTTCCTCTCCTCCTTATCGAGATTGCAAGACAAATGGAATTTTGTTACATCTTTGAACTCAAACGCATATAATGGGGGAAGCCGCACCCACTCGCTGAAAAACTGTCATACTCCAATCGCCACCGAGCAGCCCGTGAAAATATGATATGTGGTCTCATCGTAATCGCCACAAAAACAGCAGCTCGAGATAGCGATAGGAATGTTACGATGAGTCAAAGCCATCCTGGTCGGGATTTTATTTTGAAGAGCTCTCCCAAAAAATATACCACACTTCGCCGGCACCCAAGACACCCACTCTGAAATGTCGTCGAACCTGGGAACGTTATCTTCAATTAAAATTTTTCTAACTGCAGCCGCAGAGAAGAAAGCCTCCTGATAACATCTAATAACCCTTTTTTTAACGGCAAATTTCTTTAATCCTCTCGTCTGTGGGACTTGAACCCAAGACCTCCCGCTCTTAAGGTGTTTAAAGGCATTACCTTTGTCAATGGACCACCACCCCATTGGTGAAATGGCATTTAGGTAATTTGCTATAGCGTGATTTGTAACCATCACCATCACACAAGACACATTTTTTTATGTTTTGACTACAAATTTTGGTTTTTACATTTTTGGTCCCCTTAAATTTTGTTAGTTTTTCTTAAACCAATTTGCATTCTTACCCTCTGATTTTTAATAGATTTATCAAATGTCCCCTAAACTCTAATAAAGTTATTTCACCATTTTTAAACCGTTTTATACTATAACCCCCAAACTTTAATGCATTTACCACTTAAAATTTTAAACAAATTTCCGTTACAACGTCATGATTTTTTTACATGTTTTATCTTTTTATATATAGTATTAAATAATATTAACGTGTAAATGAGTTATTTTTATCTATGTTTTGACACTAATTTTCGTAACGTTATGTTTAAACCGACCAATTATTTTAAACGTTTTTAACTCGTTTGGTTTTTAAAAACATCTGGCCCTAATGTAAAAATATATTGTTGTTACATTTTCTATATCTACACTTAAACCGACCCATTATAACATGTTATTCTTTATATTAAAAACAACCTTTGGGTTGTTGTACATGTTCGGAGGAAATAGTGTTAACGCTGAAGAGTCTTGAAAATAGAATTTCTTTAGGGGTGAATGACCAAAGAACGATTAACGGTGGGAGGCGGTGGCGGAGTTTGAAAGATTTGAGATCCTGCTATTGAGTTAAAACTCGAAAAGATCTAGTAGAAAAAAAGTAGTCGTCTTATTTGAATCCGGGATAACTCTCAAGTTGAAGAACCAATATATCAACATAATTGAATCCGGGTAATCTGTGACATGGATTTGTTTTGTGTTTTAATTAATAATAAAAGTGAGTGATCATTAACTTTTTATTCTTCTGCATAAATTAGCAATTACATACAAAGACTAGGTTTATGGGTTAATGTTATTTAGACTATTTAACTAAAATATTCTAAGCCTTATTATCAGATTTTTCTAGCAACATGTGAATCATCATTAGTTTATAAGTGGGATTGTGAATGGCATCAGTGTTTTTAGTTCTAGGTTATTGTACTCGAAATATCTAGTCGAAACATAAATCGTTATTAATAACCAGATTCTTCATTACTTTTGTTATTTTTGCTTTCCAAAACAGGTTGGTTCCCTACCGCAATGCGCGGGTGAGAACAACCTAGTATGTGTGTGTGTGTGTATTAAACATAAGTATTTCCAATTTCCTTTTGTATCGTATGATACTTCAAATACTTGAAAAAATGTGTTTTATATCTTGTAAAATGTTTATAACTAGGTGAGATACCCGCGCTACACGGCGAGGTGTCTCATAAAAAAGGTGGTGAGTGCATTTTTACGTTCATTAAAGTATTAGTATGATATTTGCACTCCGTATTGCAACCAAAAGATATACATCCAAAAGGATATTAACACATGTTTTACAATTATTGAAAACTACAGAAACAAATACTGGTACAAATATAGTCGTTGTTCAGCAGATCATCGGTTCCGTCACTGGCATTCGTTATTGCATGCGGTAAAAAAATTATTGCAAATAGAACTTTATATTCAATCACTTTTATACAGTCACGTCAAGAAAACCATAAAAAAGAATACGATACTGGTACCAATATAGTTCGAACAGTATTGGTTAGATCTGTCATGGTAAAGAAAAAAAAGTTAACTATATTTACCCATTCGATTAAAAGTTTTATTCAATCGTAGATAAAAATAAACATACGGCAACAGTGTATTCAAAATTTTATATTATGTTACTTAAGTAACAAAAAAAGGTAAACGTTGTAGCTATATATATATATATAGGATTAGGTTCAAACGTGAACAAAATCCCAAGCGTGAACTGCGTGAACTGATCTGGGCCCTTGATTTTTATGATCTTGAGATTAAAGTGAGTGGCATGATGGTAATTATTTGGTTAATTTTTTCCATTTAATTAAATACAAAAAGGGTATATGTGTAATTTCCATCTTAAATTGATTGTATAAATTTAGTTCTTTCTCACAAATCAAGTAATCATAATATTCAACCCTAGATCTAAAAAAAGTCGTTCTCTCTATCTTCATCACCGCCGTAAACCACCATATCCAACCCTAGATCAGGGTCCGCCGTAAAACAGCAACCATCATCGCCGGCCACCTCCATCTTCATCTTCATCACTGACGGCGAAGCCAAAAGTATCAACATCAACATCAACGGCAGCCAAAGGTATCTTCTTGAAAAGGTACTTGCTTTTGTAATACTGGGTTTTATGCTAAAATCACCACCGGCTACTGATTTGAACTTTTCATGCTACAATCAAAACCGGCGACTTAACACACAGAATATTTTAATAAAAGTGTCGTTAAGAAAAAAGACAAAAAAATTGTTTATTAGTTATTGGACCGGAGTGTATCTTTGAAGTTGGAAGCCAGCAAGTGAAGACATAGATTTCAAAAAGAGTAAAAGAATCAAGGATCCACACCACAGTGGATCTTTGCCAGATCAATATTATATATGAACCCACTTTCACACCCCTAAACTCACTTGTCTTCTTGCTCTTTACTCTAGGAAAACAAAATAAGGCTGGATGGATGTGCAACAGCGGGATCAGCGGTAGTAGCATTCGGTGGCCCAGCGTTGGCCATTGCCGATGATGTTTCTTTAGTGTTCCTCATCAAGTCGGTGGTGGTAGTAATCCCAATCAGCTACTTTTTTTCCTGGTATTCTCTCTCTCCTATGAAGTTTGCATTTTGTAACTTTTGAATGTGAAAAAAGCGTTGTGAGATAAGTACATGTCACATATGCACTAATGCTTTCACCTTGGTATATGCACTATGTGTGCTGGCCCCCACCTGTTCTTAAAGTTGATAAAGTTACTTTGTATATATGTACTATACTCATTTTTCTTATTATTAATTTTATTTTTATTTTACAATACTCATTTTCCATAAACACCGGTAATTTTGCGACATTTGTTTTAATCCCTTTTAGCTTTGATGCCTTGTGGGTTAACATTAATTTTGCAACCAGTAACTTTTTTTTACTGATCTGCTGGACTATTAGGGTTTCGATTTAAGTTTTTTGGATTTTAATTTTTTGATTTTGATCTGTTTTTAATTCGATGTACACATGTGTATTCTGATTTTGCTATGTTTTTAATGCAATGTACACATGTGTATAACGTATGTTTTTTGTGAAATCTCAGTTTTTTTTTGTGTATTGAATGTGTAAAGTTGTTGATGTACACTTGTGAATTATGCAAAGTATTAGTTGCTAAGTTTTGATTTTGCTCTGTTTTTAATACGATGTACACATGTGTATTCTGATTTTGCTCTGTTTTTTAATGCGATGTACACATGTGTATTCTGATTTTGCTCTAATTTTAATTCGATGTACACATGTGTATTGCGTCTATTTTTGTAATATGTCATAATTTTTTGTGTATTGAATGTGTAAAGTTGTTGATGTACACTTGTGAATTATGCAAAGTATTAGTTGCTGAGTTTTTTTTGTGCTATTATAGAAGATGTCGTTAACGAGAAAAGTGAAGATGGAAGGTCGATAAGCATGATTCACGTATGAGGTCGATAAGGATGATTCACGTATGTTTGTTTGCTTGGCCGATAAGGATGATTCAGCATACAACGTGGCGAATAGTTGTAGAAGATTATGTTTTTTGTTTTTCCGATTATGTTGCGTTTATTGTTTTTACGAATCTAGAACTTGTAATTATATGTTTTTTTTTTGCTTGGTTTGGCAAACATTATGGAACTTGTAATTTGTTAAATATAAAATAGTTTTACAGGTTTTGTTTCTATGTATGTATTATGTAGCTAATTTACACACATGTACGATGCTAAGTACACATGCGTACTGTTCTATTCATATCCAAGTACACAAGTGTATACCGTTGAAATATGAAAATTACGTGGATCTTAAAAATCACAATTTGAATTCTGGTGATGAAATCTGAAAAATAAAATTGAAATAAAACATATTGTGGATAATGAATTTAAAATAGGAAAGATATTGTGGATAATGAATTTAAAATAGGAAAGATGTAACCTAATTAAATTATTAAAATAATGATTTAAATCTAATTTTTTATATAATTACAATCCTACCCTTAACAACTACAAAGGAAATCAAGGGTCCAGATCTGTTCACGCAGTTCACTCTTGGGAGGTTGTTCACGCTGGAACCTCACCCTATATATATATATATATAACTCAATGAATTTTGTATCGCCATGTTGAGAAAACCGAATATAACACCGGTATTGATGTTTGTTCGAATAAAAATTTTATGGAATCGTAGATAAAAGCAAACACGATGCAATAATATATCAAGATTTTATTAAACGTCATATGATATTACTCAAATAACAAATAGGGCAAACAACTTATAAAACATCGTATTATATTATATTGATTAGATAATGAAAATTCTAAACGGCATCCCTTTACATTACTGTGTACAACTCAGGTTTTAATATAAATTTTATGTCTAAGCATAGATAAAAATAAGGATTTCACAATGGCATACTCAGAATTTATAAAATATTGTTGTGAAACAACGGTCTATTAGCAATCCATATACAACTGTACTAAACATGAGAGAACAAGACTATAGAGAATAAGTGAATAGGAATTCTTGTTCATTAATATGTATACACCATATACAAATGCCACTATATAGGCACACACATTAATACAAAGAAATCAAAGAGATAGGAGTTATATATGTGGAGAGTCATCATTATGATACATTCATAACACTCCTCCTTGACTATGCACATACCTTTAATACGCTTGGTGATGCTGCCTCGTTAAAAACCTTGCTAGGAAAACCCAATGGGACAAAACCATAGCTAAGGAAAAAAGAGTGCAACGCGTATCGTCTAACCCTAGTAGTTCTGGATTATGTATGTTGCCTCATTAAAAACCTTACTAAGAAAACCCAATGGGACAAAACTTAGTCAAGGGAAAAAGAGTGCAACTTGAATAAGTATCCCCCTCATTTTAACATGTATCATTTATGTGACGTGTGTCCATCTTCCTTGAAACTCGAAAATGCTTTTGTAGCGAATGATTTGTCGCTTGATCCCTTAATGCGCAATCTTGTATGTTGAGCAATGTTGTATAATCTTCTAACGAGACTTTAGGTGCCTCCTTCCAAAAATTATCATTTGTCCACGACTGTGTTTTGTTACATTTCTGCATCTACAAGACTAACCAAACTTGTTTTGATGGGTTGTAAAATATAATCAAATATCGTTTATACCTGAAATACTTCTTTAAACTCATTCCAATGTCTCTTCGCTTGACACAGGTTATATCATGACAATAAGCTCAAGTGAAAGATATTATAACCATACATAGTTAGCAAAACATATTAATGCACTTATGCATTTAATGGTGGTACTTCTAGAATGAGAATCTCTACTCTGGTAGGAGATGATAATAGGCATTTCTTATAACAAATGACTTAACAACCTTTAACATACTTTAAGGTTCAACTATGTCCATACTAAAATATCCAAACATCATCTTCTAGATGTACTTGAGGGATTAGTAAAATATAATTACATATATACTCGAACTGCAGTTCGAGTAATAATTAGACCGTGCCAAGGTCATTCAAAAATTCTCCCTCTAAAAGCTCGACAATTTCTCTCAGTGATGCCTAGACATCATTACTGTAAATTGTGATTATAGTTAACTTTTAAAAGTATAATGTTCATAGATGTCACACCCCAACCGATGGCGGAAACATCGGGGTGCGAGCACTAAGCGTTCAGATTGCTCATGAGATTTCCATAACACTAGAAATTTCGATAATGGTTAATTTGATTTCATGCAAAATTGTCTAACATAACAACCATCAAAACAAGTATCAAATTACATCATCATCAGATATAGTTCAAAAGTCTTAGATTAACTAAGTGACGTTTCTAGGTACCATCCTAGCTTGTTTTCCATGAGTTCCACATCAACCTATCAGCCTGCAACATGTATTAAAATATCAATACAAAAGTATTGGCAAGCATACAAGTTTGATAATAGAATAGTAGATTAAAACAACTCATATCCACAATGTAAGTATAAAAAAAGTTTCAGTCGTGCTAGTGTCGCAGTCCACGCAGTGATAGCCCAAGTATCCAGATGTTTTAGTGTTTACCCAAGACTCAAGGTAAACTAGAATCCTCCTAACAATACCCCCTGAGAATAATGGGAGAGGTGCACCCCCTATAGCGCTACTATTGTTAAGGCGAAACTACACACTCTGGATTAAACGTCACATAGCACAAATAGAATACTAGAATGCACAAGTTTTCGCAAACACATAGGATAGAGTTTAGATTGCAAAAGATTTAAGTTTATATAGAATACATGTTACACCCCAAAGTTTGAAAGTAAAAAGGGGATCGAGTATACTCATAGTGATTGCTTAACAGTCGCAACTATTATTGGATCAAAGGGAGATCTTTTTAGAATTAGCCTGATTAGATTACAATAGGATAAGAGTCGGGCAGAATAACGAGGTTGCTCAAAGTGCCAAATTGGTCATTGGATAGGATGGTTGTCCGATCGGATGGCTATCCGATCGGATTGCCGGTCGATCGGATGACACATAAGCGTGAGAAGACAGATGGCTGCCCGATCGGAGGGCCATCCGATCGGGTTGCCACTTAAGTGAAGAGGAATAGGATGGCTGCCCGATCGGATGGCCATCCGATCGGGTTGCCACCAGACTTCCAGTTTGGAAACTAGGGTGGCTGCCCGATCGGACGACCGTTCGATCGGGTTGCCACTCGATCCGAATGGTAAGCACCCTGGGTCATCCCAATCGGATGGTTGTTCGATCAGACGGTTGTCTGATCGGATTGCCATTCGATCAAGACTTCCCAATTTTGAAAAGTTATTAAGTGTTGAAATATTTCAAGGGCAAGTGTCACCTGGTAGGGTGGCTGTCCGATCGGACAGCTGTCCGATCGGGTTGCCGCTCGATCGAGCAACCCTTGTTCTTGTCTAACATTTTTGTAAAAATTTCTAAGTTTCTAGTTTACGATAACGGTACGACACGTATTACGAAAACGGTAAACCTATCAGCTCACAACCGTTCTGATCGGTGGGAACCACCCCTGACCGATCAGTTGTATGTTTCTGACGGGTTTATGTCGGAATCCGTGCTTTGCTCGTCTTTTCCGGTAAGGATTTAGATCAACACCAACTCTAGACCATTCATCAGATCTACAGCTAGTGTAGACCGGTTCCCACCGAATAAAGTAAAAGCTTGAGAAAAAGATGATGATATTCAAGTTTTATAGGAAAAAGTCTAGATTTAGCTTGGGCTTGGTGTGAAGACGCATGAAATAGCTTAGATCTGAGCTAGATCTTGCTTAGAATGACATCACATGGCAGTTTGTATAAACCCCCATGATGACATCACCCTCAAGAACTCAGATCTGAGAGATTTCATGGTGAAAAGTGTGATTTCAAGTGAGAATCACGTAAAGAATGATGTATAGAGTGAGAAAGTACAAAGATCTAGCTTGAAACGTACCGAAATCGATGAGAAATTGAGGAAATGAGAAGGTTGAGTGTCTGGGTTGAGCAGAGCTGTCACATCACTGAAAATGGTGATGTGACAGGTCTATTTATAAGGGAAGAGTGTGTGAAGGAGACAAGTGTGCACGGGTCGGATGGCAGTCCAATCGGATGGTTGTCCGATCGGACGGTCATCTGATAGGGTGACAATCCGGCCGGATGGCAATCCGATCGGATTGCCGTTCTGGCCAATCCAATCTTTCTGCGTTTCCTGTTTTTGATTTGTTTTGCGAGTTAGATTAGGCGTTGTGTATTCTTCGAACAATAGAATAACTAGATTACAACATACACATCAAAAGTTTACAAAATTAATAGATTCCGCCAGTGCCAAGGCTCAAGTTTCTCGTTCATCCAAGAATAAGGTTTCACGAGTCTAAAGAGTCAGGCACCAAATAGATTTAGACATTCCAAACATAGATTTTAGGCATTCCGTCATAGATTTAGACATTCCAACATAGATTTAGGCATTCCAGATATAGAATTAGGCATTCCAAGCATATAGATATAGACATTCCCAAGATGTAGACATTTCACACGTAGTTTTAGGCATTTCAAGTATGTGACATAGACCTTCACCTAGATTAGGGGCTTAGAATGACCAATAGACAAACTTCAGGGACTAATATTGACAAAGTCCTAAAGTTTAGGGACGCTGGGCGTTACAGTCTGTGACAACCCTCACAATTACAGGTACTGTACAATTAATTAATTTTTATTAGGTGCTTAATGACTGTGCTTGATTACAACTGACAACTGCTTTATGATTTCTGCATCAAACATACATAAGCATCATATTTCATACTGTCACTCCATTTATTACACACAAACATTAGTGACACACTTGATGCACGCAGCACAGTTAGCACACTGAGCGGTTAATTCAGAAACATGCTGACAATGCCAGCACATAGACAGACAATGATATTATGGCCAGTATGAGCCAGGGACAAGGTACTACACTAGTACGGAGTGTAGGGAGGTGAGGACCATAAAACTGCGTCACTAGGTGATAGTTATAGTGCCGGGTAGTGCCTAAAATACACTTTAAGTGCAGAATTCTGCATTTAATTACAAAATTCAGCATTTTAAATTACTAGTAAAGTGCAAAAACATGGCAGAATGGTCCTGTATACTTTCCTAAGTGCCGGGAATAAATTGCGTTGCAAAAATATATATAAAAGACATTTTTCGGACTAATTAAACACTTTAACGGAACGGTATCTAACCGGACAACCGGACATTACCCGGGACAGCAAATTTTTGTCAGTTACATAGTTCTATTATTTTTGACTAGTCTTGATCCCCGTTTGCCATAACACCCATTAAAACCTTATAACTAACACTTATGATCAAGTTACTTGTTTTCTAACTAGCCATTACATTTTAGTCACAAAAGTTGCAACCAACCCCCCCCCCCAACCGATTTTCGGTCCCAAGGGACCCCACAAATCATCCTAACCATGCCTTCTTGATTTGTTGAATATTATAATAAGATTGTTGCTTGCTAATCTAAGCAAAATATAAGAAACATCTATATATGTATGGCCACTTAGATTTCTCATCATTCCTCAATCTTTCACCTCTCTCATTCCTCACTCTCTCTCTCATTTTCGGTCACCCCAAACCGCCACCATCACCACCACATAACCACCATCATCTTCCATTTTCAAGTGACTTTCAAGCTTAAAGGTTGATACAAGAAAGCTTGCTTTGTGTGGAGCTTCAAAGGAGCTTTGTTCTAGTCTTTTTCATCATCTTTTCTCATCATCTTTGCACTAGAAATTCTACCCTAGCCTTGTGCTAGTAGTAAGTCTTATTACACCTTGTTTCATCTTGTTCTTAGTTAAAGTTATGTAGTATGATGATTATGTTTAAATCACAAGAACAAGAACACTAAAAAGATGAACATGAAACTTACATAGAGTTACATATGGATGAAACTTGAAGATGAAATTATGTTGTTATAACATTGTAGTAAACATGTTGTTATTTTTTTTATTTTTATTTTTTTGATGATTTTTGGTTGTAGGAGGTTAATCACCATCTAAGTCTTGTTAAATAAAATTTAGAAGTATGATTTAACAAGAAAGAAAGTGGTTATGTATTACATAAATAACCACCTTCTAGTTTAGTCATGAACTTGAAAAAGAATGATTTTCTAAAATATAAGTCAACTAGTAGAATGGTGTTCATGTTGATTCAAGTTTTACTAGAAGCTTTTCTAAGTAAACCAAGTTAAAGAATCGGGTTTTGGAAAAACCATAACTTTACATACACTTACATAATTTTTGTTAGTAAAATAAGTGTAAAAAGCTTTTATTTACAAGAAGAGTTCAAGAGTTAAATTTTTGTAAAAATTTATTGTAAGTTGTAAACACGTGACTCGTTTAAGAAAGTGATTTTTAACGAAATAAATACACTTTGGAAGGTAACTAAGCCTACTAAAAGCTTCACTAAGTTGCTACGCGTTTTCGGGAAATATCAAGTTCATGATTATTATGTATCGCGTATATTTTGCTCTTGGCAATGTAAAGTTGTTTAAAAGATTGTTTGTTGATTGATTTTGAAAAGAAAACGATATGCTAGTAAGCATGGACACTCCCGTTTTAGGGGAAACTCTGGCGTAATTTTCCAAAAATCCCTAGACTTAGAAAAATTATTTTCTAACAAGTATTTACAAAATATATTGACTTGTTTTTCGGAAATAAACTTCGCCACCATTTTTTTTATTACAAAAATACAAAGTCCCGGAGGTTGATTTTCGTAAATGAAATTTGATAAATATATATATGTAGAATATATATTATAAACAAAAACTCTTGTGTGATTATTTGTTTATTTTGAGAACTAGTTACATTATGTTTAGGGAAAAATAATATAACTTATGTATACCATGAAATTACAACTCCAAAATGATACCAAAACTTTTACGAAATAAATATTTAAGTTACGCAAGTATTGTTGAATTACGAAGCGCTAAAACGTCACTTATATAGTATTTCGGAAAATACTCGTGCACGTATGTTTTTGGTAAAAATATTATTTTGGAAATTTATGAAGTAAAATATAATATTTTTGAAAAAAAATATATATTTTGGAATTAAGGTGTTTTAGACAAGTGATTAAAATATATTTTTCGGAATTACAAGTGTACATGTATAAATACCCCCATACTTGGGAAGGAAATACACTTATAAATAATTAAGAAGTGTGAATACGAAATAGTTGTCTAACTATTTTTCCAAAATACAAAAGTTAAGTTAAAATAATTTTTATTATTTTAACAAGTATAATATCAAAGTAATGCAACTCAAAACACTAAACCTTAAGCCAAGGCACGGCCAGTTCGTCTAATAGACATTAGTACGTGTAGGTCGTCACGCAGCAGATCGAGTTTGAGGTTGACGTTATAGGATACGCACTTCTGTGAGTTCATGTCCCCCTGTTCTCTGAACTGTTTTCAGTTTTATATTTCGGGGGTGGAATACATGTTACAATTATTACAAACATTTATTTACATGGTATAGTTAGCTTAGGGAGGGTTTATACTACTAGATCATGTGAAGGGTGGGCACAACACTTGAGGCTATTAATCCTCGTTGTTAGGACCGAGGGACACAAGAGTGATAGATCTATTTGGGTGTAGCGAGCCCACACCCGTGAGGCCGGGGCGGCCCATAGAGGTGACTGTGTCTTACAGCCGAAGCCCGGTAACAAATATGCTAGGTTTGAGTTTCCCTGCACCTTTTCACACATACCGGTGGCTTTGCAACCCATTGGTGATCTCTTTTTCCTTAATGCTACATACCAGGGACTTTTATACATACTTGAAAGGTTTATACATACTCACTTTTACATGAACTCGCTCAACTTTTTGTTGATTTTTCAAACTACATGTATTTCAGGAAATTAGTGGATTTGGCAAGGTATGAAATCATGTCAAGTTGCGTAAGGATTAATGATGTCATCCAGGTTTAGGAAGTGTGACCCTTACCTGGATGGGTTGTAAGACTTGAACCGTATTTCTAGTCAAGTCTTTTGTCGTGTCGTATGAACATGTTTTTAATTATGCCATGGTTGTATTTGGTTTCATGTGTCAACTTTTAAAACAATGATGTTGTGGTAACTTTTAAAACTTAATGAATGGATGACTATCATGTGTTTTATTTCATATAGCATTGTTCTGATTGTGCTATGGTATTAAGAAGTCACACCAAATAAACCCACGCTTTCGCAAAAGCCAGGGTGTGACAGCTTGGTATCAGAGCCTCGATCATAGCGAACTAGGATTCTTTCTCGAGTCTAGACTATGATCACTAGGGCTCTCACGAAAACATTTTTACATTGCATACACTAAACGTCCAGATCCAGGGTACAAAACATTTTTACAAACAAAAAGGCACAAATACACTTTTCAAAAATATTATTTCAGTCTTAGAGACTGAGGGAGTTCAGTCTTAGAGACTGAGGGAGGTTTAGCCTTAGAGGCTAGGGAGGTTCAGTCTTAGAGACTGAGGGGTTCAATATTAGAGATTGGGGAGGTTTAGTCTTAGAGACTGGGAGGTTGGTCTTAGAGACCAGGGAGTTAGTCTTAGAGACTGGGAGGTTGGTCTTAGAGACCAGGGAGTTAGTCTGAGAGGCTGGGAGGGGTAGTCTGGGAAGACTAGGAGGAGTGCTTGCTTGCATTATTGTGACTTACATGTTTATTTGATTTCATATTGATATTTGTGCATATGTGTGGTTGTGTTACAGACACCATGGTTTCTTCTTCCGACACAGGAGTATCAGACACAGTGGACCCCATGGCAGTTGTGTCAGATGATGAGATACCATCAGAGGGAGACGTCTATACGTCCGACACCACGAGTACAGATGACGATGATTTTCAGCCGTTCGCGCTGCCAGACATCGGAGTTGAGCCTGCTGATGGCATTCCTGCTGGGGATCTACCTCTTGCGGTGATCCCTGCTCCCGTACCACTTGCTGCTGTCCCCATGGTGGATATGCCACTCGATGTCGCATCTGATGACGACATTGATCTGTTCGAGGAGGGTCCCCCTGAGGGCGACTATGAGGGCGGGGCCCCGATCGAGGTTGATGCTATCCTTCCTATTGCTGAGGCCCCTGTAGAGGAGCTTCCCGTTGGTTCACCTGTTCCAGACTCATTGGAGTCTGTGGCATCTGCGTCCTTGCACGACCAGGGTGTGCAGCATCACTCTCCTGACGCCGACCCCGACATGGCGATGTCAGCTGCACCTGGTCCGTTACACGAGTTTGAGTTTGACCACGAGATCGATGATGATTTTGATCTAGTTTTTCCCCCTGGTTTCGATCCTGATCTTGATGTCGAGTTTATTCATATGGACCAGCCCTTAGAGGCACCAGTGGCTCCCATTGATCCGTTGTTTGACATTCCTGCCGATTTTGATATGGACCTTGACGACCCTGAGCCCGTCGTAGCACCCGAGCCTGTTGTTGACCATGGCCATGTTCTTGACGGTGCACCGGCCATTGCACCTCTTGTTGATGATATACCCATTGCTGACCTTCCCGTTGTTGCACCACCATTGGTGGATGATCCTGTTATTGATGCACCCATTGTTGCACCTGTAGCACCTGTTTCAGCCCCTGTGCATGCTGATCATGCACCGTTCGCCACGCATGTTGACCCTCGATACGCCGACACCCTCAACGGGTGGATCGACGATGATGACTATCCACCGTATGTGCTACCAGTCACTCCTCCCGTAGCACCTATTTATGCACCCACTGATATCCCATTGTTCCACCCACACACCACTGACACCCATCGCACTGAACTTCCCATCACATTCCTCCAGGACATACCGCCACCTCGTCCTGGAGAGGGTTCATCGAGGCAGCCGCCTGTTTTTGTTCCACCCATACTATCATCATCTTTTCCGTTTCTGTCACCGTTTCCTCATGTTGCACCACCTTCTGCACCATCTTTCGTACCGTCAGGCGAGCCGTTTTTGTGGACTACGCCCCTTGTTATGCCACTATCTGATCCGTACCACCCATTTCATGTGGGGTACAGTACGGAGGATACACTTGCGTCGTTGCAGCTACAGCAGGACGCACTGAGCCGTCGCATTCAGGAGTTAGAGAGAGCTCCACGCCCGCCTTACCACTGTCAGACACCTTTTGCTGAACCACACACTCCCCTTTCGCTTCCACCTGATTCGGATGTTCGTTTCCTTGCACCCGAGCAGCAGATAGCGTACCTGCTGCGAGTTGTTCACGCGTTAGAGGAGGATTGGGTGCTGATGCGCCGCTTGCTTTTCTCTCTTCTTCCTCCTCCTCCTCCACCGCCATCAGCAAAGGCATTTTTGGTCTGTTGCAGGTAGTGTTATTTTGGTGAGAAGACCGCGATTGAGCCGACTACACAACATTTTGAAGACCGCATTTTGACATGATGATTTTTGCTATGTGATTTTTGGTTGTTGTATATGACTAGATAGTCAGGCAAGGGTGATGTGACCCCTAGCCTCTTTTGATGTATGATACAGATGTAAAACTTGTAAACATTGTATTGTGGTCTTGATTATATAATAGCTCAATCGTAGTATTCTCATTACATGCGTTGTTGAATTAGTTGTTTATGGATTATGACATGGGATGTTATGTGTTATCGTGTTGATGGATGTTATTACGTACGCATATTATTTACTTACTATGACCTGACCAATATGATCTTCTTTTAGAAGATGCCTCCAAGACGCAATGTACGCATGCCTACTACCGAGGCGGAACTCCAAGGGATAATTACCGCGGCCATAGCTCAGTATGCGGCCTCCCATGGAGAAACAAGAGGAAATATCTCGAACAACAACGACAATAACAATCCACCTAATGGTAATGTCAAGCCGCTTGAAACATATTACGATACATTTGGATATTTCTAGCACGTCCGCTGATCCCATCTGTAAATTTTAACGTATGTGCAGGGTGCACCTACAAGCAATTCCTTGACTGCAAGCCCGTAAATTTCGACGGCACTGGGAGTGCTGTTGCATTCGTCCGGTGGGCTGAGAAGACAGATTCCATTCTGAGAATGAGCAAGTGTGCTCCACAACAACAAGTCACCTACATCTCTGGGCTGTTTCTGGATGGCGCCCTATCGTGGTGGAATCTGCAAGTGCAAACATTAGGAGAAGCGACAGCTTATGCGTTAACCTGGAATGAGCTGAAAGAGCTAATGAGAAAGAAGTACTGCTCGCGAGCTGAAATATAGAGGCTAGAAACGGAATTCTGGCATCTGAGAATGGATGGTCCTAAGATTGCAGAATATGTTCAGAGGTTTCATGATTTGTCACACATGGTGCCGTACATGGTCACGCCCGAATTTAAACGCATCGAACGCTTTATCTGGGGATTGGCACCCCAGATCATGAGTATGGTAACCACATCCAAGCCTGCAACGATCACGGAAGCCATCGATCTCAGTGTAGCACTTACTGAGGAAGCGATTAGATTGAACAAGTTTTCAGTTTCGGAACCAAAGAAGAAGGAGACTCATATGGAGTCGTCTGGTGAAAACAAACGGAAATTTTCCAATTTCAAGCAAGGTACCAATAACATGAGCAAGAAGGGTGAGTCGAGCACACCGGCCAGGGCCACAACCGGTGTCGAAAACAAAGGCAATGGTTACATGGCACTCTGCCCAGGTATGATACATGCCAGCGCCATCACTCTGGCCCGTGCAGATTGAGGAAATGCGAGTCATGTGGGAAAAACGACCACTCAAAGGATAGATGTTGGGCCGGAACTGGTACTGGGCGTGGTGGTAATCGAGGTTATGGGAATGGTAATGGAAACCGCCAACAGGAAGGAAATGGCGGAAATGGGAACCGTGGAAATTTTGCGAACCAAGCGGGGAGTGGAAATCGCAACCAAAACAACACTCAAGGTGGAAATGGAAATGGAAATGGCCGGGGACCGGGATGTTTCAATTGTGGAGATGTTGGGCACTTTAAGAGGGAATGCCCAAAACTGAACCAAGCACGCGGAAGAGTCTTTAACATTGGTGCAAGGGAAGTGCGCCAGGATCCAAACGTTGTCACTGGTACATTCCCTATAAACCAACGCTTTGCATCTGTTCTGTTTGATACCGGTGCCGATTATAGCTTCGTATCATTAGAATTTAAGAATATGCTTGGATTAACTGCTAGTAAGTTAGACGTTCCGTACTCGATTGAATTGGCAAATGGGAAACTAGTTGAAACGGGTGAAGTCATCAGAGGATGCATGATAGAACTGGGAGGACACGAATTTACGCTAGATCTACTGCCAGTCGAGTTGGGAAGCTTCGACGTGGTAGTAGGGATGGATTGGTTGTCAAGCAACAAAGCTGAGATTGTTTGCCACGAAAAGACCATCCGCATCCCAATGGCAGATGAAGAAACGATCGTAGTGCACGGAGAGAAGCGCGATAAGCCATTGAGGATCATTAGCTACCTGAAAGCTAGAAAGTGTTTACAGAAGAGATGTGTTGCCTTCTTGGCACACATCGTGGATAAAGAAGCTACTGAGCCAAAGATCGAAGACATTCCAGTCGTAAAAGAATATCCTGAAGTCTTTCCAGAAGACTTGCCAGGATTACCGCCTCAAAGGCAAGTCGAGTTTCACATTGACTTGGTTCCAGGCACCGCGCCTGTAGCTAAGGCACCCTATAGACTTGCACCATCGGAGATGCAGGAGTTGTCAACACAACTCCAGGAGCTATTGGATAAAGGATTTATCAGACCAAGCTTCTCACCTTGGGGAGCTCCAGTTCTGTTCGTCAAAAAGAAGGATGGTAGTTATCATATGTGTATAGACTACCGCGAGCTTAATAAGTTGACTATCAAGAACAGATATCCTTTGCGAAGGATTGGTGATCTGTTCGACCAACTGCAAGGTTCGAGCTTTTATTCAAATATCGACCTTCGTTCAGGATATCATCAACTAAGGATACAAGAGGAAAGTATCCCAAAGACGGCCTTTAGGACTCGTTATGGACATTACGAGTTCCTGGTTATGCCATTTGGGTTGACAAACGCGCCAGCCGTTTTTATGGATTTAATGAACAGAGTCTGCAAGCCTTACTTGGATAAGTTTGTGATCGTGTTTATTGATGACATTCTGATCTACTCGAAGACGAAGGACGAGCACGAACAGCATTTAAGAGCTATCCTAGAGCTACTTAAAAAGGAAAAGTTGTACGCTAAGTTCTCGAAGTGTGAGTTTTAAACTAAGAAAATAAAAACTAACTAAAATGCTGAAAAATAAAAATAAAATAAAAAAAAGATAGACAAGATGAATCACTTGGCTCCGACTCGTGTTTAGTGTAACCTTTGATTATTTTCGCACTTTTGCACTATTTAAGAGATTATCTTAGTTATTGTAGTAGGCCCCTCTGTTGGAGGTGACGTTACCCTCAACCCAGTAGTTTGAGTCAACAAGGATACAATCCTAAAGGGTCGGATTATTGAAAGATAATTAATTAAGTTATTAATGCATAATGTGGTAGGCCCCTCTTTTGAAGGCGACGTTACCCTCGGCTAAGTAGTCTGAGTCAGCAGGGATACAGTCCTAAGTTGCCGGGTTAAAATATTAATAGTAGTTTAACTTATGAGGGGATCAAAGAGTTTGGACCCCCTCCATCCAATACCGTTAAGTATTGAAGGAGGTCCTACTAAATTTGACCCAGGTCCTTTGCAGGATCTATACACTGAACAATGGCAAGACTCTTACCAAACTGTTCCCTTAACCCCCGACCAGGTAGCCAACATACCTCCATATAGACCGTGGAGATATGAATGGTGAAAATCTTTTATTTTATATAGACAGTAAAATAATGCCAAGACACCACGGACAAACGATAAGGAAGAATCACCTTCAACATAAGAAACTAGTTATTAAAGTCATTAATACATAACCAATTAAAAAGTGCGAAAAGATTAAAAATAAAACGTATTACACTAGACACTTTGTCTTCACCAAGTGATGTAAGAGACTTAGGCAAACATGGCCTTGATTGTCAAGAACTCTTACGATCAATCTTGGATCCCGAGATGACTCACACACTCTATGATGGACAATGGATGATGGTGGTGGATGATGGTGTTATGGTGGTGGTGGGTGGTGGGTGAAGTGTGAGAGAGGTGGTGTGCCAAGGGATGGTTTGAGCTTGAACCAAGCACTCCTATTTATAGGCTGAACAGAAGCTCGGGCATGGCCCCGTGTCCAGTGGGCACGGCCCCGTGTCCATCCTCTTCTCTGTCTTCATTAATTGCTCTTGTCTTTATTAGTTGACCACGGCCCCGTGTCCGCTGGGCACGACCTCGTGTGCAGAAGCATATCTGTACTATCAAGATTTGCCTGGATTCTGCGAATCTTATAGTTGACCACGACCCCGTGTCCGCTGAGCACGGCCCCGTGGTGGGCGATGGAAGCTTCTACAACTTTGTCTTTTATGCTGACACTTGGGCACGCCCCCGTGTTCACTGAACACGGGGCGTGTTCAGCCTTATGTTCTCTTGTTTTGCTTGGGAAGATGCTTTCGGGGAGGTCGCGCATGCCACGTTTGTTCCTTTTCTTGTATTTATGTTAGATTTAGTTGCCTTTTTGCTTCTTTTGTTAATTTGAGCTCATTTAATACTGAAAATACAAAAGGAAGACAAAAGCACACTTTTTCCAACATTAGTACTAAAAAAGGGTTAGTTTTATGCCACAATTAATGTAATTTATATGTTGCATTTTGCACACATCAGTCGTCACGCAGCAGATCGAGTTTGAGGTTGACGTTACAGGATACGCACTTCTGTGAGTTCATGTCCCCCTTTTCTCTTAACTGTTTTCAGTTTTATATTTCGGGGGTGGAATACATGTTACAATTTTTACAAACATTTATTTACATGGTATGGTTAGCTTAGGGAGGGTTTATACTACTAGATCATGTGAAGGGTGGGCACAACACTTGAGGCCATTAATCCTCGTTGTTAGGACCGAGGGACACAAGAGTGATAGATCTATTTGGGTGTAGCGAGCCCACACCCGTGAGGCCGGGGCGGCCCATAGAGGTGACTGTGTCTTACAGCCGAAGCCCGGTAACAAATATGCTAGGTTTGAGTTTCCCTGCACCTTTTCACACATACCGGTGGCTTTGCAACCCATTGGTGATCTCTTTTTCCTTAATGCTACATACCAGGGACTTTTATACATACTTGAAAGGTTTATACATACTCACTTTTACATTAACACGCTCAACTTTTTGTTGATTTTTCAAACTACATGTATTCAGGAAATTAGTGGATCTGGCAAGGTATGAAATCACGTCAAGCTGCGTAAGGATTAATGATGTCATCCAGGTTTAGGAAGCGTGACACTTACCTGGACAGGTTGCAAGACTTAAACCGTATTTCTAGTCAAGTCTTTTGTCGTGTCGTATGAACATGCTTTTAATTATGTCATGGTTGTATTTGGTTTCATGTGTCAACTTTTAAAACAATGATGTTGTGGTAACTTTTAAAACTTAATGAATGGATGACTATCATGTGTTTTATTTCATATAGCATTGTTATGATTGTGCTATGGTATTAAGAAGTCACACCAAATAAACCCACGCTTACGCAAAAGCCAGGGTGTGACACAGTCTCCCCTCCTTTAGGTGATTTCATCCCCGAAATCTTAGATGAAGACTGCTCGAAGAGCTGCGGATACTTGGCCTTCATATCACTTTTCAGCTCCCAAGTGAATTCGGCACCACGCTTTCCTTCCCATCGAACCTTAATAATGGGAATTTTGCTGCACCTTAGACGCTTGACAGCTTGATCCATGATTTCGACCGGTTTCTCCACAAATTGAACAGCATCATTTATTTGTAAGTCCTCAAGGGGAACCTGAAGTTCCTCGTCGGCTAGGCATTTACGAAGATTGGACACGTGGAACACCGGGTGCACATTGTTTAGTTCTTGTGGCAAGTCGAGTCTGTACGCCACCTTGCCAATCCTTTCAAGTATCACGAAGGGACCTACATAGCGAGGAGCGAGCTTTCCCTTCTTACCAAAAGGAACTACCCCCTTCCAGGGAGATACCTTGAGTAGAACTCGGTCACCAACAGCAAATTCCAGAGGCTTGCGCCAGCATAGCTCTTTTGACTGCTCCTAGCCTTGATCAAGTTATCACGGATCTGAAGAATCTTATCCATTGTCTCTTGAATAGTCTCAGGGCCAGTGAACTGCTTTTCCCCAACCTCATGCCAGCTGAGAGGAGATCGGCATTTTCGTCCATACAAAGCTTCGAAGGGAGCCATCTGAATACGGGAATGGTAGCTATTGTTGTACGAGAATTCTATCAATGGTAAATGTACATCCCAGTTACCACCAAAGTCGATGACACAAGAATGGAGCATGTCCTCTAGGATTTGAATAGTACGCTCGGTCTGTCCATCCGTCTGAGGATGAAAAGTCGTGCTAAGATTCAAGTGCGAACCCATAGCGGACTGAATGGTTTGCCAAAGACGTGAAGTAAAACGACCATCACGGTCAGAGATTATGTCAAGAGGAATGCCATGACGACATATAATCTCATCGGTATAGATCCTAGCAAGTTTCTCCACTTTATAATCTTCATGAATAGGAAGAAAGTGGGTTGATTTAGTCAAACGGTCAACGATCACCCAGATACTATCATGACCGGCAGGTGTACGGGGTAATTTGGTAATAAAGTCCATAACAAGACTATCCCCCTTCCAAATGGGGATTTTAGGCTGCTCTAAAAGTCCAGAGGGACGCTGATGTTCAGCTTTCACCTTCAGACAGGTGAGGCATTTTGAAACATACACAGCAATGTCCCTTTTCATACCAGGCCACCAGTAGGTCGTACGCAAATCATGGTACATCTTATCAGCGCCTGGATGGATAGAATAACGGGATTTATGAGCCTCATTCATAATGTGCTCACGCAGATTATCGCGATCTAGCACCCAGATGCGATTTAGATAGTATTGCAGACTATCAGATTTAGTTTCGAGCTGATTGACGTTAGCACCAAGAACTTCAACAAATAGACTTCCTTCATTAGCAGACGAGTACTGCGCCTCACGAATACAAGCATGAAGGTCACTAGAGATACGAATAGCATTCACATGAGTTTTACGACTAAGAGCGTCGGCCACTACGTTCGCCTTGCCAGGATGATAGCGAATTTCGCAGTCGTAGTCGTTAAGTAATTCCACCCAACGCCTCTGTCGCATATTCAGTTCTTTTTGGTCAAAGATATGTTGAAGACTCCTATGGTCAGTGAAAACCACGCACTTTGTACCATACAGGTAATGTCGCCAGATCTTTAATGCAAAAATAACCGCACCAAGCTCCAGATCGTGAGTGGTGTAGTTTTTCTCATCCACTTTGAGTTTACGAGAGGCGTATGCAATGACCTTGTCCCGCTACATGAGCACACAGCCCAAACCCTGATTCGAGGCATCGTAATATACCACGAAATCGTCATTCCCATCGGGTAGAGTTAAAACAGGAGCGTTACACAAAAGGTTCTTAAGAGTTTGAAAGGACTCCTCTTGTTCGGGACCCCAAACAAAAGGTTTCTCCTTTTGGGTTAGAGTAGTAAGAGGAACAGTGATTTTAGAAAAATCCGCGATGAATCGGCGGTAATAACCCGCTAATCCTAGGAAAGAACGAATCTCGGACACGGATTTAGGCGTACACCAATTCTTCACTGCCTCGATCTTAGAAGGGTCAACATGAATACCCTGCCTACTAATAATATGACCAAGAAATTGCACTTCATCAATCCAAAACTCACACTTAGAAAATTTTGCATATAGGCGTTCACCACGTAAAAGTTCGAGCATAAGACGCAGATGGCGAGCATGATCTGCTTTAGACTTAGAATAAATAAGAATATCATCAATAAAGACTATAACAAAACGATCAAGATAGGGCTTACAGACACGGTTCATAAGGTTCAAGAACACTGCAGGTGCGTTGGTCAAGCCAAAAGGCATGACTACGAACTCGTAGTGCCCATATCGAGTATGAAACGCAGTCTTAGGAATATCATCTTCGAGCACACGCAACTGATGATATCTAGATCGAAGGTCAATCTTAGAGAAATAGGACGCGCCTTGTAGTTGGTCAAATAAATCATCAATTCGAGGTAGAGGCTAACGATTCTTCACGGTAAGCTTGTTAAGTTCACGATAGTCGATACACATACGAAACAAACCATCTTTCTTCTTGATGAACAATACGGGAGCACCCCCACGGAGAGGTACTCGGACGAATAAAACCCTTATCGAGTAGTTCCTGCAATTGACTAGATAACTCTTGCATCTCGGAAGGTGCAAGACGGTAAGGAGCCCTGGCGATTGAAGTCGCACCAGGTACGAGATCAATACGAAAATCGACAGATCTAGGAGGAAGAAGACCAGGTAGATCCTCAGGAAAGACATCAGGGAAGTTGCACACAACTGGAACATCGTTTATGTTCTTCCCCTTGCCCTTTTCTTCCACCACGTAGGCCAAGAAGGCAGGGTTCTGTTTACGTAAACTTCTGTTCGCTTGTGTGAATGACATCAGCCTTAGTCCTTTCGAAGGCCGGTCCCCATAGACGTTCAAAATATCACCAGACGGAAGAGGAAGACGAACAAGCTTATCATGACAAACGATCTCGGCATGGTTCTTACGCAACCAATCCATACCGATAATGACATCAAAACTACCCAAACGCATGGGTATGAGATCAATAGGAAAGACGTGATCGTTAAGAGTTAAGGAACAATCATGTACTATAGAATTAACAAGAGTCGACTTACCATTTACGACCTCAACAGAGAATGACTCAGGTAACTTAGAGCGTGTACAATTTATCAAAGACTCGAAATCCATGGACACAAAGCTTTTATCGGCACCAGTATCAAACAGTATCGAAGCATAGAGATTATTAACGAGAAACATACCATTCACCACGTCATTGTTGTTGCGAGCCTGATTAGCATTGAGATTGAATGCTCGTCCACGAGCGGGTGCTTGTTGTTCTTGGTTCAGCTGAGGGCCACGATTATGGAGATGAGTAGTATCCCCACACTGGAAGCATGCACGAACAGCATTGACCGGCTTAGGGTTCTGCAGAGGGGCTGGAGGTGCTGGTAAAGCTGCCTGAGCTGGGGCTTGGTGAGCTTGCTGGACCTGGTTAGCTTAACGACAATAAGGAGTCGCGTGACCATAACGATTACAGTTGGTACACAGACGACATGCAGAAGTAGCAGGGTGGTGAAAATTGCAAGTTGTACACTTGGGGTAAGACCCAGTGTATTGCTTCTTTGCTTCGGAAGTAGCAGGGTTAGCAGCAGTAGCCGGAGCGGGTTTTGCTGCAGGGTTCGCAGCAGGAGTAATAGCATTACATCCCGAACCCTGAGACTTCCTTTTCTTGTTCTTGCTGCCACTTGGCTGCTGGGTAACTTGGTTAGCAGACTTTGAAGGAGCAGGGGTAGCAAACTGCTTATCACACACACGGTTGTTGTTGAGACTAGCTGCGAGACGATAGACTTCCTCGATTGTTTCTAGCTGAGCTGCTTCAATGGAATCACGCATAGTAGGAGGTAGGCCGTTGATGTACTTGGTTATCATCCGCTTAGGAGTCGAAACCAAGTGAGGAACGATTAAGCTCAACTGCTTGAATCGGGTTGTGTAAGCCAGGTTATCATCACCAACCTGCTTCAAATGCCAAAACTCTTCTTCTAGCTTTAATTGCTCATGAGGAGGGCAGAACTCGAGCATCATGAGTTCTCGCACCTCAGCCCATGGAAGAGCATAGGCTTCTTCGTTAGATCGGATGTTTCTCTCGTTCGACCACCACTCCAATGCTCTGCCTTGAAACATTCCAGTCGCACTCCTAGTTTTCAAATTATCCGGGCACTCGATGTTAATGAAGGTAACTTCGATACTGTCGAACCACTCGAGCATAACAGTTACCCCATCACTGCCCGTGAAAGGCTTAGGGCTGCAGGAGATGAAATGTTTATAGCTGAACCCTGTAGGCTTCTGATTCTCAGCCTTGGAGTCCACAGAGGATGGAGGGGTGTTAGATCCTTGGAGCTCAGAGACGATCTTTGGCACGACTCGAGCAATTTGGTCGGCCATGAATGACATCATCTTTTTCTGAGATTTCTCCCTGGATTTCCTGAGAGAGTCGGATAGCTTTCGAGAAGACATCCTAAAGATCCAACCAGAGGATCGTATAAGTCTAGATTAATATAGATTAACACATGATAGACTAAAGACTCGAGATTGACACAAAGTTATCATAGATAAGCAAAACACGTGACCTTCGCATGGCGCGTTGTACGGAGCTTGGCAACAAGTCAGAAACGCTTATATATAGGAAGTACCAGCGGCGTATCCACCACGTTTCGGGCACATCGCTTCTACCCCGTACTCGGCGTCATGTTACGTGTCACAATTGCCAACTAGTATACTCAACATTATACACATAGACTAACTCGATAGAATTCAATAGATTAACACCACAACTCATGACCTTCACATGGCATGTTGTACGAAGCTTGGCAGCATGCCAGAAGCGCTTATATATAGGAAGTACCAGCGGCGTATCCACCACGCTTCGGACACAATGCTTCCACCTCGTACTCGAAGTCATGTTACGTGTCGTAATACACTCTCATCCTCATAGAATTCAATAGATTACCATAGATTACAAATAGTCTTTAATAACCCAATAGACTTCAATAGATTAGATAGACTTCGATAGAATTCAATATTCATTCCATAAACCATAATAGAATTCACAGACGTTCCATAGATTTCAATATAATTCAATAGACACTCAATAGGCTTTAATAGATTAACAATGAAACTCCGTATGGCACGTATTACGAAAGTTCGGCGACATGACAGAAGCACTTATATATAGGAAGTACCAGCGGCGTATCCACCACGCTTCGATCACGCCACTTCCCCCTCGTCATCGGTGTCATTCTTCGCCAAGCACAATATTAGACCAATCAAATAGATTAAATAACATAAGTTGATCCCATTATCCACATAGATTACCTAATAGTTTGACTTAGATTATAGTTCGATGATCACATCACAGTCCATAACAACAAATTCCCATATGGCACGTTCTACGAAAGTTTGGCAACGTGACGGAAGCACTTATATATAGGAAGTACCAGCGGCGTATCCACCATACTTCGATCACGCCACGTCCCCCTCGTAGTCGTTGTCATGCTTTGTCACCCACAACGTTAGAATTTACTCACAATTTCGACCAAAATAGACTTTCAACATAGATTAAGCCAGATAGATTTCATAACTCCAACCCGAGCCTACAAAACTACGAACTTCGCTTAGTGCGTGGTACGAAGATTATGTAGCATGCCAGAAGCACTTATATATAGGAAGTACCAGCGGCGTATCCACCACGTTGCGGACATGCCACTTTTTTCCTCGTCTTCGGCGCTAGGCTACGTTTCGTATTTTGTTTCTCAATTCACAGATACGTAGTTTTACTTATAGACTTTACTATAGTACACGATAGATTTCACACATAGATTTCCCATAGAGTAAACAAATAGGCCTTCCGTAGTTTTAGAGTTCAACAGCAGACACTAAGTTTGGCATGGCACTTGGTACGAAAGTTGGTAACATGCCAGAAACACTTATATATAGGAAGTACCAGCGGCGTATCCACCATGTTTCGGACACGTCACTTTACCCTCGCATTCCATGCCATGTTACATCTAGTGCCTCTCAAACATATTATCACATAGGTTGATCAGATAGAGTAAAGCCTTATAAATTTAGTTTGATCCGAGATTAGAATTAACGTTTTAGATTGCGGACACGCGTGTGAGTAGTGGTAAAAGCATACCAAAATGAACGAAGAATCAAGTTTAAAACCACATACATAAAAATCGAGATAATCATAAAACGATAGGTTTATAAAACATAGGATTGTTCCGGGTAGAGGAACGGTGACTAACCAAAGTGTTTTGGACCCCTTTCTAATTGAGGTAACGTGTCTTGACTTACTTAGGCAAATACGTCATCGATGTTAGGCCTACGATATTCGTCCTTTTAGTCATTTCACGTTCCCAATTGATCGGAAGTCCCGAGACTCTGGCGAGACATAAAAATCAAAGAGTGGGACTAGTTATCAAGATCTGAGTTTCACCTCTAACTTGACAACATCGTGCCCTAAATAGCGTTGGTACTTATCCGCAGATAAGTCCTACTAGAATAGTATGGAGATTCCCTATCAAGGTCTGGATGTCACTCTTATCCTGTGGGCAAACCTCGTGCAAAATACAAACACTGGTTAACAGTGTTTTCAAATATTAAGTGTATATTGTGTTAACCTTAGGAAAGGCTTGTAAGTTTAACAGGAATATGTGCTGCTAGGAAGCAGATACGGTAGAATGCATAAGTCTTAAACAACAAATAAGAGTCAAAGTTCCTAGAACTATAGACTAGGGCAAGTATTCCTACTTATCCTAGTTCCCTATAGTTATGGCTCTGATACCAATCTGTCACACCGCAACCGATGGCAGAAACATCGGGGTGCGAGCACTAAGCGTTCAGATTGCTCATGAGATTTCCATAACACTAGAAATTTCGATAATGGTTGATTTGATTTCATGCAAAATTGTCTAACATAACAACCATCAAAACAAGTATCAAATTACATCATCATCAAATATAGTTCAAAAGTCTTAGATTAACTAAGTGACGTTTCTAGGCACCATCCTAGCTTGTTTTCCATGAGTTCCACAGCAACCTATCAGCCTGCAACATGTATTAAAATATCAATACAAAAGTATTGGCGAGCATACAAGTTTGATAATAGAATAGTAGATTAAAAGAACTCATATCCACAATGTAAGTATAAAAATAGTTTCAGCCGTGCTAGTGTCGCAGTCCACGCAGTGATAGCCCAAGTATCCCGATGCTTTAGTGTTTACCCAAGACTCAAGGTAAACTAGAATCCTCCTAACAATACCCCCTGAGAATAATGGGAGATGTGCACCCCCTATAGCGCTACTATTGTTAAGGCGGAACTACACACTCTGGATTAAACGTCACATAGCACAAATAGAATACTAGAATGCACAAATTTTCACAAACACATAGGATAGAGTTTAGATTGCAAAAGATTTAAGTTTATATAGAATACATGTTACACCCCAAAGTTTGAAAGTAAAAAGGGGATCGAGTATACTCACAATGATTGCTTAACAGTCGCAACTGTTATTGGATCAAAAGGAGCTATTTTTAGAATTAGCCTGATTAGATTACAATAGGATAAGAGTCGGGCAGAATAACGAGGTTGCTCAAAGTGCCAAATTGGTCATTGGATCGGATGGTTGTCCGATTGGAGGGCTATCCGATCGGATTGCCGGTCGATCGGATGACACAAAAGTGTGAGAAGACAGATGGCTGCCCGATCGGATGGCCATCCGATTGGGTTGCCACTTAAGTGAAGAGGAATAGGATGACTGTCCGATCGGATGACCATCCGATCGAGTTGCCACCAGACTTGCAGTTTGGAAACTAGGGTGGCTGCCCGATCGGATGACCGTTCGATCGGGTTGCCACTCGATCCGAATGGTAAGCACCTTGGGTCATCCCAATCGGATGGTTGTTCGATCGGACGGCTGTCCGATCGGATTGCCATTCGATCAAGACTTCCCAAATTTTGAAAAGTTATTAAGTGTTGAAATATTTCAAGGGCAAGTGTCACCTGGTAGGGTGGCTGTCTGATCGGACAGCTGTCCGATCAGGTTGCCGCTCGATCGGGCGATCCTTGTTCTTGTCTAACATTTTTGTAAAAATTTCTAAGTTTCTAGTTTACGGTAACGGTACGACACGTATTACGACAATGGTAAACCTATCAGCTCACAACCGTTCTGATCGGTGGGAACCACCCTTGATCGATCAGTTGTATGTTTCTGACGGGTTTATGTCAGAATCCGTGCTTTGCTCGTCTTTTCCGGTAAGGATTTAGATCAACACCAACTCTAGACCATTCATCAGATCTACAGTTAGTGTAGACCCGGTTCCCGCCGAATAAAGTAAAAGTTTGAGAAAAAGATGATGATATTCAAGTTTTATAGGAAAAAGTCTAGATTTAGCTTAGGCTTAGTGTGAAGACGCATGAAATAGCTTAGATCTGAGCTAGATCTTGCTCAGAATGACATCACATGGCAGTTTGTATAAACCCCCATGATGACATCACCCTCAAGAACTCATATCTGAGAGATTTCATGGTGAAAAGTGTGATTTCAAGTGAGAATCACGAAAAGAATGATGTGTGGAGTGAGAAAGTACAAAGATCTAGCTTGAAATGTACCGAAATCGATGAGAAATTGAGGAAATGAGAAGGTAGAGTGTCTGGGTTGAGCAGAGCTGTCACATCACTAAAAATGGTGACGTGACAGGTCTATTTATAGGGGAAGAGTGTGTGAAGGAGACAAGTGTGCACGGGTCGGATGGCAGTCCGACCGGATGGCTGTCCGATCAGACGGTCATCCGATAGGGTGACAATCCGGTCGGATGACAATCCGATCGGATGGCAATCCGATCGGATTGCCATTCTGGCCAATCCAATCTTTTCGCGTTTCCCGTTTTTTGATTTGTTTTGCGAGTTAGATTAGGCGTTGCGTATTCTTCGAACAATAGAATAACTAGATTACAACATACACATCAAAAGTTTACAAAATTAATAGGTTCCACCAGTGCCAAGGCTCTAGTTTCTCGTTCATCCAAGAATCAAGTTTCACGAGTCTAAAGAGTCAGGCACCAAATAGATTTAGACATTCCAAACATAGATTTTAGGCATTCCATCATAGATTTAGACATTCCAACATAGATTTAGGCATTCCAGATATAGAATTAGGCATTCCAAGCATATAGATATAGACATTCCCAAGATATAGACATTTCACACGTAGTTTTAGGCATTTTAAGTATGTGACATAGACCTTCACCTAGATTAGGGGCTTAGAATGACCAATAGACAAACTTCAGGGACTAATATTGACAAAGTCCTAAAGTTTAGGGACGCTGGGCGTTACAATAGAACATGGCTAATTTAATCAAACTTATATCCCTCTTTATGCGAATATCTCGAGTTGTTCAACACTCGTTTCGACTATTTAGTCCGTACGTATTTTGTCAACTTAATATAATACGTTCTTGAGGTTTTGACATCACTAATGCTTCTAGTATTATCAATCCATGAGGGAATTCTTTCCATCTTATCCAAATATGCATTTGCTTTCACTCTTAGAAGTTTTGCTATATAAACTTGCCCTTTAACACATACATATCTATATCATATGCAAAAATATCAAGATCACTTGCTTTTATCTCCAAAATTCATATTGTACCATGTTTGTACACTGTGTACATTGAGATGCCATAATAACCAGGTACATATTTTCTATGTATGTTTATTAGAGTATTGGTGCACTATAATTACATCCATAAGGTGTTTCAATTAACCTCTTAAGCACTCAAATGCTTTAGGATACTTATGGGGAGTTCCAGTTATATTCAATTCAATAACATATACAACATGTATATGTATTCGAATCTGAATTTTTATAATAATCATAATATTCTCGAGAACTTATTTTATATTACTTAGTATCAAGTGATACATAACTTTCCAAAGACGCATGTCAATTCTCTTTTATATATTACCAGACTAATAAGATATTGGAAAGTCAATGCATCCACCACTGGAGAAAACGTTTTCTCATTATCAATTATAGGTCTTTGTGAAAATTCTTGTGCCACCAATTTTGACTTATATCACTTAATTTAATTTTCACATGATTCGCGTAAAAGACACTTTTGTATCCAGCATATTTTACAACTTCAGTTGTATGGACTGTTGGTCCAGAAACTTTCCATTTCATTAGAGAACTAAACTCTGCCTTATTTGCGTCTTTCTATTTTGGCCAATCATTTCTTAATATTCATATTCATAGGCAGATCTTAAATCTTGATCCTTATCATTTAATCATTTTAAGCGCTACATTATATACAAAAATATAACGACGTCGATTTTTATTTCGATTCCATACATATCTTAGACATAATACAACTTATCGAGATCTCTTTATTTTCAGGTACCTGAGGTTCTTCTTGAACCATCATGTCTATTGTCTCTTCAGGAGATCTTATTACTATAACCTCGACTTGACCATCTTAATTACTTCATCCAATTTTCGAGGAATTTTATCATTGGAATCAACTAGTCTACCACGCTTTAGGCATGCAATAAACTCATTAGAAAAATATGTTGTTGTCCTCTTGGGACACAAATATAACTGGAGCATAATAGTTGATTATGTGACTTACTTAGTCACTCTATTTAGGTAAGTGAACTTGTCTGGTAATTTGTTCTTTAATATTGGTAAATGAATTATACCTTAAACTTCTAGTTCATAGTTTATAGTCTGAGGATCGAGATGACATGATAATTCATTTCCCTTTTCACGTTTCAACTGCTTGTTATCTCCCCCTAATGTTGGGAACATTCATTCATTAAAGTGAAATCATGCATTTCTACTTGATTTCCAGGGTTTTCTTCTATCTCCATCGGCTGAGTAGGGAATAAAGGTAAGGGTTGTGCGGCTACTAGTTGTTCCAGATTTGGGTCAGCAGCAGTTGTTGCTAGGATATGGAAATTAGCTAGGCTTCTATTAAGCATATCCTGTGTATGGGCATCTGACTCTCGTTTAGCGGCTGCTAGGACTCTTTGCTGTTGCAACTTTCGCATTCTTTTCCTAAGCTCAAATGCTCCCATACTGAACCATCCTCTTTTTTTTTTTTTAGGGAATGGCTCTTCAGACTGAGCCTTAAGGATAAACATCCCTTCTTCATTATCAGCAACATACCCAGAGAGGGCTGGCTGTGAAGAGGTACCTTCACTCCTAGGTGAATCAGACAATTGACGATACACGTCTGAGGGTCCTTGATCACTCATACAGAAAACTAACAAATAGTCAAATAACACACAACAATAAAATACAGATATGCACGTATTTCCATAATAAATTTCCTAACAATTTAAATAATATATTGATGTCAGCAGAACACTTATGTGGCTGAATCAGTGGCTTAGCTCTGATACCACCTTCTGTCGCAACCCCCGCCCCCTATCTGTCTCGGGAACGGGCGGCCGCGAGACCAGTTGTGGTGGTATCAATTTTTTTTGTTTATCATTATTCAATTTGGCAGCGGAAATTTCATCAGGACCGTAGTTAGGAAATATTTATCGGAGTAAAACCACCATATTTTATAGTTTACATGGGTAAAACCCAAGTTTCTTATTACAACATGTTTATAGGGATAAACCCTATTTTATTGAATTTAAAACGTCATCTTTTAGGTAACTTTTATAGCCACATTTTTCCAAGCCGTCAGTGCTCTCCAGCTGGCTTTCTTCTAATTGGCTTTTACATTTTGTTACCTGAAACGCGTTTTAAAAACATTTTTCAGTGGGAAATACTGGTGAGTGAATCCCAGTTTAATCAAGAAACATCTTCTCTTTAACAGTATTGAGAGCAATCACATTGTTTATTTCTACACAATTACTCATTCAGTATTGTCATTCCTGACTGGTGGGTCATATTACACATTGGCAAACTCTTTGTCCAATGGTAACGTGTTCCACATTTTGTATACAAAACCCCAACATACCAGCAGTAATTGAAGAACTACAAAGACTCAATCACTGCTTAATAGCATTGTAAAACATTTAAGGTTTTGTAAAAACAATTTACAAAAAGGAGATTTCTCACAAAAAGGTTTACACAAAAAGAAGGATTACTCACATTGCTGACTTAGGTTTTCTGTAAGGGTTTCCTGGTGATAATCTATAATTTACACAAGGTACAACATGCGTTAGTGTGATAACCCTTTATATTTACATTAGTTATACCCTCCCCGAGACGGCATTCCAACGACTACGTCGGGCAGAACCTCGACAGCCGTTACGGAACCCTGGATCAATCGGGCAGCGTATCTAATACGTAACCGGGGTTATAATACTTACATTGGGGCAGAACTTCGTTAATTAGGGTGGTATTATACCCGACTATAGTGTCTACTATCTGAAATTCGAGATTGAGAAAAAGAAATGAGCGAGTTTCAACTGAAGGCCCGTTGCCCTCTTATATAGGGCTGTAATCCAAGTCTCTCGCGGCCAGCGTAAAGGTAAGCATAAGCTTACGCGGCCCGCGTCGTAGGGGGGCTAGACCGTAGGTGATCCGGGTCACGAATAGGTTCAACACGTTGCTGCCACGTGTCAACACCGGGGCTCGCCTGACCTTAGAGTTGTCGCGGCCCGCGTAAGTTCAAGGGGTGGCTTACGCGGCCCGCCAGAACCCCATTTTTCTTGTTTTTTATTTATTTTTAATGGCATAATGTATTTTGGGCTCGGTTTTCACATACGGGGTGTATTTAGAGACATATAGGGTTATCTTAAATTATATTAGGGTGTCAAAAATATTCAGGAGGGTTGTTATAGTATGACATTATAGTATGTGTCTCATAAAACAAGTTATGGTGAATAAACTGATATAAGATGCATTTTTTTCATTAGTGATAAAAAAACATATATAACACAGCTTACATGCTATCTTTAGAACCACTATTAAAATATTATAAAGGTTTATATAAACATGGCTAAATACAATTTAACTCAATTTAAATAGTTGAACCATTATAAGCTATTACTTTATGAAATAGAAAAGCAACAAAGTGTCACATTTTTTTTAATATCAGAATGAATAATCATAATAATAATAAAGATGATTGATGCTTAATGTAACTAATCATATATGCAAGAGTTATTTTACCTTTAAAATATGTGTTATGATGAAAAACATAAATCAAAATAATACATAAAAGTGTTGAAAGAATATATGAAGTGGCAAAGATGTAAAACTTATCTAAATTGCTACATGACAAACTTTTTATTAATTATATAAATTAATAGGGAATGTTAACTGCCACTTTAAATGATTTCTTTATAGCTCTTTATAGCTAATTTAATGATTGAATTATAGCAAATAGTTACCATCCCGTTTCTTCTTAACCCCCCTTCAATTTCTTTGGTGGTTTCAGAAAGCAATCGGCCAAACACAAAAGCATAATTCTAGATCATGTATATCAAATTATCAATTCCAATGAGATTTCAACCAGTGAAGTATATGGCCGATTAAAAACATAGAAAATCAGGTTTCTTCGGCAAATATTAATGAGATATATGCAAATTAACTTGTTTTCAAGCAAAGTTTATTAGGCTCATCATCTTAAATACAATTTCTTAGTTGAAATAAAAAAAATATCAAAATAATTCTTAATACAAACAAATAATTTATGTGCGTGTTGATTAACATTTAAACTTTCATACATTTATAATGGATGACTAATGGATTATGACTATTTAACCTAGGCAAGATTTTCATTGAGCCCATATAAGAACAACCAAAAGAAAAAATATACATAAAAAAAATAATGAGGTCACGAGTCATGATGATTTAATGATGACATTAGGGGAAATCTGAAATACTACAAATCTAAAATGTAGTAAATGGCATGGAAGAGTCCGGTTTTATAAAGTAGAAGTCACACATTTTTTATTTGATGCTAATGAAGAACGTAAGCAATTGCATGAAAAAAAATAATCTTCAAAGGCTGTAAACGTTGTTATTTATTTATTTATTTATTTTTAAACAAATCAAATATAATTTATTTTTCGGTCATTTTCTCCTTAGTTACTTTCATGCCATCAGAATATTCACAAAATTAGATCCAAATTTTCTAGTTATGATTATATACAAAAACAATAAAATGAGGACAAAACATGGAACCATGAAGTCCAAGGTGAAAGACTGCAGGTCAATTGTTTCTACTCTTAATTTCACTTTTTATGGATACGATAACCTTATTCAGGATGTCTAAAATAATAAAACAATTATTAAGTAGAAATATGAGCTTTGTGTATTGTTACCTGAATGGATGAAAGAAAACCAAATCATGGATATGAAGATTCAAATCATAGATATGAAGATCTTGCAGCAACTCGTGCTGATAACGTGTTGTAAAACAACGGTCTATTAGCAATCCATATACAACTGTACTAAACATGAGAGAACAAGACTACAGAGAATAAGTGAATAGGAATTCTTGTTCATTAAGATGTATACATCATATACAAATGCCACTATATAGGCACACACATTAATACAAAGAAATCAAAGAGATATGAGTTATGTATGTGGAGAGTTATCATTATGATACATTCATAACAAATATCATATTTTTTAAGTTATAAACGAAAAATGAAATCTAGTATAACAATAAAATATTATAACAGTTATAATAAAAAATAATTATAGGAAAAAAAATAAGTTTGATACACGCCCTTGTATTAATTCTTTTCAAAAGTAATTAAAGAAAAAAAACTATTTAAAATTATCTACTGTACATGTACTTCGTATTTGTAAGATATAAGAACTAGGATTTCCCCACTGCATGTTTCGGGCAGGAATCCGGTACAAACCAAGCAGTGAAGATCAGTATAAAGATGCAAAATATGAATGTATAAACAACAACATAACAAAATAAGATGTATCAAATAGAAAAGGAAAAAAGAAACACTGACGTGGTACCTATGATCTGGTGTTGCGATCTGACACGTTGGGTATTTTACCAACCTGCAACAGCCACCACTAGCGCCACTCGCAATTGTGGTTGGCAAAGTTCACTAACCAGAATGTTGTGTGTTAATATTATTTATTATAATGGCGGGGGACGACCCAATTTTTAATTAATTTTAAATAGAAATGTATATAGTTTTTTTAAATGATTTTTTCTGTAGATATTAGCTTGGTTCGTTTTCAAAAAAATATATATATCGTGTTTTAGTTTTTGAAAAAAAATAAAATAAAAAACTAACGAACGAAAGTTATAAAAGAAAAATAAAACTATTAGGTTAAAGACATATGTTATTTATGGTGTAAGGGGGTTAACTTAAAACTTAAAAAAAACATTCAAGAGATCAAACTAGCTTAACTATAAAACAAATTGCATGTTAATTCTTGAAAAACCCTCATTTTTAGAAGCAAAAAACGAATGGCGATGATTACACCAAATTTAATATCATTGAGCTAAGAGTTATGTATGGTACAAATCGAAAGCAGTGAACTTGGAGAGATTCTTACTCGGTGCCCCTCACTTGAGATTTTGGACATGGGTTTTTTCTTCTCTACACGTAAATTCAAACTAGTTGACATTGCAAAAGCTAAAAATCTGAAAATTCTATCTTTGTCATTGTGTAATATTGACGCTACGATGATAAGTTCTAGTACTATCTTTGAGCTTGTGGGTTTTCTTCCAAACCTTGAAGAGCTTGATTTGAATTTGGTAAACCTTCAAGAGCTTGTTTTGGGTTTTCTAGTTTGGAAAGTAATGTTCAGTTTTATCTTTGAAGTTTACTTCAGTATAATCTAAAAACATCATAGTAAACGTTTATGGCTACTTTACAACAAATTTATTATATTGGATCTATGTTTTTTTGAACTCTAACCACTTTTCTTGTAGTTGACTAACCGAGGTACTATAAACTAGGTTCCCTACCGCGTGTCTCAGGACTCTTGAATCATCAAGAATAGATTTAGGCAACGACATTATGATATCATGTGTTTTTTAAATGATTACACACTTCCCACATTTGCAAAAGCTTAATATCTATGCAATTCAAAGTGTAAGTATCGATCATAATGCTTGTCATGTAATCCGTGTGTGTATATATATATATATATATGGTAGGGATCCTAAGAGAAGTCCACCCTATTTGAGAAACTTGAGAAGCAATCTGGACCACACATTTTCCTTAAGCAAAAAATGCAAAAAAATGTAAAAAAAATGCAAAAAAATGTTTTTTTTTTTTTGTTTTTTTGGAAAAATCGCAGCTTTTTCTTTAAGGATTAAATTTTTTATTTATTTATTTTTTTAATTTTTTTTTTGGGATTTATACACATGTGTATATTGTTAATCTTTTAACTATACATATATGTATATTGTCAATTATACATATATGTATATACATGTTTAAAATTGAAAAAAATATGTGTTATAAATCCTAAACCTTATACCATAAGCACTAAAGCTAAACCTTAATGCTAAACCCTAAACCCTAAAGCTAAACCCTAATTCTAAACCCTAATGCTAAACCCTAAAGCTAAACCCTAATTCTAAACCCTAAAGCTAAACCCTAATGCTAAACCCTAAAGCTAAAACTAAACCCTAAAGCTAAACCCTTAATGCTAAACCCTAAAGATAAAGCTAAACCCAAAAGTTAAAGCTAAACCCAAAAGTTAAAGCTAAACCCTAAATACTATTACTAAACGCTAATGCTAAACCCTAAAGCTAAACCCTAAAGCTAAAAGCTAAACCCTAAACCCTAAACCCTAATGCTAAACCCTAAATACTAATGCTAAACCCTAAATAACACTTATTTTTCAACTTTAAACATGTATATACATATATGTATAGTTAGAAGATTAACAATATACACATGTATAAATCCAAAAAAAAAAATTTTAAAAAATAAAAATTAAATCCTTAAAGAAAAAGCTGCGATTTTTCCAAAAAAAAAAAAATTGCATTTTTTTTACATTTTTTTTGCATTTTTTTGCTTAGGGAAAATGTGTGGTTTAGAATGCTTCTCAAGTTTCTCAAATAGCCTACTACTTCTCACATGATCCTTATCCTATATATATATATATATCCAAGATTTATGTTGAGAGCTGTGGTTCAACCGCATAATACACTTGTAGATATAGCTTTAAGTGTAATATGTAAGGCGGTTACACAACCACCGTTAAAACATTAATAGATTAATGCATAATGTACAAGTGCTTTATGTGGTTCTTGCAGTTCTCAACATAAAGTTGGTTCTCAAAAGAATTGTGTCCCCTAATTATTGTTTGCATTTGAATACCAGTTATTCTTGCAGAATGCTTACAATTCCAATGCCAGAGGTAGAGTACAACACAACGGGGCTTCGGAGTGTGGTGTTTACATGTTTTGCAGGTTCAGATAATGAAGTATGTTTGATAAAGTATTTACTTGCTTATTCTCCTTTCCTAAAAAAGATTGTGATTCGTGGCCACTGGTCTCGAGCGCCTAATGGACTGTTGATGTTTGCTAGGAAGCTGTTGAAGCTTAGTTGAGCCTCAACTGTAGCTGAAATTGATTTCGACGAATTTTAGTTGTTTTGAACTTCTCTTTTTGTTTCTGTTGAAGTTGTATTTGTTAATCTAGAATGATTTAAGATGACGTTTGGTTTCTTACTTTGGCGCTATACCCATCTCATCTCTTGTCTAGGCTCGAAGCTGAGTGTTGTTTTCATGTGGTTTTAAAAGTATACATTATATAAATAGAAGAAACCTGCAGTTTTTACAAAATAATGCTCTGTTAGTCTATTTTTACTATTAAAGACTAATTAAAATTCAAAAGGATTCATAAGTGAACAGATGAACCATATTCATAATTTCTTATATACTTATAAACGAAACATATCACATTAACAATCCGTGTAATTTACTTTAGGGTAAACTAGGTTAACCCCATGTATTACATTAGTTGAATAAATGTAATTTTATATTAAATAATAAAAAGTTATATTTTTATGAACCTCGTATATTGTACGGGTTAAATAAATGTAATTTTATATATCAAATAATAAAAAATAGTTATATCTTTAAAAACCATGTGTATTACACAGATTAAATAAATGTAATTTTGTATTACTAAATACTAAAAACGTCGTATCTTTAAAAAACCCGCGTATAATCGGGTTGAATAAATCTACCAAATAATAAAAATATTACATCCTTAAAACCCCGTATGTTACACGTGTTGAATATATCTAAAAAAGAGTTATATATTTAAAAACCATGTGTATTACACATATTAAATAAATGTAATTTTGTATATTAAATACTAAAAACGTCGTATCTTTAAAAAACCCGTGTATAGTCGAGTTGAAAAATCTACCAAATAATAAAAAAATTGTATCCTTAAAAACCCCGTGTATTACACGTGTTGAATAAATTTAATTTTACATAGCAAATGATAAAAAGTTATATCCTTAAAAACTTCATGTATTACACATGTTATATAAATGTAACTTTGTATAGTAAATAATTAAAAAGTTATATTTTTAAAAGCCCCGCGTTTTACACGAGTTGAATAAATATAATTTTGTATACCAATTAATAAAAAGAAGTTATAATTTTAATAAATTAGGATAACATTTAATGTTAATTTATTATATATATATTTAATATAAGATAAGTAGGGAAGAGAGGCATTTGTTTTAAAAATATATTAAATTAACAATTTAGATTTGAGGATAATATTTTATTAAAGTATGATAAAATTTAATATTAATTTATTATTTATTTATTTAGTTAATATAAGATAAATATATATATTTAAAGATGCCTTCTATGAATGACACGTGTCCAAAACTTGGTTTCTTTTATTATAGTAGATATATTACATTTTTCGTCTTTTATGTTTGTATTAGATTGCAATGGATACCCTTTAACTTCAATAATTACAGTCATAATCTTTTATTTGTAAAACTCATTACATTCTACGTCCTTTGTCTCTAGCCTTGTTAAACTTTTCAGTTATATTTGGTCATATAAGGGTAATTTAGTATTTTAACCTTCAAAATTATTTTCGAGGAGTTGGCATAGTATCGTGTCGATTTTCAGTAAACTTCTCCCCGAAAATCGGTGCCTAACAAGTTATTTTCGAGGAGTTGTGGGTCGTGGTGATCGTATCCTATTCTGGCTCGACCCTTGGTTGTCTGATGTCCCTCTTTATTTTCTCTATCCGAATCTGTATTCGCTTGAGGTGGTGAAAGCTTGTTCGGTTAAGGATAGGGTGTATGGCGATTGGCTCTGGAAACATGACCCGGAGCCGGGTATCGAGTTATCGGAACTTGACTCCCTCCTTTCAGTGCTGTCTTCTGTCTCTTTGGGTTCCTCGGTGGACAGCTGGAAGTGGCTTGGGGAACGCTCAGGCCTATTTTCAGTCGGAGCGGTCAAGAAGGTCTTGTTGGGTTCGTCGGTGGCCAGTGAAAGATATGTGCCGGATTGGTGTAAATGGGTCCCTGGGAAGTGTAATCTTTTTGCGTGGAGAGCCGAAATGGATAGAATTCCCTCTGCGGATAATTTAGCGAAAAGGGGGATCATCGTTGGGGACGGGTTATGCCCGTTGTGTAAGACTGAGCCTGAATCGGTGGAACATATTTTTACTTCTTGCTTCTTTTCTGTGGTTTTGTGGCAGAAGATTAGTCAATGGTGCCGGATCCCCCCGATTTATGCTTTTTCTTTCAGAGATTTGCTCGAGATCCATAAAGTGGGGCGCTTCGATGCAGCGAAGAGGTCGGTCATCCAAGGTATTATCATCGCCTCTTGTTGGAGTTTATGGCAAGCCAGGAATAAGGTAGTTTTTTCGGAGGCCGAGGCCAAAGTGGAGAAGGTTTTTAGTGAAGTTAAATCGTTGGGATATTTGTGGTTTAGGCATAGATCGAAAAACAATCATATCTCATGGTTGGATTGGTGTAATTTCTCCTTGTTGTAAGTTCTTGTTTGGGTCCCCGCTCGGGTTTCGGGCTTGGGGTGCTGTTTTAATGAAGTTTTCCTTTCAAAAAAAAAAAAAAAAAAACCTTCAAAATTAATTAATAAAACCAAAATAATTTAGCCACCTCCAATCCCTAATATTTAGTCTTTAACCCTACACACATGAACAATAATCCCTGAAAATTTTAACCAGATTAGGCCTAAAGGATGTAAAGTGTAATGAGTTTTAGGGCGTGTTTGGTGTTGCGTTTTCAAAATAAATTATGCGTTTTCAAAATAGATTTTGCGTTTTGAAAAAGCATGTAGGTACATGCTTCTCCAAAACTGCGTTTTGGAGGCAGATAATCACTTTTCATCCAAACACTTTTTTAGATTATTTATGTTTTACAAACGCAATAATCAAATAATCACTTCAAAACATAATCCCAAACACCCTCTTACAAATAAAGAATTATGACTGTAATTATTGAAGTTAAATGGTATCTATTGCAATCTGATACAAACATAATGAACAAAAAATGTAATTTACCCTTTACTTTAATAGATATAAAAAGGTTTTTAATAGCTTAGTGATTTTTCAGGTAACTTAAAACAGGAGTTTATTAGCTTATTCCACTGTCAAAACACAATATTACTTAAAACCTGTTTAGCAATGTAACTGTAAGACGTAATCACAAAATCTGTGTATTTACCAGATTGGGCTGCCTGAAGATGAACATTTTTTAAGCCCATCAATCAATATGAGCCCATATTACAAACGAATAAGAAAATTCAAATACCAAAAGCCCATGTTCATCTATGACCAGTACGCCAATTTACACTGAAAAATCAACACATAAAATTTGGGCTTTGCGTAATTATATGCACTAGGGTTGGTACTGTAGGCAGAAGAAATTGTACATAATTGCAGTGGCGGACCCAGGAATTTTTCCATGGGGGTGCGGAAGATTTTTAAAAATTTTAGGCCCCTAGGTACATAAGTAAAAAAAATCGGTTGTATCGGGTCGGGTCGGGTCGGGTCCTGTAAGTCAAAAGAACATCAAACTAAATTTATATATTTGGCAAACACGTCAAACTTTGTACAAACATAATTAAAACGTCGCCCTACGGGTTTTCATTTTTTGAAATCTATCCAAAACATCATCTAAAGCTACTTTCTTAAGCAAGTCTTTCTCTATATAACATACACAACTATCACTTAAAATTCTCATCCCCAATCCGATTACGCAAGTCGGTCTTCACATTCTTCATTGCCGAAAAACATCTTGGTTCCTATAATCCTATCACAATAAAATTGATCCATGACCATAAGTTCATCGTTCCATAGCCTTTTTGTTTAATTTTAACTTTCAACCATTCAAGCAATCAAACCCTAGTCCCCTACAATTGTGACTGTAATCACCCCTAAAAATAATCTAAATAACATAATAATCATCTAAAGCAGTAAAGCAACGACTAAACACAAGATTTTTCAAACATATTTAAGAATTTTACTACCCCTTTCTACCTTAATATCAAGTAAATTCATAAAAAAAAAAAAAAAAAACTTACCTTTGAAGATCGCCGGTCAGTTTTGGGGCGGATTCCGGTCACTTTCCGGCTGTGATCGACCTGTGTTGTTGCTGCTGATGATGTCGCTTCGCTGGGCAGGAGGGAAAGAACGCAGGATCGCTGGGCGGGATGATGGGAATTGAAGGGGTGGGATTGATAAATGGGCTTTAGTTTAGTATTTGTATTTAAGTTATGTGGGTAATGGACATGGGCTACAACCTTGGGCTGCTGGGCTAATGGGCAAGAGCCAAGAGGGCAGAATTTGGTTTGGGTAATAATGGACTAAGTGTATATAATGTATTAAAATAGGTAGTATTTTTATAAAAAAATCAAACTTTACTAAAAAAAATGTATAATATAAATCCATAATATTTTTTACCTATGGTGTGCGGACGAAAAATTCCAAGGGGTGCGCCCGAAAAATCCAAGGGGTGCAGACGGGATTTTCGTCGGAAATTTACACTAAATTTTTTTTTCTCGGGGGTGCGCCCGCCCACCTTGGCTTGGTGGTGGGTCCGCCCCTGCATAATTGTCCAATGTTTAACGACTAAAGGACCTATAGATTAGCGGTATCAAGGTGTGATGAAAAGTTGAGGTTGAGGGGTTTAAGTCTAATAGAAGGGGAGAGCTAGCTGGTCGAAGGGAAAAAAATTAATAGTAAGCGAAAAGTATGGTTTATTAAAACACAAATTTTTTTTTTTTTTTTAAACTCTAACATCATCTTGTGTGTTTATATTTATCATATTCAGTATATACTTAACACAGTGTGTAAAATGGAGGTTTATTTCATATGAAGTTTATCTATACATAGCTTATTTCATACGAGGTTTATCTATGTACATAGCACATGTATATAGATAATATTAATAAATGAAATTTGTTCATTTGTGTTTCAAGATAGATTAATAAATGAAATTTCTTATATTAAGAAAAATTAAGATTAAAAAAATGGATCCATAGTGTAAAAAAGGCGCAATGTGTAGAACTCGACTTTCGTTTAATTTCTTTTTTTAGAACGGTAAATTTTATTAGAAAACGTAACCAACAACAACTTTGATTTAATTGTACAAGGCTTCTTGACATCATCTATCGTTTCTTATCTTTTTTACGTTGGACTTCTCAATTCTCACGACCAAAACACGTAACGGTATACCAATATTTTCATATTTTTAAGTTCTTAGGCTATGAGGTGTGGATCATCTTTCCTCATCCTTCATATCACCTCCACCTCACCACCTTCATCCCCTTCCATAAGGCAATAAGGTGCGGAAGTGGAGAGGTGAGGTGGCACGCTACCCAGACGGGGAACAACCCCCCCCCCCCCCCCCCCTCATTGCAAATGGGGAAATTCCCCTGATCTCCCCGTGGTCAAAAATCTATACGTTGGCCTATTTGACTATTAAAGGTCATGAGTTTAAAAAAAATCATTTTTAAAAACATATTTAAACCCTTTTCTTCATTTAAAATTCACACCCACTTCCAATCCTTTAACATTCTCTAAACTATCTTAAAGTTTACAAAAAAAAAATATCATGAATCCGAGCCGACCGTATTATCAACATGCATATATACTTATCTTATTCGTTTCGCTTTTACAAAATGAATATATACTTATCTTATTCGACGAATTAAATTTATACTTATTTAATTTATAGTGTGCAAACAAATGACTCAAAACCAAATCCTTACCGTGTTGTACCGACCCGAACCGTTTTAAGCGAAGCACATGTCTCGGTTGTCGATCCGACCCACTCGCGTAACTCGAAACCTATGAGGTCCGAACCATAACATGAATATTATACATTTATTTTTTTTATTAGTTGATTGATTAAATTTTTATTAGTAAAAAAAAATACTAATAATATAAACTAATTTATGCATCATCATCGATGCATACATGAATTTTTTTTTGAACGGCCAACGAATCCTCCAAATGGGCTACTGGCGAAATTCACCACATCGGGATACACTCGCCTCCGAACCGGGGAAAACCCTCACCTAGGGCCGAAGCCCGTGAACACTCGCCCGAAGGCACGACAGTGCGGTGAGGTAAAACCCGCTCAGTTCAAGGATCGAACTAGCGATCTCCACCTATTCGCCTAGTCTCCCATCATCACCAGGTGCCGCAGAAAATAGTGCGGAGGGCAGGAATCGAACTTGAGTCCCTTAGAACATCAAGTCTCTCCCTTACCACTCCAACACCACCTCATTGGCGATGCATACATGAATTAGTTCCAAAAATTTGATTTTTTTAATTTGCATATTATATTATAAGCTAATGTATACAGCCCAAACAAAAATGGCCACATTTAGTTATGTTCGGCCCAGATTTACTAATCCCAAACCTCACCCAACTTCCTTCACATATTTAATTACGTTTACATGTTTTATTAGTTTATAACTCCTCAAATCCTAAAGCAAACCCTAACCTACGAAGATAACTCTACTGCTTCTTTTCTCCTTCTTGTGCGCTACTTTGGACGAAAAGAAAGAAGCACCAAGGGTTTCCAATCACTAGGTATCGCATCTTGTTGTTAGTTTATAGTTCTAGTAGTTCATGCTTACGTTTGGTTATAAATCTTTTGTAACATGGCTGTGTTTTCTGGTTTCGTGATAATTATGAATGTTCTTGATGATACTTGTAGTGTTAGTTGTTAAAAATCGTGTGTGTATAATGTTTAGGTTGAATCGCTCGGGTATGTCTCTCGGGTGTTGGTTATGGGTTAAACCCGGTGGTTAGTGGTAAAATAGTTGCAACATGGTCTTACTTATGATATAAACCTGCTGTGAATTAATGTTTATGTGTCACGGGTTCGCTAGTCAATCGTTGCGGGATCGGGTAACGAAAACAATAAGCTGTCAAACAGTTACAGCCGACTTTAATCGGCTGTAACCGGGTCATAATATAACGAAAACTGGGTTTTCTTGAGTCTATAACGTGTTATTTTGAAAAACGCTTCAAATGGCGCTGGAATCATGATTTTTGGACATCGTTTACTATTTTAAATAATTTATTTCGTTTCAGAAATTTAAGCTGCGTTTTATACAGATTTTACGTGATATGTTTTGGGACACAACTTGCTGCGTACTTAGAGTTAGACCATGAAATTTATACGGTAGATGCTCTTAAGTGTTCGTGCAAACCTCCAACTGGAATTTCGACAATCGGACTTGCGATAAATTTTAAATGAATTTTTCCGTGGGCTGCAGTCAGAAAGTGACCAATCTGATTGCAGCCCAGTAAATGATTTTTATAAAATAATTGGTAATGAATTGGATCCCGAGATTTTTACACAATAATATTTGGATCGTTTAAAACATTCTGTAAAAATTTGGGAATTTTTGGAATAAGTTACCTATTTTATTAAAATTCCCGAAAACAACCCAGTTTTGGATGTTAAAGCTGAAAAGACGTAAGTAGTAATTTGCGTGTCTAAATGTCGGGTAGATTATCTGAGAATGATCTAACGTGTTATATGTCAATGAAAGTGTTATGTGCAATAACGTATGCTTGCTCTTGAGTAGCTATAGGTGGAATGTTTATATGGGCGTGAACTGTTAAAGTGAGTGCATGTTATGTAGTAGATACGTGTAGGAACTTTGTGCTCTATTTGAAACCACTAAATGACTAACTGGTAATCATATTAGGACGTGATTGACCGACCTTGACTGTTAGCTATTTTTAAGAGTCAAACCGAGCAACCAAAGGTGAGTTCACACACTTTCTAAGGCATGGGATTCCCGGTGGTTGGGAATGGGTTAAAGAATTTAAAACGGAACCTACATATTCTCCTTGGGTAGGATATGTACCGCCATCCTCCATGGGTAGGATGCCAATATTAATCCTGCGTATTCTCCTTGGGTAGAATACGTACGTTCGTCCTCCTTGGGTAGGACAACAACCTTAACTTACTAGACAAAACCCTATCATGAAGTCCCTCATTTTTATATCGACTTAATCGCCGGGCCAATGGCGAGCGGGTCATTAGTTAATAGCGCTATTAGGGTTGACAAGCCTCACACCGTGCCGGTCGGACGGGCGTGTACTAATGGATCTGGGCACTTAGTCAATGATGATAGACATTGACGTAGGGCACAACTTATGTTCGTCGGTTGTCGATATGGTAACGGTCTAGTGGTTCACATGGGGAAGCCCCCACTGATTATGGATATGGTTTGGGAAACAAAGATACTAGTTAACTCGTGGTTTACGAAACAACTTATGGTTTTCAAAACAAACTGGTAAAACTAAACAACCAACCGTGAACTCGCTCAACTTTGTTGTTGACTCGTTGTTACATGCCTTGCAGGTCGTTAGGTGCTTATGGAGCTTGCACAGGGAGGAGTGATCGTTGTGGGACATGGACTGTCAAGTTCCATGTTAAACACTTAAACTTTATGAACTTATTACTTATGTTTGGGTTTTACATTTTATGCTTCCGCTGTTAACTTAAAGTTGGTTACTTTCTTTTGGACACCAATTATGTTGTGTTTGTTTTTATTTACTTAATTACGTTGTTCAATATGATTGGTGGCTGGATCCTGGTCAGTCACGCCTCCATGCGGTGATACTCCGGTTGTGGATTTTGGGGGTGTGACAACTGTTTTATTTAAAAAAAATTAATGTGTAGGTAAAAAACTAATCGAAATTGAGATGGTTTTTGGAACCAAGTTTGTGAACAATTTTTTATATTGATGAAACGTGAACCGTATCGATTAGTCCATTCCGTTAGTTTCAAATATAGAGAGATGAACGGAGAAATTGGTTTGTTTGCGAGTATCTATCAACATGCATGGAAGCATCGTCCGAGTGGTGCAAATAATGAAAGTATTTTGGCCATGGCTATTGAAAGATACCCCAAGAAACATGGGTTGTGGACATACATGAGACCGTATGAAATATTGTGAAAATGTGAGAAGTGGAAAGTGGTGGCCTAATGAGGTATCACAAACTAAAAGATCTAAAACGAGCATGTCAGGGAGTTATAGTGCGGGTGATTCTGATTCACGTTGTGCTATCAATATAAACAATGAACCCGAGTTTGAAGATAAAGCTCCAACTCCTGAATCGGAGCGGCCTATTGGAAGGGACCGCGCCAAAAAGCAGCGCCTGCCAAGACTTCGAATTCAAAGGGAACGACCTCAAGCGATGTATCAAAATTTGATACACTTCTATAAAACTTCGACGAATTTACGGAAGTGCAAGCGGAAAGGTACAAAAAAAGATAAAAAAGAAATTGAAGAAACGATGACTAGTGAAATGGAGAGGCTTGCGTTAAGAGCCGACTCGAATTTGACCTTCAATATCAAGAAACTGAAGAGTTCTGAATCATGAGAACCGATATCGAAAGCATACCAGAACGAGATAGTGCAGTGATCTAAAAAATGAAAGACAAAATTTTGAAGAAATGGCTAGAAAGAAATGCAACGTGGTTGTTTTTTTAATATATAAATTATGACTTTTTTTTAATTTAGGTCTTTTTTATTCTAGTTTATGTATTTTTTTATTTTTAATGAAAACTTATATATATATATATATATATATATATATATATAAGTATTTAAAAAAAGAAATTAAAAAATGGAAGGTGGAAGGAGAAAGGAGGGGAACCACATCCCTGGGAAAGATGTTGAGGTGAAAGGGAAGGGTGATGTGGTGTTGAGGTGTACAATAGAGGGAAGATGAACCATATCTCACATCCTAAATCAAAAGAGAGCAAAAGGGTTAGTCTAGAGAGAGATAGAGATGTGTTTGCCATGATCAAGAAAGTGGAGCTTGGGGAAGAGGGGATAATTCGCTGATGACACCGAATATTTCTTGGGGTGAGGGCGGGGTTCTCCATCGAGGCCAACACCATGTGTGCTCCCTGACCTCCTTCCCCATTCCAACACCCTTGGGAAAAATAGAATTACCTATAACTACAAACACAAGATGGGGGAATAGTGTTAGGCAGCTGCCGGACATTCACTCATTGGCCCAACCAATTTACAATTTTATCCCCGCTTTAAAATTACGATTTTGCCAACAGTTCAAAATTACCCTTTTGCCCCCAGCTAAAAATTACAATTTTGTCCTCGATTCAAAATTACGATTTTTCCCGTTTAAATTTACAGTTTGCCATTGGTTTTGTTCTTTTTTCTATCACCCAATTATGATTTTGCTCTCAATTTAAATTTACATTTTTACATCGTTTTTGTTTGTTTTCTCAGTCAAATTATGATTTTGTCCCCAGTGTAAAATTGCAGTCATTCTATCGTTTTAGTTTTTTTTTTTGACAAAACTGTGATAGTGTTTTGTTTTAAATGTTTAACTCGGTGTACCTTTTATTCGTGTCAGGCGGCTGCCTGACACACGCTCATTTGTCCTTAAAAATTACAATTTTTCCCCCAGTTTAAAATTTTAGTTTTTCCATCGTTTTTGTTTTTTAAGCAAAAGTATGATAATGTTTTATTTTAATTGGTTGACTCAATGTAATATTTTTTAGACCGATTTATGAGTAGTATGCACAACTAATCGAAAAACGTCTGTACATATTATGAGAGAGAAATATTCGATTTAGTGTCCCGTAACATGGATAGAGCAAAATCTAGTTAGTTAACATAGATGGATCTTTGTTCTCTCATTAATTTATTTTAAATTTATATTCTGAATTTAACATTTCTCATTATATATATGCATAAAACAAATATTTAGTGAGGACATTATCCCAAAATAATAATACGTGAAATATAATAGAACATAATAAAATATGAAAATAAAGTGAAATGCACATTCAGAAACGACGTGGTCACGTGATAGAAAGAGCGGCGCAACGCCTCCTCCAAACCTAGTTGCTAGGGTAGGCTACTAGACCGTGAACCACGTGATATCACCCGATCCCATTTAATGGACCTGCTTTCTCCTCATTCCTTTTTCACACAATTATTTTGTTGGTTCGGTTTTTTTTTTTTTTTTTTTGAAAATATACTCATTGCAAACAACCGAACCTGAAGACCGAGCCGGACAACAACAAACACAAACTACATAATTACAAAATTACACCAATCGTTCCACACTATGGACTGAAAAGACGACCTATGCTTCAACCAAAAGAATCCCAAAGTTCTTATATCACTGAAAACATCTTCCACGCTAACCCGAGAGCCTGAAAAGATCGCTTTATTTCTGGCCAACCAAATGTTCCAACACACGATAATTATAATGCCTTGCAAAATCTTCTTTTCCGACGACCCCAACCTACCACACTTGTGATTTTCCAACAGATCTTTAAACGTGAATGCGAAAATGTACGGAATACCCGACCCATTGTCATCCCTACTAAACCCGACACAATTTTTTTTTTTCTAATTAACAACTTCAAAATACTAAACTTTTATAAATGAACATGAGTTTATAAAATTCAATATCATAACATGTGATATGTGATCAACCATAGGCATACATGATACATGGTTCAAAAATGTATCGTATTTCGTAATCAAAATCTGAATTTACATGCTTTAAAAGAATCTCAATCAAAATTCGAAATTTTAATGAATACGAATAGAATACGAATTGGGTAGGTTTTAATCGAATTCGAACTCAAGGAGTAACAAAATTGTTCGAATAATTTGAAAATTCGATATTTGATTCGAAGAACACCTTAGATGATAGATGATGCCAAGGGGGTGTTTAGTGTTGCGTTTTCAAAATAAATTATGCGCTTTCAAAATAGATTTTGCGTTTTCAAAACTTCGTTTTGAAAAAGCATGTAGGTGCATGCTTATCCAAAACTGCATGTTGAAGGTAGATAATCACTTTTTCATTCAAACATTTTTTTAGATTATTTATGTTTTACAAACGCAATAATTAAATAATCACTTTAAAACGTAATCACAAACATCCTCTAGAAATCGGGTTGATATAGAAGTGATGTAAATTAAATTTGATTGATGTGAATAAAGTATGGTAAATAAAAAAGGTGTCACGCCATAAATTGCGGGACAAGGGGGACAACATCGCGGCGTGAGTTGGCCACGTGAGCATCTCCGCTTCCTTTTAACATATCCACTGACTCCTAGTGGTTACTATCACGTGACTCTCCCCGCAATTCAAGGTGTATCAACCAACCTCTTTTTATCCAATATAAAATAATAATTTTATATTAAATCCTTCATTAAATGTATGTACTTCTCCTAACCATTTTATGAATAAGAATCCTTCATCATTGTTAATGAATTAAAATTATACATGTATATTTCATGGTTAAGGTTTGTTAATAAAGTATAAATTTTAATCAGATGAATACAAAAACAGTATAAGGGGGGACGGGGTGCTAGTGGGTAAAGAAATCCAGGGTAATTCTCACACTTATCTTAGATTCAATTCCTACATATGACAAAGATTAAAAAAAGGGTTTACCTATTGGCACACCAATGTGCCTATATACACACCAAAAAAGTGGTTTTTTGTCTTATATGTACACCCTGCAGTGTCGAGCGGTGGCCAAATCGCGGCGTTTTGGTCCGGTCAACCAGACAAAGACTGACGGGTGTCTGACGGGTCTGTTGACCGGACCAAAACGCCGAGCTTTGGCCGCGTTTTGGTCCTGTCAACCAGACACCCGGTCAGTTTTTTGTCTGGTTGACCGAACCAAAACGCGGCCAAAGCTCGGCGTTTTGGTCCGGTCAACAGACCCGTCAGACACCCGTCAGTCTTTGTCTGGTTAACCAGACCAAAACGTCGCGCTTTAATCACAGCTCGACACTGCAGGGTGTGCATATAAGACAAAAAAACCACTTTTTGATATGGCTATCTACACACCAAGTGTGTAGATAGTTTGAGCCAAATTGTCATTAAAAAAAGAAACTTCATAAAACTTTTACTTGAGAATTAAAAAAAAAAAAAAAGAAAGAAAACAAGTAGGATTTAAAATGTGAAATTTTATGTGTATTAGGGTATACGGAGTGGGCGGTAAACTCCTTTACCGAGCGGGAACACCGTCGCCAACCCCCTTTACCGCTCGGTTTGGTTTGAACCGCTCGATGAAGATGATGAGTTGACTGTTGGGGAGCCGTGATTGGATGGTATATTTTGTTATGTTTTTTTTTTAAATAATAGTTTACCTAATCAAAGATAGGTAAAACCATCGTCAACGTTTTTGAGCAATAGGTAAACAAAATATGTAAAATGACGTGCCACTGTTTGATTGGGTGATTTGAGAATTTACCTATTTCAAGTGTCTAACCACTCCCTACACCCTTAACTAGGGCTGTAGACGAACCGAACGTTCAGCGAACAGTTCGTGAACCGTTCGGCGGGAAGTTCGTTTATGTTGTTCTTTTAATAAACGAATGAACATGAACAAGAAATTTCGTTTGATTAGTTAAATGAACGAACATGAACATATGTCTCGTTCGTTCGATTGTGTTCGTGAACGTTCGGTAAGGTGTTCGTGAACATTCGTTGATTTGCGTTCGTTTATGTTCGTATGTTTGTGTTTTAATTGAAGATCTTTGTAATTTCTTATATTTTATTTGTACTTTATATATTATTAAACTTTTATTTATTTTATTACTCTAACAATTAAACTAGAAAACCCACTTTCACCTTGTTTATGCATCATTTCCTTTTCATTTCTCATTATTTACATCGGCTAATACAATCGACCTCCGTTCCACAATAAGGGATTCAAGTTCGAGTGCTACTTTCTGGGCCATCTATCTTTATCATTCGTCGCGTTCACCAAATTTATTTGTGTTCGTGAACCGTTCGCGAACACGCTCATTTCCTTAATGAACGAACACGAACATAAAATCTTGTTCGGTAAGTGATCATGAACCGTTCGTGAACACATTTATTTCCTTAACGAACGAACACGAACAAGGCCTTGTTCGTGTTCGTTTACAGCCCTACCCTTAACTTTTTAAGCCATTTGTCATCATGCAATATTGACCACTCTTTGTGTTAAGTACTTAAGTACAACTATTATGTGTTTTACTTTAATATAAAAAAAGGGGTATGAGTGTATGACTTTATATAATATTAGTTATTTAATAAGAATTATTAAGTTAATCTGGTTAAAGAAAGAGGAAATATTTATTAACTGATCCCTATGTGGATTGCTTCAGAAGAATGTCCATGTTACACGGAACTTTCCCATTTTGCTTTTATATTACTTTACTTATAAAATCTGTTAGAAAAGAAAAAATCGTTCTATATAAAAACTCTTACGTGTAAACTATTAAATTACGAACTAAGTATGAAAAGTTCTAAACTAACAGAAACTTTTAATGAGTAACTTTTATTAAGAAAATAAAAGAAAAACTTTTTTTTACCTAATTTATAGTTAAATACATCACTTTTAAGAGCATTCACATCCAAGGAATCTAAATATGTGTGTGTTGTTTTTAAAATATAAAGAGTATAAAAAGTGGTTGTGAGTGGAGGAGAGAGAAAATGTTACTGTTCATCTGTATATTTGGGGGACACTGTTCACCCCTTATAATATTTTAATATATTTTAAAAGTGGTTGTGAGTGAAGGAGAGAGAAAATGTAATGATAAAGGCAGGGCCGTCTCCAAGAATTATAAAAAAAAAATTGGGCCTCGGGCGAAAAAAAAAAATGGGCCCACTCCTTATATCAAGAAACCATAATACGACGATAATTGAACTTACTTAAACGAATCATTGGACTCTCCTAGCGTTTTTGGATAAAACTATTTGTAGCAACTACATCACCCATCAACATCCAATAGCTAAAAAAATCAAACATCCAAGATACATACTAGCAATATTGATACCAATTTATTAACTCCACAAATAGCATAAAAATATAGTATTAATTTAGGGGTAACTTAAATTTAATGTGAAAATAGTAGAATCTGGAAGGTTGAATCACAAATAAAATTTATGAAATAATGAAACAAATACAAAAAGTCAAAGTGTCAGCTACAAAAAATTAGAAAAAAAGGCAAAAAAGCGGAACACCTAAGAGTTGAACACCAAACCTTACAGAATTAAACTCACATCTTAACCAGCTGGAACACCCGCTAATATATAATTCAATTAAGGCTCCAATTTTCATATAATATAAGTAAACAAAATTCAAATTTCGGGCCCCTTTTAACTTTGGGCCTCGGCTTTTGCCCGGGCCGCCAGGCCCAATAACCGGGCCTGGATAAAGGTATAAAAAAGTATTATTTAATTGAAAATGAGAGATAAAATGTAGTGTTTTTTAGTGTAATTTAGGGTAAAAATATGGTGGGCTGGATGTGAATGCTCTAATAAATACTTAAAAGTTATTGTTTCTACTTATAATAAATAACATGTTGATTTTATGTCCGCGCGTTGCGGCGGGGACCCAATGACTGCAAAACGAGTGTCAGCAACGGCAAGCAGCTACCGAATATCAAAAAATAAATAAAAATGACATGGTAAGGATAGTCACTCCGTTCTAAAAAAAGATTTTAAATAACCTAATATATAATAATAGGACCCCACACGTCCTACACGTTGGAAATTCGGTTGTTTTCAGTTCAGTTATTTCGGTGCTAACACGTTAAAATATGGATGAGCTCGGTATCGGTAACGGCACCGAAAGTACCGATCCGGAAAATCATCGAAATTAGGTACCTGCACCGAAAATGCTCAGTACAATACGGTATGGTATTTGAAGGTAAAAATCAATAAATACAGGTATGGTGTTAGACCGGTGTTGAACCGAAAGTAACGATTCTGAAAACGCCAAAAGGTGGGTACCAAATTGGTGCCGAAAATGATTTGGTATAGTAAATTTGGTACCGATACGATACCGGTTTGGTTACAGGATTTGATACGATTTGCTCATCAATAATCTAAATATCCAAGTTAATTTTACATGCTATAATTCATTCATTACAGAAAAAGACAAAAAAAGAAGCGAAATAAGTTGTTGTGTATATAAAACCTCATTCAAATGAAATACAATTTACTTACTGTGTGTATGAAAAGTAATCTAAACGGTGCAATTACTTGCATTGTTACGTTGCTGCAGGATTTGATGAGCTCGGTACCAACCGGTACCGAAAATACCGTTACCGAAATCCCCAAAAGTGGGTACCGGTACTGAATATACCTGGTACGGTATGGTTCGGTACCGGTCGATACTGGTACGACACCAGTATTTGAGGGTAAAAACCGGTGAATACCGGTGCCGAACCGGTACCGAAAATACAACCGGTTTGCTAAATTTGATACCGGCACCGGTACCCGATACCATTTGCTCATCACTTAGTGATGTTACTATTGATTAATTCTATTTTTAATATATAGGCCCAAAAGTGGGTACCTGTATCAAATATACCTGGTACGGTACGGTTTGAAAATTTGATACCGGCACCGGTACCCGATACCATTTGCTCATCACTTAGTGATGTTACTATTGATTAATTCTATTTTTAATATATAGGCCCAAAAGTGGGTACCTATATCAAATATACCTGGTACGGTACGGTTTGGTAACGGTCGGTACTGATACGATACCGGTAATTGAGGGTAAAAACCAGTGAATATCGGTGTCGAACAGAATTATTATTATTATTGTATTAATAGGTTATTATAATATTATAAAATTACTATTCATTCACTTGTATTATTATCATATATGAATTAGAAGTTATTATATAAAAAGTCAAAAGAAAAAAAATGACCTGTTCGATGGTGTGCGGGGAGGATCTCCGCACAAGTCCCGTGATTTCGATGGGCACGCGATTTAAAAAAAATAATCTGATATATATATATGTTATTTTTAAATAGTAAACACATACCAATTACAATATAGGCTCATTTACAAATCATTTTTTATAGTTTAGAATTTAGCCCACTTGTCATTAGATTTATTGAGGCCAATGCTAATTTGATTTTTTTTAATAATAATAAAACATCACAGAAGAGCACATTTTTTTCAAACTCGAACAGGGTACGAGAATTCTCAGGGACGCCTCTGTCACCTTACTTGGTAATGTGTTTTGAACAATTCTTGATCAAAGTGCGGTCTCATCAATGAGTTCGGGAGTCATTGGCGTTTCACTTGAGGCAATGCTTCATCAACCTCTGTTCTCATGTAGGATAGTCTTCTTAATTCCTATAATACTCGACGTTCATTCCCATATACAATGTTATGGAGAAAAAATCACTAGTTTTCAAGCAATCACAAGTTTTTACCAAAGCATTAGCCACTATACACATATATCAACAAGAACAAACATGTTATTCATACCATATTAGGAACATTGAACCAAACAAAAAGTCAACCTATCAAAATGGTCACTTGCACAGAAGTGAGACTAAGGAAAATTATACACTGTTATCCTTAAAACAATTTTCTTATATACTTAAATTTGGGAATCTCTATGTACTTATTCTAGCCAATAAGCTCCATGATGGTTGTTTGTTGCCCAACAATAGTTGAACATGTGATTGTAATCATAGGTTTAATTAGTGTGTTTCTTTCAACATCACTTGCAATTAAATAACCCAACGATCAACTTTATCATCACTCAAATTACTTGAATAAAATATTGGCTCCATTTGTTCACTTTCAAGCACATAGAGTACATAGAGTTGATATGAACTTTATTTGCCTTTTTCAACTTTACCCATCTTGTTCGTTTTGAAACATTATATGCCAATTTGATCATTAAAATCACCAAGCTGCCATCCTTGATAAACTTCAGTCAAAATCAACATTTTGTTTAAAAATCTTAATTCTTACAACTAAACTATACAATTGATGGTCAAAATAAGACATTTAATAAAATTTCACCATAGTTCAAAAACTCATTAAAATCTCAAACACACGTAATCTTAGTTAGTGGCGAAGCTTGACCAAAAATTGCGCGCCGGGGGGGGGGGGGTCATGGGACCAATTTTTTTTTTCTATCGCTATGTTTCGGGTTATATGTTCAGGTCAGATAATCAATTCGGGTCGGGCCAAACAATAATAACTCCAAATAAAACTACATAATCTTCATTCATTCAAATGAGACGCTCTTACTCATAAAAAATGCTATATATTTGTTTTGGTCAAAAATCACACAAGGATAATGCAACCAAATCTGATTTTGTGAGGTATGATGCTTGGTTAAACGATCAAATGTATAAACAACAAATGTGTGATGAACACAAGGATTTATACGAGGAAAAAACCCTTGATCAATGAATGATCTTCGGCATAAAAAACCTCGAGTGATGGAAACTACCGATCACCAACTATATTAAACCAAGAAAGATTACAAATCGGGATGATAACAAGCTTGGTACAAGGATCACTAGTGTGCAAAAGTGTGTAATCGCAGAGAGTTCTTGAGAGTTCGAGTGTAGTGCAGTTGTGTTGCTAATAATAATGATGTCTAAATCAAGCTTGTATCCCCGTTTAAAAATAAAAATTATCTAGCCTAACTAACTATCCGCAAATGATGCAAGTCCCCCACGATCACCATAACGGTTGAAGAGTTCATGCACGTGCAGAATCACCAAGCATATTCCCCTAGAATCTCGGTTGGACCAAGTCCTGGATCCTTAGTCCTGCAACATCGTCTGAGGATCATTAATTCAAACTGAACTGAGGATCCGTGATCCAAGCTGCATTTGAGGATCCGTGATCCATAAGCTGTGAAATTCTATCCCTAACAATTGCCCTCAAACATGACTAGTTGATATCCAATTTGATAGTCATGTTTCAATTTAATTCGGACTAGTCGTTACTAACAGATATAGCCGTTGCGATGCTGACATCAGCGATAAGACTTCCTGCAACAATCATCATTATAAATAGGGTTAGAGATAATGATGAAAATTGCATTTAAATTCGAGGCCCTTCCCCTTTAAATCCTCATTCGAAGACTTCATCAGGTATCTCTCCTTTCCTTCTCTCTAAATTTTCTTCTTTCTGGTGCCCTGTTCTTCGATTAATCCATGGTAAAGATGAATCTTAGATCCTCCCCTGCTAAGGATCCCAAAAAAGAGAGCCCTCCGAAGAGTCAGAGCATAACTAAAAATCCTTCAATGGAACTCTGTCATTTCACCGATCCTGAGATTGATCGGTTACGCCAACGCCATTGTTTTCCGGAAGGAACTATTTTTAGACCCTTTGACTCTTCCATGAAGAGTGATTGCATTTCGGATGTCTGGTTCACTTTTCCTGCAAGCCCTTTCCAGATTGGCTTCACATATCCTTTCTCTTTCTTAACCCAAAGCTTTTTCACACTCACCGGTTTGTGCTACAACCAAGCCATGCCGATGGTGTGGAGAGTCTTGTACAGGCTTGAACATATTATTGAATAAGAGGGGATTGATATAGGCTTATCTGAGTTGAGCCAGTTGTATAATCTTGTTAGCCATGGTTCTCATCGTTTTCTTTTCAAGCATAAACCCGGACAAGCTCATCCAATTCTGAAAACCACTAAGAATGACTCCAACTGGAGGAACCAGTTCTTCTTTGTAAGGAGGGACTCCATCCCAAATGGGAGTCATTTTCCCAAGAAGTGGATCACCCAGGGTAGGATATGGGATCCTTGGACCAGGACCATGATAGGATTCTTCTTTTCTGTTTAGGATAACTGATCCTTCTTTTTGCTGTGCAGCTATCTCATTCTCAAGCATCCAAGAATCTCCTGTCACAAGAGAGAGGATTGCTGCTTTTTGGAAGCTTGATCCTGCCATAAGAACATTTCATGCCCAAGCAAAGTGTTTTGGTCAAAAATCAAGCAAGGATAATGCAACCAAATCTTTTCTTGTGAGGTGTGATGCTTGAATCAATGAACAATATTAAGGATCACTCAGAAATGTAATGAACAAGTGACACAATGATTTATACGAGGAAAAAGCCCTTGATCAAGAGTTGATCTCCGGCATAAAAAACCTCGGGTGATGGAAACTACCGATCACCAACTCAGATAAAACAGAAAATGTATTACAACTTTGGATGATAGCGAGCTAGTTACAAGGATAACTAGAGTGTAATGTGCAAAAAGTGTGTAATCGCCGAGCAAACTGTCGAGAGTTAATGAGAGCAGTTACGAGTGTGTGTGTTTAGCCAAAAATAGCCAAGTGTTCTAATCTAGCTCGCTATCCCCTTATAAATTTGGAAAATATCTAAGCTAACTAACTATCCGCATTTCGTGCAAGTCTTCCACGACCTCCATAACGTTCATATTAGTCAAACACGTGCGGAATAAAAAGGGAATATGCTCCAGGAATATCGCCAAGACCAAGTCCAAGCACGTACTCCTGCAAAACAACTTCATATTCAAAGCAGATAATCGTTAGTGTAAGGATCACTATGATGATCCTGGATCCTGATCCTACAATACTCTCTGAGGATCACTAATTCAAACAGAATTGAGGATCCCTAAGCCCAGCAGTAATTGAGGATCACTGATCTTCGGAAAATCCTCCCCTAACAATTACCCCCAAAATATAAGGAGTAAAGTGTAAATAAACGAGTTATATTTTCTCGTTCTTATCCGTAACAAACCAACGGATATATAGCCGTTGCATTCTGACTAGCCATTGCCAACCTGACGTCATTGAAGTGACTATCCTGCAAAATCATGATTATAAATTGAAGTTAGAGATAAGGGTTAGGAAGCATTTAAATTCGTGCGTTTCATCCTTTAAATCCTCATTCGAAGATCTGATCAGGTACTTCTCTTTCCTTTCTCTCTTAATATTCTCATTCTGTTTCTTCTTCTTCACCATCATCATGACCAAGATGATGCTAAGATCTTCACCGGCTAAGGATCACAAAAAGGACAGTCCCTTGAAGAGCCAAGGGATCATCGAAGACTCTGCGAAGGAATGATGCTGCTTTACTGATCCGCATATAGATAGGATTCGCCATTGTTTTCCAGCGAGCACCGTTTTTAAAGCTTTTGACTGGGAAAAATGAGTCTAGCTATCAACTCGCTGACAAATGTAGTGAGCGTCTTTTCACACGCTAGGGGTATTTTTGTACATATTAAATTTATCGCATTTATTTAATTTTTCGTTAACTTTTACTGGTTTAGTAAGTTTGAATGAGTTTGATTCATGACTTAGGAAGTTTTGAAGTTAGTTTAAAATTAAAACATGTAAAACCTTGCAAAAATGGTGAAATCTAGTGGAAAAATGGAGTTAAAAACAGTCTGTTAGTTATGTTTGCAGATGACGCACGGTCGTGCACCTGATCCGCACGAATGTGCACTTCGTAAATGCACCTGACCAACAACACAGTGCATAAGGTAGTCGTCGGACACGCACTACTGTGTAGACCGACTGCACTACCGTGCACAACGAAACCACGTTGCTAACCGGAGTTCACCAGTGATGCGCACGACCGTGCATATCGATGCACGACCATGCACTACTTTTTAGCAACAGTAAAATTGGGGTATAAAAGCGACTTTTGCAGTAAAAACTTTCATAATTTTCAAACCCTAGCAGCCCTACCACCGTTCTTGGTCTCCCACTGCTAAAATCAACCAATTTTTGCAAGGATTTAAATTTAATCTTCAATCAAGGTATGATTCCTTACTTGTTTTTCAGTTTTAATCTAGTTTTTAGTAGTAGATTAGGGATTTCATTCAAAGAACATTTGAGGGTTTCTTCAAAAACTCAAAATCAATCCCTAGTTCTTGAATGTTTGGTGCTAATCGTATGTTCTAGTCACTGATTCGAGGTACATTCACTGAAAAGATATGTTGATTTGTGATAGAAATGTTAAAATCAGTGAATGAACATGTTGTTACAACTTTGCTGTCGTGCACGGTCATGCACTTGACCGGATGGCAGTGCCGACTCGATAAACACAGCCTAATCAGTAACCTGAACAATGATTCCGAGACGCATGGCAGTGCACTGATCTGAGATCTAATTTTCGGAACTGACCGACCAGCGATCTCGGACACGCACGACAGTGCACTTGGCCGCACGACCGTGCGCATGCTGAAACAACAACGGAATGTCGTTGAATAACTATTCTGATGGCAACACTTGAATTCTTATAAGCTGCTCTCATTTTATTGTATACCTACATGAAGATGAACCACCGTTTTCTCCAATTCGACCACCACAAATCAAAGGATCGACCATGCGTTAACAAATTGTAATCCTTATGGAATCGAAGGGGACAAATCAGGGAACCAAGAAGACTAAGTTGGGCTGTCATGACAACCCTGAACCAAGAGGAAAGACTATCTGAAATGATCTCCTACCCAATGTCAAGGTTGTTGAACATTCAACAACCCGTGTACCTTGAACTCACATTGGAATTTTTCGCTTCCTATGCATACGACAAACCGAGAACCGATAATCCAGATTTTAAACATACAAGGATGGTACAGTTCAGATTAGGCGGGAAATGGCATAAGTGGTCAGTTGCAAAGCTCGGGAGATACTTAGGAATTTACACTGATGAAGAAGTCAATACCGAGCTTTTTACCAACATTTACAAATTCAGCAATGACCAAGAGAGAGCCAACTTTTGGGCACAGGTGGCAGACGGGCCACCATACGAGCTAGAAGGGCTAAAGATTCAAGGCTTCGGGACCCGCTTTTGATGGTCCTTCATCAAGTTATGAGCCACACGATCTGTGGATGCATGGACAGTTCTGGGAACTGTCCCACTCCGGATGTACTTTTCTTATATTCTATTGTGAATGGTGTACATGTGAACCTTGCCGCACGGATGGCTGAATTTTTCTTGAACAATGAGGAGAGGTCCACCAGTAGCGAGATCCATGGAGGAGAGTATGTGACTCAACTAGCCCATGCCCTTGGGATCATGAAAGATGAGGTAGTAGACATTCTCACTATGGTTCATGTAGGGGGAGAGGTGGACATTCGGTCCTTGAAAGCAATGGGTTTGGTAGTAGACACCCAAGATGGCCCGAGACTGAGGGGCCTTAATAGAGAGATTTGGGATCCACTACCACCACCACCACAGGACGAAGACATCCACATGGTTCATGAAGAGGAAGAGGTTCACAAGCCATAACATGAGGGAGTAGTTATAGAGCACCAACACTAGCACCAAAACCAGCACCGGTACGGTTATCAGCCGCAACACGATTGGCCTCCTTGCATCCCTTCGTACCTAGAGTTCTACCAGCAGTTCTAACAGATGCAGGTAACTCAAACCACGATGAGAGAGGAGATGCATGCGGCATTTTCCTACATCTTCGGTGAGCTTCACGACACCTTCCCATACTACTTTGGAGATCATCCACAGTTCCCATTCGAGAACCCGGGTGACCACGGAGCGGGTTCACCTGGAGCACGCCACCACGACGATGATGACGAGGAGGATTAGGTAGAGGTGGAGCACACTATTTGGAGATGCTGGTGTTTTATCTTAGTTTTTATTTAGTAGTTATTTTATTTTGGGATTTTAAAACATTCTGTTTGGTTTTTAAAAATTTTAGTGTGTGTTTGGTTTTGTTTAATTAATGGATATGGTTTTAGTTATCTAACGGTTTGATCAATAGTATTGTTTGTTGTTTTAGTTAGTGACGTATTTTGCAGGTTTATAAGGAACACACAAAGTTGAGAAGACTTATATTCAAAGTCTATTCATACAAAGTTTTCTTCAATTCTAAGGGAATACTTCTATCCTTTTTCACACTTTAGTTTAGCTCTTCATAATCGCTTAACTAAAATGTGTTTCACATTAGTGACAATGTGAAGTTCAAGTGTGGGGAAGGGTTTAAGGGTTTAACCTTGTTTGTCCTCGTTTTTGTATAAAAAAAACGATTAGTTGTGTTCTTTAGAAAGCATCAGATTCGATCAAAACCGACAAGCCAAATTTGTTTTTGAAAAAGATAACTAAAAGCGTGACAAACAAAAAGAAAGAGTTACATATTTATCTTTACACTCATACCCATTCCTTCCGTTTACGTGACCATATTTTGAGCCTTTTTCTGCTTTCTTAACATTCTTCTTGTTTTTGCGGAATATGAGTGAGCAAGATGTTTTATGCAATTTAGAACTTGTCATTAGTATACTTTTCAAGATCATGAATATGTGAAAATTGCATAAATATGATAGAGTCACTTAGGATACCCTTTTGTGTTAGCCTTTTTCTTTGTTTATATCCCGCACCCAACATTATCCATTAGTTCGCTATGTTGAGCCTATTTTCCGTGTTTTTCAAATTTTACCCAACTATTTAGCATACTTAACCAAATTTATCCTTTTTAATTTTTAAACTTTTGTGTTAAAACTCGGTCAAAGTTATTACCTAAACTAGCTTGTTTGTAATTATTTCCTTAAAAAAGGCACTTCTGTTAAACTCTCTATTGAGATTGTGTAAAATTAGAAGAAAGAAGAAAAAAAGAGCACTTCTAATAAACTCTCTATAGAGATTGTGAAAAATTAGCAACGTGTTTAGAAGAAAGTAAAAAAATAACCGCCGAGTTTTAACCGTTTAGCCACTTTTAAGTATCCAATCCACACCCTTAACCATAGCCTATCATTACAACCATCAAAGGCCTCTTTATTTATGTTTTTCGCATGTTAATTGTTGGAGATTAGATCTTTTGACAAGCTTATGACGTTGCATGATTCATTGACTTGGCATTGAGTGTTTTACACATACATATTACATGTATGAATCATAAATATAACCGAGTGTGTGTAAACATTGTGAGAAATGTAAAGATTTGCATGCTAAGTCAATCGAAAGTGGAATCATTGCTTTTTGGTTATCTTTGCCTATATCCGCATATGCTTCTTTGGTTTAAAAAAATCTTTAATGTTGACTTTTGGAAAAACCAATTGACTATCGAATAAATTAGTAACTTTGTGCTTTAAGTTTGCTTGAGGACAAGCAAAGTTCAAGTGTGGGGATGTTTGATATTCATTAAATTATACATATTTAAGTCCCACATTTTACTTCCGTTTTAAGCATTTTTGAATGAAACATCGTTGTTTAGGTATCAAATCAGGTACTTTTCCATTTGCAGGTCTTAAAAAGTGGGCAAAAGACAATGTGGAAGAAAACGAGGCGAATTAAGGACGTTTCTGATGAAATCTGCAGATTCTGATGAACTGCCAGATGGTGCACGACCGTGCGGCTCACATGCACGCCCGTGCATGGTCTCCGACCTCGGAAGCACTGCCAGTGCACTGATTTTCTCGGTGTGCATGACCGTGCGAGCCAAGTGCAATCCCATGCACTACCTGAACCTCAGATTCTGGTGAACTTCCAGGCACTGCATTACCATGCAACCAAAGTGCACGACCGTGTAGATCTGAGTGTCAGAGATCAACTTGTCCACTAGCCCACTCGCCTAGCCCTTTTGAATAAGTGACGTCACCCGACATGTGTCAGTACATGACTATGCACTTTAAAGTGCACGGCTGTGTAGATCAGAAAAATGCCTATGAATAATAGCATTCGCTGCTGATTAAAATGTTGGGTTTTTCTCCAAGTTTCTGGGCGATTTCTGAGGTCCGAGACCCTCCTGATCAGATTGATTTCAAGCCTTAAGATTAAATAGAAGCTTAACAATCCAATCCATCAAATCCTTGCTTGTTTATGGTTCGATTTCTTGTTCTTAAACATGTATTTCTGATCATTCTTCAAGTATTGGACTGATGTTATGTTTATGTATTTGTGTAATAGTAGTAATGAACTTGTTTCATGAATGATCTTTTGTTTTTAATCTCATTTTATGAATCTTTAGTAACTTTTTCATGTTTGGATTAAACCCATTTTTCCTTTTAAAACCCTTTATTTTTCCTTGCTTTTCCAAAAATAATCCCCTTAGATAAACCCTGTTGAGCCTTAAGCCCTTTCGTTTCTTAAACCCGGAAAAACATATTTTTGCAAAAACAACCAACCATCACCCAAAAAACCAATCCTTTTTATTTTTACACCCCTTATTTTTACACCCCTTAGTTAATTTATCTAATAAAAAAATCTAGCTACTTAAAATAAATAAGCAAAAATCATGGCTTATAAGTATGTAGCTTTTAACTAAGTGACAAGCAAATAAATTTTTCAAAAGAAGAAGCCGACGTTTTACGACTTTTAGCCACTTTCAATAAAACACACCTACCCGAGCCACAACCTACCCTTTAAAAGTCCACTCGATACTTACAATGATTAAAATGTCAAAAAGGAGGAGGTTTGATTGCTTGTCAAGCCTATAGTAGGAGTAAGTTCCAATTTGGAACGAGCGTTTTCACTTATACATCTTTAGCCGAGTGTTGAGTGATTACTTGTGAGGTGTGTAAAACTTGTATATAATTAAATGGAATTTTATAAAGGCATGCTATGCCCAATTGTTATGCGTGTGGGTAGTGGAGTTCGATTATCTCCATCTCTGAGTCAACTGGTCCGTTAATATAGATTTTTAGTCTATGACAGTTGACTTTGAAAGTCTCCCCATTCAAGTTTTCGATGATTACGGCTCCGTACGAAATACTTCTATTCAATCTTGAGGCTTGAAATCGATCTAATCAGGAGGGTCTCGGACCTCAGAAATCGCCCAGAAACTTGGAGAAAACCAACATTTAATCAGTAGCAAATGTTGCTATTTATGGGCATTTTCTGATCTGCACGGGCGTGCACTATAAAGTGCACGGTCGTGCATTGATACTTGTCGGGTGAAGTCATTTATTCGAAAGGGTCAGGCTAGTGGGCTAGTAGACAAGTTGATCTCTGACACTCAGATCTACACATTCGTGCACTTTTGTTGCATGGTAGTGCAGTGCCTGGAAGTTCACCAGAATTTGAAGTTCAGGTAGTGCATGAGAGTGCACTTGGCTCGCACGGTCTTGCACTCCGAGGAAATCAGTGCATTGCTTGTGCACTGGCAGTGCTTCCGAGGTCGGTGACCATGCACGGGCGTGCATGAGCACGGGCGTGCATGAGCACGGGCGTGCACCATCTGGAAGTTCATCAGAATCTGCAGATTTCATCAGAAACGTCCTTAATTCGCCATGTTTTCTTCCACATTGTCTTTTGCACACTGTTTAAGACATGTAAATGGAAAAGTACTTGATTTGGTACCTAAAAAATGATGTTTCGGTAAAAAAATGCTTAAAACGGAAGTAAAATGTGGGACTTAAACCACCGTCCTAAGCGACTTTGTTTTCGCAACCTGGGTAGCTTTTCCGGTCACCCCATTTACGATAGGATACTCGTATCCTTTTTCTGATTTCACCCAATCTTTCTTCTCTCTCACTGGCATCTCCTACATCCAAGCGATGCCAATGATGTGGAGGGTCTTGTATACCCTTGAAAGAATCATTGAGCATGAAGGTATTGATCTGGGAATGTCGGAGTTAGCAGAAATGTACGATCTTGTGAGCCATGGATCTCATCGATATCTATTCAAACACAAACTCGGTGAAGAACACCCCATCTTCAAAACCACTAAGAATGACACCAACTGGAAAAGGCGATTCTTCTTTGTCAAAAGGGATTCCATCCCTGATGGGAAGGATCTTCCAAGAAAATGGGTTACTCATGGTAGGATAGAGGATCCTTATAGAAGGAACATAGGTTACCCTGTCTCCGCTGAGGATCACTGACCCATTTGTTTCTATTTTGCAGCTATCTCTGTTTCGCGTGTTATTACAACACCTGCAACGAAGGAAAGGCTTGCTGCTTTCCGGAAGCTTGATCCTGCAATAAGATCATTTCAAGCAAATACCCAGGATTCTCAAGAAGTATCCTCAGGCTCTGTTACGATGTAAAGTAAGTATCCAATTTTGTGCATAATTAAATGTTTAAATCAAAACGAAATAAGGATACTTATCTGTTTTGGATGTGTAGGTGCTGGAAAATCATCGAAGTCTGCTACCCGTTTCAGTGTCACTGACCTCGATGTTGTCCGATCCGCAAAGAAGAAGCCTGCTGCTAGTCCATCCGTCATGATCCCCAAGGCAACCACTTCTAAGGGAAAGGGCGGAAATAAAAGAAAGACTGCTGATACCCTTGAAGGTCTACCTCTGATCCAGCACCAGTTCGAGGAATACGTCGCTGAGGTAAGAATAACTGATCCTTAAATGTGATTCTTGTACATGATCCTTCCATACTGAGGGTAAGGGATCCTGAATTGTATCCTTTCTTTTGCAGAAATTTGCTGAAATCCAAGATTTCGTAGGGAGTCTTGAAGAGGTTGAGCTCAAGTGTTTGGACCTCCAAAAGATCATGCTGGCCAAGGATCAGAAGATTGCCTCCCTCCAAAACGATGTCAATTTGGTGAAGAAGGAACTTGTCCTGGCTCATATCATTGCTGATCAGGAGAAGGCTGAAATCACAAATGATGCTAAAGTCTCCGCTGCCATTGCTATGTACAAAACCAAGTTGCAGATGGCCCAAGAAGCTCAGGATCCTAACTTTGACAAGAGCAACTGGGACATAGAGGGCTGGAAGGCTAGGTTAGCTGAGCTGGATGACGAAGAAGAGGCTGGTGAGGTCCTAGCAATCGAGGCTGGCAGCAGTGGGGTTAAGGATCATGCGGGTGATGCCGGAGTTGGAGGAGCTGGTGAAGGTGATGGTGATGCAGCAAAGGTGTAAGCTGCTGAAATGGGCGATGATGGATATTTCTAGACGTGGCCGGAGCCCATTTTTTAGGATTTGATAGTGGTTTTTTGGTTATGGTGTTTTTCTGAACAATGCTGGTCTGTAATAACTTAGACAATAGTTTCTAGGGTTGAGGATCATGGATCCTTGGACAATAGGTAGGATAATGGGTGGTGGATGGATCCTCTGTTTAGGGGATGAAGCCACTTGTTATCATGCCATCTTTTATTTCCTGCACTCTTAAGACCCGTTAACAATGGACACCCTTTGCCAACCCATGTGGACGGGCCACGTTTTGCTGGTAGAAACGTGGGTTGGCAATTTTGACAACCTTGAAGGGTTTAATGTTTTGTGAATAAATAAAACCTTAACTTTTTGGCTATTTCCCATGTTGTTATCCTTGTGAATACTTTACTTTTCAATTGTTGTTATATATATTTTGTCTGAATTTATTAAGTAAAGAAGAAAAAATTTAATAAATATCCTCACAAAGTTTAGGATATGATCAAGGATCACATATCCTATAGTCGACAAGTTCAGAAAAGTAGTGTAGTTTAAGGATCATAAGTTCAGTTGTCAAAGGATAAGGGTCACTCGTGTAAATAATAAATAAAACCAAGGATCATACCTGAGAATCCAAGTTAGGATCCTAACCTTTAACACTCATAATCAGAATAACCAAAAGACAAACCTTAGTAGAAGGTAAGGATCAAGGATCCTTGGTCGTTTAGCTTCAAAAACCTGAAATAGGATACAACTTGGGACTAAGCCAATATAAGATAAAAGTTAGCAACTGGGGACAAGCCCAACAATTCTGGGGACAAGCCCAATATACTGGGGACAAGCCCAAAGGATAACTGGGGACAAGCCCAAAGGATCGTGTGTAAACTGGAGTATGGCCCTCACTGGCGACTATCCAAACTTAGTGACATGAAAATGCCAAAACCTTAGCTAACGTGAAAACGTTAGAAACCTTAGGAACGGATGTATGGTATGTCTACCATTATACGTAGGATCCTGGATACAGCCAGTACAATGAAATTGTCAGCCCCTAAAGCGAGTACTGGTCCCATTGCCATGAACTGTACCAGGATCATCGTGCGCTACTGGCGATACTGGGGACATGCCCAAACTGGGGTCAAGCCCAAATAACTGGGGTCAAGCCCAAATAACTGGATACTTCTGCGGATACTCAATCCTTTGTTAAGGATACCTGAACTTTCAAAACTCAGAATCAAGTGAAAGGAGGATAAAGGATGCAGGATCCTTATCCTTATATAAGATAATTAAAGAATGAAATAGTTTGAGATTAGAATATTACCAAAATAAGGATCCTCTGTCCCGTAAGGATCCTTCAAGGATACTTGTCAGGTAAGGATCATGGATCCTCATTACATGAAGTATTTCTTCAAATGGACAGTATTCCAAGCTCTTGGTAGCAAATCACCTTCCATTGTTAGCAATCGATATGCCCCCTTTCCTGCTTCAGCTTCAATTAAATAGGGGCCTTCCCACTTTGGTGCCAACTTTCCATCAGCAGGATTGGTGGTATCACCATATCACCAACTTGGAATTTCCTGATCCTGACATTTTTGTTGTAAGCTCCAGCCATCCTTTGTTGATAACTGGCCATCCTTATCCTTGCCAAATCCTTGAGTTCTTCTATAGTATCCAAATCTTGAACCAAGTTTTCAGCATTTTCTTCAGGATCACGAATGCTTGTTCTTGCAGTAGGAACCACCATCTCTGTAGGGATCACTGATTCTGGCCCAAATACCAAAGAAAATGGAGTTTGGTCAGTGGCGTTCTTGGGAGTTGTCCTATCAGCCCATAGTACATAAGGTAGTTCTTCTGCCCACTTTCCTTTCTTGGATCCAAGCTTCTTCTTCAAATTGTTGATGATGATCTTATTGGATGATTCTGCCTGACCATTAGCTTGTGGGTGGACTGGTGTTGATGTTATCATCTTAATCCCCCAGCTGTCAAAAAAGTTAGTAGTTCTACTCCCAATAAATTGGGATCCATTATCACAAACAATTTCAGAAGGGATACCAAATCTAGTAATAATGTTTCTTTTAATAAAGGATATCACTTCCTTTTCTCTGACTTGAGCAAAGGCTTCAGCCTCTATCCATTTGGAGAAGTAATCAGTCATAGCAAGCATGAAAACTTTTCCACCAGGTGCCTTAGGAAGCTTTCCAACTATTTCCATTCCCCATCTCATGAATGGCCAGGAAGAGGATATAGGATGCAAGAGCTCTGCTGGTTGGTGAAGGATATTACTATGTCTCTGACAAGGATCACACTTCTTAGCATAATCCACAGCATCCTTCTTTATTGTAGGCCAATAGTATCCTGTCCTCAGGATCCTTGAGAATAATGCCCTGCCCCCAGTGTGGTTTCCACAATCTCCTTCATGGAAATCCTTTAGGACTTCTTGGATTTCAGGATCCTCAATGCATCTTAGATATGGTCCTGCAAGAGATCGTTTATACAACATATTATTCAATATTGTAAATTGAGATACCTTGATTTTGAAAGCCCTAGGGTTTTCTCCTGTAGGAATCTCTCCATGTTGTATGTATCTCATGATTGGATCGATCCATGATCCTGAATGAGATTGAGTGTCATCACTAGGGATGATTGCAGAATCCTCTCCTATCTCCATGGCTACATGATCCTCGATAGCAGGGGTCAGGATGTGGATAATAGGGATCTTGATATCCTCCGGGATCTTCAAGGATGATCCTAGATTGTCCAATGCATCAGCTTCTGCATTCTCTTCCCTTGGTACCTGTGTCAAACTAAAGGAAACAAAAGAGAGTGCCAATTATTTGACTATCTCTAAATATTTGATTAGCTTTTAACCTTTAACAGCATAGGATCCATTAAAGTGATTAGTGATTAATAATGAATCTACATGTACCTCAAGATACCTGATCCTCATATGCTTAGCAATTTGCAAACCAGCTATCAAGGCTTCATACTCAGCCTCATTATTAGTAGTTTGGAACTCACAAGCTATGGAGTGGGGTATTATGTCCCCCTGTGGCGATTTTAGTAGTATTCTAAGCCCTGTTCCTTTGACATTAGAAGCACCATCAGTGAAGAGTATCCAAGGATCCTTAGTTTCTTCAAGCTGTTGGACTTCTAACTCAGCTTCCTTTTGCAAGTCACTACTGAAATCTGCCATAAAGTCAGCTAAGGCTTGGGATTTAATGGCAGTTCTAGGCTCATATCTTATATCATAAGCACTAAGCTTCACTGCCCACTTAGCCATCCTTCCTGACATTTCAGGTTTCCTGAGAACATTCTTAATTGGAAAATTAGTCTTAACAATAATGGCATGAGTCTCAAAATAATGTCTTAATTTAGTAGATGCCATAATTAATGCAAGGATAAGTTTCTCTAAGTGTGAATACCTGGATTCAGCATCAAGTAAACTATTACTTACATAATAAACAAGATGTTGTGTACCTTGGTGATCCTTAACAAGGACCGCACTTACTGCTTTTGAGGATACTGCTAGGTATAAGGATAATATATCCCCCTTTTCTGGTTTCATCAAGGCGGGGGCTGAGGATAGGTAATCCTTAAGAGCTTTGAGGGCACTTTCATGCTTCTCAGTCCATTCAAATTTCTTGTTCTTCCTCAGGATGTCATAGAATTCCTTGCACTTTTCTGAGGATTTGGATATGAACCTGTTCAAGGCTGCGATCTTGCCTGTCAATCTTTGCACATCCTTGGCATTGGCAGGAGATTTGATATTCACAATAGCCTTAATCTGCTCTGGACTTGCTTCAATGCCCCTCTTTGTCACCATATAGCCTAAGAAATTACCTGCTTTAACACCAAAATGACACTTGGAAGGATTTAGTTTCATATTAAATTTATCAAGGATATTGAATGCTTCCTCCAAGTCTTTAAGGTGATCCTCAGCTTTCTTGGACTTAACCACCATGTCATCTATATAGACCTCCATAGTGTGTCCAATTTGTTCCTTGAACATCATATTGACTAGCCTTTGATAAGTAGCACCTGCATTCCTTAGTCCAAATGGCATAGCAATATAACAATATATACCAGTTGGGGTCATAAAGGCTGTATCCTCTTGATCAGATGGTTCCATCTGAATTTGTTGAAATCCAGATGAAGCATCCATAAAAGTCAACAACTCATGACCCGCGGTAGCATCCACCATGGAGTAAATGTGTGGTAATGGGAAAGGATCCTTGGGACATGCCTTGTTTAAATCAGTAAAATCGACACATACCCTCCACTTTCCATTTTTCTTTTGAACAACAACCACATTGGCTAACCATCTTGGATACTTGACCTCTCTTATCATACCTGCCCGAAGTAGTTTATCTACCTCTTCCTGGATAATAGCATTCCTTTCAGGTGCAAACTTCCTTCTTTTTTGGTGAATTGGCTTGAATGACCTGTCAATGCCGAGTTTATGAGTAATTATATCTTTAGATATACCTGTCATGTCTTCATGCTTCCAGGAAAAGGTAGTTTTCCTTCTTTTAAGGAAGGATACTAGATCTTGTTCAATATCGCTAAGGATCCCTGATCCTATGAAGATTTTGGATTCAGGATCATGAGGATCCACGAGGATTTCTTTTACATCCTGCTCTCTTGCCTCCAAGACATCTCTTGAAGGATACTTTAATTGCTATTGCTCCCTTGGTCTTGAGGCTGGCTTCATTGATGAGGTATAGCAATTCTTAGCTTCTTGTTGATCACTCTCAATTTTCACCACTCCCCATGGACTAGGAAGCTTTACGCATTGATGATATGTGGATGGGACTGCCTTCATGTCATGTATCCACGGCCTGCCAAGGATAACATTACAACATGATAAGCAATCTATAACACAAAATTTTTGATAAGAATGAAGTCCTTCAATATAGATGGGAAGTTTGATGTCCCCCAATGTGTTCTTGGTTTCTCCACTGAATCCCACAAGGATTGAGGATCTTGGGACAATATCAGACTCCGGGATATTCATCTTCTTGAGGACATCAAGCTGAATGATGTTCACAGAGCTTCCTCCATCGATTAGGATCCTGCGAACAAAGTGGTTAGATATAAATAAGGTAATAACAAGACCATCATGATGAGGATCCTGGACATCAACACGATCATCCTCATCAAAGGTTATGACTTTTTCCTGGGTAACAATGGAGGTCCGGATGGGTCTGTCTCCATTATCCATCTTGGTTTCCTTAGCATGTCTTTTGGCTGCTGAGAAGGGGGTACCACAAGTGTCCGATCCACCAGATATGAAGTTTATAACTTGTGCATCTGCTGGAGGAGCAGAAGCCTTTTCCGGGATCCTTTCAGGATCCTGGATCCTTGACTTCTTTCGTCCCAAAAGCTCCTTCAGATGCCCCTTGCTTAACAAGTAACCAATTTCCTTTCTAAGTGCAATACACTCTTCAGTGAGATGCCCGAAATCCTCATGATATGCACACCACTTGGACTTATCCTTTGTAGCAGCTGGTTTATCACTTTTTCTCGGCCACCTAGCTTTCTCACCTAGATTCTGCATTGCAAGAATTAGTTCATTGTTATCAACAGAAAAACAGTATTCAGAAATGGGAGGATAATCCTCATCATCCTCTTCCTGTTCCACTGCATGCACGTTCTGGTTATCAGATTTATTGTAGGACTTTGATTTGTTGTTCCTGAAGTAGGATCCTTGCTTTTCCTGTTTTGAGGATCCTGTCAGTCTTTCCTGGATCCTTTTATCATCCTCTAATCGGATGAATCTAAGGGCCCTGGTTCTTACTTCATCAAGATTCCTGCAAGGGGTCATGACAAGATCATCATTGAATAATGAATCCCTAAGCAATCCCATTTTAAAGGCTTCTACAGCCGTAGCAATATCCAGGTTAGGAATGTCTAAGGATTCTTTACTAAACTTAGTGATGTAATCTCTAAGGGATTCATTTTGTCCTTGTGTTACCCTATATAGGTCACTAGTTAATCGTTCAAATTTTCTACTACAAGAGAATTGACTATTAAACAAATTACCTAAATTAGCAAATGAAGTAATAGAGTAAGGGGGAAGACTTAGCAGCCATTTAAGAGCAGATCCTGTGAGTGTGGATCCAAATCCCTTGCATAGACATGCTTCTTTTAACCTCTCAGGAATTGGATTGATCTCCATCCTCTCCCTGTATTGAGCTACATGCTCCTCTGGATCCGTTGAACCATCATACAGCTTCATGGATGGTATCTAGAATCTTTTGGGTATCTCAGCATCACATAAGGGTGGTGCAAAACGAGATATCCTATGGCTACCGTCTGCGATCTCAGGAATGGGCTTGACCACTCCGGGAACACTGGATATCATATCCTTAAGCTTCTGTAATTCCCTAGCCATAGCTTGATTGATACCTGTATCCTGCATAGAGCCATGGTTAATGTTATATGAATTATTAAAAGTGTTACCTCCCAGAGGATTCGTGTTTGGAATTCCAGATGTGAATCCATATTGACGGGACTCTGGTATGATTGAAGGACCAGAGGAAGCAATGGTCTGCATTGGTATGAAGTCTCCTTGATGAACATCCGAGCTTGGAGGCTGCATACTTCTTAAGAATCCTTGATCCTGAAAGATGTTGGATCCTTGAAGCTGAGAGGATCCTTGGACCTGGGAGGATCCTTGGACCTGGGAGGATCCTTGGACTGTGTGCGTTCCCAAATATCCTCCTGAGCTGATGAAGGATCCCTGATGTTGAAAAGAGGATCCCGATGGCTGAAAATAGGATCCCTGAGGCTGGGAGTGAGAGCCAAATGCTTGACTCATAGTTGTTGTTCCATAACGCCTTTCTGATGGACCACTTTGATACCGGATGCTCGGAACTGCTGATTGTAGTTACAACTGGAGTGTCAAAATTCAATGACCTTGGTATCAGAGGAGAGTGATCCTCCACTGATTTCTTCTGTTTCTTGATCTCAGCGATCTCCCGGAGGATCCTTTCATTGGTTTTGTCCTGCTCTTGTGCGTGATCCCCCATCTGCAAAATCAGAGTAAAAAGATCATTAGTAGTAGGATTAGAGGAAACAGAAGAAGCTGGTGGTTTTGGGAAAATGGGGGTTTGTCTCCTCGCAGCATTTTCAGCATTCTTCTGGGATCCAGAAGGTGGTGGAGGCAAAGGAGGAACGCCTTGTGAAGAACTGATTGCCGGCATTGAACTTGAAGTGTTCTTCGCTGAGGAAGCCATCCGCTTGGTTGTAACGAACTGAAATGTCCACAAAAATATGAATCTTCTTAGGAATGGAGCACCAATTGCCCCACGGTGGTCGCCAAACTGTTTTGGTAAAAAATCAAGCAAGGATAATGCAACCAAATCTTTTGTTGTGAGGTGTGATGCTTGAATCAATGAACAATATTAAGGAGCACTCAGAAATGTAATGAACAAGTGACACAATGATTTATACGAGGAAAAAGCCCTTGATCAAGAGTTGATCTCCGGCATAAAAAACCTCGGGTGATGGAAACTACCGATCACCAACTCAGATAAAACAGAAAATGTATTACAACTTTGGATGATAGCGAGCTAGTTACAAGGATCACTAGAGTGTAATGTACAAAAAGTGTGTAATCGCCGAGCAAACTGGCGAGAGTTAATGAGAGCAGTTACGAGTGTGTGTGTTTAGCCAAAAATAGCCAAGTGTTCTAATCTAGCTCGCTATCCCCTTAGAAATTTGGAAAATATCTAAGCTAACTAACTATCCGCATTTCGTGCAAGTCTTCCACGACCTCCATAACGTTCATATTAGTCAAACACGTGCGGAATAAAAAGGGAATATGCTCCAGGAATATCGCCAAGACCAAGTCCAAGCACGTACTCCTGCAAAACAACTTCATATTCAAAGCAGATAATCATTAGTGTAAGGATCACTATGATGATCCTGGATCCTGATCCTACAATACTCTTTGAGGATCACTAATTCAAACAGAATTGAGGATCCCTAAGCCCAGCAGTAATTGAGGATCACTGATCTTCGGAAAATCCTCCCCTAACACAAAGGATTCTCAAGAAATCTCCTCCGGTTCCTACACAATGTCGAGTAAGTATCCATATTTATGTGTAAATAAGTGTTTAAATGAGTATAAAATATGAATACTTATCTGTGAATTATGTTTATAGGCGCTGCCAAATCTTCCAAGTCTACTTCAAGGTTCAGTGTGGGTGACATCCAGGAATATGCATCCCCTAGGTCTCTTAAGAAGGAGCTGGCTGCAAGCCAAAGTGTCCCTGAGACCAAAGGAGTCAGCACCGGGGGTAAAGGAACCAAAAGGAAGAAGCCTGTTGAACCCGCTGAAGGCCTGCCTCTGATGGAACACCAGGTTCAAGAATATGTCTCCGAGGTAAGGATTTCATATCCTAAAATTTGCTTTTCTTTTGAGGATATAGGATCCTGAATATTGAGTTCTTTTATTGCAGAAATTCGCTGAAGTCCAGATCCTCATTGACCAACATGTGGCTGAAGCTGAACAAAAGAACCTTGATCTCCAGGCCATTGCAGTCGCCAAGGATAAAAAGATCTCACAGTTGGAAAAAGAGAACAAGGCACTGCAAAAGGAGCTGCTTGTAGCTGAAATGACAGCCTAAAGGGAGAGGATAGAGGTCATGGAAGGGGCCAAACACTCTGCTGTTGTCGTGATGCTGAAGATCAAACTCCAGATGGCTAAGGAGGCTGCTGATCCTGCCTTTGATAGGTCTGAGTGGGATCTTGAGGGATGGACCAAAAGGCTGGCTGAACTCGGAGATGATGAGGAGCCCGAAGAGGTGCTGGCACTTGAAGCTGGTAGTAGTGGAGTTAAGGATCCTGAGGATGCAGCGGCTGGAGGCAGTGGTCAAGGTGGTGAGAAGAAGGTGGAGGATGCAGCGAAGGTTTAGGCTGCACAAATGGGCGATGATGGAAAATTCTAGACGTGGCGGGAGCCCATTCTTTATGGTTTAATACTTTTTTGGTGATGTTTTAAACAATGGTCTGTAATAACTTGAACAATAGTTTTAGGGTTTAAGGATCACTGATCCTTGGGACAATAGGGGGGTAGCAAAGGTGGATGGGTCCTTCTGTTTGTGGAGGATGAAGCCTTTGATGCCCCTCATCTTTTGATTTCCAGAGAATCCAAGTTAGGATTCTATATCCTTAATACATACAATTGTGACAATCCAAAGATAAAACCTGGTATAAAGTTAGGATCCTGGATCCTTAACTATTTAGCTCTGGAAACCTGAAATAAGATATAACTTGGGACTAAGCCAATTGTAAAAGAAGATGTTAGTATCTGGGGACAAGCCCAACAATCTGGGGACAAGCCCAATAAACTGGGGACAAGCCCAAAAAACTGGGGACAAGCCCAAAAATGGGGACAAGCCCAAAGACTGGGGACAAGCCCAAAGGATCTTGTGTATACTGGAGTATGGCCCATACTGGCGACTATCCAAACTTAGTGACATGAAAATGCCAAAACCTTAGCTAACGTGAAAATGTTAGAAACCTTAGGAACGGATGTATGGTATGTCTACCATTATACTTAGGATCCTAAATACAGCCAGTACAATAAAATTGTCAGCCCCTAAAGCGGGTACTGGTCCCATTGCCTTTAACTGCATTAGGATAATCGTGCACAACTGGCGAAGGTGTAAGAACCTGATTCGTAGGAGGTAATAGATACCTTAAACTGGGGACAAGCCCAAAAACTGGGGATAAATCCAAAGACTTAGGAGATTTCAGTGGATACTTGATCCTTTGTCAAAGATGTGCTAACTTCTACAAAACTCAGAATTTAGTGAGAAAGGATAAAGGATCCTAGACCCTTCACCTTGTAATCAAGTAAATTAAAGGATTAATTGAATAATAAGAATCAAATCATTACTAGGATGAGGATCATAAATCCTCTAAGGATCCTTAATGTGCATCAGATATGAGAATGACCAAGGATCCTGGATCCTTCCTACATAAAGAATCTCTTTAAATGGACATCATTCCAAGCTCTTGGTAATAGATCACCCTCCATTGTTAGTAAACGATATGCCCCCTTTCCTGCCTCAGCTTCAATCAGATAAGGGCCTTCCCACTGTGGTGCCAACTTGTCATCAGCAGGATTTGTGGTATTCTGGAATGCTTTTCTTAACACCATATCACCAACTTGGAATTTTCTGATCCTGACTTTCATGTTATATACTCCAGCCATCCTTTGTTGATAACTAGCCAATCTTATACTTGCCAAATCCCTGAGTTCTTCTATGGTATCCAAATCCTGAACCAAGTTTTCGGCATTTCCTACAGGATCACGGATGCTTGTTCTTACAGTAGGGACTACCATCTCTGTAGGGATCACAAATTCAGCTCCAAATACTAAAGAAAACGGAGTTTGACCAGTAGCATTCTTGGGAGTTGTTCTATCAGCCCATAACACATAACGTAGCTCTTCTGCCCATTTTCCTTTCTTGGATCCAAGCTTCTTCTTCAAGTTGTTGATGATAATCTTGTTAGATGATTCTGCTTGACCATTAGCTTGTGGGTGGACTGATGTTGATGTTATCATCTTAATCCCCCAACTGATGTTGATGTTATCATCTTAATCCCCGTAAGTAAAAACCCGAACCCCTGAAACCTTACTGTGCATGAAAAACCAAGAAATCAAGAAATATGGTCTTCAGGCAGGCCGCGTAAAAGTAAGCATATGCTTACGCGGGCCGCGTCAACCCTAGGTTTGACCGGATAAGCATCCGGATCCACGTGTCACACGCGTGGCAAGTCTAGTGGTGACACGCTAGCCCTAATCTACGTATAGAGTGCCCTCGCGGGCCGCGTAAAGAACAGGAGGAAGTTCACGCGGGCCGCGTGAACCTTATTTTTCAGCTATAAATAGCTTGTCTCAGGAGCTTTCATCTGGTGTCGAAATCACTTTACAAAAACGAAGTTAGGCTGCTCCAAAGTCGAAATTACTTTCAATTTTAGTGGGGTACTGCTCCGATACCAGGTATTAACTTGATCGCTGCTACGATTCAATGTCCGATTGATTGAAACTATCCAATGGATGTTTAAGTGCTGCCCACATTAGGGTTATGCTTTGTCATTCGTCGTGAATTCGATGGATGTTTAAGTATCGCACTTTGTCATTCATTGTGAGGGTTTAATCTAGTGAGTTATCGTAAATGCTGTATTAGTTACTAACCTAGTTCGTGTGCATGTTGTTTAAATTTAGGTTAAAAGGCTAAATCAGTAGGCTAAGCTCTGTCCACTTAAATCTGCAATGTGAGTCATTCTCTTTTTATCAAATTTGATTTCAAAATCATGTTGTTTTCAAAGTTATAATTACAGGGATTAAGTCTTTGTAATCTCCAATTTACAGTCGGTATGTGGGGTTTTGTATACAATACTTGATAACCGTCACCATTGGACAACGGGTTAGCCAAGGGGTGATATGACCATAATCACAGACACCATTGGACAACGAGATAGCCAATAGGTGGTCGAGTGATAAATACTGTGGGTAGATGGTTGATATAGAAACATTGTAATCGCTCTTAATACTGTAAATTATAACAACGTGTCGTAAAAAGAATGATTCACCAGTATTTCCCCACTGACTAAATATTTTTCAAACATGTTTCAAGTGATCTGTTGTGATCCAGGAAAAATACCGCGAAGCACTACAAGCTTAAGGAAGTGGCTCAATATAAATAAAGAAACATGTTTTGTAAAATAAAGATTTCCCAGTGAAATCACCTTATTGTAAAATACCGGGGTTTTATCCCGAATTATGAAATAAAATAATCGGAAATTTTCAGTTTTAAAAGATCCTGATAAAATCTTCCGTTGTCGCATAAAATTAAATACCACGGGTTCCTGTCCCGCGGTTCCTGACCGGGTTAAACCGGGGCTGGGGCCGTGACATGAAAAGGTGGTATCAGAGCCACTGATTTAAGCCAATTAAGTATTTGGAAAATACTTAATTTTACTTATTGCCATTTTTGGGATTATGTGTTTTATTATTTGAATATGTGTTTACAGTATGGGTAAGCAAAGACTTTCGGATATCTACCATAAATTAGATACTTCACCAAAGAAAAGGGAAGTTCATCCCAATCAAATTCCTCAAGATACTCAGTAGATACTGAGAAAGGAATATTTGTTCAAAAGGCACAATATGAGGAACCACTTTCTCCTAATAAAAGAAGTTTGATTATTAGGAAAAGTCAGGAGAAAATAAAGAAATTACAACCAAAAGAAAGGAGAGTTAATCAGGAAACTCAGGAACTAGGCAGTAAACCACCATGGGAAGACAAGTTAGATGAAAAATGGGCAGATCTATATATGCTAGCCACTGTAGCAGTAAATACAAATCTTTAAATATCCTGATTCAGTTTTAGCACCCGTATCACCTACAATCCAGAAACTTTACCCAGTAAATAAATAAGTTTACAAAAAACCCTAGTATGTTTTAATTTTCAGTTGTTCTTTGTATTAAATTAGTCACACAGTATGCAATAATACTTGAAGGTTATCTGTGAAATTTTGTTATAAAATTTTAACTTAGTATTTTGCATATATGCTAAACAGCATGAATGAGTTATCTGAAGCCCTTCAGAATCTCAATCTTTATCCGGTGAAAGTAGAAGTTTCCAAAGACTTTACTTGTTACATACCCGATGTAGAAGAACCTATGGAATTCCACGCTCCACCTCTGGAGAAACCAAAGCCTAAGAAAAAGAGAAGATTCGTAGGCTGGAGACGTGTACGCAGGAGGAAACCAGCAACTAGAAAGGTTCCTAAAATAGAAAATCCCATAGATAAAGGAAAAGGAATTGTGATCGGAGAAGGTTCAAGGTAAGTAGAAATGGAAATTGGGGAAAGATCTCAGCAAGTCGAGGAATTGCCATTACAGGAGGAACTAGATCGCATCTTGGCAAGCTGTGATATCATTAGACCTATCAATACCAACTTCTACCCTTATCCTGCTGAAACTCAACTTCCAATAAATTTAGAACCAGCTATTCCAGATCCTCTGATCCATACCCAACCTCTAGGAGAAATAGATGAGTGGTGGACCAATGATTGGCAGTTTCAAAACCTCCTCAATAATCCTCATACCTTTTTCCCTCAGTTCGACCTAGAACCTATACCAAACCCACCAATGAGCAATGAAAATTTAGCTGAACTCCGCCATTTTGGCGAGGAGCTGATATGTGCAGGGAATAGGATTCAGGAGGTGGGAGAGCAAATCTCCTGGAAGTACGACGAGAGGGAGCGTCGTCTTTAAAACATCCGCAGAAGGGATGTGATTGTATAATAGTAATAGTAATAATAAAATAAGTCTGTAAAATAACCTATAAATAAAACCCTTGTAAGATAACGGTGTGTAATGATACATAACATATATATAAAATGGGAATTGAGAAATCGATAATTTTGGCTAGATATGTATGGTGAAATTTGCATGATTATTTTGTGTATAATTGTTATTTACTCTATACTAATAAATTATATATATTAATTATCAGATAGAAAACACTAATAATGAACCAGTTAACGAGGTTAACCAATCTGAGCAACACCAGGAAGATCAATTTCTGAATAGGCAAGATATCGAGAATATCGTTGCTCAGGGAATAGCCAATGCTATTCCAGCAATCCTTGTTGCTGCCCAAAAACCTGTTGAACCTCAACAAATCATTCCTAGTAAACGTACCCAAGAAGATAACTTCAGTAATAGTATAAACGGAGGCGGCAATCATACTAATCACGATAATGATCCACGGCAGGCCCCACTCCCTAAGAAAATGAAAGCTGCAACGCCTGGGTGCACTTACAAAGAATTCCTTGCTTGTAAACCAGCTGAATTTGTAGGCAATGAAGGGGCGACTGCGGCACTACATTGGTTAGAGAAAACCGAAGCAGTAATTATGATAAGTAAATGTGCTGAAGAAGACCAGGTCATGTATGCGTCGAATCTTTTTAAAGAAGGGGCGTTAGAATGGTGGAATACGGTACTTCAAGCCAAAGGAAGAAATATGGCCTATGCCATGAGTTGGGAGGAATTTAAGAAGCAAATAGAAAGAAAATTCTGTCCCGAATACGAAAAAGAACAAATGGCAAATAAGTTCCTAAACCATCGAATGATGGATGTAGACTGTCGAGGATATACTTCGACATTCTTCAAATATGCTAGAGTGGTACCAACACTGGCTTCGCCAGAACCGGTACTTATTTCTCGCTATATTTGGGGATTGATTAGCGAAATCCGTAATATCGTTAAAGCTGCGAGACCTCGCACTATTGACGATGCGGTAGAATTAGCTAACACCCTAACTGACGAGCTGGTACGCACAAGAGATGAAATTAGGAAAAAGGAACGGGCTCAGAAAATTACCCAAGGATTTCGTGTGGGTAATAATAACAATTTCAAGAGAAGAGGAACGGGACAATCCTCAATTCCGCCGTTCTGCAGAAATTGCAGAAAGAAACATTTTTGAAAATGTAATGTAACCTGCAACTTTTGCAAAGTTGTCGGACATCGTGAAGAAGACTGCAGAAAGAAAACAAGGATCTGCTACAACTGTGGAGAAATGGGACATTTCAAACCAGAATGCCCTAAATTGGTTAAACCAGCAGATAACAAAGCCAAACCTGCAGAAGGAACTACCAAGAAGAATGTTCGAGCATTCCAATTAACTACTCAGGAGGCAGAACTCATTCCAGATGTGATAGCTGGTACGTTCCTAGTTCACAACGTTTATGCAAAAGTATTATTTGACTCTGGTGCAAACCAAAGTTTTATCAATACTTCATTCTGCCAAGCTCTTAATTTACCTTTAACCAACCTTAGGCAGATTTTTACAGTTGAAACGGCAAATGGGAATTCTGTTAAAATAGATGAGGTTTTGCAAGAAGGAAATATAGAACTTTCAGGTCATAAATTTTTTGCAAACCTGTTACCTATGAAATTAGCCGGATTCGATGTTGTATTAGGAATGGATTGGTTAGTAGCCAACCATGCTCGAATTCTTTGTGATAAGAATTCCATAGAAATTCATACACCCACGGGCGAATTAGTGGTAATTACAGGAGAAAAGCCACGAAAGCCAATGAAATTCATTTCAGTAATGAAATTGGCCAGTTATTCAAGAAAACAAGAAATGGTGTATATGATTTCAGTAATCATTAAAACGTAAGGTAAGGAATTTAAGGAAATTCCAGTAGTATCAGAATACTCGAATGTATTCCCAGAGGAACTACCTGGATTACCACCTGATAGGGAGGTAGAATTTAGAATTCATCTAATTCCTGGAACTACACCAATAGCCAAAGCACCTTATCGGTTAGCACCTACCGAAATGCTAGAATTGAAAAAGCAGTTAGATGAATTACTGAGCAAAGGATTCATACAACCTAGCTCATCCCCATGGGGAGCTCCAGTATTGTTTGTAAAGAAAAAGGATGCTTCAATGTGAATGTGTATCGATTATAGAGAATTGAATAAGATTACAATTAAGAATCGATACCCATTACCTAGGATTGATGATCTTTTTGATCAACTTCAGGGAGCTAGATATTTTTCTAAGATAGATTTACGCTCTGGATATCATCAGTTAAAGGTATAGGAAGAAGACATACCTAAAACGGCTTTCAGAACTAGGTATGGTCATTACGAGTTTACAGTCATGCCCTTTGGACTAACGAATGCACCCGCAGCATTTATGGACATGATGAATAGAATCTGTAAACCGTATTTGGATAAATTTGTAATTGTCTTCATCGACGATATACTTATTTATTCCAAAAGTCAAAATGAACATTGTGAGCATTTACATGCACTCTTAACTTTGTTAAGAAAAGAAAAGCTTTATGCCAAATTCTCAAAATGCGAATTTTGGCTACAGGAAGTGCAATTCTTAGGATATATGGTGAATCACGAAGGCATTCACGTAGATCCTGCTAAGATAGAAGCGATCACCAAATGGAAGGTTCCGCAATCAGCAATGGAAATTAGAAGTTTTATAGGTTTAGCCGGATATTATAGACGGTTTATTAAGGATTTTTCCAAGATAGCTGTACCATTAACTAAGCTAACCTGTAAAACAGTTAAGTTTGAATGGGGACCTTAGCAAGAAGAAGCCTTTAAAATTTTAAAGCAAAAGTTAACCAATGCTCCAATTCTAGCTTTACCGGAAGGGACGGAAGATTTTGAAGTATATTGTGATGCTTCAAAGCTAGGATTAGGATGTGTGTTAATGCAACGCAAGAAGGTAATCGCGTATGCATCAAGACAATTGAAAAAGCACGAGGAAAACTATATGACTCATGATTTAGAATTAGGAGCCATAATTTTTACCCTTAAGATTTGGAGACATTATCTGTACGGAAGTAAGTTTACAGTCTATACAGATCATAAAAGTTTAAGATATATCTTTGGGCAAAAAGAATTAAACATGAGGCAAAGAAGATGGATGGAAATCCTAAGTGATTACGATTGTAATATTCAATATCACGAAGGAAAAGCAAACGTAGTTGCTGATGCCTTAAGTCGTAAGTATCATGAAAAGCAAAGACGAGTTCGTGCTCTCAGATTAAATCTTCAGTTAGATTTAATGGAGCAACTGAAGAACATTCAAGAGACAGCAATCAAAGATGATGCTGAAGAAATGAAAGGACGAATAAAAGAATTAGAACAAGGAAGTGATGGAATTTGGAGATTCCATAAGTAATGAATTTGGGTACCTAAGCAGGGAGAATTAAGAATCAAATCCTAGAGGAAGCCCATAAATCTAGGTATACCATGCATCCTGTTAACAATAAAATGTACCAAGATTTAAGAAATAACTTCTGGTGGATAGGAATAAAAAAGAACATAGCTAGATATGTTTCTAAATGTCTTACTTGTTCCCAAGTTAAGGCCGAACACCAGAAACCCGCAGGCCTTTTACAACAACTAGAAATGCCTGTATGGAAATGGGAACTCATAGCAATGGATTTTGTTACTAAGTTACCCAAAACCAGAAAAGGTAATGATGCGATTTGGGTAATCGTGAATCGATTAACCAAATCAGCTCATTTTCTACCCATGAAAGAAACCTTTAGCATGGAAAGATTGGCAAAGTTGTATGTAGATGAAATAGTATCCTTACATGGAGTTCCACTCTCCATTGTATCAGATAGAGATATGTCACACCCTGGCTTTGCGGAAGCGTGGTTAGTTTGGTGTGACTTCTTAATACCATAGCTTAATCATAACCAAGCTATATGAATTAAACATGCAAGATCATCCATTAAGTTTTGAAAACCAAATACAGTAACATTGTTTTAACGGGAACATACCCTAACAACCATAACCATGTTCAACTGACATAACAAACTTGAAACATAATATAAATATGATTTAAGGATTGTGTCTTGTCCAGGAAAGAGACACATCCCCTAAACCCCGGATGACCTCGGAAACTAGTGCAGCGGAAAACATGCCATACCGTGCCAGATCCCTTTTAATTTCCTGAAATACATGTAAGTTGAAAAATCAACAATAATGTTGAGCGAGTTCATGTGTAAGTGAGTATGAAAAACACTTGTAAGTATAAAAGTTCCCTGGTATGTAGCAGTGTAAGGAAAAGAGATCACCAATGGTTTGCAAGGCCATTAGTATGTGTGAAATGCAAGTAGGAAGACTCAACCTAGCAGATTTTTGCGACGGGTACAAAGTCACTCAAGGTCCGTTCTGTTGGTCCTCATAGAGGTCCGTTCTGTTGGGCCTAGAGTTGGGCTCGCTACACCCAGATAGATCTACCGCTTACGTCCCTCGGTACTTCTGCCTACCCATTCACATGATCTAAGTAGTAAACCTCCTTACGTTAACCATACCATGTAATAAGTACTTGTAAACAAAGTAACATGTATTTCACCCCCGCAGTTAAGAAAACTGAAAACAGTTAGAGAAAAGGGGGACATGAACTCACAGTGAAGCGTCTCTACCAAGTATCTCCAAATCAGAAAGCTGTGCGACGACCTACAAGTGCTAATTCTATTAGACGGACGGCCGTGCCTTAGCTTTATAGTTTAAGTTTTTGGGAAATAGTTAGACAACTATTTCGTGTTTATGTTCTGTATATACTTGGTAGTTAATCTCCTTCCCAAGGATGGGGGATTCAATACATGTGCGTTCAAATTATATAATTAAGTCTCACTTAATATGTATATATTTCCAATTCCAAAATATAAGTATTTTTCTCAAAAATATTATATTTTCATTTCTCATAAATCTTCTCCAATAATACGTTGTTAAAATACGCGTTCATAAATATTTCTGTAAGTGCGTAAGTTACGTTTTAATAATCGAGTGGTAATATACTTACCGGTGTAACTTATATATATTTATGGTGAAAGCGTTCGTATTATTTTGGATTCGTTAACGTTCGTACATATTATTTTTACTCTAAAAATAATATTTATGTATTTCACAAAATAATCATAAACAGTGTTGTGACAATATATATTTATCACGTTAAATTTTGTGAAAATCCCACCTCCGAATATTTAGTAATTAAAGTCATGGCGAAATTTATATTTCGAAAACATGTCAAAAATAATTCTAACACTTGTTGTGTAAATAATTCTAAGTGTTAGGTTTTTAGAAAAATTTCGCCAGAGTTTCCTCTGTAACTGGAGGTGGCCACGCTTTCAAGCGTATCATTTTCTTTTACAAAAATCAATTTCAACAACTTCCTTATTCAATCAAACAATTTCCGACACTTCAAACTAGTCGGCAAGTATGTAAATCGCATAATCGCATGAACTTGTAGTTTTTCCGAAAACTATAGTGTAAATCCCATTATATTTTGTAGATCTTTATATAAAGTAACTTTGATCTCATAAAAACCTCGTTTTTAAAGAAATCCGTCTTTACAACTTCTAGTAACATTTGACAAAACTAGTTCTTTGTCGGATCTTTTCATTTCACAAGTGTTTACACACTTGTGGTTTATAAAAATCATGTTTGTTAGTGTAGGATCCGTCTTTTAGAAAACATGATTTCCTTGACGCGTGGTCCTTTGAAAATACCACTTGCAGATACGTAGATCTGCTAGTTTTAAACACTATTGTACAAGTTAAAACACTTTTACACAAATAAAATATTTTTACACAAGTTCATGTTTCAGGTGTGGTAGAGTTTCACCTTTTAACCCTTGTATTATCCAAAACAAGCTTATGTTAAGATCCATGATCTTACCAACCCGGGTTAAACGATGATCCGAGCTACCACAATCATAGATCGGGTCTCAATAAACACAACTTTCAAATACTACAACTTTTACACAACTTATATGCTATTAACCACCATTTTTCATGTTTTTAGTAGACTTTAGTGCATCATCTTGCATTTTAACGAGATTTATCCGACAAAAATCCTTTTAACCACTTTAGTATAGTTCAAAAACGAGTTTTAAGTGTTATACCTCTAGCTCAAGGCTAGGGAAGATTCTTGACGAAAATGGCGTGGATAAAAGCAAAGTGGAGAGGTCCTTCGCGTTCCGTTTGCTCCAAACCTCCTAATACGTGACCCTTGATGTTTGTATATGCTTGGAATGACTTGAACAAGAACCGAAAAATTGATGGATGGATATAGGGGGTTCGGCCGAAAGCTCTTAGAGAGCAAGAGAGAAGTGTGTTGGTGAGTTTTGGAAAGTGATGATGATTGTGTGTAATGACTAGAACTTATAGGCAATCTTAAACATGTTTAACCATTGGATAACATGCCCCCTAGATATTTAACATCCAAGATTTAGCAAAACCATGAGGTACAAGTATGTCCCCTAGGGGACCGAATTCGGTTGGGGGGGGGGGTCCCTTGGTTCGATTTTAACTAAATGGTTAGGGAGTAATTGGTTAAGTTAAGTGTCTTACCCCGTTACTTGTATGTTACACGTTATGGCGGGTGTTAGGGTAATCAGGGACCCTAACTGGCTCAGAAAAATATAAATAAGGAAAATAATAATATTTTCATGTTTCGGGTAAAGTCCGGTTGTTCGGTTGGATAGTAATCCGTTAAAGCGTTACTAAAGCTTTAAAGTGTCGTTATTAACATTTTTAGTGACACATCTTGTTTCCAACACTTTAGAAAGTGTCCAGTAGTATTTTTCCCATGTTTTGGCACTTTATTAGTCAGCTAGAAGCTGAATTATTTTTGTAAAGTGCTGTGTTTTGTACTTAAAGTACGTTTTAGGCACATCCAGTCAGTGTATCTTATTCCTAGAGACGCAGTTCCACAACCCTTATATCCCTACACTCACTGCTAGTGTAGCAAAACATTTCAGGCTCTTATAGGCCTTAGAGGCAGTGTTTGCCTGATGCTGGCTTTATCAGCATGTTCAGTAGGATATCCGTTTAAAGTGCTACTGTGCTTTTGTGCATCATGTTTGTCACTAAGGTTCAGTATGTAAATAATGTAGTGACGACAAGTAAAGTATGATGCAAGTAAGTACATGTATCAGATATCAAGTAGCAGTTCATCAGCTAGTTCAAATAAGCACAGTAATTAAGCAGTAATTAATCATTAATCAAGTCGTACGGATACCTGGTTTGGTGAGGGTTGTCACAAGATAGTCGTTTCACTTCCCATTTCTGGAAAAGTTTCCAGGAAGCAATGGGAACCCGACTAAACTTAAGTACTGCATATCATCCTCAAACAGACGGAAAAAGTGAGAGGACGATCCAAACTCTGGAAGACATGCTTAGGGCATGTGTGATAGATTTTGGTGGGAACTGGGACAACCATTTACCTTTAATTGAATTATCCTATAACAATAGTTATCATTCAAGCATCGAAGCTACCCCATTCGAAGCCCTGTATGGACGAAAGTGCAGAACTCCAGTTTGCTGGGCAGAAATAGGAGAAAGTCAATTATCAGGACCAGAGATTGTGCAAGAAACTACCGACAAGATCACTCAAATCAAGGAAAGACTGAAGACGGCTCGAGATCGCCAGAAAAGTTATACAGATAATCGACGCAAGCCGTTAGAGTTTCAATTTGGAGATAAAGTACTATTAAAAGTATCTCCTTGGAAATGAGTAGTCCGGTTTGGAAAGAAAGGAAAGCTAAGTCCAAGATACGTAGGACCATTCCCAGTGATCCAACGTATAGGACCAGTTGCTTATCGTTTACAACTACCAGAAAAGTTAGCAGGAGTACATGATGTATTCCATGTATCCAATCTCAAGAAATGTTTATCAGACGAATCACTGGTAGTACCTCTCCAAGACATCGAGGTAAATGAGAAATTGAAGTTCGTTGAAAAACCACTTCAAATTGAAGATCGAAAGATCAAGTTTCTCAAGCACAAAAGATTGGTGCTAGTCAAGGTCAAGTGGGATTCCAGAAGAGGACCCGAGTACACTTGGGAGCTGGAATCGGAAATGAAGCGAAAATATCCTCACTTATTCCTATGAATCTCGAGGACGAGATTTTAAATAAGGTGGGGAGGATGTAAGGACTCTCAAAAATGCCCTAGAACGACCCGTAAGTAAAAACCCGAACCCCTGAAACCTTACTGTGCATGAAAAACCAAGAAATCAAGAAATATGGTCTTCAGGCGGGCCGCGTAAAAGTAAGCATATGCTTACGCGGGCCGCGTCAACCCTAGGTTTGACCGGATAAGCATCCGGATCCACGTGTCACATGCGTGGCAAGTCTAGTGGTGACACGCTAGCCCTAATCTACGTATAGAGTGCCCTCGCGGGCCGCGTAAAGAACAAGAAGAAGTTCACGCGGGCCGCGTGAACCTTAATTTTCAGCTATAAATAGCTTGTCTCAGGAGCTTTCATCTGGTGTCGAAATCACTTTACAAAAACGAAGTTAGGCTGCTCCAAAGTCGAAATTACTTTCAATTTTAGTGGGGTACTGCTCCGATACCTGGTATTAACTTGATCGCTACTACGATTCAATGTCCGATTGATTGAAACTATCCAATGGATGTTTAAGTGCTGCCCACATTAGGGTTATGCTTTGTCATTCGTCGTGAATTCGATGGATGTTTAAGTATCGCACTTTGTCATTCATTGTGAGGGTTTAATCTCGTGAGTTATCGTAAATGCTGTATTAGTTACTAACCTAGTTCGTGTGCATGTTGTTTAAATTTAGGTTAAAAGGCTAAATCAGTAGGCTAAGCTCTGTCCACTTAAATCTGCAATGTGAGTCATTCTCTTTTTATCAAATTTGATTTCAAAATCATGTTGTTTTCAAAGTTATAATTACAGGGATTAAGTCTTTGTAATCTCCAATTTACAGCCGGTATGTGGGGTTTTGTATACAATACTTGATAACCGTCACCATTGGACAACGGGTTAGCCAAGGGGTGATATGACCATAATCACATACACCATTGGACAACGAGATAGCCACTAGGTGGTCGAGTGATAAATACCGTGGGTAGATGGTTGATATAGAAACATTGCAATCGCTCTTAATACTGTAAATTATAACAACGTGTCGTAAAAAGAATGATTCACCAGTATTTCCCCGCTGACAAAATATTTTTCAAACATGTTTCAGGTGATCTGTTGTAATCCAGGAAAAATACCGCGAAGCACTACAAGCTTAAGGAAGTGGCTCAATATAAATAAAGAAACATGTTTTGTAAAATAAAGATTTCCCAGTGAAATCACCATATTGTAAAATACCGGGGTTTTATCCCGAATTATGAAATAAAATAATCGGAAATTTTCAGTTTTAAAAGATCCTGATAAAATCTTCTGCTGTCGCATAAAATTAAATACCACGGGTTCCTGTCCCGCGGTTCCTGACCGGGTCAAACCGGGGCTGGGCCCGTGACAGTTTGAAACTCACAAGCAATTGAGTGGGGTATTATGTCCCCCTGTGGCGATTTTAGTAGTATTCCTAGTCCAGTTCCTTTGACATTTGAAGCCCCATCTGTGAAGAGTATCCAAGGATCCTTAGTCTCTTCAAGCTGTTGAACTTCCAATTCAGCTTCCCTTTGTAGATCACTACTGAAATCAGCCACAAAGTCAGCTAAGGCTTGAGATTTGATGGCAGTTCTTGGTTCATATCTGATATCATAAGCACTAAGCTTGACTGCCCACTTTACCATCCTTCCTGACATTTCAGGTTTCCTGAGAACATTCTTTATTGGAAAGTTAGCCTTAACAATAATAGGATGTGTCTCAAAATAATGGCGTAATTTAGTAGATGCCATGATTAAAGCAAGGATAAGTTTTTCTAAATGAGAATACCTGGATTCAGCATCAAGTAAACTTTTACTTACATAATACACAGGATGTTGGGTACCTTCATGATCCTTTACAAGGACTGCACTTACTGCCTTAGAAGAAACTGCCAAGTATAAGGATAATATATCCCCCTTTTTCGGTTGCATTAAGGCTGGAGCTGAGGATAGGTAATCCTTAAGGGCCTTGAGAGCATTCTCATGCTTTTCAGTCCACTCAATTTTCTTGTTCTTTCTCAGAATGTCATAGAATTCCTTGCATTTCTCTAATGACTTTGAGATGAACCTGTTCAAGGCTGCGATCCTTCCTGTCAATCTTTGCACATCCTTGGCATTGGCAGGAGACTTGATGTTCACAATCGCCTTGATTTGCTCTGGACTTGCCTCTATCCCTCTTTTTGTCACCATATTGTTTTGGTCAAAAATCACACAAGGATAATGCAACCAAATTTGATTTTGTGAGGTATGATGCTTGGTTTAATGGTCAAATATATGAACAATGAATGAATGAAATGTGTGATGAACAGAAGGATTTATACGAGGAAAAAGCCCTTGATCAATGAATGATCTCCGGCATAAAAAACCTCGGGTGATGGAAACTACCGATCACCAATTATATTAAAAAACAAGGTTTACAAATCGGGATGATACAAGCTTGGTACAAGGATCACTAGTGTGCAAAAGTGTGTAATCGCAGAGAGTTCTTGAGAGCTCGAGTGTAGTGCAGTTGTGTTGCTAATAATCATGTCTAAATCAAGCTTGTATCCCCATTAAAAATAGAAATATCTAGCCTAACTAACTATCCGCAAAAGATGCAAGTCCCCCACGATCACCATAACGGTCGAAGAGTTCAAGCATGTGCAGAATCACTAAGCATATTCCCCTAGAATCTCGGATGGACCAAGTCCTATTCGAATACACCTGCAAAACAAGTTCAAAAATGATGGAAACAACTGTTAGTGTTAGGATAATAATGAGGATCCTGGATCCTTAGTCTTGCAACATCTTCAGAGGATCATTAATTCGAACTGAACTAAGGATCCGTGATCCAAGCTGCAATTGAGAATCCGTGATCCATAAGCTGTGAAAATCTATCCCTAACAATTGCCCCTAAACATGACTAGTTGATATCCGATTTAATAGTCATGTTTTAATTTTATTCGGAGTAGCTGTTACTAAGAGATATAGCCGTTGCGATGCTGACATCAGCGACATGACTTCCTGCAACAATCATCATTATAAATAGGGTTAGAGATAAGGATGAAAATGGCATTTAAATTCGAGACCCTTCCCCTTTAAATCCTCATTCGAAGACTTCATCAGGTATCTCTTCTCTCCTTCTCTCTGAATCTTCTTCCTTCCTGTGCTCTGTTCTTCGTTTAACCCATGGCCAAGATGAATCTCCGATCCTCCCCTGCTAAGGATCCCAAAAAAGAGAGCCCTCCGAAGAGTCAGGGCATTACTAAAAATCCTTCAATGGAACTCTGTCGCTTCACCGATCCTGAGATTGATCGGTTACATCATTGCTTCCCGGAAGGAACCATTTTTAGACCCTTTGACTCTTCGATGAAGAGTGATTGCGTTTCTGATGTCTGGATCACTTTTCCTGCAAGCCCTTTCCAGATTGGCTTCACATATCCTTTCCCTTTTCTAACCCAAAGCTTTTTCACACTCACCGGTTTGTGCTACGTCCAAGCCATGCCGATGGTGTGGAGAGTTTTGTACACACTTGAAAATATTATCGAACAGGAAGGGATTGATATAGGCTTATCTGTGTTGAGCCAGTTGTATAATCTTGTCAGCCATGGTTCTCATCATTTTCTTTTTAAGCACAAACCTGGTCAAGCACATCCAATTCTGAAAACCACTAAGAACGATTCCAACTGGAGGAACCAGTTCTTCTTTGTAAGAAAGGACTCCATCCCAAATGGGAATCATCTACCCAAGAAATGGATCACCCAGGGTAGGATATGTGATCCTTGGATCAGGATCATGGTAGGATTCTTCTTTTCTGCTAAGGATAACTGATCCTTCTTTTTGTTTTTGTTGTGTAGCTATCTCATTCTTTAGCATCCAAGAATCTCCTATCACAAGAGAGAGGATTGCTGATTTCTGGAAGCTTGACCCTGCTATAAGAACATTTCAAGCCAAAGCAAAGGATTCTCAAAAAATCTCATCCAGTTCCTACACAATGTCAAGTAAGTATCCATATTTATGTGTAAATAAGTGTTTAAATGAACATAAGGTGTGAATACTAATCTGTGAATTATGTTTGTAGGTGCTGCCAAATCTTCCAAGTCTGCTTCAAGGTTCAGTGTGACTGACCTCCAGGAATATGCCTCCCCTAGGTCCCTCAAGAAGGAGCTAGCTGCAAGCCAAAGCATCCCTGAGACCAAAGGCGTCAGCACCAGGGGTAAAGGGACCAAAAGGAAGAAGACTGCTGAACCCGTTGATGGCCTGCCTCTGATGGAACACCAGGTTCAAGAATACGTCTCCGAGGTAAGGATTTCATATCCTAAAATTCACTTTTCTTTTGAGGATATAGGATCCTGAATACTCAAATCTTCTATTGCATAAATTCGCTGAAGTCCAGATCCTCATTGACCAACATGTGGCTGAAGCCGAACAAAAGTGCCTTGAGCTCCAGGCCATTGCAGTTGCCAAGGATAAAAAGATCTCCCAACTTGAGAACGAACAGAAGGCGCTGCGAAAAGAGCTTCTTGTTGCTGAAATGACAGCCCAAAGGGAGAGGATTGAGGTCATGGAAGGGGCCAAACACTCTGCTGTTGTCGTGATGCTGAAGATCAAACTCTAGATGGCTAAGGAGGCTGCTGATCCTGCCTTTGATAGGTCCGGCTGGGACATGGAGGCTTGGAAGCAAAGGTTTATGGAGCTTGGGGACGAAGATGAACCTGAGAAGGTACTGGCTCTCGAAGGTGGTGGCAGTGAAGCGAAGGATCCTGAGGATGCAGCGGCTGGAGGCAGTGGTCAAGGTGGTATGAAGAAGGTGGAGGATGCAGCGAAGGTTTAGGCTGCACAATTGGGCGATGTTGGAAATTTCTAGATGTGGCCGGAACCCATTTTTTATGGTTTTATAGTTTTTTGGTTATGATGTTTTAAACAATGATGGTCTGTATGGTGAACAATAGCTTTTAGGGTTAAGGATCATGGATCCTTGGAACAATAGGGGGTAGCAAAGGTGGATGGGTCCTTCTGTTTGTGGAGGATGAAGCCTTTGATGCCCCTCATATTTTATTTCCTGCACTTTAATGAACCATTAGTATGGACACCCTTTGCCAACCCAAGTGGACGGGCCACGTATTGCTGGTAGAAGCTTGGGTTGGCAATTTTGACAACCATTAAAGGGTTTAACTTTGATAAATAAATAAAACTCTTAACTTTTGGCTATCTTGGTGTTGTTCATTTTGTGTATATTTTCTTATCAATTGTAATTTAAGAGTTTACAAGTTATTGATGAAAGTATAAAAATCAGTTTATGTTAAAAAGTTTAGGATATGATCAAGGATCAAATATCATTTAATCATAAAGTTTGAAAAGTGAAACAGTTTTAGGATCATATATCCAGTTGTCAAAGAATAAGGGTAACACTGATAAACCAAGAATAAAGTTAAAGTAAATAAGGATCATACCAGAGAATCCAAGTTAGGATCCTATATCCTTAACACTTACAATTGTGACAATCAAAAGACAAAACCTTGTAGAAAGTTAGGATCCAGGATCCTTAACTGTTTAGCTTTGGAAACCTGGAATGAGACATAACTTGGGACTAAGCCAATCTGTAAAAGAAAGAGTTAGTATCTGGGGACAAGCCCAAAGGATCTTGTGTAAACTGGAGTATGGCCCATACTGGCGACTATCCAAACTTAGTGACATGAAAATGCCAAAACCTTAGTGTTAGGGCATGAATTTTATGCTAAGGATCATCTATCCTGAGACTGAGCATGGATCACAGATCCTTAAGGGATGATGCAGAGAGTCTGAGGATCACGAGTCTGAGGATCACGAGTCTGAGGATCACGAGTCTGAGGATCCTTAACAGAACTTATGTTTTCTAATAATTGTCACGTTTTTAATGTGTAAATGCAGATAATGGACGTGGTGGACTACTTCTTTGCTGGAATATCGTGGAATATGCTTTATGGGCACGTGCTAAATGAAGAAATAACCGTTAGTGGTGGTCATGGGTGACTTCCACCTTTTTAGGAAAGTTGGTTTTCTTGATATTTTGCTATCTTTTTAAGGGGAAACAAGCTCATTAGAGGCATAAGTCGTACACACCACAAAAAAAAAAAAAAAAAAAACACATAACACTCGAATTCTCTGCAAACACTTAGCAAAAACACACACTTACACTAGCAATTCATTGTATTGAGCTTGTTTTCTTCCGAAGTTGTACAAGGATCACTATTGTTTTTTGCAATATATTTGGTGATCGGTAGTTTCCATCACCCGAGGTTTTTTATGCCGGAGATCTTCTAAAGATCAAGGGCTTTTTCCTCGTATAAATCTTGGTGTTCATCATTGATTTCATATACTTTTCGTTCATACAATTAACCAAGCATCATTCCTCACAAAATCAGATTTGGTTGCATTATCCTTGTGTGATTTTTGACCAAAACAGTTTGGCGCCCACCGTGGGGCAATTGGTGCTTCATTTCTGAGAAATTTTGTTCATTTCGGTCATTTCGGTTCATCACCTTCAACCACTTGGCTTCTCAGGGAAAAACTTCTTCAATTTCCATGTCAGCGGTTACCTCATCACAGGGCATTCCACCGTTGCATCATCTTATCCTCGCATTCCAGAAGAATGCTGAGAATGCTCCGAAGAAGACAACCCCCGTTTTCACAAAACCAACTGTTGTTTCTTCCTCTACACTTACTAACATTGATCTTTATGCTTTGATTTTGCAGATGAGAGGATACATGCAACAACAGGACGAAACTAATGGCAGGATCCTTCGCTAAATTGATAAAATCAGCAGAGGATCACTCCCCTTTGATGCCGAGGTCGCTAAATTTCGACACTCCGGTCATAACTTCCCAGCACTTTGCAGCTCCAGATGTCCAATACCAGGGTGGATCAACAGGAATGCGTTCTGGATCATCGGCAATGTCTCAGGCTCAAGGATCCTCTTCCCAGCCTTCAGGATCTTCATTTCAGCATCAGGGATTCTTCACCAGTTTAGGAGGATGCATGGGGATGCAGCCAATTCAGGGATCCTCCTCTCAGGTTCAAGGATCCTCTCAGGTTCAAGGATCCTCCCAGGTTCAAGGATCCTCTCAGGTTCAAGGATCCTCCCAGGTTCAAGGATCCTCACAGGTTCAAGGATCCTCCTAGGTTCAAGGATCCTCTCAGGTTCAAGGATCCTCCTTCCAGGTTCAAGGATCCTCATCTCAGGTTTCCGGATCCATGGATTATCCTCCAAGACCTTCATTTACAGCACATCAAGGATCCTCCCAGGTCCAAGGATCCTCCCATGTCCAAGGATGCTCCCAGGTCCAAGGATCCTCCCAGGATCAGGGATTCTTAAAAAGTTTAAAACCCCCGAGCACCGATGTTCATCAAGGAGACTTCATACCAATGCAGACCATTGCTTCATCTGGTCCTTCGATCATACCAGAATCCCGTCAACATGGATTCACATCTGGAATTCCAAACTTGAATCCTTCAGGAGGTAACACTTTGAATAATTTTTGCAATGCTAACCATGGCTTTGTGCAGGATACAGGTATCAACCAAGCTATGGCTAAGGAATTGCAGAAACTTAAGGATATGATATCCAACGTTCCAGGAGTGGTTAAGCCCATTCCTGAAATTCCAGATGAAAGCCACAAGATATCTCGTTTTGCACCACCTATTTGTGATGCAGAAATACCGAAGAGGTTTCAGACACCAAACATGAAGCTTTATGATGGCTCAACGGATCCAGAAGAACATGTAGCTCAATACAGAGAAAGGATGGAGATCAATCCCATCCCGGAGAGGTTAAAAGAAGCATGTCTATGCAAGGGTTTCGGATCCACACTAACAGGATCATCTCTTAAATGGCTGCTAAGTCTTCCTCCTTACTCTATTACTTCATTTGCTAATCTAGTTAACTTGTTTAATAGCCAATTCTCATGCAGTAGGAGATTTGAACGATTAACTAGTGATCTATATAGGGTAACCCAAGGTCATAATGAATCACTTAGAGATTACATCACTAAGTTTAGTAAAGAATCCTTAGATATCCCTAATCTGGATATAGCTACGGCTGTGGAAGCCTTTAAAATAGGTTTGCTTAGGGATTCATTATACTATGATGATCTTGTTATGACCCCTTGCAGGAAATTAGATAAGGAAAGGAACAGGGCCCTTAGGTTCATCTGTTTGGAGGATGACAAAAGGATCCACGAGAGATTGTCAGGATCCTCAAAGCAAGACAAATAAGGATCCTATCTGAAGGATAACTGATCCAAGCAATACCCCAAGCATGACAACCAGAATGTGCATGCTGTGGAACAAGAGGAAGATGATGAGGATTATCCTCCTATTTCTGAATATTGTTTTTCTGCTGATAATAATGAACTAATCCTTTCTATGCAAAATTTAGGTGACACGGTTAGGTGGCCAATGAAGAATGACAAACCGCCTGCCACCAAAGACGAATCGAAATGGTGTGCTTACCATGGGGATTCTGGTCATCTCACAGATGAGTGCATAGCATTAAGGAAGGAGATAGGTTATCTTTTGAGCAAAGGATAGTTGAAGGAATTGCTTGGAAGGAAAAAGTCAAGGATCAAGGATTCTGTGAAAGTTCCTGGAAAAGCTCCTCCTCCACCAGCTGATGCTCAAATCATCCATTTCATCTCTGGAGGTTCTCAGCAGCTAAAAGACGTGCAAAGGAAACAAAGATGGAGAATGGGGGCAGACCTGTTCGGACCTCCATCCTTACCCAGCAGAAAGTGATATCCTTTGATGAGGATAACTGTGTGGACATTCAGGATCCTCATCATGACGGTGTAGTTATACATTATTTATATCTAACCATTTTGTTCACAGGATTCTCATTGATGGGGGAAGCTTGGTTAACATAATCCGGTTGGATGTTCTCAAAAGAACAAATATTATCCCAGGATCATCAGTCCTTATGGGATTCAGTGGAGAGATAAAGATTACATTGGGGGACATCAAACTTCCAATTTATATATATAGGGAGTGAATTCTGTTTAAAAATTCTATGTTATTGACTGCTTATCTTGTTGTAATGTTATCTGTGGCAGGCCATAGATACACGATATGAAGGCAGTCCCCCTCAACATATCATCCATGTGTCAAGCTCCCAACTCTATGGGATGTGGTGAAGATAGAAATTGATCAGCAGGAGGCAAAGAACTGTTACACTTCTTCAATGAAGCCAGCCTCCAAGGAGTGAGACGTCATGGAGGCAAGAGAGCCAGATGTCAAGGATATTATGTTGAACTCAGAGGATCCTGAATCCAAAATTTTTATAGAATCTGGGATCCTAGACAGTATTGAGCAGGATTTAGTATCCTTCTTGGAAAGAAGAAAATCTACCTTTGCTTGGAAACATGAAGAGATGACAGGTATATCTAAGAATGTTATTACTCACAAACTTGCTATTGACAGGTCTTTCAAGCCAATACACCAAACAAGGAGAAAGTTTGCACTTGAAAGGAATGCCATTATCCAAGAAGAGGTAGACAAATTGCTCAAGGAAAGTTTGAGTGGACTGATAAGCATGAAGCTGCACTCAAGGTTCTTAAGGATTATCTATCCTCAGCACCAGCCCTGATGAAACCAGAAAATGGAGAATCGTTATCGTTATACTTAGCTATTTAAGCTAAAGCAGTAAGTGTGATCCTAGTTAAGGATCATGAAGGCTCTCAACATTCGGTATACTATGTAAGTAAAATTCTACTTGATGCTAAGGCCAGGTATTCTCATTTAGAGAAGTTAATTCTTGATTTAATTATGGCTTTTGCTAAACATAGTCATTATTTAGAAACTCACACCATTATTGTGAAAACTAACCTTCCTATCAAGAATGTTCTCAGGAAACTTCAAATGTCAGATAGAATAGCAAAGTGGGCAATCAAGCTTATTGCATATGACATTAAGTATGAACCCAGGACTGCCATCAAGTCCCAAGGTTTAGCTGACTTTGTGGCTAATTTCAATAGTGATCTACAAAGGGAAGCTGAATTAGAAGTTTAACAACTTGAGAAGACCAAGGATCCTTAGACACTCTTCACAGATAGAGCTTCAGATGTTAAAGGAACTAAATTAAGCACACTACTAAAATTGCCACAGGGGGACATTATACCCCAATCCATTGCATGTGAATTCCAAACCACTACTCATGAGGCAGAGTATGAGGCCTTGATAGTAGGTTTGCAATTAGCTAACAATATGAGGATCAGGTATCTTCAAGTATTCGTAGATTCCCTATTAATTACTAACTACTTTAAGGGTTCTTATGCTATTAAAGGTGAAATACTAATCGAGTACTTAGAAATAGTCAAGAAATTGGCAGATTCTTTTGCTTTTTTCAGTCTAACACAGGTATCCAGAGAAGAGAATGCAGAAGCAGACGCTTTAACTAACCTTGGATCATTCCTAAAGATGCCAGAAGATGTGAAAATTACTCATCACCCATGTTTTAACTCCTGCAATTGAGGATCACGTAGCCATGGAGATAGTGGAGGATTCTGCAATCATGCCTGGTGATCCTGCACAGTCGAATTCAGGATCCTGGATCCTTCCGATCCGGAGATATATACAACATGGAGAAAATCCTAGATCTTTCAAAGTCAAGGTATCTCAATTTACAATATTAAATAACATGTTATATAAACGATCTCTTGCAGGTCCATATCTAAGGTGCATTGAGGATCCTGAAATTCAAGAAGTCCTAAAGGATTTTCATGAAGGAGATTGTGGAAACCACACTGGGGGCAGAGCACTGTTCTCAAGGATCCTTAGAACAGGATACTATTGGCCTACAATGAAGAAGGATGCTGTTGATTATGCCAAGAGATGTGATCCTTGTCAAAGACACAACTATATCTTTCATCAACAAAGAATGGTTGGAGCATACAACAAGAATGTCAGGTTCAGAAGATTTCAAGTTGATCATTTTGTTCTAAGGAAAGCCTTCCAAAACACTACGAATTCGGCTGATGGCAAATTAGCATCAAAATGGAAGATCCCTACTTAATCGAAGCTGAAGCAGGAAAGGGGGCATATCATTTGTTAACAATGGATGGTGACCTCTTACCAAGAGCTTGGGATGCTGTTCATCTAAAGAAATACTTTAAGTAAGAAGGATCAGGGATCCTCAGCGATACCGGTATTCTGATTAAGGATCCAGGATCCTCAAATGATATATGATTCTACATTTGGTAACACATTACTTTCATTTTCATTCATTTTATACTTATTACTTATCATAAGGCAAAGATGTTAAACGTTTAACATCTATTTTCATAAAGTTTAAGCTTTTGTAGAGTTATTATCATTTTACAGAAGATCAAAGTGGTTGGCCAACTCTCCAAAGTTTATGGGCTTGTCCCCAGTTAGTTGGGCTTGTCCCCAGTTTTGGGCTTGTCCCCAGTTTGGGCCTGTCCCTAGTTTCGCCAGTAGCGCACGATGATCCTGGTATAGTTCATGGCAATGGGACCAGTACTCGCTTTAGGGGCTGACAATTTCATTGTACTGGCTATATTCAGGATCCTACGTATAATGGTAGACGTACCATACATCCGTTCCTAAGGTTTCTAACGTTTTCACGTTAGCTAAGGTTTCGGCATTTTCATGTCGCTCAAGTTTGGATAGTCGCCAGTGAGGGCCATACTCCAGTTTACACAAGTTTATTTGGGTCTGACCCCAGTTTACATCCATTTATTTGGGCTTGTCCCCAGTTTATTTGGGCTTGTCCCCAGTTTGTTGGGCTTGTCCCCAGTTTATTTGGCCTTGTCCCCAGTTATTATGGGTTCATTCCCAATTATTTGGCTTGGTCCCAAGTTTGTTTTTCTTACAGGATCTTGGAGCTCTAAAGCTATACAAGTTCTGACGATAAGGATCCTTGATCCTAGAAGCTTTACTTTTCATAGTTTGCTTATTCAGCAATAATTTACAAAGATATAGAATCCTAACTTGGATTCTCCGGTATGTTATATTCTAACTTTTTCTAAGCTGTAAGTTGTCTCTTATCCTTTTTGGTTAAGGATCATTAACCCACATTTATACGAACACTTCAAGTTTTTTGTTAAAAGTTTAACATTATCATCAGATTTCCAATAACTTTCCAGTTGTTTGGCGATGATATCTTTGGAAATAGAAAGCATACATGGAAAATAATAAGGGAAGAAACAACTACAGATGTAGCTAAAAAAAAAGTTTAATGTTATTACCTATTCATTATGTATCAAAATCATCTGGCCTGGATTTCACCAGCAAAACCATGGATCATCCACCCAGGCCAGACAGGGCTATCTAATAGTTAAAGTGTCTATGCAGAAATTAAAATGCAGGAAGGTTTATAGCGAGAGCTGTAGAAGGATTCATCTTCCACAAACAGAAGGATCTTCTGATCTTTAAAGGCACTTGAGGAGTTATCTCTAACTCTATATTTTGCAATGATGATTATAGCAGGTCTTATCAGTGACGACAGGCAGTGTAACGATTAGTTACCAGCAGCAATGGCTAGTCCGCTTCTAATGGAAATATGACAGATGTGAATCCTTATCACAACTGCCATATTGGGGGCAATTGTTAGGGCATGAATTTTATGCTAAGGATCATCTATCCTGAGACTGAGCATGGATCGCAGATCCTTAAGGGATGATGCAGAGAGTCTGAGGATCCAGAGTCTGAGGATCACGAGTCTGAGGATCCTTAACAGAACTTATGTTTTCTAATAATTGTCACGTTTTTAATGTGTAAATGCAGATAATGGACGTGGTGGACTACTTCTTTGCTGGAATATGGTGGAATATGCTTTATGGGCACATGCTAAATGAAGAAATAACCGTTAGTGGTGGTCATGGGTGACTTCCACCTTTTTAGGAAAGTTGGTTTTCTTGATATTTTGCTATCTTTTTAAGGGGAAACAAGCTCATTAGAGGCATAAGTCGTACACACCACAAAAAAAAACACATAACACTCGAATTCTCTGCAAACACTTAGCAAAAACACACACTTACACTAGCAATTCATTGTATTGAGCTTGTTTTCTTCCGAAGTTGTACAAGGATCACTATTGTTTTTTGCAATATATTTGGTGATCGGTAGTTTCCATCACCCGAGGTTTTTTATGCCGGAGATCTTCTAAAGATCAAGGGCTTTTTCCTCGTATAAATCTTGGTGTTCATCATTGATTTCATATACTTTTCGTTCATACAATTAACCAAGCATCATTCCTCACAAAATCAGATTTGGTTGCATTATCCTTGTGTGATTTTTGACCAAAACACTTCGCTAACGTGAAAACGTTAGAAACCTTAGGAACGGATGTATGGTACGTCTACCATTATACTTAGGATCCTAAATACAGCCAGTACAATGAAATTTTCAGCCCCTAAAGCGGGCACTGGTCCCATTGCCGTTTAACTACACTAGGATAATCGTGCGCAACTGGCGAAGGTGTAAGAACCTGATTCGTAGAAGGTAATAGATACCTTAAACTGGGGACAAGCCCAAAAACTGGGGACAAGCCCAAAAACTGGGGATAAACCCAAAGACTTAGGAAACTTCAATGGATACTCAATCCTTTGTCAAAGATGCATCAACTTCTGCAAAACTTAGAATTTAGTAAAGAAGGATAAATGATCCTGAATCCTTCTCCTTGTAATCGAATAATTCAAAGGATTAGGTAAATTGAAATCAAATCATTACCAGAATGAGGATCATATATCCTCTAAGGATCCTTTATATATACCAAATATGAGGATGACCAAGGATCCTGGATCCTTCTCACATGAAGTATCTCTTTAAATGGACAGCATTCCAAGCTCTTGGTAATAGATCACCTTCCATTGTTAATAAGCGGTATGCCCCATTTCCTGCCTCAGCTTCAATAAGATAGGGGCCTTCCCACTTTGGTGCTAACTTCCCATCAGCAGGATTTGTGGTATTTTGGAATGCTTTCCTCAACACCATGTCACCAACTTGAAACTTTCTGATCCTGACATTTTTGTTATAAGCTCCAGCCATCCAGTGTTGATAACTAGCCAATATTATCCTTGCTAAATCCCCGAGTTCTTCTATGGTATCCAAATCTTGAACCAAGTTTTCAGCATTTCCTTCAGGATCACGGATGCTTGTTCTTGCAGTAGGGACTAACATTTCCGTAGGGATCACAGATTCAGCTCCAATCACTAAAGAAAATGGAGTCTGGCCAGTAGCATTTTTGGGAGTTGTTCTATCAGCCCATAACACATAAGGTAGTTCTTCTGCCCATTTCCCTTTCTTGGATCCAAGCTTCTTCTTCAAGTTGTTGATGATGATCTTGTTAGATGATTCTGCTTGACCATTAGCCTGTGGGTGGACTGGTGTTGATGTTATCATCTTAATCCCCCTGCTGTCACAAAAGTTAGTAGTTCTACTCCCAATAAATTGGGAACCATTATCACAAACAATTTCAGAAGGTATGCCAAATCTAGTAATGATGTTTCTTTTAATAAAGGATATCACTTCCTTTTCTCTGACTTGTGCAAAGGCTTCAGCTTCTATCCATTTGGAAAAGTAATCAGCCATAGCAAGCATAAACACTTTTCCTCCTGGTGCTTTGGGAAGTTTGCCAACTATATCCATTCCCCATCTCATAAATGGCCAAGAAGAGGATATAGGATGCAGGAGCTCTGCTGGTTGATGAAGGATATTGCTATGTCTTTGACAAGCATCACATTTCTTTGCATAATCCACAGCATCCTTCTTCATAGTAGGCCAATAGTATCCTGTCCTAAGGATCCTTGAGAACAGTGCTCCGCCCCCGGTGTGGTTTCCACAATCTCCTTCATGAAAATCGTTCAGAACTTCTTGGATTTTTGGATCCTCGATGCACCTTAGATATGGACCTGCAAGAGATCGTTTATATAACATGTTATTTAGTAATGTAAATTGAGATACCTTGACTTTGAAAGCTCTAGGATTTTCTCCAGTAGGGATCTCTCCATGTTGTATATACCTTAGGATGGGAAGGATCCAGGATCCTGAATTTGACTGTGCACCATCACTAGGTATGATTGCAGAATCCTCCACTATTTTCATAGCTGTATGATCCTCAATAGCAGGAGTTAAGATATGGATGATTGGTATCTTAATATCCTCCGGAATCTTCAATGATGATCCAAGGTTGGCTAAAGCATCAGCTTCTGCATTCTCTTCCCTGGGTACCTGTGTCAAACTAAAAGAAACAAAAGAGTCTGCCAATTTCTTGACTATCTCTAGATATTTAATTAGTCTTTCACCTTTAACAGCATAAGAACCATTAAAGTGGTTAGTAATTAACAATAAATCTACATGTACCTCAAGATACCTGATCCTCATATGCTTGGCAATTTGCAAACCAGCTATCAAGACTTCATATTCAGCCTCATTATTAGTAGTTTGAAACTCACAAGCAATTGAGTGGGGTATTATGTCCCCCTGTGGCGATTTTAGTAGTATGCCTAGTACAATTCCCTTGACATTTGAAGCCCCATCTGTGAAGAGTGTCCAAGGATCCTTAGTCTCTTCAAGCTGTTGAACTTCCAATTCAGCTTCCCTTTGTAGATCACTACTGAAATCAGCCACAAAGTCAGCTAAGGCTTGGGATTTGATGGCAGTTCTTGGTTTATACCTGATATCATAAGCACTAAGCTTGACTGCCCACTTTGCCATCCTTCCTGACATTTCAGGTTTCCTGAGAACATTCTTAATTGGAAAGTTAGTCTTAACAATAATAGCATGAGTTTCAAAATAATGGCGTAATTTAGTAGATGCCGTGATTAAAGAAAGAATAAGTTTTTCTAAATGAGAATACCTGGATTCAGCATCAAGCAAACTTTTACTTACATAATAAACAGGATGTTGGGTACCTTCATGATCCTTTACAAGGACTGCACTTACTGCCTTATAAGAAACTGCCAAGTATAAGGATAATATATCCCTTTTTTCTGGTTTCATTAAGGCTGGAGCTGAGGATAGGTAATCCTTAAGGGCCTTGAGAGCATTCTCATGATTTTCAGTCCACTCAAATTTCTTGTTCTTTCTCAGAATGTCATAGATTCCTTGCATTTCTCTGATGACTTTGAGATGAACCTGTTCAAGGCTGCGATCCTTCCTGTCAATCTTTGCACATCCTTGGCATTGGCAGGAGATTTGATGTTCACAATCACCTTGATTTGCTCTGGGCTTGACTCTATCCCTCTTTTTGTCACCATATAACCTAGGAACTTGCCAGCTTTTACACCAAAGTGGCACTTGGAAGGATTCAATTTCATGTTGAATTTATCAAGGATATCAAATGCTTCTTCCAAATCTCTAAGGTGATCCTCAGCTCTCTTGGACTTAACCACCATGTCATCAATATGGACTTCCATTGTGTGTCCAATTTGTTCTTTAAACATCATATTAACTAGCCTTTGGTAGGTAGCACCTGCATTTCTTAGTCCAAATGGCATAGCAATATAACAATAGATACCAGTAAGGGTCATAAAGGCTGTATCCTCTTGATCAGATGGTTCCATCTGAATTTGTTGAAATCCAGATGAAGCATCCATAAAAGTTAACAATTCATGACCCGCTGTAGCATCCACCATGGAGTCAATGTGGGGTAACGGGAAAGGATCCTTGGGACATGCCTTGTTTAAATCAGTGAAATCGACACATACCCTCCACTTTCCATTTTTATTTTGAACAACAACCACATTGGCTAACCACCTTGGATACTTAACTTCTCTAATCATACCTGCTCTGAACAGTTTATCTACCTCCTCCTGGATGATGGCATTCCTTTCAGGTGCAAACTTTCTCCTCTTTTGATGTATGGGTTTGAATGACCTGTCAATGCCAAGTTTATGAGTAATAATATCTTTAGAAATACCTGTCATGTCCTCATGCTTCCAGGAAAAGTTAGCTTTTCTCCTCTTTAGGAAGGATACTAGATCCTGTTCAATATTATTGAGGATCCCGGATCCTATAAAAGCTTTGGATTCAGGATCCTGAGGATCCATTAGGATATCTTTCACATCTTGTTCTCTTGCCTCCAGGACATCTCTTGGAGGATACTTTAATTGCTATTGCTCCCTCGGTCTTGAGGCTGGCTTCATGGATGAAGTGTAACAATTTTTGGCTTCTTGTTGGTCACTTTCTATCTTCACTACACTCCATGGAGTAGGGAGTTTTACACAATGATGATATGTAGATGGGACTGCTTTCATATCATGTATCCATTGCCTGCCAAGGATAACATTGCAACAGGATAAGCAATCAATGACAAATTTTTTTTTAAATGAATTAACTCCCTCTATGTAAATGGGAAGTTTAATGTCCCCCAATGTGTTCTTGGTTTCTCCACTGAATCCTACAAGAACCGATGATCTTGGGATGATTTCTGATTCAGGGATGTTCATCTTCTTGAGGACATCAAGTTGAATAATGTTCACTGAGCTTCCTACATCTATGAGAATCCTGTGAACAAAATGGTTAGATATAAACAGTGTAATAACAAGACCATCATGATGAGGATCCTGAATATCCACACGATCATCCTCATCAAAGGATATAACTTTCTCCTGTGTAAGGATTGAGGTTCGAATGGGCTTATCCCCATTCTCCATCTTTGTCTCTTTAGCATGCCTCTTGGCTACTAAAAAAGAAGTGCCACATATGTCTGATCCACCGGAAATGAAGTTGATAATTTGGGCATCAGCTGGAGGAGCAGGAGCTCTTTCTAGAATATTTTTAGGATCCTGGATCCTCGACTTTTTTCTTCCAAATAGCTTTTTCAAATGTCATTTGCTTAACAGGTAACCAATCTCTTTCCTGAGTGCTATGCATTCATTAGTGAGATGACTGAAATCTTCATGATAGGCACACCATTTGGATTTATCTTTTGTAGCAGCTGGCTTATCACTCTTTCTGGGCCATCTTGCTTTTTCACCTAAATTCTGCATTGCAAGGATCATGGTTGCAGAAATCGGCCTAGGCGGCCGATTAATCGGCGCCTAGGCGCTAGGCGGTCATCTACTGCCTAATTTTGAGCTAGGCGGTCAATTAATCGGTCCTAGGCGGTCAAAATCGGTCCTAGGTGGTCAAAAATCGGATTAATCGGACAATATTAGTCGGTCAAAATCGATCAAAATCGGTCCTAGGCGGTCAAAATTGGTCAAAATCGGTCAAAATCGAACCATACTATCTGAAACTTGAAGTATTTATGTGAATTTTGAAGTATTATTTTTATATTATTGGGTATATATATATATAATTTTGAAAAAACACATATAAAAATCCCATTTCGATTAATCCCGATTAATCCCTAGGCTGTACCTCACCGCCCGACTAGCGCCTAGCGCCTTCTACAACACTGGCAAGGATTAGTTCATGATTATCAACAGCAAAGCAATATTCAGAAATGGGTGGATAATCTTCATCATCCTCTTCTTGCTCCACTGCATGCACGTTTTGATTATTAGACTTGTTGTATGATTTGGACTTGTTGTTCCTGAAATAGGATCCTTGCTTTTCCTGCTTAGAGGATCCTGACAGTCTCTCTTAGATCCTTTTATCATCCTCTAAACGGATGAATCTAAGGGCCATGGTTCTTACTTCATCAAGATTCCTGCAAGGGGTCATGACAAGATCATTATAGAATTGTGAATCCTTAGGTAAACCCATTTTGAAAACTTCTACGACTGTAGCAATATCCAAATTAGGAATCTCTAAGGATTCTCTACTGAATTTAGTTATGTAATCTCTAAGTGATTCATTTTGACCTTGTGTTACCCTATATAGATCACTAGTCAATCGTTCAAATCTCCTACTGCATGAGAATTAGCTATTAAATAAATTAACTAGTTTAGCAAATGAAGTAATAGAGTAAGGGGGAAGACTTAGCAGCTATTTAAGAGCTGATCCTGTCAGTGTGGATCCGAAACCCTTGCATAGACATGCTTCTTTCAACCTTTCAGGAATGGGATTGATCTCCATTCTCTCCCTGTATTGAGCTACATGCTCTTCTGGATCAGTTGAGCCATCATATAGCTTCATGTTTGGTGTTTGAAACCTCTTTGGTATCTCTGCATCACAAATAGGTGGTGCAAAACGAGATATCCTGTGACTCCCATCCGGAATCTCAGGAATGGGCTTAACCACTCCTGGGACACTGGATATCATATCCTTGAGTTTTTGCAATTCCCTAGCCATAGCTTGGTTGATTCCTGTATCCTGCACAAAGCCATGGTTAGCATTATAAGAAGTATTTAAAGTGTTACCTCCTGATGGATTCAAGGTTGGGATTCCTGATGTGAATCCATATTGATGTGACTCTGGAATGATGAGGGACCAGAGGAAACAATAGTTTGCATAGGTATGAAGTCTCCCAAGTGAATCTCTGAACTTCTGGGTTGTACACTCCTTAAGGATCCTTGATCCTGAAAGATGTTGGATCCTTGATACACCGAAGCTAGAGGTCTTGGAGGATAATCCAGGGATCCGTGAGCCTTAGATGAGGATCCTTGAACCTGAGACGAGGATCCTTGAACCTGTGATGAAGATCCTGGATACTGAGAGTAGGATCCTTGAACTGTCTGCGTCCACATGTATCCTCCTGAACTAGAGAAAGATCCATGATGCTGGAAGGAGGATCCTTAAGGCTGAAGAGAGGATCCTGAAGGCTGGAAGTAGGATCCTTGAGCCTGTGTCATTGCGGATGATCCATAGTGCATACTCGATGATCCACCCTGGTATTGGACGCCTGATGCTATGGAATGCTGGGTAGTTATGACTGGGCTATCAAAATTCAGCGATCTAGGCATCAATGGAGAGTGATCCTCCACTGATCTCTTCAATTTCTTGATTTCATCGATCTCCCGAAGGATCATGTCATTAGTTTTATCCTACTGTTGCATGTAATCCTTCATCTGCAAAATCAAATAATAAAGATCGTTGTTAGTAGGACTAGGAGAAACAGCAGTAGTTGCTTTTATGAAAATGGGGGTTGGCTTGTTTGCATCATTCTCAGCATTCTTCTGGGATCCAGAAGAGACAGGAGGCAAAGGTGGAATGCCCTGTGAAGAGGTGATCGTCGGCACGGAGCTTGAAGTGTTTTTTGCATGAGAAGCCATGTGGTTAAGGGTAATGAACAGAAATGGATGAAATGAACAAAATTTTTCAAGAATGAAGCACCGATTGCCCCACGGTGGGTGCCAAACTATTTTGGTCAAAAATCACACAAGGATAATGCAAACCAAATCTGATTTTGTGAGGTATGATGTTTGGTTAAATGGTCAAATATATGAACAGTGAATGAATGAAATGTGCGATGAACACAAGGATTTATACGAGGAAAAAGCTCTTGATCAATGAATGATCTCCGGCATAAAAAACCTCGGGTGATGGAAACTACCGATCACCAACTATATTAAACAAACAAGGTTTACAAATCGAGATGATACAAGCTTGGTACAATGATCACTAGTGTGCAAAAGTGTGTAATCACAGAGAGTTCTTGAGAGCTCGAATGTAGTGCAGTTGTGTTGCTAATAATCATGTCTAAATCAAGCTTGTATCTCCATTAAAAATAGAAATATCTAGCCTAACTAACTATCTGCAAAAGATGCAAGTCCCCCAAGATCACCATAACGGTCAAAGAGTTCAAGCACGTGCAGAATCACTAAGCATATTCCCCTAGAATCTCGGATGGACCAAGTCCTATTCGAATACACCTACAAAACAAGTTCAAAAATGATGGAAACAACTGTTAGTGTTAGGATAATAATGAGGATGCTGGATCCAAGCTGCAAATGAGATTCTGTGATCCATAGTCTTGCAACATCTTCTGAGGATCCTTAATTCGAACCGAACTGAGGATCCGTGATCCAAGCTGCAAATGAGAATCTGTGATCCATAAGCTGTGATCCATAAGCTGTGAGAATCTGTGATGCATTGCAAAGATTAGTTCATTGTTACCAACAGAAAAGCAATATTCAAAAATGGGAGGATAATCCTCATCATCCTCTTCTTGCTCCACATCATGCACATTTTGATTATCAGACTTATTGTATGATTTGGACTTGTTGTTCCTGAAGTAGGATCCTTGCTTTTCCTGCTTTGAGGATCCTGACAGTCTCTCTTGGATCCTTTTATCATCCTCTAAACCGATGAATCTAATGGCTCTGGTTCTCACTTCATCAAGATTCCTGCAAGGGGTCATGACAAGATCATCATAGAACTGTGAATCCTTAAGTAAACCCACTTTGAAAACCTCTACAGCCGTAGCAATGTCCAAATTAGGAATCTCTAAGGATTCTCTACTGAATTTGGTTATGTAATCTCTAAGTGATTCATTTTGACCTTGTGTTACCCTATATAGATCACTAGTTAATTGTTCAAATCTCCTACTACATGAGAATTGACTATTAAACAAATTAACTAGATTAGCAATTGAAGTAATAGAGTAAGGGGGAAGACTTAGCAGCCATTTAAGAGCTTATCCTGTCAGTGTGGATCCGAAACCCTTGCATAGACATGCTTCTTTCAACCTTTCAGGAATGGGGTTGATCTCTATTCTCTTCCTGTATTGAGCTACATTCTCTTTCGGATCAGTTGTACCATCGTATAGCTTCATGTTTGGTGTTTGAAACCTCTTTGGTATTTCTGCATCACAAATAGGTGGTGCAAAATGAGATATCCTGTGGCTTCCATCTGGAATTTCAGGAATGGGTTTAACCACTCCTGGAACGTTGGATATCATATCCTTAAGCTTTTGTAACTCTCTAGCCATAGCTTGGTTGATTCCTGTATCCTGCACAAAGCCATGGTTAGTCTTATAAGTAGTATTCAAAGTGTTACCTCCTGATGGATTCAAGGGTGGAATCCCTGATGTGATTCTGGCATGATTGAGAGACTAGATGAAACAATAGTCTGCATAGGGATGAAGTCTCCCAAGTGAATTTCTGAACTTCTAGGTTGTACATTCCTTAAGGTTCCTTGATTCTGAAAGATGTTGGATCCTTGATACACCGAAGTTGGGGGTCTTGGAGGATAATCCATGAATCCGTGAACCTGAGATGAGGATCCTTGAACCTGAGAGGAGGATCCTTGAACCTGAGAAGAGGATCCTTGACCCTGAGATGAGGATCCTTGAACCGTCTGTGTTCCTATATATCCTCCAGAACTGAAGAAGGATCCTTGATGCTGAAAGGAGGATCCTTGAGGTTGAAGAGAGGATCCTGAAGGCTGAAAGCAGGATCCTTGAGCCCGAGTCACTGCCGATGATCCAAAGCGTATACTCGATAATCCACCCTGGTATTGAGTGCCTGATGTTGTGGAGTGCTGGGCTGTTATGGCTGGAGAATCAAAATTCAGTGATCTGGGCATCAATGGAGAGTGATCCTCCACTGATCTCTTCAATTTCTTGATTTTATCAATCTCTCAAAGGATCCTGTCATTAGTTCTGTCCTGCTGCTGCATGTAATCTTTCATCTGAAAAATCAAAGAATAAAGATCATTGTTAGTAGGACCAGAAGAAGCAGCAGTAGTTGGTTTTGAGAAAACGGGGGTTTGTTTCTTTGGAGCATTCTTAGCATTCTTCTGGGATCCAGAAGGTGCAGGAGGCAAAGGTGGAATGCCCTGTGAAGAGGTGATCGCCGGCATGGAACTTGAAGTGTTCTTCTCTTGAGAAGCCATGTAGTTGAAGACAATGAAGAGAAATGAATGAAATGAACAAAATTTCTTAGAAACGAAGCACCAATTGCCCCACGGTGGGCGCCAAACTGTTTTGGTCAAAAATCACACAAGGATAATGCAACCAAATCCGATTTTGTGAGGTGTGATGCTTGATTGTATGAACAAATGTGTAAACAATGAACGAATGAAATGAATGTTGAACACAAGGATTTATACGAGGAAAAGCCCTTGATCAATGAATGATCTCCGACACAAAAAACCTCGGGTGATGGAAACTACCGATCACCAACTATATTAAACAAACAACGTTTACAAATCAGGATGATAACAAGCTTGGTACAAGGATCACTAGTGTGCAAAAAGTGTGTAATCGCCGAGAGTTGTTTAGAGCTCGAGTGCAGTGTGTTGCTAATAATTCTTATGTCTAAACAAGCTTTGTTATCCCCATTTAAAAATATAAATCAACTAACTAACAAACAATCCAAAAAAGGTGCAAGCTCCCCACGATCACCACAACGGTCGAAGAGCTCATGCACGTGCAGAATTAGAAGGCATATTCCCTTGGAATCTCGCTTAGACCAAGTCCCATTCGAATACTGCTGCAAAACAAGTTCAAATATAATGGAAACAATTGTTAGTATTAGGATAATAATGAGGATCCTGGATCCTTAGTCCTGCAACGTCTTCTGAGGATCCTTAATTCAAACTGTATTGAGGATCCGTGATCCTGGCTGCACTTGAGGATCCGTGATCCATAAGCTTGGAAATTCTATCCCTAACAGTCGGCATGGAGCTTGAAGTGTTCTTCGCATGAGAAGTCATGTAGTTGAAGGTAATGAATTCAAGCGAATGAAATGAACAAAATTTTTCAAGAATGAAGCACCGATTGCCCCACGGTGGGAGCCAAACTGTTTTGGTCAAAAATCACACAAGGATAATGCAACCAAATCTGATTTTGTGAGGTATGATGCTTGGTTAAATGATCAAATGTATAAACAACAAATGTATGAAATGAGTGATGAACACAAGGATTTATACGAGGAAAAAGCCCTTGATCAATGAATGATCTCCGGCATAAAAAACCTCGGGTGATGGAAACTACCGATCACCAACTATATTAAACCAAGAAATATTACAAATCGGGATGATAACAAGCTTGGTACAAGGATAACTAGTGTGCAAAAGTGTGTAATCGCTGAGAGTTCTTGAGAGTTCGAGTGTAGTGCAGTTGTGTTGCTAATAATAATGATGTCTAAATCAAGCTTGTATCCCCATTTAAAAATATAAATTATCTAGCCTAACTAACTATCCGCAAATGATGCAAGTCCCCCACGATCACCATAACGATCGAAGAGTTGATGCACGCGCAGAATCACCAAGCAAATTCCCCTAGAATCTCGGTTGGACCAAGTCCTATTCGAATACACATGCAAAACAAGTTCAAAAATGATGGAAACAATTGTTAGTGTTAGGATAATAATGAGGATCCTGGATCCTTAGTCCTGCAACATCTTCTGAGGATCCTTAATTCAAACTGAACTGAGGATCCGTGATCCAAGCTGCATTTGAGGATCCGTGATCCATAAGTTGTGAAATTCTATCCCTAACAAGATTGTTTAACAAAAATAAAGATCAAATATTTATAATGATGTGAGATAAATGTGAAGTACCTGGACGAAGAATTACAACTCAGCCCAATTATCTTTAAGATAAATGGTAAGTACCTTTAAGACAAAAAAGAACTCTCAACTTTGATTTATATAAAAAGTAGTAAAAAACTTTACTTAAAGTTTAGCCCGTTCATATTTTTTTAACTCAATACAAAAATATGTATAAATATTTTTGACAATAAACTTAGTAGGGGCAGGGGAATTTTAGGCAAAATAATTGGCGGATGCAGACCAATATAATTTTAAAATTTTCGGACGAAAAAATGGAAACATTACACTTCTAACTGAAACATTTAGGGGGGGGGGGGTGGTTGCAACCCCCGGGGTCCCTTAAAAGATACGCCACTGATCTTAGTTAGGGTATATAATCAAAACTCAACCAAACAAACCACCATGTATTAATTGACCATAAAAGATGTCTTAATGTGACGACCTGACATGGTATCGCTGTGCTTATAAAAGATAGTTAATTTTAGGTTGTTTTATACACTAGTTCAAATTTTAATATTTATAAAAATACGACAAACTACTATCATACTACAACTCACGTTGGCCAAGTGCACCCATCATTGGCGTAATGTAGTGATGATAAGATACCGAGGTCGTCCAAGGATACAAGAGTTTTAATACCGAGTCGTGGTTAACGTGTAACCAAGCCCAAAAGTTGGGTTTGTTAAAAAGAATAAACAAAAAGAAAAGAAAATAAATGGCTCAAGAAGAAAATAAAAAGGGTAGGAATCAAGGATAGGAGAATGGTGTTTAGGATCAACTTACCGCTTGATGTCTTGTTAACTAGATCGAGTCATGGGGGTGCAAGGGCTCGATTGTCAGACGAGGGACTGTGTGTGAAAATGCGTATTATTGTGCTGTACCTGGGTCGGAATCCTAACACACTCGATACTTCCGCTTTGAATCATCAAGGAAACGCCACTCGAGGCTAGAATATCTATTAATAAATTAAATAGTCCAAGGGATATATATATATATATGGTCAGGATTTAGAGAAAACTGTCGAAAGTGTGAGAACAGTTATGGATAGTCCGATCAAAACAATCTATGGACTAGATTGGCGCGGTGGCGTTTTTGTAAATAACTTAAATTTTATTACGTGGACACGCTTCATTAAGGGTAAAAAAAGGAAAAACATCCTTTCTCACATAAAACGCTGTTGAAATATAAAACGCCAAATAAATACAAAACGTCAATTTTATCACTGCGTAGTTTTTTCTGTGTTTTTATTTAAGCTCTCAGACTACAAAAACGCCACAAAATATGAAACGCTATAATATATAAACGCCAAGCCTTACATCCGGTTAAATGTTAATTACATTTTTTGTTATAAAAATAATATCCCGCCTAAAGTACGCGCCAAAAAATCCTATAAATAGAAATGTCTCACCACCTCACACAAAAAACACAGTGGTTCCTAAAAAATCCAACTCAATGTAAAACGCCAAAAAGTTGAGAGAAATCAACGATGGCAAACTTCTTTTCTTTGATACTCAGTAATGTTCTGCATGAAGTTTCGCTGAATGATTTGTGACGTGAGGGGAGTAAGATTTTGCTGCATGAGATGGACAAAATTCAAGAAAGAGAGACTGATGACACCCATATGTCATTTTGTCTTCTTTGTTCTTAAAGAAGGTTTGGATGAGTAGAAGAGACCTATCCCAGTGTAAATGCTACTTTGCACTCGATGATTATAATGAAGACGACGGGCAGATAACATCCACCCACACGGAGTCGATCTATGTCTCCAACATCCATAAAGACACTTCAACACATGAACAAAGAAAATAAACCACGCCAAACCCAAAACGTCATTTATTTGTGACAGTTCTTGTAGTTTCAAAAGAAGAAAAAGACTGATGACACTGGAGATTTAGATCATAAGTTGCTTCTATTTGTTTTTTTTTTAATTTTCTATTTCTGTTGTTTGTTATGTAATTTAAGCGAAGAACAACAAAATACATTAATCCTATAATGAAAAATATAATAAAACGCCAAATAGGCAAATGCTTGTAAAACGCCAAACAGGCAAATGCTTGTAAAACGCTAAACAGGCAAATGCTTGTAAAATGCCATCATGCCATAAAACTCCCCCAAAACCACCAAACTATAATAAAATTACTTTGAACAAGTACTATTATAATAAATCTAAAAAATAGCTTAAAACAACGTGCAAAGAAAATAAAACAAAAAGTCCCATCGTTATCTAAACGCCATAACTACAGCCGTCAAGATTAGATGTGTTATACCATAAAAACAGATGAACCTGAAAACAAAAGACGGTAACTGCAAAAACAGTAAAATGAAATGACGGAAACATAATTACTAACATTTATTATATTGAAAGCCAAATACTTGGGGAATTGAATTTATTTATCTTTTTCAAAACGCCATAATTACCTGTCATTCGCGGGAAAAAAAAGGTCATTATAAAAGTAGACCATGAGAACACAACCTCAAAACACGCCAAAAACATTGACTAAAAACGCCACATATTGTCCAAAACGCCAAAAACTTCCACTACAAGAAAACTGGGTTTTTAGTACGCGCAAAAGCGTCCTAAAATGCTATTTTATAGGACATTTCATTTAATAGGACCAACGGTAAAAGCGTTTCATGTAAAGGGGTCGTAATAAGTCCCGAAACTAAAAAAACGTCCTAACATCTCAAATAAGATTATGAAACCAATTTTATGGTCGCGTATTATGTCTTTGAACAACCAAAATAGTGTCCTAATAAAAACATATTAGGACACTTTTACGATGTTCTAACATGTGCTTACATAGTTTTAATCTTTTGATACACTTACAAGCGTCCTTAAAAATTAATTGATAGGACCCTTATGATGTAACATTATAACTAATTTAGTACCAAGAAAAAGGGTCTTAACTAACAAATAAGATTATGAAACCAATTTTATAGTCGCGTAATATGTCTATAGACAACTTAAATAGCGTCTTAAAAAGAACATATTAGGACACTTTTACAATGTTCTAATATGTGATTACCTACTTTTAATCTTTTGATACACATACAAGCGTCCTTAAAAATTAATTTATAGGACCCTTATGATGTAACGTTATAGCTACTTTAATTTCAAGAAAATGGTCCTAATATCCCAAATAAGATTATAAAACCATTTTATAAACAGACCATCAACATATAATATCCTAATAGTTATTGTACAACATCAACTAATGAAAGAAATAAAACTTCATTATATTTCAAATAAGCATGTTCATAACAAAAATACTAATCATAAATAAGTTATAACATTATCTAACATAAAGTCTTAACATTTAACAAAGACATTAAAAGCAATTAATGAAATAAGAAGCATAAAATCTTGAGTCATCATGCGTCATCAATCCTCATGGACTACCTACAAATAAACCATCCATGTATAAGCATTAAATTCCATGATATTAAAATTATTTGTATCACAAGTTTAACAAATACATACCAAGATGAATGGATAAGGCCATGCGATGGATGCAACAATACAATCTTGAATTGTAGAAAATAAATCATATGGTCTTACTAAGTTTTCATCTTTTTATTTGTACTTGAATGTTTACCTCACACCATTCTGGTCCAATCTTTGTACCACCAACTAGATCATTTTGGTCCAAGCTCTAGACTCTTCCTCTTGCTACAGTCTAGATAGAGTTTAGAATGCTTTTGAGGAAAACTTCATCTCCGACCTAGATTTTAGTTTTCAACAAATATTTATTAAACTCTAGTCATAATAATAATAGTGCAAAAAATCATTTTACAAAAAAATTAATAAAGTTTTACACTAGCAGGCTAACATTTTTATAGAAAAACTAAGGAAAATTGGTTTTTAATAATCTCACGTTTACAATCTTGTACACAATAATCTCACCTTTACTCTTGGTACATAATAAGTAGACCTAGCAAACGGGTCGGATCAGGTTGGGTCATGGGTCAAAACGAGTCAATTATAAAAAAAGGGTTATTTTGGTTCGGGTCGAAACGGCTCCGGGTCGGAACGGGTCCGGGTCAGAACGGGTTTTGGGTCGGGTCAGTTTTTTTTATTTTATTTTTATTTTTTAGATATACTAAAATCTTACATTGATACATATTAGTATATTAATTATAAAAGGAAGGACATGTTCACTGATTTCAAGTAGGCTACTTCAATAGATTTGAGTATTTAACTTCTGTTATGATTTAGAACAACTCTGCAGCCAGTATCACCTAGACTTTTAGAGACCTACATCAAAATCATTTATCCTAGAATATTAAAATTATACACATACCGAACTTAGAATTTTTGTTGCTTAAGTTTTAGATTTTGTTAAAAAGTTTCACTTGTGATATTGTTTATCTAAAAAGTTTATGAAAAATGATTGTCTTACATGTCTAGTTTTTAGTAAAAAGTAAGAAACACCCCCTCCAAACATTACATGTTACTCTAGATTTAAAGTTAAGTTGGTTTAGACACTTTAGTTTTAAGAGTAACGAACATGGTCATTATTTGTGAAACACTGGTATATTTCTCATAAAGAAATTAAGTTTGGTATAAAATATATTTTAACAAATTGCAGAAAATTTAGCTTTCAGGCATGTCGATTAGACGTGACAAAAGTCGATGGTGTGTTAAATAGGCGTTTAACTTGTTTTTAAAAAATTACTTTATAGAAAAAAAAAAGGTCAACTATAAAAGATTACTAGCTTTTTTATACGGCCCATTTTGATATGGTAATGTTTTATAAAAAAATGATACCTTCACCTTTTTTCGGTACGCATGGTGTCCAATAAAGTGTACATAACTTCTCTATAAATAGTGGTAAGTATTTAAAGTATGAAACACATCCAAACTTACTTGAAGAGTGAAGAAGCATGAAACACATTGCATTATATGCAGCAACACTAGTCCTTGTAGTGTTAGCCCAGTCACACGTCTCGATGCGTTGACATGTGCCCCGACCCAACTAGCACCATGTGCTGCACAAAGTTACAACAGAAACCATGCCTTTGCAAGTACATCAAGTACCCGAGTCTCCGAAATTATGTTACTTCCCCTAATGCCAAGAAAGTTGCAAGGATTTGCAGGGTTGATGTCCCCAAGTGCTGAGTTACACAGGACCATGTGTTACAAGACATGAGTGAAGTTATGTTACTATGAATAAAAATATTTATGTTTTCGACTTTTCGTATATGTCGATGTATGACTGGTTAATCTTCTTTACGAGCATGTGGGTTTCTAGTAAGTTATAATGAAATATATTTATCGGTTTCGTTGATGTTAATACACATGACATTTAGCAAATACCCGTTATTGGGCTCTTTCCACGTAATTAGATTAGTGGTCCAATAAACATGGATCCGATCCCATTCATCACTCATGGCTTGGGATTAGTATAGTTTTTTGCTAGGTTGATCAAAACAGTTGTTTGAAAAATATACACACGGACAGAGCCGTTCCTATGTTTTCGGAGGCCCTAAGCGAACTACGAAGTGGAGGCCCTTTTGTAAAATTATCATTTTCAACATATTTAGTAATAAAACCGTCGTTCTTTACCCGGGCTTAGAACCAACAATTATAAACTAAAAAGTTTATAATTGGCATGGTTAAAATATTTTTTTTGGAAATTTATAAGTGTATCAGATTCTACATATGAATTGTTGATTTAAAAGAGAACAATGACTAGCTTCTAGCAAATTGCCTAACTACTATCAGACAACAATCCCCAATTTCTAGCAAATATCAATTAGATATACCTTAACTAATAGCAAATAGCAATCAAAAGTTTATAACAAATATCAAAACTGAAATCTGAAACATTACCTATGCAGATTTTCACTATTCTCCTCTTCTCTGATAGTCTGAATAGGTTCTTTGCCTTCCAAACACAACCCCAATCTCAACTTGCAATCACAATATCAATAATCAATTGCAATTCCACAACAGTCACACTCTCAAGCACAATAAAAAAGACAAAACATCAGTTAGAGTTTTAGAAATTTAGGGCAAACATTGATTGAGAAAAACACACATATATAAACATATACGGTATACCATATGAAATAGTTGTTAACCAACCTTATATCCCGAATTAACACTAATGACTCCCCAAATCATGACTTGGGAGGCCATCATTAACCTCAGGCGATGAACGACTCGTTAATCATAACTTTAGAAGCGTGGGTGCCGTTAGGAATAATAGTGAGGAAGCAAGGGATTGATTGGTTGCGTGCTAGATTCCATAACTTCAGATTCAGAAGCGTGCAGCCCTAGTTAAAAAAGAGAATGGCGTTGTTAAAAATTGAGGCCCTGATTTCAGATTAATGAATTGGGCTGTGGGCACTTGGACTTTCCCGAACCGACTCGATTTTCGGTACCGATTCGGTACCGACATATAGCGTTTTTTGGTATCGGTACCTGGGATTTTCGGTACCGGTACCCATCTTTTGGGATTTTCGGTACCGCTTGGTACCAAACTCATCCCTATTGCATACCAAGTTTCCCAAAATGATTGAGCCACCACTGTTGCTAGCCTAATTCAATATATATATGAAGTGATCAAGTTTAATAAATAACTTGCATCGAATAGATAAATTAGCATTATTGTTCTCCTATAACTTATAATATTCAATATTCAAGAGTGCAAAAAGTCTCATACTAGTCAAGTTTCATGGCAGAATTATGATAACCTAATTTAATATTTATTTATGTAAAGGGATCAAGTCATATAATGGACAATCTCAATTTTGCAATAACAAAACTAGCAGATCTCAAAGCCCTAAACATTTAAGTGCAGAAAAAAATACATGAAACTGAATTAGAAAATTGAGAGATTGACAAATGCAAACATGAAATTGAGAAATTACAATGTTTTGAAACCAAACGCAAACTAAATTATGATGTCTGTAAGTGTGGGAAATATAACATAATATTGCAAATTGAACTATAGCAAGCATGAAATTGAGAAACCACAATATTACAAACTGAATTTTGATGTTTGTAAGTGAGAGAAATATACCTGGCAACAGAGAATAGGAGCCACGAAAAAAGAATCGACCTAACGACACCCGTTTAGCGCGACCTGCAAAAAGCCATACAAAACAAAGATTAGACCTGTAAGCTAGGGTTCAGATCGAATTGAATTCGCTAATGGGGTTAAGAATCGATTGAACCAGTAAAGCGAACTATATTCGCTAATGAGATTAGATATGCAGACTGGGGTTCCGATCAGTTTCACAAAGAGGAAAAATGAGCAATTATAAATCTGAGGCAGTGGAATATTTAGGAGAAGAGGGAGAGTGAAATTTTTAGGAGGAGAGGGAAACCAAAAGTGAGAGGGAATTTTAATTTTGAGGGTGAAATTTTAGAGCATTCTCATCCAATCCATCAAAACTTGTGAGGGTGAGTTTTTATATTGTAAATGGTAAAAAAAGTGGTTGTGAGTGGAGGAGAGAGAAAATGTTACTGTTCATCTGTATATTTGGGGAGACACTGTTCACCCAGTATAATTTTTTTAATATATATTGAAAGTGGTTGTGAGTGAAGGAAAGAGAAAAATGTGATGATAATATTATTTAATTGAAAAGGAGAAAGAAAAAGTATTTGTTTTTAGTGAAAATATATTGATATATGAGTTGTTTTTTAGTGGAATGTATGTATAATTTGATGGATTGGATGAGAATGCTCTTAGAAGACGGAATTTTGGCCGTAAATTGGATCGATCATGTGTTTCTTGTATGCGGTTTATACATCGTCCAAGTAAAATCTAAGACCTAGTGAATATCCCGAATGGGTAAATTCTCTCTTTTTATGTAAATGATAATAAGGGTGGGGATCAAATAGGAAGTTTATTTTGGCTAGAGAGGATAGGAAGTAATAAGATTATGACATGTGGCAAATTTTAAAATAAAGAGAAATGATATTTTAGTCAATCCCATCCTTTCTTCTTCCTTCTTCTCCCCAGTTACTTCAAAACTCACCATCTCCAACATTTTCTTCATTTACTATCTCAATAATCACTACATTATAGTGCGATTTTCGCCATCAATCAATGATTCAAACGCCTGATCAACGTGTTCTTCAGCTTTTTTTTTTAAGAAAACCCAGTTTAATTTCATTCAAAATCTCGTTTTTCTCGTGATTTTGAAGATAATTACTCGATCCGTTCGATTCAATCGCTGATAAGTGTTTCTATCATTCAAATTTCGTCAATCGATGAAGAAATCGGCTTCGATCCATGTAAGAAATTCTTTAATTTCATTTTCACGATCTGGGTTTTTGATTTAGTTATTGTGTTTTACGATCTTGGCGGGGATCCGGGGGCGGCAGCCCCTGGTAGGAGGGTCCCAGGGGCGGCAGCCCCTGGCCGGGTCCAAGGGGCAGAGCCCCTGGCTGGGGTTGAGCTGCATGAGAAAAATTAATTTTCTATAAATTTGTCTCTGGAAAACTGCATTCGTAGACAGTTTTATGCCATTGCGTTTTAGAACTGCATTCCTGGTTCAGACAATTCACAGACGACTATTGTCCTGGTTCAATGCGTTTTAGAGAGAACACTTTCTTTGGTGTTTTTATGCCATTGCGTTTTAAAACTAAGACATTTTTATGCGTTTTCTGGTCATTGCGTTTTAGGTAAAACACATTTTTAGGTGTTTTCAGTCTATTGCGTTTTACAAAAAACACTTTCTTTTGTTTTTTTAGACCATTGCGTTTTATAAATGAGACATTTTTAAGTGTTTTCTGGCCATTGCGTTTTATAAATAAGACATTTCTTTGTGTTTTTTGTACATTGCGTTTTAGGTAAAACACATTTTTTATGTGTTTTCAGTCCATTGCGTTTTAGAAAACAGACATTTTAAGTGTTTTCTGGCCATTGTGTTTTAGAAATAAGACATGTGTTTGTGTTTTTGGTGCATTGCGTTTTAGGTAAAACACATTTTTATGTGTTTTCAGTCCATTGCGTTTTAGAAACTACACTTTCTTTTGAGTTTTTAGGCTATTGCGTTTTAGAGATAACACATTTCTTTGTGTTTTCTGGCCATTGCTTTTTACAAATAAGACATTTCTTTGTTTTTTTTTGTGCATTGCGTTTTAGAAAAATGTCATTTTTTAGGTTTTTTTTTCCATTGCGTTTTACGCAACTGGGTTTTTTCTATTGCGTTTTACGCAACTGGGTTTTCAAAAAAAAAAATCGAAAATATAGAAATAGTATACTCGTTTTAAAGATAAAAAAACGCTCGTTTTTTTGGTGCAATTTTTATAAAAAAATAATGTCGTATGAAATAGTTATTAACGTTTAAAAAATGGGGGGGGGGGGGGAATTGGAGGAGAGAGAAACTATTGCCTTGGATTGACTATAATGCCCCTAAACAAACTCACGCGCTTCTTTTCTTCCCTTCAATTTCCATCATTTAATCTTAGCCATTGATTAACTAAATGGATGGTCAAGATCACTTCCTAGCCTTCTTAGCCAAATAAATTTCCTATTGTATCTCCACCCATAATAATAAAGCTACATGTTTTGTTTCTAAATTGTTAGTCATTATTAATATGCTAATTATATTTTCATTAACAAAAGAAAACTAACATTCATGATTCGGATTACATCTACGCACATGAGGTTTCTTTACTATAAGCATGTGTCAAGTAATTGTGGCACATGTAAATGCCATTAAAAATAATAATTTAGTGGCTTACAAGCTAAATGCCACTAAAAATGTGTGTTAAACAAGAGTAACACACACAAAGTGCCATTAAAACCTAGATTAGTGGCACAAAAACTAAATGCCATTAAAAGTGTGTGCCACTAAATGACATTTTTTTGTAGTGGATGAAGATGCCCTGAATCGCTGATGAGTGATGATAGCCTGATGAAGATGATGATGTTCACCCGTGGTTTTTCTATTCAAACCCTAATGACCCGTATGAGTTATGACCCGTGCTTTTAATTTAATCAACCCAACTTGACCTGTGAATAAAAGTTTTAACTTTTTTAGTGACCCATTTCAACCCCTTATTTTTTTTTTAACCCAAAACATCCCATTGTAGTTTTTAAAATGGTTAAAATGACCCATTTAATAGTTTCTGGGTCATGATTGTCCCCTCTTATAAGGCCCAATATATATCACACTCATAAGAACGTAAAAGTTACCATATTAAAACTAGTACTTTACCCGTCCGGTGGACGGGTTTTTTAAAATTGTGATGACGAAAGTTTTTTTATAGATAATTGTATGTATAATATAAACTCATCAAATGAGTTCACACTAACATGTATAACCTAACTACCTCATTTTGTCTTCAAACGTGTTTGTATCAAAAAATGAAAATGATCAAAACCCCATCTTAAATGTGTCGAGTTTACCCATCGGGTTCAAGTTTGATTGTCCTCCATAATGAACATATTAATATATAATTAGTTATCACGCAACAATGGTTTAATTGATATGTTCAAAGTTTTTATAAATATAAAACGGTTATATACATTTTGATTATTAATAACTTCTATATATTTTACAAATTGTCAACTACTACAGATTAAATGGCATATAATAAATTTGTGTTTAGATGCAATTATATAAATATGAATTAGAGGATTTGGTATTTAATTATATTTTGGGATTTGATTTATTATAATTATGATGCAGTGTTTTATTCCTGCCGCCTGTGCCTTTTGGTATATGTGGTTTTGTGTGTTTGAAGTTCACATAAAAAAACAAAACCATCGATTATGTTAAAATGTCTTTAGGCTTTAATTTTTTTTTGGAAGTGCAATACTTTATTTGGATAAAGCACGACGAGCTGGGGAACCATTACAAACACAAAGAAAGGCAAGCCAAGTTACAAAGCTGCATTTACATTAAACATACGCCAGCCTCCAATCTATTAACTTATCTCTAGCCCTATTCTTAAACCAAATATAGGAGTCTTTTTTATTCTTTCCACTATTTCCAGCACCGACATGTCTCCCATTAAACTTAGCAGCGTTTCGAGCCAACCACAACCTCCACAAGGTACCAAAACAGACCGTTGGCACCAACTTTTTCCACCTTTTGCAAACCAGTCCAGGATTTGTTACATCGAGCTCAACTCGACCAAGATCGGCATCTAGAGCCATCTAAGCGCACGTGGGAATCGCTTTAAATGCCTTGGACCGTAAGTGCATTTAAAGCGCTTCGCCTGGAGTTCTCGCCTAGGTGCAAGAGGCGCTCGACTTTAATAACTATTCAATCTGAAGACATGCAAAGTATAAAATGAGCTTGCATCTGAACCGATATGAAGCAAAATGGATAAAATTACCTTCCATGAAAACATGCAAGATCACTTTCTTCATATCGAAGATCCTCTAAGGTGTATCGAACACGATCAAACGCCTATGCACAGAAATCAAGCAGCTTTTAGCAACTGCAGCAGAATATAGCATGGAATAATAAAGTTTTTCACATGCATAATTGTTTAGATTGAAATAAGTATTTAAGGTTCTAGTTCAACCGATTACAAATTTATTTGGTGTAAATTCACATGTAATTAGCCAATTAAAACTTCATGGATCTTCAATTTCCCAAAATTTAAGGTTCCAAACTACCAACTCAATGGATTAAAAATTGAAGCCATGAGTTATTCAACTTGAATTAGACATAAAAACAGTACCTTTATTCCTATCAAAAGAGTATTGAAATCAGATTTAACATTGTTTTGAAACGTAAGCTCCATTCACCTGTTTCACATTACATATTCGAACAAAGCAACAAAACAGAACCAAAACTGATTGAATTTAGGGCCAAACTGAATAAAATTTGGGCATTTGTACCTCTTTGTGAACAGAGATTGCAGAAGGAAGAAGAAAAGTTTGAAGAGCCATGAATAAGCTAAAGAATTTTGTTATTTGTGCTCAGAACGTACTGTGACAACAAATGTTCAGCAAAAGGGCTCAATCATTGTACCTAAAAAAGACGAAATCAATAAAGCTTGAATTTGTGTTTTTATCAAATTATCAACAAATTATAACTTTCTTAAGGGTGGCAGTACTACAAATGAAGGAGAAAAAGGAGGAGACGAGGTTGAAACCACTAGTAACTAACCGTAACGGGCAAATTGCTCCAGGCAAAAATAAACCGCCAAATTCTGGCCATAACTACTAGGTTTTTCTTCTTAGTTGTGACTACCTGAACACCTTTCTTTGGAGCCTTCATAATTACAGATCACACAAATAGAAATATATTAGAATCAATCAACAGACAATGAGATTCAATCCATAAACTTTGAGAAACACACAGAGGTAGACGATAAAGAGACTAACCATTGAAGAAGGTTTATATTCAATTTCCGAAACAACAACGTTCTGAAATAGTAAAAACTACATCTGTAACTTCATGACACACAATTTGGAGACAACCAAACCATAAAGCAAACGTTTACAAACAGAATTATTGGGTTTTGTTGTATCAAAGTATTAGACATCAACAATCAGAAAACAATAACAGTAGCATAATCAACCTATTTTTTGTGCATCGTGTTTATATATATGTTCACAAAGTTTGAAAGTGAGATTGAATCACATCAATATAAGATAGACATTAAGATACCAAAGAGGGTTCCATCAGGACTCCAAGCTACATGATTGATTGATGCAGTATAATCACCGGTCAAGGCAGCCTAGCATAAAGAGTCAATGATCAGACACTGAGAAGAAAACAATTGTAATTTAGGGCTAACCCACCCACACCAACATTAAAACACTAACAAAAACTATAGCTTTGTACCATAATCATATTGATATACAAATGTTCCAGTAGTGTGTTATGTAATTAGAGGATTTTGAAGTTAAGAATGTTTTAATCGCCAGGATATAAACCAAACAAAATTGACAAAACCATAATCGGACAATCGGAAAAATGTAGATGTATGTATGATGTTCGTATTGCTTACGGAATCAAAGAACTGAAGAGAGGGCTCAATTGTTACCTGGTTTTGTGAAGCATAACATATCAAATTGCAGAGTCAATCACATAACTTTCATAGGCAATCCCGTTCTCACTACACAACAACAGAAAACCATCTATTAAACCCTAATTTCGTTCATTAACACCATAATTTACCTAGATTATACAACATATAGCGGAAACAAACATTTTAGCAAATCAAAAACCCTAACTGGCAATTACCATGTTCAAGCATCTTGAGAAGAGTGAGATAAGAGACTAAACTTGCTCGGATTTGTGTATTTATGCCGCAAAGTGTGGAAGGGAATCCAGAGAAATCAAATACCCTAGAATACTATGATCATGGATGTAAAGGTTGAAAGGAGAATGATAGTAGTGGAAGTGGTGGGGGGTTTATAATGGAGAATAAACCATCCGGAGGGAACGGTTACTATGACCTTGATGAACAAAGATGGAGGGAACAGGTATTCTTAGTTGCGTGAGTTTTGGCAGGAATTGCGGTAACCGTATCAGAAGAGGAGAGAGAATGCTCAACCTCCCTGAACTGCCACAAAAGCAGTTTTTTTCTTTTAGTTTTGACGGTCAATATTAAAAATTGATTAGTTTATACGACTGAGATCATCTTAAAAGTTGGTTCTATTTTACGCTGTCTATAATATATATAATTGTCCATAACCTTTTTTTGCTGCTAAACATCATCAATGTAACTAGGGGTGTTAATGAGTCAAGTCAAGCCTGAGCTCGTCTTGTTTAATTTGCAGAGAGCTCGAGCTCGGCTAGTTTCGATATTTATTTCTAAAGCTCGAGCTCGGCTCGTGAGTAGTTTTTCAAGCTTGGGCCCGGCTTGTTTATTATTTATTAATCGAAAACGGCCACCACCAGCTCTCACCACCACCACCACCACCGCCGACCACCACCACTACTCACCACCACCACTGGCCACCACTCACCGGCCACCACCACTACTCACCACCACTCACCATCACCACTCACCGGCCACCACTACTCACCACCACCACCACTCACCGGCCACCACCACTCACCGACCACCACCACCTCTCACCGCCAACACTCACTGGCCACCACCACTGCCGGCAACCAACACCGGCCACCACACTGCCGGGCACCACCACCACCCCCACTCACCATCACCTCTCACCACCACCACCACCACCGTCGCCGGCCACCACCACTACTGACCACCACCACCACCGACCACCACTCACCGGCCACCACCACCGACCACCACTCACCGGCCACCACCACCGGTCACCACCACTACTCACCACCACCACCACTCACCACCACCACTCACTGGCCACCACCACCACCACCTCTCACCAGCACCACCACTCACTGGCCACCACCACTACTCACCACCACCACTCACCGGCCACCGCCACCACCACCACCACCACCACCACTCACCAGCCACCACCACCACCTCTCACCACCACCACTCACCGGCCACGATAAAGCGGGTCAATAACCTAGTGTTATTATAAAACTCTAGCGAATAAACATCCTATAAAACTTATGTTTTACGACCCAAATATCAAGTGTCCTATTACGGTGTATTATAATAACACCATAATGATTAAGCGTCCTATAAAGTTAAAAGTTATAAGACCCTAGTGTCAAGTGTCCTATTACGTTATGTTATAATATAACTCTAGCGAATAAGTGTCCTATAAAACTGATGTTTTATGACTCAAATATCAGGTGTCCTATTACGGTGTATTATAATAACACCACAATGATTAAGCGTCCTATAAAGGTTAAATTTATAAGACCCAAGTGTCAAGTGTCTTTTTAAGATATATTATAATAAAACTCTAGCGAATAAGCGTCCTATAAAACTAATTTTTATGACTCAAATATCAAGTGTCCTATTACGGTGTATTATATTAACACTACAAAGATTAAGCGTCCTATAAAGTTTAAAGTTATAAGACCCAAGTGTCAAGTGTCCTATTAAGTTAAGTTCTAATATGACTTCGACTAGAAAGACTCCTATAACACTGAACATTTATGACTTAACTACAACGTGTCCTATTAAGTTATGTTATAATAGGACCCCAGATGATCAAGTGTCATAATACAGTACCACATAATGGGACACTAACAATTAAATGTCTTATAACGTACTTTATTAAGATCTACATTTTAAGTGTCATATTAAATTATATCATAATAGGACCCCAAAAAATCATCCATCCTATTAAATAGTTTTTTAGGACACCAGTTTAGTAGAGTATATTATAAAAGGACCCCAAAAGTTCATTAGTCCCATTAAATAGTTTTTTAGGACCCTCTTTTACAAGCGTCCCACAGAAAAGGTCCTAAAAAGTCATTTTTGTTGTAGTGTTCAAAAATGGCTAAGGTTATTGCATGGAGGTTTGAAAGGAGGGAGAGACGATTCATCATAAAGTTCTCTGATAGGAGAAGGGTGAAGGTAAGGACAATCAAAGCCATGCTTGGAATGGATGAAGGGGTTCAGAGAGATATCCTGGCCCTTGGGGTTACAATGGCCAACGATTGTGAAAGAACCCGAACTGTAATAAGAAGATTGAAGAGAAAATTTCTGGCAGAAGATGATGATGATGATATTGACGATACTCCTCTACCAACACTTAGGAGATGGGTAATGCATGAAGAAGCGGGAATGGTTGAATTGACTTATCAACACGGGGTGCAATATTCATTTGAGTCGGTTCCCCGCTGTTCCCCACTTTTTTAGAGTTCCCCAATGAACCTTCCCATATATATATATATATATATATATTAGTTTTTAATAGTTCGTCGGTGAGTTGTCAATTCCCCTAAGGTAGTTACTTTTAAATATATCAAGTCCTTTACGCTTTGGTGTTATCTCAATGCAAAGGCAAAATCTTCACCAACCCGAAGTCCCATCCAAAACCTTTAACCTCCGCTAAGAGCATCAACATGTTTTGTCACCACATAGACATAGAAAACATGAACGACCCAAGTTAATGGCGTCGCAATATTGTTGGTAGATTTTAAGGATTAGGCAAAAACTCTAATGACCCAACTTAATAGCAACACTATTATTTCACTCCCTTCCAATAAACTATATTAATTTATTAAAGTTATTAACACACACACACACCTCGCTTACCAATGAGCTTCCTTAGCTAGCTTGACATCAAGGGGGTAAGTTTCTCCAAAACACTCTAAGGATCTAGCAAAGAATGGCCATGGAGGAAGAGAAGATCAATCTTGAAAAGATTATATAAATCATTAAAAGCATGCTTACACTAATGATTATTGAGTTTCTTCTAATGATTACAATGATTAGAGAGTGTGGGTAGAAGAGAAATGTGTAGTGAAGAAGAGGGGAGAGAATGAGCAAGCTAAGATGGTGGAGAATGTCTCTATTTATAGGCTGTCTGGGGTCGAGGCACGCCCCGTGCCCGGTTTCGTGACCTGTTGTAGCCAGTATTCGTGGCATGGCTCATGTCTCGTGTAAACGGGTCGTGGTCAACTTTGTGGGCCCCACAGGATCTTCCAAAAGCTTTCTCTTTTTCTTGTACAACCGAGGCATGGGGCGTGCTTTCAGGGCACGGGCCCTGCCTTGCTTTATTTGCCTGATCTTCGCGCATTGGGTTTTGGAGGCGTCTGAAGGTGTCGGGATCCGAGGCACGGGGCATAACTACCGGGGAGTGTCTGGATAAATATAAAGAGAGATAATTTGCATGTAAGTCTCCAGAGTAAAAAAATTACTCTGTGACATTAAGCTATTGGTCCTATAATGTCAAATAGAAGTCTAGTTTTCATAGATGAAAAGTCGAGTTCCTATACACATTTAAAAGATAATGTAAAAAGAAAAAAGAATGCAAGAATGTTTACTTATTTGACAGATCATATGAAAATCAAAATGAAAGTGAGTTGTCTATTTAATTTTACTTTTGTTGATCTTTTCACCTAATAATGACTTGGGCTGGAGTTTTAAATTTTATTTCAATTGGATTTAGTTAACAAGAACACCAAAATTTTAGAATTAATTTTATCAAAAATCCTAGCTTAGGTTTATGGATATTTTAAACGCTCAATCTATACCATATTATTTATGTGGTGTTTTGTTTATTGGATTAGGATCAAATACAAAGGATCCTAATTGTAAGAAGTGTAAGAAGGATTTATAGAGTGACAAGTGTCCAATAACCTAAAAAGACCCACTACACAAAAAAACCCCACTACAAAAAAAAAAAAAAAAAAAAAAAAAAAACCTTAAACATCCACCACCACCAAAAACCTAAACCCCCCCCCCCCCCCCCACATCACCCACCCAAAAAAAAAAAAATTAAAAAAAAAAAAAAAAACCTTAAACATCCACCACCACCAAAAACCTAAACCCCCTCCCCCCCCACCCACATCACCCACCCCAAAAAAAAAAAAAATTTCTTTTTTTTTTTTTTGCCGAGGGGGTGGGGGTTTAGGTTTTTGGGTGGTGGTGAGGGTGGGTATTTAGTTTTTTTTAGTTTTTTTTTAGGTTTTTGGGGGGTGGGGGGTTGGGGGGGGGGGGGTTAGGTTTTTGGGGGGTGGGGTGGGGGGGGGGTGTTAGGTTTTTTTTAGGTTTTTGAGGGGTGGGGGGTTAGGTTTTTTGGGGTTTTTTTTTGTGAGGTATAGTTTTTTTTTTGTTTTTTATTGCCCGGGGGGGGGGGGGGGGTGTTTAGGTTTTTGGGTGGTGGTGGGGTGGGGTGTTTAGGTTTTTGGTGGTGATGTAGTGGGTTTAGTTTTAGGTTATTGGACACTTGTCACTCTATAAATCCTTCTTACACTTCTTACAATTAGAAGCCTTTGTAGAATAACTTGACCCTTGTTTATTTGCTAATTTCGATTTGCTAAATTTTTAGGTTGGGGTTTATGTAGCAGTGTCTTATGGATTAGCCGAAAGTCCAATCCTACATTAAAAAAAAAAAAAAACACACTTGGTAAACTTTAGCTTTGATTAAAATGACTAATAATTCAAATAACTCAGCCATAGTCACAGGAAACGCAGATCCCCCCTCGAATCCCGAATTGGTTCGGCCGTACCAGAATCAGGTACAGAATCGAACCATTCGGCCTGGGTTCGCGAACCAGATCGGAAGAAAGGTCGTACCCGATTATCACAATACTCGTTCCGAATCACTGAAAAACGTGTTTCCGATTGAAAAATTCACCGTTTCGGAACGATTCGATTCGCGTACCAGTCAATAGATGCACGAATTGCAAACGTGTTTAGACACTTTTCCCGCCTTTTTAATGGATTATGCTATGAATTATGCTTATAAACTGCTTTTGTTTTATGAATTTTCTGTCATCAACTTATGAATTATGATTATGGTTATGAAATACTTTTGAATTTTGGATATGATCATCAAATTTGTTTTTCAGATTGTATTTTTTTATAAACTATATTGTAATAATTGTTTTATATACAATACGACGTACCAAACTATATGGTACGTCGTACCGTGTACCGAATTGGCGTTTCGAATGAACCTACCCCTCTCGTACCGAATTTTAAAATTTCACGAACTACGTACCCGTTTTCGTTCCGTGAACCGGAGCGAACCGCGATCCATCTGACTGTGATATTTACTCAGCATAAGCAATGTGCATATATTTGATCACAACTAACAAACTTATTCATATGGTTGATCACAAATTGCATTTGTCAGTTAAGAAATACGTGTCAAAAAAGAAAAAGAAAAAGAACAAGATTCAATTCATTTAGCCTTCAAAATTCTTCAAAATCCCTAAATTTATTGGAATATTTGCATTTTTCCCACCATACGTTGGATGAGAAAACAAATTTGTTTGAAAGAAATGACTATAAAAAGAGTCTTTGGCTTTCCCAAATAATTTATCTGTTCTATTGTTTGTTTGTCCCATATTGATGAAAAACAAAAGTGGAGGGACCTGCTACTCTACAAATTTGAGGCCAAGCCAAAATATTCAGTTTGGAAAATAATAATCTCATCTTTCTGAAATTGGCCGATAATAATACCAAGTCAGTTATTAGCCAATAATAATCCGAACTCGTCCAATTTTTTTTGTAAAATAGTCTGCCGTTAAAATAAGCTTAATGGGGTTAAGTGTATTTCCGAATTACAAACCGATGTTTTAGGGCTTTTGACCAGAACGAGGATACGAGTCGATTGATGTAAAACTTACCTTGAAATTGTGTTCAAAATGGCTTGAATTTTGTTAATTGGAAGTTAAACACCCGAATTGAAGCACCGTTTTCGTGGGTTGGGGGCTGTATTTTGAGGTAAGTTTTACATCAATCGACTCGTATCCTCGTTCTGATCAAAAACACTAAAACATCGGTTTGTAATTCGGAAAAACACTTAATTCCGTTAAGCTATTTTAACGCGGACTATTTTACAAAAAAAATTGGACGAGGTCGGATAATTGACTTGGGATTATTATCGGCCAATTTCAGAAAGATTGGATTATTATTTTCCAATTTGTCTTGAAAAACCGATTAGCTTCAGTTAAAAGCAGTTTAGTCAAAATGTGGCGTTATTAAAATCTTTAAAATGAAATATAAAGTAATTATCCATACTTTTTTTTGAACGGCAAAACATACATCTCATTCATCACGAAGAATTACAAACATATGAGGCTAGTAAGACACTAGACCAGCCACCTCTTACACATCACCACATTGCCATAATACAGAAACAAAAATTAAACTGTTACATCAAATTTCACCCAATTGTTCCAATCTATTCTTTCCTCCTTTGCTCTACTTTTTACCCACAGGAAAGTTGTCGCCTGCATCTCTCTGAAGATTGCTTCTATATTCACCCGCTTCCCAGCAAATATACTCTAGTTTCGTGCTTTCCAAATGCTCCAACAAGTCGCAAAAATGATTGTCTGGATATACTTCTTCTTTGACGTTGATAACATCATGGACTTATGAAGTTCCAGCAATTATGTTAGTGAATGCAAACAACTACTGCATTTTACACCATAAGCTCACCTTTTGCCATAGCACCGACGCTACATAACAAGTCGTGAATAAATGATTTGCATCTTCCTCTTGCTCTCCACATAGTTTGCATTTGGCCGATCCTTGATGTATTTCTTTTTTCTTTAAACCGCCAAGCGTCGGTAACCAATCTTGTACCCCACCCACCCGAACACATTCACTATTTTGTTCCGACCCCCGGTGGAAATTTTCAAGCTTCGCCACTGCCAAAATCTATGGACGTAATTTTTAAAAGACTTAGTTTTGCTATTCAAAAAGGGGTAGCAGCGCAGCTTGTTGCCCGTTTACCAACTATTTTGATGTAAATTCAAACAATTCTCGAACGTAAAAAAAAGTGATCTCAAGGGTTAAGAAGAAAAAAATTTAGGGGGCATTTGGTTCGCGGAATGTTTTGGAATTTGAATTAAAATTTGTATAGGAATTAGAATTTGAAGGAATTGGATTTGGAATTTAAACATTCCAATTGGAATTGGAAATTGTTAGAATTAGAATCTCAATTCCATTTTTGTTGTGTTTGGTTGTCAAATGAATTGGAATCTATCACCCCGGCACTCACAATCCCCCGGTTCGGGTGGAAACGATACGGGTCGAAACGGTACGACCAAAACGGTTTGCGTCGAAATGGTACGGGTCGAAACGGTTCGCGTCGAAATGGTACGAGTCGAAACGGTTCGATTCAAATGGTACGGTCGAAACCGTTCACGTCGAAATGGTTCGATTCAAAACGGTTCGCGTCGAAATGGGCGTCGAAACGGTTCAATTTGAAACGGTTCGGTCAAAACGGTTCACGTCGAAACAGTTCGCATCAAAACGGTTCGATTCGAAACAGTTCGCGTTGAAACGGTTCTATTCAAAACGTTCGATTCGAAACGGTATGGGTCGAAACGACTCGGATCGAAAACAGTACAGGTCGAAACGGTTCGGATCGAAACGGTACGAGTTGAAACGGTGCGGGTCAAAACCGTTCGGGTTGAAACGGTCGAAGATTCTAATGAATTTACTTTAATTCCTTCATATATAGGACAAATTTTGAATTCTTTTAGTTCAAAGAATTTGAAGGATTTCATGCTAAATTCCAATTTCAATTTCATTGTCAACCAAACACATGAAGCTTGGAATTTAGATTCCAATTCCATCAAATTATGTGAACCAAACATCTTAAGATATTAAATTTAGATTCTAATTCTTTTAAATTCCATTGAATTTCTGCGAACCAAACACCCCTTAATTTCTAAGTTGGATTTAAACATTTGCGGTAAATTGTCTCCTCTGTCGACTGTCATAATGCGCAAGTTCCCCACTGGTTTTTATTATTTGAAACTTTATTTATAAAAGAATCCTATTATATTAGACCACCCGTACTCAGGCGTTTTTTATCAAAAAAAAATTGCCCAATCACGCCACATATCGCCCCTCCTCCCCCCCCCCCCCCCCGCGACGTTTTCTTTAGTGATTTTGTGTTTGGCGTTTTTTGAATAACGCTGAACATGAGTTTGACTGGCCAATGGGACTTGTTCCAACGGCTACATTTCATTTATTTTTTTCTTTTTTAACCTCCTGTCTATATATATATATATATATATATATACAAACTTCTTCAATTTTACACACCAAAACTCTCATTCAAACACTACCATTTTATAAAAATATGGATTCCCCTAGTTCCTCCATAGTGAATTTTTACTACAAAGAGTTTTTTTGCGGATGGCGATGAATCCATCGATGAGGAGGTCGAGCAAGAGGCGGTTACGAGTGCTTGTCAACTTGCGGTGAGATATGTGAAGCATTGTCGCCGCCTCGAACCTGAAATTAAAACAAGAGATTATATTGAACGAGACCGACGCGCAGCACACGATCGGTTGATGAAAGATTATTTTGATGTGGCGCCGACATTTTCGAACCCAGAAATTTTTAGGGGTCGTTTCCGAATGAGTAAGCGTTTGTTTCTACGCATAGCCGACGACTTGGAAACCAACTACGATTATTTTAATCAAAAAGCAGATGCGAAAGGGACACTTGGATTTACCGGTATCCAAAAGTGTACGTCGACGCTACGAGTCCTTGCTTACGGAAACACAACCGACATCAACGAAGAGTATTTAAAAATGGCCGAGAAAACAACGAGAGACACCTTGGAGCATTTTTGTCGCGGTACAATTCCTATACTTTACAATAATGTTTACATGTGTTTTTTTGAAGCTTATGTTTGTATATGTTTTTTTATAAAGGTATTATTGATTTGTATGGTGCGCGTTATCTTAGAACGCCCACATGGGACGACCTTCAAAAGATCTACGAGGTACATTCGGCTGAGCATGGTTTGCCTGGTATGATCGGGAGCTTGGATTGCATTCATTGGCGTTGGGATAACTGTCCGACTGCATGGCGAGGCCAACACACACGGGGTGACCAAAAAGGACCTACTGTTATTCTTCAGGCGGTTGCCTCACAGGACCTTTGGGTTTGGTCGGCTTACTTTGGCGTGGTCGGGTCATGCAATGATATAAATGTTTTTGAACAATCTCCGTTGTTAGAGGACTGGATTTCTGGCAGAGCTCCAAAAGCGTCTTTTTACGCAAATGGAAACTACTACCCTCATGGATATTATTTGTGCGACAAAATTTATCCTAGGTATTTGATTGTCGTGAATACGTTTAGTGATCCTATCGATGAAAAAAGAGCACACTTTAAAAAGGTTCAAGAGTCTTCACGAAAAGACATTGAGAGATGCTTTGGGGTTCTTAAACAACGATGGCAGTATTTGAGAAATCCTTGTCGTGCATGGACCAAGCAAAAAATAAGAGATGCTATGTACGCTTGTATAATCATGCACAACATGATTTTGGAAGACGAAGGAAAGGCGATATGTCAGAATTATGTACCGGAAGCCGTTCAAGAGGAGCATCCACAGGCGTCAATGGAAGAAAGAGTGAATAATGCACGAGAATTGCGTTACAAACCGTACCATTCCACGTTAACGGTTGATTTGGTACAACACGCATGGTCGGTTCGGTATGTCCCACCTGAGGGTGAAGAAGAAACGGAGGACGAGGAAGACGAAGTTGGCGAGGGTGAAGAAAGCGAAGACGAAAACTAATGTATTTTTTTTTAATTTAGTCGGTTTTTATTTTTTTATTTCTAGTATTGTGTTTGTTTTTTTTATTTAATGAAGTATTTTAAGTTTTTAATTAAAAAAATAATTGTGTAATGATTGGAAGGGGCGTTATTCCTAGTACGCCACTTTTGCAATAACGTCCAATAATGCCTCAATGCTGACTGGACTGCCACGTGACAGAAAACGTCAAGGGTGAAGACATTATTGCTCAAACCACTACGCATGGTCGTAGGCCCAAACTTATTGCAAATCCAAAATATTTGGTAAAAAGAAAGAAATGACGTGGACAGAAAACGGCGTTACAGCTCCGTCTCCCAGATATAAAAGTCGAAACGGAGACCGTTTGAGAACCATTTCTTCATTCTCTTCATCAAAAGCACACACAACACACACACACATCTTTGAGAGGGAGAGAGAGAGAGAGCGACGATACTGTCTTTCATCACAAGTCTTTTTGCTTCTTCATCGTCACCACAATTCTTCACTGTTTCAACACCAACATAATTCAACAACAAATTCCAGTATTCTAGCTACCTGAATTCCGTTAAACTTTTCGAAATTCAGATCACAGGTACGCATCAGTACGATCTGTATATGATTCTGCTTTAATTACCGATATTTTCGGAGCCGAATTGTGTCGAATTATCTTATATACGAAGTGTTTAGTGTTGAATTCCAGCAATTCTGTTGTTTCATAACATTTATCATCGTTAATAGAATTGAAAGACCTTGAATAATGCACTTTATGTATTAAATTAAACTTTCTATTACATTTTACTTTTTTTTTTCATTTTTTTTTTGCTGAATTATGATCTGAAAATGATGAAACCTATTGCATCTAACAGAATTTTGGCGCTTCTTCTAGATCTGGCCAGCTAATTTGAATCTAGAAATCTCACACTGGTTTCCCGCGATCTAAGCGAAGAGATTAAAAAAAAATATTATTATTATTATTAGCAGTTGAAAATATCAATAATTAGATCCGGAGTCTGTGAAGCAGTTTTCTGAAGATGGAATTTTCTCAAGCTCGGCCTTGTGGAGCCCCAGGTACCATGAGAAAGAAAGAATTAACAATTCTCATCATAACCGTAAATGTTAAGCAGCGGTTATGTTGATTTTGCAGGTGTCAAGCCTACACACGACTTTCTCTCACTTTATTCACCTGCTCAACAAGATCCAACCCGTAGCATTCAAGGTAAACTAACTCAACTATTTTCCTTTAATTATTTATTGTACGGTAATTACATCTGGTGTTTGGGTCAAATACAAAAAGTCTAGGGGTGTAAACGAGCCGAGCTTAAATGAGCCCGAGCCCGAACCTAACAAACAAACTCGTTTAATAAACGGGTCTGAGCTTGAGTTTCGCTTATCGAGCTTGAGCCGGCTCAAGAGCCAAAAAGAGCCTGTTGTTTATATATTTTTTATTAATATATTAAATATATATATTTAGAGCCAAAAAAGCCTGCTGTTAATATATTTTTTATTAATATATTAAATATATATATATATATATATATATATATATATATATATATATATATATATATATATATATATATTTAAATACTAATGATTGATATTTATAAATTTATGGAAAACAAAAATACTAAATTATATATAAAATAATAATTATAATTAATATAAATTAATTAGAATATGATAAACGAACCGAGCTCGAGCTTGAAAAATTACATACGAGCCGAGCTCGAGCTCGAGCTTTCATAAGTGAAATGAGCTTGACTCGGCTCGACTCGTTTACACCCCTGCAAACAACTTTTAACATACAAATAATACAAATATGCAGAGTATTTGTTATTGAAGTAACTAAAGAAATATTATTATGCTAATTTTAGTTTAAATTACTTTAGTTATTTATACTAGATCCCACCTCGTTGTATTTCCTTTATTATTTACTCTTTATAATTAATATACATTATTGGGTAATATTTGTTTTGTAAACAACAAAAGAAAAGTTGACAAACTTTACAAAGGAAACAGTTGTAGCTTGATAATATTATCACCGTTGTATTATTAAAATAAAAGATAAGAAAATTTTGTAAGTAATATAAATCATATAGATCATAGATGTTATGTGTCAACCAATTTTTAATATGTATCACATATTCGTTTCTCAAAACTGTATGTTTTGACTCTTGAATGATTATTGAATGTCTTGTTTTTTTTTAATCCTTGTGTGTTTTGTTGTTGGATGAGAGACAAGGGGTGAGAGATGTGTAATTGGATAATACAAATATGAAGATAAATAATCTGAATTGTTTAATACATAACAAAACATCAAGTACAATTATTGTGTTTATGTTAATGTAAAATCATGTAAAAGGTCATTTTTATGTACAAAACTACTTTAATAGTTTTTATTAAGTTTATTAAAAGTATATCATTCTTAATAAAATTTACAAGCCAATTTAGAAAAAAAAAAAAAAAAAACTAGTCATCAATAATAATATGACATGCGACTCAAAAACAGTAAATCATGCCTTTTAGCTTTTTTTTTTTCTCATAAAAGTTATGTCTTTTATGTCATTTCTCGGTTACACATATATGACCCCTGTAGTGGGGCGTGATTTTTGGTTTTTTTCTTGCATAACGCCCCATAACGCTTCGAACATCACGACGGGCGGCGTTATGGGGTTTTTTTTGGTGGGTGGCGCCATGCATATAGTGGCGCTATATGTGTTTGGTTTTCAAACTTTGACCAATCAGAAACACTTAAGGGTTTTTATAATTAATTAAAAAAATTGAAAATTAATAATTAGGTAATGATGGGTATGAGCTTTATGACTACGGCCTTAAGTGACATAACGCCCATAAAGCCCCTGTGTGACGTGGCACGACACGTGTCGCATAACGCCTATAAAGGGGCTTTATGACTACGGATGGCTTAAGGGATAAACAAACCATTTGATCTTTGTAAATAGAACGTTAAAAAGTATTATGTAATGTTTGTATCACATTTCATATTTTGATATGTTGGTATTTTAAATTGACATATAAATTTTCTTTAGGGTCAAATGGATAAAAAAAAAAATCAAACATAATAAAATGGATGCGTGCATGATTGTGTAATTTAATTCGTAGAAAATGTTGTATTATTTTGATAGAGAAAAAAAACAAATAAACATAGACGTCTAACTGGTGTCAGTCATGTCATTACGAAAAAATAATTAATTGATATTTTGTGTAAAGCTTGTATGTCATTAAGGTTAGTCATGTAGTGTTGTTCGTTGGTGTATTTTGATTTGAGAATGGAATAATAAAAAATAAATATATTATATTATCTTATATATATGTTATATGTTATATATATATATATAATAATATAAATTGAATTGACATGATATCTGATTATCCACAAAAGGAAAAGAACCCAGGAGTTAGGTGATACCCGTGACCCCCATACTGGGTCCGGCACACGGATTGGGTGGGCCATACCATTTCGATTTTAGCCCGACTGACAGGACCCGTCCCCCACCCGTGGAGGAGAAAAAGTGAGCAGGCTTTCAGATGCATGTATGTATGAGGTGTTGCTATTAGGTTTTGTCGTTATTATTTCCCAATTTCTGGTTTCAGTTTCTTTATGACACTTCACTAGTTTAGTCCGTACACAATTTCTCATAGTTGTTTACATCATTAGTTAATAACATATTTAAGAAGTGGTTGTTATAACTAAAGTTTGTTCAATGAGTAAAAACTTGCTTTCTTTTTAGAACTTAAATAATACCAACAGGATTGAAATGTAAGTGTTACAGTTTTATTTTATATAATCAATCTGGTTAATCCCTATAATCCCGATTAATCGCTGGTTGATACCTCACCACCCGACTAGCACCTAACGAATTTAGAACTACGAAAAAATGTTAGTCATTAAGATTTTGTTTTTACATGCTCATAACATATATAATATTTTGTGTTTGGATATACTATAAGTTAATTATACTAGCCTTACATTACATGCATATGTTCAAATCAATATGTTTATTAAAAAAAATTGATATATTCATAGTTTTTTTCACATGCACGTTTGCAATTCATGGGTACCACACTACAACGTTTGTTTTCTAGTTTATTATTAAAATTTTGTCAATATAGGCATTCAAAGTAATTGTTTTCGAGTTTATTATTAAAATATACAATGTAGATGTCTATATTGTCATCCCATAAAGTTGAAATTTTAAAATTATTTTAAATTTATATGCACATGTTTATGTTCACTGGAAAATTGGATGGCCAAAGAATGTTTTATAAAATAGATGAAGAGAGAAACAGAATTAAAGAGAAAGAGATTAAATAGTTGTGCAGCCTTTATATTTTCCTATATTAAAATTCAAATAATTAGAGAATAATAATAACACATCATCACATATGGCAATATAAGAACGTATGCGATGCTTGCAATTTTTAAGAAATAAATAGCTAAGTGGCATTCTATTCATATCTGAAATTGTTATTTTTAGGAATTAAAACGTAATTACCATTCAAAAAAAACATTTTATATTTAATAGTGTGTCCAATTTCACAGTATTTGAATCTTGTTAAAAACCAATAATTATAAAATTACTTGGTGAATATTTTTAAAAAAATTACAAAAGGAATGAAAATCCTTTCACAAAATGATATATAATCAAACTTCATTAACATAATTTTGTATTTTTTTTCTTTAATATAATACATCAATTTGTGATTTTTTTTTTATATCTCCAGGTGATTATCTTAAAACTCAGGACTTCTTGCAACCACTAGAACAAGTTGGGAACAAAGAAGGGAAATACATTGAAAAGTCAACTCCTCCAAGTATGGTGGAGCATGGTGGGCTGGGGACTTACAATGTTGCATATATGAACAATATTCAAAGCCAAAAGGTAGCAAAGGCTGAGGGGATTGCTATCTCGGCTGCACAATCAAGTAGTAGCAATAACACCAATGATGAATATTCAAACTGCAATTCTTACAGAGGGACTGGTTTCGCCCTGTGGGAAAACTCTAAGGGAAAGGCAGGGAAGGAGAATGTTGCAAGATCCAGGCATACCACTAGAGGTAACAAGTTTCTGGTCTTATTTGCTTTGCGCCGCAATTTCAACCCATTTTTAATAGTTGATGCATGGCGGAAGGAAATTGATATATTGTTAAATGAAAAACCAATACAAGAAACGCGTGAATTACTTAATTTAAAGATTTTACGCGCTTTTACAATCCAAAGGAGACGTTTCTATCCATTACTTATGGGCCCTGTAGATCCCATAACACTTCGGATCACAGTGATGTTGATCGATTCACACACAAACACATATTGATTAGGTGTTTGAATGTGTGTAATGATTAAAAACCGAGAAAACTAGATGAAAATGGAAACCGAGACACAAGTAAACATCAAAATGATAAAGATCCCAAATAATCTGACTAATCAGCTCCTGGATACACAAAGTATGCCCAAAAACGTAATACACCTTTAGTTACACACACCAACACCCGTAAACCCTATTGTGCACCTACTAACCCATATATATAGTCTGAGGCCCGGCGTATTTGATAGATACACCGGCGCCTCCTAAATGCGCCGCCCAAAAAGGAGTTCATCCTTTATTTACAATCTAGTCCCTTGGCTATGGTGTATTCCCACTAAACACCCTAAATATCTAATCTAGTATCAACAGTCTTTAACGGTTCCAACAGGCCATATAACTCCAAATGGAGCAAAAGTTATGCCTGTTTTAAGTTGAGTCATTATCTAGCCCACTTGCCTTTGTATATATGAATCTGTCAGTTCTTGGTTGAGCACCTTATCAAGAGTTCAAACCAAAATAATTTAGTTGGGTATAGGACAAAAGTCTCGAAATTTGACTAAATTTATTTATAAAACATACAACCTTGTAATACGTTGTATCCAATGATGATTGCTATTGTAGTTATAACTAATACATTAATTAGTTATAAAATCGACGAAAAAGTGTTTGTATCTCAAGCCAACACTACACCGTGCGTAAACCAGTCCAACTTGTCTATCCTGCCACCTCTTTCATCTTATGTTTACAATTGAAGTAATGCAACATGTGTCGAACACTTAACAATGAGAAGCATGATGTTTATTTGTGGAAACTAAAATTATTTAGTTAATGTGTTTTACAGATGGGATGATGAAGAATGGAGTGACATGGATGGAGCGGGCATCACAATCATCATCCATCCATAACAATCCAAGCACCGCCTTTAGTGCTCTCTCAACCTCTCAGTCAGTCATATACCTCATCTGCTATAAACAGTAAACTCTTCGCCTTATTACTCAACGCCAAATTAACCATCTTTGTTTATGTAACTTTGTAGTCCGTCATCTTCGAATAAGCATCAGTATTTTGCTGATACTTTGGAATTTTCTAAGAGTGTTCAAGAAGAGGAAGACATCGGTGAAGAGTTTATCATCAAGAAAGAGCCTTCCTTCCACCATAAAGGCACTATATCAGTTAAAGTTGGCACTGCAATTCCCGATCAAAAGTCCAACAGCCCACGATCGAAGCACTCTGCTACAGAACAGCGTAGAAGAAGCAAAATCAATGACAGGTTTGTTTGTCTAACCCCAATTATCCACTTGAATGCGTTAAATGTCAAAATGAGTGTGTCGAGCAGGATGTATAACGGGTCAAAACGGGTAGTTTTGTATGTAACACACTTGTAGTACACAATACACTACTTCTAACCTATCAAGTGACCCGCCCCTGTCTATCATAGCACCTCTACTAAACAGTATTTATGCCAATATCACAAGTGACTCTTTCAAAGATATTACACTAGCAACTAAAATTCTTTTGATCCTTGTGCAGATTTTCAAAGTTGAGAGGAATCATCCCTCATGGCGATCAAAAGAGAGACAAGGCATCCTTTTTGTTGGAGGTATTATACTAGACCAACTAGTGGTCAACGAGCCAAGCGGCTCGCGAGCTGCTCGAGATCGGCTTGAGAAAAAGCTCAAAACCGAGCCGAGCCCGGGCATAGCTTGAGCCTAAAATAAAGTTCGTATATTTATCGAGCCTGGCATATGAAGCTCGTCAAGCCTTATCAAGCCTTAGTGTAATATTAGTTTTTATTAATATTTAAGAACTTTACCTCCTATTTTAAAAATGTCTAGTAAACGAGCCAAGCCGAGCTTATTTAAACTTATTTACGAGCCGAGCCCGAACCTAAAAATAAGCTTGTTTAGTAAACGAGCCCGAGCTTCACTTATCGAGCTCGGTCTATTATTTTATTTTAATATATTAATTAATAGATAATAAACGAGTCGAGCCTGAGCTGAGCTCGAGCTTTGAGAAACTACAATGAGCCGAGCTCTCATAAGTTAATCGAGCTCGAGCCTGGTTGAGCTCGGGCTCGACTCGGCTCGTTTGCACCTGTAAGACCAACATGTTTCCTGTTTTGTGATTGTTAACTTAATTAAATAAAACCAACAAGTTTGACCTTTAATTTCTTTTATAGGTTATTGAATACATTCAGTTGCTACAAGAGAAGGTGCATAATTATGAAGATTCATCTCATGGGTGGACTTCAAAAACAGTTCCATTGGTAAGTTCACACATCCTCATATAGAAATATGAATTTGGCACCTTACAAGTCTAAGTTGTAGGTTGATTCAAACCATCCACAATGGTTTTGTGTTGATTCATCAATGTTAATCTTTTTCGTGTTGTTTCTAACAGAATAACCAACCATCCGGCATCTTTGTTGATGAACCGCCACATCCAATGAGACAAAACCTGTTAGATTCTAACATGATCAACTCTCTGGATGCTACCAAGGAAACCAGCCAACCGACAAATGAACCATCTCCGTGTCCTGATACGGGCCCACAGGGTCAACCCACAGTTATCGCATACCAGATCATGTAAAACTGACTGCACTATTACAAGTGATAAGTTGAAAGATCAAGAACTGGTCGTTGAAAGTGGCACAATCAACATTTCAACCATCTACTCTCAAGGGTAAGAATTCCTTCACGTAATATTTTTTGGTTAAATTATATAGATATTTAATATGCTAAGTACAAGTTTTTGTAACTTGCAAGTATTTATATATAGATATATTTTTTGACCCGTTTGACCCATTCCAAACTAATTATTTTTACTCAAAAACAGCTTGTCTAGTGCTATAACAGAAGCACTAACGAGGTCGGGTTTGGATTTAACACATGCTAATATCTCGGTACAAATCGATCTTGGAAAGAGATCAAACACTAGTACGCTTGATTCCTCACCGCACGACGATCCCAAGGTACCTAATCCTTAATTACTCTAATGAAGCTTTGTAAAATCTTAAACTTATTAATTAGTTTTGGTTCTGTGTTTGCAAAAGGAAAAGGAGACTGCGGTCGGCTCGTGATCAGTCGGAATGTTATTCACAATTAGCAAACACCTGGGAAGAGGAGAGTGGTAAAGGTTGCAAGAGGTTGAAGACAAACAGAAAGTAGAAGTTGGTATAATAGTTTCAATCTAATTTAATCATTTATTGTCCCTCTTTAACATGTTTGAGGATCATTCTTGTAATTGTTTCTGTGTAAATGAAGTTTTTTCACCTTAAATTTTTGTTCACATTCGTTTGGGGGGGGGGGGGGGGGGGGGGGGACTCTATTATTCATTGTTGTTTTGCTAGAAACTGAAGAGCTGATTTTTTGTTGCACATGGAACTTTCTGCCCATGAATATGCTTTAGATTGTAATTGTAGTGGAGCAAGCTTTCATGAATAATGCATTTCACTATTTTACCCCTGATATTGGTGAAGGGTAAAACAGTAAAATTATCAAGTCCGTTGGTTAAAATAGTAACACTAATTGATGAAGCCTGTGCAAAAATCACTTGGGGTTTGAGTTGATATGACTTACTCAGATTGACTCGTTAAAAGCTTGAATCGAGCCAAATTAAATGTATACATGGGCCTCAGTTGAGCTTCATATTTTAGTTTGTGAACCTAAACTTGCCTATTTATATATGCTTAAAGTAATTTTTATTTAATATAATAAACTTGTAATTATGTAATAACTATTAGTATGAAAAAAAACTCGAAATGAGTCAATTTCAAGCTATCTTAAATTAAGCGAGTCGATCTTGACCTTAGAACAACTCATAGTCAGGCTGGAGGGTGTGGGATGGAGCCCCTAGGGGCTTTATCAAGACACGTCAGCGACACGTAGGATCCACGTCAGCCAGGAGGCTTTATAACGCCCCCCTTTAACTTGCACGGCGTGGGATGGAGCCCCGTATTAAACAAAATTAAAAAAAAATGATTGGATGACATGTTGTGGGCCCCACCTGAACACATTCATCTGCCTCGTTACCTGAACACATTCATCTGCCTCGTTACCCCCCTTTGAATTTGATGGTATGGATGATGGCGGAGGGGTGGCGTTATAGATGGCTGAGGTGGAGGGATGGCGCCTCCCACACCCTCGAGCCTCTTCACCACATAAAACTTTTCTCCTAAAAGAGTTGAAAGAAGAGTCGACGTCAACTAAATAGTCGCATACACTAGCCCCTAACTCCATCCAACTTATACGTTAATTCTTGAAACTTCGTTAACATTCATAAACCTTAGGCTATGATTTGAAAAAAGACGAGAATTCGTACTCAAGTGGTCAAAATAGGTAAACCTTCAAATCGAAAATATCTCTTGTTTCATATTTCTAATCAAAGAGTGGTAAATGAAAGACTAATTTTGCTCCTAAAATCATAAATGTGAGCAATGTGTCCAACTTAATAACCTGAGGGTGTCCGGGGCGCTTTGCGGGGAGGGGTGCGGTGAGGCGAGTCCCCGAGCGGGAACACCGCCGCCGACCCCTCGAGGAGTGTAAGCGGGGAGTGGGGAGCGGTGGGTGTTCACCGCACAACTTTTCAATTTTTGAACGTTGCCCAACGGTCATTTAACGAAAAAAAAAATTCAATTTTAACCTGTAAATAACCAACTAAATCTAATTTTTTACCACACAAATTCTCAATCTTATTCCTCTAAAATTCTTTCAAATACAACACAAAGTCAAACCGAGCAATGGAGAACCAACCCCGCGAAGCCAAGAAAAAGTCCGTCGGCTCTAACACTAAGGGACGCGGCTCGCAACCGTCTCGTGGTGGTTCGAGCGGTGCAAGTGCACAACCACAACCACCTTTCGGATATACTACACAACCCCCGTTTTTTTACCAACAACCTTCACACCCCTCCTTTTACAACACTCAACCACAACCCCCTTTCGGCTATTTCCAAAATTTGTTATCAATGGATCATCAAGCCCTCGCCTTCGACCCGTTTGGTTTTCGTTCCCCACAAGTTCCATCTCCACGAGAAAATGTTGAACGTCCTCTACCTATTTACGAGGACGAGGAGGAGGAAGTACGGGTGGCCGTGCAATTTCTAAAATTTTTATGTAGTATTGCGATGTAATTTTTATTTTATTAAATGAAATGTAATTTTTTATTTTATGTAAATTATGTTTTACTTTTTATAAAAATATTTTCTTAATTAAAAAAATAAAAAAACAAGTCCCCAAAGAGAGAAGTGCCGTCATCAAATTGATGGTGTGGGGGGAGTTGACGTGGCGCGTGCTGATTGGCTGTGGGTAAGAGAGGTCACTCCCCACTTAGTCCCCCCGTAATGGGGCGTTTTTTTTAAAAAAAATTCAAAAAAAACGCCTGAAAACGCCTAAACCTCCATTACATGCAGCGTTTCGGGGCATTTTTTTTGAAAAAAATTGCTCCGGCGTTTTTATAAACACGCTGAATTGATCTTGGGTTTGCGAATTCGACCGTTGTCAAACGGTCAAAACTTTATTTTTTTTTTTAATTCAAAATTTTACCCACTATATATATATCAACCCTTTTTCTTCAATTTTTTATACAAAATCCTCCTACTTTCTCTCCCACTTTCTTCTATTTTTTATAAAAAACACCCACTTTCTCCTATTTTTATACAATCATGCATCCATACCGACCCCCTTTTGGTGGCCCCGCTAGACCCACGAACCCGAACACAACGCAACCGCAAAACCCGTATAACCTTCAAGACATGGACCCAAGCTTTTTACCGTACGCGGCTTACTTGACTGGCGCGACTCCGTTTGTACCTCCCACCTACGGCTATGGTCAAGCCGGCGGGTCGCAACCCGAACCCGAATCCGAACCCGATGTCGATGTCGTGCCGGAGACGCAACCCGAACCGGTGCAAGACAAATCGAAACGCGGCAGAAGGTCGCATAAGAAGAAGGAAAAGGACGAACCTCGACGTACAAAAAAAACCATTAAATGGACGAAGGACGAGGAATACACGTTGACTCGGGCGTGGCTCGACATTTCGGAGGACGAAGATACCGGTAACTTATATTTTTATTTTTTATTCTGTTTTTTTTTTCTGTTTTTTTATTCTGTTTTTTTTTTCTGTTTTTTTATTTACTGTTTTTTTATTTTTTTTAATTTCAACTTATATTTTTATTTTTTTTAATTTGTAGCAAACTTTCAAACGGGCCCCGTTTTTTGGGATAGGGTTCGTGCACTCTTTTTTAGCACGTGGGGTCAAGGCGAACATCGGGACAAAGATTCAATTTCTAGCAAATGGACCGACATCAACAACAAGTGTCACGCGTTCCAAGAAGTTTACCAACGTAACTACGATAATCGGCCGAGCGGTGAATGTGACGTCGGGGTTTTAACAAAGACTTTGGAGGAGTTCGATAGGACGAAATGCCCTTTCACGTACTATAAGTGTTGGGAGCTACTACGAAAAAGTCCAAAGTGGGCGCTAGTTAATCCAATGACGTCAAGTAGTAGACGTCGGGCTAAAAGGTCAAAAACATCATCCTCCGCTGACCCGTCAACTCCGACATCGGATGCCCGCAATGTTGATTTAAATGAAGCGGTGGACGTTGACGAGGGAATTCAAGAAGAGTTGGTCCGACCCACCGGTAGAAGAAAGGGAACCGGGAAAAAAAACGGTCGAGTCGTCTTCCGATCTCGAGTTAAAGGATGATTTCGAGAAGATGAACCGTCGTCTCCAAGACATTCGCGACCTCGGCCACAAACGTTGGGAGATTATGAAAGACCGAGTGGTTGAAACCAAAAAGTTCAACGACTTGCAAGAGGCGAGACAAATGGAAAAGGACATTGAGTTTTTGTCCAAACCGATCGACCACCTCCAAGGCGACGCGTTGATCTTGGCTCAAATGCGTCGCCAAAAAATACGAGAAAAATATGGACTTTAGATCATATATTTTTTTTTTAATTTTTTTTTTCTGTTTTTTTTTTCGGTTTTTTTAATTTTCTGTTTTTTTGGTATTTTTTTTCAAGTATTGTAATTTTTATTTTAAATTAATGAAGACTTTATGTTTTAAATTAAAAAAAAATAATTGTCAAATGATTGAATGGGCGTTATTGGAATAATGCCCCACTACGCCACTTTTGCTATAATGCCCCATGTGTGACTAGGATGCCACGTGTCGTATAATGCCCCATGTTGGGGGCATTATTCTTGTTTACCACTACGGGTGGTCGAGTGCCCCTTACACCCTGATGAATCATTCAATCATTTCCGTATTTGACTAAACCGCATATTTGACACAGAATGTATAGATACATATCAAATAACATTTACTACATATACATTTTCAAGATGAGGGAATAGTTTTCTATTGGACCAACTTATTTTTAATTTAATTTTATTCTCAGTTAAAAATTACGGTTTCGTCATTCGTTTAAAATTGCGTTTTTGCCTCCAGTTCAAAATAAAATTATAATTTTGCCCCTAACTCAAAATTACGATTTTGCCCTCAGTTCAAAAACCCATTCTTTTACTCCCAGTTTAATATTACGGTTTCGCCCTCTGTTTAAAATTATGTTTTTACCCCCAGTTTAAAATTAAATTATGTTTTTTCCTCTAGCTCAAACTTATGATTTTGCCCTCAGCTCAAAATTTCGTTTTCGCCCACAGGTCAAAATAAAATTATGTTTTCCCCTAACTCAAAATTATGATTTCACCCTCAGTTTAAAATTATGATTTCACCCTCATTTTAAAATTATGATTTCGCCCCCAGTTCAAAATATATTTACGACTTTGCCCTCTGTTCAAAATTATGATTTTGTTCTCATTTCAAAAATTACGATTTCTCCCCCAGTAAAAAATTGTGATATTGCCATCATTTTACTTTTTTTTTACAAAACTGTAGTAGTGTTTTATTTTGCTTCATTGGCTCAATGTAACTTTTATTGTATCAAGCAGTTGTCTAACACTCGATCATTGATCCTGACAAATTTGTATTTTACACCCAGCTAAAAATTACAGACATGTCATCGTTTAAATTTTTTTAGCAAAACTATGGTGGTGTTTTGGTTTAATTGGTTGTCTCGATGTATTTTTTTAGATCGTGTTATAAGTAGTATGTACAAGTAACCTAAATACATGCATACATGTTATGAAACTAAGAAATATTCAATTTAACACCCCGCAACGTGGGCGGGCATAAGTGTAATTTTTATTCGTCCATGCATGCCTCGTACATGCTCATTTGTCCTGAAAAATTACGATTTTGCTCCCAGTTTAAAATTATAGTCTTTCCATCGTTTTATTTTTTTTAGTAAAAGTATGGTAGTGTTTTTGTTTTAATTGGTTGACTCGATGTAATTTTTTTAGATCGTGTTATGAATAGTATGTACAAGTAACCGAAACACAGACATACATGTTATGCGAGAGAAATATACGCGGGCGGGGCAAAAACTAGTTACATATACATTACACGAATAATAAAATGTGAAAACACATTGGCATTTATATTCCAATTAACATAATAATCAACCGCATTCCTTTTTTGGATATAAAACTTAATATTCACATTTATCTTCCATAATGTTGCTCATGAATAATGAGATATTCACATTTATTATCGTCCCCTATATAAGCATGCTGCTTACTCCATAGGTTAACAACACTTGTGAGAAAGTAAAAACATGACAAGGTCGCTTATTGTCACCATATTTCTTCTGGCTATCATGACAGCAGGTAAATATCACTATACATATTCATGATTGATATATATATATATATATATATATATATGTATATTGTAGGGTAAGGATATATAGAAAACCACTTTTAGCTAGAAAACCCGGGAAACTCTAAGCTCCCGACATTTTTTTTGACAAAAATAACACATGTAATATACATGTTTTTAAGACTTTTGGGCAAAAAAAAACAAAAAAGCGCCGAAGGGATTTTTTAAAAAAAAATAAACAAATTTCAGCATTTTTTGTGTAACACGTGTTACACAGCAAAGTTGCTGAAATTTGTTTTTTTTTTTTTTAAATCCCTTCGGCGCTTTTTTGTTTTTTTTTTTGCCCAAAAGTCTTAAAAACATGTATATTACATGTGTTATTTTAAAAAAAAAAATAAAATGTCGGGAGCTTAGAGTTTCCCGGGTTTTCTAGCTAAAAGTGGTTTTCTATTTATCTTTAGCCGTATATTGTATATTTAAACAATGCGTGTATGTATATAATTATTTTTCAGGGGGGGTTATGAGCCAACTTTGTGAAAAAGATTATACAATGCCTGCATGTAAACCTGACCTATGTATTGAGTTATGCGAGTCGCTGTATAAACCACGCGTTGGTGGAGTATGCTCAGGTGCAGACATTTGCCATTGTTTTTTCACGTGTCAGCCTCCTCCAATTGATCATAACTAATTAAATGTTATGATTCCAATGGAAGATTATTATAATTAATATATTGTATTATTGTTATTATTATATCCATGTTCCACTGTATAAAATCCAGAGGTTTCTGAGAATTCACGTACCTCGTTTGAGCTCGAAAAAAATGTGTCATTCCGTAATGTTTTATTATTATTTAAAAAAAATCAAATTAGTATTGGGCTCAATAAACCTAATGCCAAGTGGGCTAAATACTAAACCATAAAAAATAATTTGTAAACGGACCTATATTGGAATTGGTATGTGTTTACTTTTTTTTTTAAATAATGTTTATATATCGATTTTTTTTAAAATATCGCGTGCACTTCGAAATCACGGGCCTTGTGCGAAGAGGTCCTCCCCGCACACCATCAAAATCGATACTTGCGATCCCTCTAATAGTGGTAATGATGTTAAGCACGTAGTTTGGTACAAACATTTGTGTCATGTTGTTCGTCAATATCTTATTGAAGCCCTTGCAATATTACAATTATGATATTAGAGGACCTAGTCTACGGTTTTACATATTTGTTACATATTTTACCATTTTTCAACCGAACATCAACCAAGGAAAAAAAAATTGGGTTCACCACTGATTTTTTTTAACGACTAATTTCTTTTATTCCTGTCGTCTGTGGGACTTGAACCCAAGACCTCCTCTTCCCAAGGTGTTTGCCACTGATTTAATAAGTGAAACGCTCATTACATAGTGAATTAACCAAAACAGGTTATCGGTTTTTTATTATCGTTTAATCAAAATTAGCTGAACCTAACCATTTATACTTTTAAATATTTCTAGTTTTGATTTGATTGTATACCTCCACTTCATATACTTCATGTTTTATATCTCTATTTCATATATTTATACCTCTATTTCATGTATTTATATCTCAATTTCATGTATATATAAGTAAAGAATTTTGGACCAAGTTTGGTTTTGGCTATTAACTGAAGTTAAACAAATCGAACCAAAAACCATCAATCTAACCAAATAAAACGAATTGATTAACTGAAAACCGATTGGTTAATAAAATAGACTAACCGATGACTTTGGTTTCGGATTCGTTTGAGGATAATAACTGAACTGACCGAACCATGTACACCCTAGTAGTGTTTGTGTTTCGCGCTGCATCATACGAACACCCTTCTAGTAGTTATATATGAGTATGATTAGAAACGTAAAACAAATTTTGTATGGATACCATAAAATAAACTAATTACTCATAACAAACCAACTTATATACATAGATATGGGAAATATACTTATGTATACATACCCACAACAACACACAAGTATAACTTGATAACAAAGATAGTCTTTGGTCACTTTATTTAAATTACAAGTAATACTTGGATTGGTCAGTCTAACTCTTTTATAACCCGTTAACTCCTTTAACATGGTTATAACTTGATTACAATTTATTTACAACTATCAATCTGTTTGACCTGTTTCGATAAATAAGTTACACTAGTCGTATCTAGGGGCGTAGCTTTCAAGGGGCCGGGGAGCGTCCGACCCCGCAAACTTTTCGCTCAGTACTGTTATGTATGTACGTTTCGTATAGAATTTTTTAGGTATATACGTTTTCGATCCCCTGGTTTTATAAAAATAAAATTTACTTATATATAATTTTTAGGTCCGTTGGAAATTTTCAAGCTTTGCCACTGGTCGTATCGAGTTACATGTTTTTAACTTTTAAGTGTTTGTGTGTTTTATTATGATATGTTCGAGTTAAGATCAGTGGCGGATCTTGCCCGTTGAACGTGCCAGGGCCGAAAGACACGGGCACTAAAAAAAGCCCGGGCAAGCCCGGGCCAAACATAGTATATATAAAAAAATTCGATCGAAATGCGGAAAATTAGCACTACGGCCGAAAAACTTGCCCGGGCCGTGGCCCTGCCATAGGCTAATTAAGAACCGCCCCTGGTTAAGATTGATGTCAAATGTAAATTATGTGCAGGTGTAACATTTTTCCTGTAATAATGTTTTTACAATTATTTTTAATATTCAACATACAACTATTACAAAATTCCAAAAAAGGTGTATAAAACTAAATGTAAACATGTTAACCCAATTACGCATGTTTTGATTTTACAATAACTAATAATTATGTGTTTTAACACGTTACTCAACCTGTAAATCATTCGTTGAAAGGTAAAAGAAAACGAACTCTCCCAACTACATCTATCTATTTTAGTAAGTTGAACATCATTATTAGGACTGCAATAAAGAAACAATTAACAATTGTAAAGAGACTATATAGACAAGAATGATTAGTGTATTTTACTATTTTAAAAAGAGCACTTTCTTTCATCATTCAAACATTTCACCATCACACCCCAATTCACATGTTTATTTAATCCCAAAGCATAATCAACTCACATAATGCCGCCACCAAGACAAGACATACCAACCGATGCGGACCCAGGATTTCTTTCCAATGGGTCCATATTTTTTTGGAGTTCCAAATATTCATAATAAAATGTTAAAATTTTCGGGTTGGTCCTCGTTCGGATCGGATCAGAGCGAGATTTGAATTAGATAAAAAATAGAAAAAAGCAAACTATGCAAGGATTGAACCCATGACACCCCAATTCACATGTTTATTAATCCCAAAGCATAATCAACTCACATAATGCCGCCACCAAGACAAGACATACCAACAGAGGCGGACCCAGGATTTCTTTCTAATGGGTCCATATTTTTTCGGTGTTTAAAATTTTCATAACAAAACGTTAAACTTTTCCGATTGGTCCTCGTTCGGATTGGATCAAAGCGAGGTTTGAATTGGATAAAACACAGAAAAAGCAACCTAGGGAAGTATCGAACCCATGACCTCTTGTTAAAGAGGAGGGGGTTTTACCACTACAATTGTCATTTTCTTTCTATGATGTCCACCTAATTGTATTTATGGGGTCCTTACAAAATTTAGGGTATGTTTGGCAAAAGTAGTTGGTGGCTGCTAGCTGGAAGCTGTAAGCTGGTAGCTGGTGGCTGGAAGCTGGTAGCTGTAGCTGGTAGTTAGTAGCTGTAGCTTTTTAGATATATTTGGTGTTTGGTAGAGTAGCTGGAGCTTTTAATAAAATGTATAAAATGACCAAAATGGACATAACTAAAAATTTAGAAAGTTGATGCATTAAAAAGTTTCCTATTTTTAGAGGTTAAAATAGTCATTTTTTCCCTAAAAGCTTGTAGCTCCTTCTAAACGCTACTAGTAGTAGCGTTCAACCAAAAGCTTCAAGCTCCTAACCTAAAAGCTTAAAGCTACTTCAACCAAACAAGTCTTTTTATTGAGTAGGAGCTTTTTCTTAAAAGCTTAAAGCTAGAAGCTCTTAAAAGCTCCTAAAAGCTCCATGCCAAACATACCCTTAATATACCAAACTTACTAATTTTTTTAAAAACATTGGGGTCCGGGAACCTTAACCCGCTTTATATGGGTCCGCCCCTCCATACCAACATGTAGGGTCATAAAAAAGTATTAAATTTTCTATATTTATAAGAGCGACAAAACAATCAGGAAGTGCCACGTATATACTAAAGAAGTGTTTAACCAAAAATATAAGAAAACTACACAGAGAAATGTTTACCCAAAAATATAAGAAAACTACCCGAAATGCACAACTCACCATTGTATGCAAAGGTTTATCATGATTAAAAAAATGATTTTTTTATTTAAATATAACAACATTATACTCAAATTAAAGATTAAAAAAAAATCAACTTCAATGTATAATTTTGTTAAGTTATTTATGTTTTACAAAATGTGAAAAAACTAGATTACAGTCGAACATGATATGCCACATGCCATTACCCTTGCCTAATTTGTATCATACCATTGATTTGCCTTGATCAATGATCGAGAATTATTCTCACCTTCTGTTAGATTTTCATCATGTTTACTTGATCCCAATTCAATATGTGTATATTCTAATATAATTTATATATATGAAGGTATGACCCTGGAATGTCAGGGGATTTCTATACATAAATCATAGCAAACGACAATGATGATACGTTTATAAAAATAAAAAAGAAGCCCCGCCCTCCGGTCGTGTGAAAGATGCTCTTCAATACCTTGAACCGCATTCTAGGACTTGTACAGATTTATGAAAATTGTCGGATAAAAATGGTGGCTTTCATTGGATGATATTCACAGGTTCATTGTCTGAAGAAGGCTGCTGCAAGCATTCTTCCGGATTTGCATAAAAGTAATCTTCTTCTTTGGGTCTGTCTGGAATAATTAATCTTTTTATCGGGTTCCCCATTCGGTTTGCATGGGCTTCCTTGACGGCGCTCGAGAATTCATCCCAACTCATCGAGTTGGTCGTGTATTTGTCTATTAGTTCAACAAGTAGTTTTCTATCCAATAGAATCGTCTTCTTGAAACCCAAATATCTGGAAAAGTTATTATGATTCTTGAATTGTTATGATGCATACCACTTTGAAAGATCCAAAATGACTTTTTTTGTGCATTTCCTTCCATCACCTTTTTTTTGCCATTTTCATCCTTGAGGTTTGACATTTATTGCGACTTTCGTCCCTCGAAAATTGGCCCTCAAGGATAAGAATGACAAAATTTCAAACTTTTTGGATGAAAATGGCACCTTTGGACGAAAGTGGCCAAACCTCAGGGATGGAAATGGCATTTTACTCAAACAAACAGGTTGAAACTTAAAAGTCACCCAAAGTCTAGTTCCAAAGCATGCACCCTTGTAAACCAATTTTCTATAAAATATTTTACATTATGACTAATAAGATTGTTTTTGTAATAAAAACTAACATACTAATTATCAATGAAACATATAAACAAAAAAAGATTTTTATTCGACCCGATCTGACTCGACCCATTTCAAACTGAGCCTGTTTGACCGGTACCCCCCCCCCCCCCCCCCAAAAAAAAAAAAACCAAAAATAATAATAATGATCTTGTCACCTCTAGTAAAGGGTAAGCATAATGGTACCTGCGGTGGCCTTCTACGACTTTGGCCATGTTTCCATCATAAGTTGGGACAAAAATATCACTTTCCAGTGATACAAGGTAATCCAATGCTGCCATCTGTGACGAGTGATTCTGGAAAAATTTAAGGTCGTCTGGTCCCAATAGAGTCTCTTTCCTTACCTGTCAATCTTACATCAATCTCCCTGACAAAAAAAACGACAGAAAACGCCATTGGTTTAGCATACTAACCAGCTTCGGATATGCCGATGCAAGCGTAGCCATTCTCCTTTCCCCACCGTATATCTCACCAGCCGCAATATAAATCTGGATGCCCGGATCTATGTCAAGTGCCCTTAACGCAAGCGCAGTCTCTTCGGGAGTTAAAGGGCATAAACCATCTTTTCGTTTTAAATCGGAATTTATGATCTTTTCTTTCCACCACGGGTAAGCATACCTGCCAAAAGAAATAAGTTAAATACTTATATTTCAAGAAAATATGACATGATGTGTTATTGAGCTAAGGTCAAACCTCATCCGGGTCAACTCTTCCACCTCCTCATCGTTGCATCCTTGAGTACAGCCAGAAAATGCTAACATGTCCATTTCGTATCGAAGGTGAAGCACTAAAAAAGGTCCATTTTTTCTTAAAAGGTTAACGACCCGTCTACCCAATTCTTCAATTTGACTAGTGAATCTTAGAGCACTGAAATTTACTCGACACCTCAGCTTCTGGAGGTCAACCGGTTGACCACTATTGGCCAGCCGAGCATCCGTTCTATTCAAATGCAACACTTTGTATCTTTGAATCAAAGGAAGAATCTGCATGTATACAGGACAATATTTTCAAAACTGAAACAGTAAAATAATAACCAAATATTATTAAAATAAAAGTGAAATGAGAAAAGATATAGAGACATATACTTGGTTGTGGTAATATGAAATATCAGACCAACTAATGGGGGGCATTGTATGCAGAATTCCCGATTCGACTTTCTGTTTAAGCCTGATAGGAAGCTGTTTAAGTATCCGCACTTCATCCCTCAAGGACGTAATGAAATGATCAACATCAAAAATATCCTCAAATTCACTGAAATTTAGTAACGAAAACAATAAATTGACTCTCGTGATTCCATATGCTAAAACCAGAGATAATTTGGCATACCTTGGATCCGCCCAGAAAGATGTTTTATCCAGCTCAGGAACTATGAGTGTAACATTCAAGTATCTTGCAATTGCAACCATATCACATATCTGCGTTATGGAATATCATTATAACGATAATCGATTTAATTGTTTCTGTATTATTAAAGTCGGATAACAATTTGTGGTCTCAATTCGTGCACTCACAGCAGATCGCATTTGATTAAGTCCTCCGTTACATGAAATCAATAGGTAACCATTGTTCTTGTAAACCCCTGCATACAACATATAATGTATTTATCTCAAGATAAGCAGACCAAACTAAATAAAGCAACTATTCATAAATAGAAAGACTAACGAACATTGGATATATTAGCATAAGTAGAAACCTCCAATAGAGTTTGTAACAAGAAAGCAAATAAAGAGCTAAAGTGACGAGCACAAGTTTTTTTTCTACTTATCTCAATTTCCCTTAAAAAAATAAAAAACTATCCAATATTAATAACTAAAAATGCCACAATTACAAAAACATTGTGGACCAAAATAATTTCTGGTCATTACCAAATAAAGTTCTTTGATCAAAATGCACGAAAGGGTAACTTTTACAATATACGAGGACAAACCAAGAAGACGAAAAGCAGGTTCCAAATAGAACCCTGCACTTTATCAACGATCAAACAAAAAAGTATTGACATCACAAATCATCCACAAAGAGAAACCGATTGTCAATGACAAGTTTCATACAACATGGCAGGTAAGAATCACAAAAGGTAAACAAACTTTCTTGGATACAAAACCTGTTTACCCTTCTTGCATATCACCTTTAGTCATATGCTTATTCATGCAATGTGATTCTTTAACCACAGAAAAGGTCACAACTTAACAAGTTCTAGATGTTACAAAACAAAAACATATAAACAGATATCATAATTCACATTAATCCAACAATTATCATCATAAAACTACAACATAAGATCAAAGAACTCACTCTTGGGTGGAAGCTCTCTGACCGGAACAACCGGCAACAACTTAACATCCAAAGCAGCACCCGAAATAACCGAATCATGCGCAGGCCACCCTTTCAAAACCCTAGGTCCCCAAGACTCCCCCAATGCCATCAACTGAACCAAACAAGTCCACAACAACACCACAGTAGTAGCCCTAACCATCCACAGCTTCATTTTACTACCCCTAGCATTCGAATATCCGACCGACCGCTTCAACCTCTCCACCTTACCCTCCCCCAACACTTTCAACCCCATGATCCCCCAAATCCAAACCCTAACTATCCATCACACCTCAATCACAACACAATTCTCACTAAATTAAGTCAATTGACAACTAATAACTGAACAAATTGAACAGATTCACGATAATAATGTTATCGAGATGCACAAATTAATTAGCTGGATAACTGATTAATTGCAGAGTAAGTTTCTAACACAATAATATCTAACATTTACAACTGTTTTGTGAGTTGATTAAATTCCGGAATAAATGGAATGAATGTACCATGATCTGTATGTATCCTCCAGTACTGTGCGGTAAACCCTAGATTTTGAATTATATGTTGGATCTCGAAATTGAATTTATGAAGTTTGAAATTGGAGTAAAGATAGCAGCAGATTGGAAGTTTTTAGAGAGAGAGAGAGTTGAAGAAAGTGGAGTGGCCGGAGTTAGTGAAGGTCGCCGGAATATGAGGGCGTCGGTGGCCGGAGAAGAGGAGAGAGAGAGAGAGAGAGAGAGAGTTGTGTGGGAGTTATTACCCACTCTTCTAACTTTATTCTGATTTGGAATTTATGGATAATTTAATGATTTTTTTTTTTTTTTTTTTTTTTTGTTTAGTATCTATAAAATTATTATTTTTTTATTCAAGATTATAAATAATAATAACTAGGGTTAAGACCCGCCCGCGTTGCGGCGCGGGTACATCGTAAACATTGAATGGATTAGTCCAAATGTTATATGATGCATTAACCATATGAAAGCACACATTTCGACGTATCCACTTGAACTCAATGTAACATGTATAAGCATTGTGATTTGATCAAACGTAAAGTAAAACAAATTCATATCAAACAATCACAATGTATTATATGTGACCCAACTCATACATAAAAAAACGTAACAGTATGAAGACAAATATGCACATGTAAACGAAATGGATTAATTAGAGCTTTCGAAAAAAAGGAAGAAAAAGAAACCATAATTCGACTCCACTCGATTCGAAACAAACTTTACGAAACATACATAAAATAAGCACGAAAACATATTATATTTGACGTGAATCATTTCCCAAAAAAGTTTACGTCGAAACATAGAACAACTTGAATTTATACCAAAACGTACATAAAAATATGCACATAAAAATGGTTTCTTTAAACGAAAACGTATTATATTTAACTTGACTCGTCTAAAAAAAGTTTACATCGGAATGCGACCCGTCGCAATGCGGCGGGGATTCTTTAGTTATAACTAAGTCGATCTAGGACCTGCACGTTATGTTAAACCTGTCAAACGGGAAAAAATAGATGATGTAAAGACGTTCACCCACACACGCACGTTGCGTCGTGTTAACTCGCAAAATTTAGAATGAAACGTAAAAACGTTTAACCAGAGACGCACGTTGCGATGTGTTAAGTCACAAAATTTAGAACCAAGCATAAAGCGAAAAATTTACGGAAAATGAAAACTATAAAGGACCAAAGTTGAAAGTAAAAAAGTTGTAATGATAGATTGCAAAAGATAAAAAGTTCTAGGTTAAAAGTAAAAAAAAAAAAAAAACAAATAATTTTGGGTTAAAAGTAATTTATGAAATACTTTTGGATGAAAAGTAAAAAAAATCTATTTTTTTTGGAAAACCCCCAAAGCCAAGGCTACGACAACCATATGCATAACCATTTTTTCTTTGAAAAACCCCCAAAGCACACCCCGCGTTGCGGCAGGGCGTAAAACGGTGTCAAATAGTACTAATGTCACACAACCGTCATCGACCACCAACAGTGACTCGACCTAGGATCTGCGTGTTATGACGAATCTGTCAAACATGAAAAAATAGAGGTAAAAACGTTGAACCACACATGCACGTTGCGTCGTGTTAACTTGCAAATTTCGAAACAAAACATAAAAAAGTTGAAGCACACTCGTACGTTGCGTCGTATTAACTCGAAAAATTTAGAACTATACGTAAAACAAAAATTTGAGAAAGATGAAAACCATAAGTGACAAAAGTTGTGAAGTTAAATTGAAAATAATGAAAAGTTTTGGGTTAAAGTTAAAAAAACAAATTATATAGGGTTAAAATTGCAAAAGGTAAAATCCTTTGGATTAAAAGTAAAAAATCAAGTTTTTTTTTTTGAAAAATGCCCAAAGCACAAGTTACAAGTTCTTATGCATAAAAAACTTACTAAGTTATATATGGAATAATAATATAATAAATATATTTATTTTGGAAGGAAAGGAATCAATATGTTAATATTTTTAGTTTAGTAAATTTTGGAGTCTTTCAAAGAGTTTGTTGTATTTAATATTCCTTCTAAATAAAGTAATGCTTCTACATTTTCATGAAACAACATTTTGTTTATCATATACAAGTTATCTAGTTTGAGTTGAGAGGTTGAATTGTTTAACCCGTATACGACTCACATATTTAGTTGTTTCGTGTCAGATCTGAGTTGTGTTCCGAGTCTTTCAGTTTAATGATTATTTGGAGGTATAAGTAATGACTGGTGACTTGTAACAATTTAGAACCGCTTACTATAACTCAAATGAAATTTACGAATAACAAATTTTGATTATATGTATGTAGCTCGAGACTAGAAAAGGTGAATGTGTAATTTAAACTGCTGAATAAAGTGTTTGAAAATTAAGAGACGATAACGGTTTCATGTTAGTTTTACTTTTGAAAATTAATAGTTAGTAGCGGGAAAGTTAAATTACGATATTAGACTTTTAAATATTAATTACTGTAAAAAAACAATCTCTAAAATCCATATAGGAACCTTTTAATAACACTTAAACGTGCTAATAAACCCGCTTATTAAATGACAAAACCATTTTTTGTCTCGTCAAATTATAATACGTGACAAATCCATTTGCTTATTTATTAGTTAAAGATATAATACATTCACACATGTTAGCGTGCTTAAAGATGTAATGAACTTTACCTAGTTGTTATTATATATAATTTACTTTCAAACTTACCATTTAATATTATCAGCTTGTTATTTTATGATCATAGGATAACCTCTTGACCAGGATACAGTCAATATAGGTTGAATGTGAGTTTTATCTACCGTCGTGCCGATGTAACACCTTGAAATTCATACTTAAAATAATCATAGTTTTGTGAAATACGATCCCATATTTTTATATGTTATACTAATCTCACTAATTCATAATCATAATATTGTTTTACTCTCCATTCCTTCACAACTCATGTTTACACATCATAGTTTGATTGGTTTTAAAAGAAGACTTTTTAAGACTGGGTGGTGTGCGGTGACGCCTCCAGCCACCTTAGTTGGATTACACCCTCAACACCGGCCCTCTCTATCATCTTAGGGTGCTAAACAAGCCACCTCCATGCCCTTGGCGGGCGTTAGAGCTTTGAAAATGGTGGGCCATCCCCCATTTTTACCGTTTACCAATAGTAATAAAAAAATATTTTCAAATTTTCAAAGCTCCACATCCTCGTCGTCGTCCAAATTAATGTTTAAGTCGACGTTTTGAGAATCGGAAGTGGGTGTCTACGGATCAACCGAGGATGATGTTTTGGACCGTTTTGCTTTACGTCTACACTAGACGTCATGCTCGGTACGTTAGACCATTTAAGACTTCTGTGTAGAAGCTCCCAACAATTCAAGTATGTGAAAACGCCTCTTGTTTGGTTGTACTCCTCCAACGCTCTTGTTAATATACCCGCATCGTTTTGTCCACTACCCAGTTATCCCTCGTGCGTTGGAAAACTTCTTGGAACTGATGACATTTCTGGTTTATATCGGTCCATTTGCTTGATATCGAATCTTTGTCCCAATACTCACCTTTACCCTTCGCTTTAAAAAAAGTTTCACAAATTTCATTCCAAAAATGGGTGAAGTTTGATAGTTTGCTACAAAAAAAATATAATGTTATATTCTAAAAAAAAAAATAAATGATTACCAAACTATTTAAAAAAATTAAACAAATATATTTTTATAACGCTTACCAACTTCGGGGTTCTCCGATATGTCGAGCCACGCCCATCCTAACGCGTACTCCTTATCTTTTGTCCAAGCTAGGTAGGTTCGATTCCGGCGTGGAGCGTTTGGGTCCTTTTTTATGAGACCGTTTACCACGTTGAGACGCTTTGGCAACGGGCTCGGGTTGTGTCTCCGTTACCGTTTCAACATCGGGCTTGGTTTCTTCTTGAGACGGTTGCGAACCGGCCATGGATGCAAACCCGCGTGGACCACTAAAGAACGGTCGCGAACCGCCCATGCCTAATATTTGTGCGTACGCCAACATACTCGGGTCCATCTCTTGGAAATTGAAGGGCGGTTGCGGTTGGGTGGTTTTCGGGCGATAAGAAGTTTGGTTACTGGGTCTAGATGGAACACCGAAAGGGGGTCGGAAGGGATTCATGATGTAATTTTTTTATAAAATATGAAGTAGTATTGAAGAGAGGAGGGTAAAGTTTATAAAAAAAAGAGTGGAAAGTAGGGTTTTTATATGTAAAAAGTTGATTTAAATTACATATGAAAAAATTTTGTTACCGTTGAAAGCAACGATCAAATGTTGAATCTCGTGCGATTTTGGCGTTTAAAACAAAACGCTCGGACAACTTTTTTGAGAAAAACGCCCAGGGGCGGTCAATGCGGCATGGGAGGCCGTTTTTAGGGGGAAAACGCCAAAAATCTGCCCACTACGGGTGATCTTAGAAGATGCTAAATTGAACTAATATAACTAGCTAAAAGTTGTGCACACAAGGTGTTTGATGAAACACCTAAATGAGTTATTAATGGTGAATAATGAACGAAAAATGATAATAAGAACCTATGATTGAATTTTTGGCAAGTTTACATGCCAAGGATGTGGACAATGAGGTTCTAATGATAATTGGGTTGCACTCTTTAGGCAACTTGAGTGGAGCTTTGGACGGTCAAACCGGGGCAAACGCGCGATTGAAGGGAAAGTTTTAAGGTACGTGGTTGCATGCCACGTTAATTTTCTTTATTAAGTTATTGCAAAAATGTTATGTAGTGGTTTGGAATGTGATATATTTAAGTTTGGATGTTCATAAGTGATGGGATTCACACAAACGAACCAAACGGGTCAAAATAAGGTATAACGCAAACCGGGTAACGGGAGCGTGTGTAATGACTTTGGCACAAACCCGGATAATGGGTTAAGTTGCTATGTAGTGGTTTGTAATGTGATATATTTAAGTTTGGATGTTCGTAAGTGATGGTATTCACGCGAACAAACCAAACGGGTCAAAATAAAGTATAACGCAAACCGGGTAACGGGAACGTGGGTAATGACTTTCACACAAACCCGAATAATGGGTTAAGTGACGAGCGTAAACCGGGTAATGGAAACGCGAACTATGAGCCAATGAACTCTGGTAATGGGTCGTAATCGGAAGAATGTGAATTCTTGAAATGAATTCGAACTAATTGAGTTCGATCACTAGAAGATTGAACGGTCGAATAAGTGTAAACAGAAACCGGGTAATGGGATTGTGTGACACAAGGTTAATAACCCGGGTAATGGGGTAAAGTCGTAAGAAGTTATTTCTTGCGAACAGATGTGATTAACATGAGTTTCAATGTTTAACATAGAAACGGGCTGAACAATTGAATGCACAAACTGTGAATCGGTAGTGTAAAACACAAAAGTTTTACACCAGGGTTATGGATTACAAGTTAAACATGTAGATAAATGAATTACAAGTGTTTAGAAACAAGTTTGGGGTCTATCAGAGGCGTTTTGGTCGAGTTATGCTAAAAAGAGTGAAACATGGTTGAGCTGGGTAAATGAATAATTGTAGCTCAAACCTGGAAACTTTCTGTGAAAAACAAATTCTCGTGTCGCGCGACGACCCAAGCATTACTCCTCGCGTGACGTGAGGGAGGATCGCGTCGAACGACAATGTTACTTTCCCTTGCTGTGCAACGCGACGAGAGCTAAAGTTGTCAAAAATTTATATTTCTATTGTTTTTGAGTTTCCGGATTCATTTAGCGTAGTTATATCTCGTATATACTAACGTAATGTGTGATTTACATGTTTAAGTTCTTCTAGTTAACACACCCGGACAATGATCAAGACATTTAACGAACCGAACACAATTCCAAGATTAATGTTTTCCGCCTTTTGTTTATCTTCATATATGAACAAACGAAACTGAATAGTTGTGAAATTTCTTTTGTACAGATAACATTTCAAATTAGTTCGATGAAGTAAGGTTATATTTATGTATTTTCTTATATATATATATATATATATATATATTCATACATATATGTGAGCAAATTTCTATAGGGAAAGGTTCTATGCAGAACACTAAATATTGCGAGAACACAATGAATCACCCATTTTTTCTATTCTAAAAACCTAAAAAGTAAATGAAAATGTTACAAATATAAGATTTATTGTTTCTTACACTAATATTCAAAACAAAATATGGAAAATTTTCATTTTTTGTATAACCTACACATATGTAGGTAATGTGTAGGTTAAATTATCAACATGTATGTAAGCTATGTGTAGGTTAAAATCATTGGTTTTTTTATGTATGAAGAAACGCTGGTTAATTGACCGGAATCAAATAAACCAGGGGGTTAGGTTCTGCATAAAAGGGTTGGTTTCTCCTCGTTCGGTCCGTAGGTGACAGATCTTCTTCTCTTCACGGTAACTGCAAAATAACCACCGTTAGACTCGCCACGTGAAGAATGGAGGTTCTTTCCGTGACCACCCTCCGGCGTGAGAATAAGTACATGTTTATGAAGAAGAAGAAGTGTACGTGAAGTGAATGTAACTTGAAGATTGTACCTGAATTATCCTCTTATTTATAGCCGAAGTTTGGGCGGGAAAACCTGTTGGTGAAATATTGACGGAAATAGCATTTTCCATTTAGCGGTTATTTTTCCTTCCGTTAATCTCTTAACTATTGTGAGAGCACACAGATCGTGATCTTGATCAACGGTTGGGGTATTGCCACGTGGAAAGTGGGCAAGTGGAGATCTCTCTTCAATTCTATCCCATCATCGTGACTTCAAAGGAGCCTGGGATGATGACACGTGTCCAGACGGTTATAACCGTCTGGTGATGCACGATAGAGTCTTCTGGAAGATTACAGCTGTAATCCTGTGTGGCTTTTTATCGTGTGGTATCAGTGAAGTAAATAACATCTAAGTCTGGGTATTGTTCATGCAGGAGTGCTTAGGATTTTTGTCCTTATTTGTTATAGGGAAAGGCGCAAGGATTCGTTAGTTTCCTTTTGGCGCGCAGGTGTTGCTTGTTGTTTTTCTTCTAAGTCTTCTTTGTGGGACCAGTGCGCGACTGCGCAAGGTCTAAAGAAGGTTAAAGGAATGAGGTTGTGGTATGGTCCCAAGTACTCGAAGCGAGGTTTTTAGGACCTTACCCCTTCAAGTCCCCCCAGTCTAGTGTTGCTCTTATGCAAATAAGTGGAGCACTGGACTATGAGAGAGAGTTGCTTTTTGCTGTAGAGTTTTTGGCGCGAAAGTGGAGAATCTTCTGGGAGAAGATACTCTTGCTTATTATTCTGATTTTTGAAAAATCTTGACTTTGAACAAAAAGTGGAAATCTTGGTGAAGAAGTTTATATTTTAGCTTTTGCTCTTTGAACTGTTTACCTGAGGAGCGTTGTAATCATGAGCTGACTGTTGTTCACGTCATTCGAGAATGGAAATGTATTTTGTATTACCGTTTCGTCTTCTTGTTGAACAGTAGTTTTAAAAGAACGTGCAGATTGTGTCAGAGGTTTTTTAATGTGATGTGACGTTTGCAGTGGCAGCGCCGTTTCTGAGTCAACTGATTAGACACTTAATCATCACAATCCTTCTTTCAATGCTGACACCGTCCTTCTCTGGCCTATATATTCTTCTGAAGTGTGCATATATTTTCCAAATTTGGGGAAAATGAAGATTAAGCGACGGATCCGACGCCGAAGAATTTCTGAAATCTTGAAGACCTTCGACGCTGCTGACGCTCTACTTCTTCTTTCTGGCTCATTGGTTGATCCTACCACCGGTGATGGAGGTTTTCATAGTGTCATTATGCCTGATTCTTCAAGGGATCGGACCATCTCCGATCTTGTGAATGTTAACAACGGGGGAGTTACTAGGTTGTCGGCACATATTGTAACTCGGTCATTTCCGGCTGATCAGAGGGTGAGTTGCTCGATTGTAAACCAGCGGCGCCGCCGTGCTGCTTTTCCGGCTGAAGCTCCGACCGGTGAGAATATGGTTGTTGCTGCTGAAGATGAAAGGGAATATGCTAACCCTTGGATTGTCGATCCTCGCCCTCTTTCTGAGTATGGTGAAGTTCTTCATACTCCGTTTGGTGTGTTAGACATGTTCCCTGGTGTGTAGTTTGTTTGATTTGTAGCTAATATTTTTTGATACACTGCTGTGCTTTTTGTAAATGTTGTTAAAGTGCTTTGTTGCACTAGTAACTTTTCTTTTTTGATGAAATGTTATGTATACACATGTTGTGTTTGTTGCTTATGGCCTATTAGTTTGTGTTTGAATTACAATATTTTGGATGTGTATAATTACTTTGTTTAGGTAAAGCGAATAAGAATGGTATTGATCTCACGTAGGTCTGGGCTGTGCACGGGGTTTGGGCCCATTAGACCGTTTATGAGGTTTTCAATGTTTCACCATGTTGTTTTCGCGCGTACCAAAAGGAATTATATGCAATTTGTAATAAACAGTAAAATGCGTAAGGATAATCCTTGTATTAAGAAGGCGCGGGGCCGATTGATACAAAGTAGAATAATTAAGATAAATACATTGCCTGTATAAGACTTGGCCTCTTGCAGCGAAATAGCTTGGCTCCATCATATGTAGCACCGGTGCAGCTGCTGCGCATTCCAGGTGAGGGGAACGTTTGTTCCATCGAGCCTTTTCAAAGTGTACGCCCCTTTGCCCAGGACTTCATCGATAATGTATAGCCCTTCCCATTTAGGCGCCAATTTTCCTGGCTTTTCCGCGTTGGATGCTTCGTTGTCACGCAGGACGAAGTCTCCTGGAATGAAAGTACATACGCGTACGCGCGCGTTGTAGTACTTTTCAAGTTTGGATTTATATCTTGCTTCTGTGATGGCGGTGTTCTCGCGCCTTTCCTCGAGAAGGTCTAGATCCATTCTTCGTTCTTTTTCATTGTCTTGCTTTTCCATGGCAAGCATACGCGGTGACGGAAGGCCAGTTTCAGCTGAGATTATCGCCTCTGATCCGTATACAAGGCTAAATGGGGTTTCTCCCGTACTGGTCTTTGGCATGGTGTGATGAGCCCACAAGATGCTAGGGAGCTCATCTACCCATCCTCTGCGCGCTGTCCCCAATATCGCCTTGATGCCATCAACTATCTGTTTATTGACACTTTCGACCTGCCCATTTGCTTGCGGGTGCGCTACAGAGGCAAAGTTGTGCTCGATCCTCATTTCCTTAAACCACTTCTGGAGGTCTTCCGAGACAAAGTTTCTGCCGTTGTCAAAAATGATACGCAATGGCAACCCGAATCTGCAGATAATATGTTCCCATATAAATTTGCGGATTACCATTGCTGTGGTTGAAGCAAATGCCTTAGCCTCTACCCACTTGGTGAAATAGTTGACTGCAACGACAATGAATTTAACTGCGCCAGGTGCGTTGGGGAATGTGCCAACGAGGTCGATGCCCCATTGTTGGAAGGGCCAGGCCGATGTGACTGGAACTAGAGGATTTTTTTGGACGTAAAGTTTTTGGCGCGTGACGCTGACATGCTGCACATTTGATCAATAACTCCATTGTGTCTACATGCATCCCTGGCCAGTAATAGCCTGCATTCATTATCTTCGCTACTACCATGCGCGGCCTGGCGTGTATCCCGCATAATCCTTCGTGGATTTCTCTTACTAAGTAATGCGCATCTGTTTTATTGACACAGCGTATAAGCGGACCCATAAATGACTTCCAGTATAAAATACCGTCAGCCATTTTGTAATTCAGCGCTTTGTTCCGGATCTTCCTAGCTTCTGCTTTCCCTTCCGGTAGCTTGCCATGCTGCAAGTACATGATGATTGGAGACATCCAGGATGGGTTGCCGATTTTGACGATGTTTACTTGTTTGAGAGGAACGGATGGATTAGATAGCACCTCGATGCGTACCTCCTTTGCTAGATGTTTGAAACTGGTGGCGGCCAGTTTGCTCAGCGCGTCTGCGTGCTTATTTTCACTTCTGTTTATGTGAATTATCTTGAATGTTTGGAACTAGCTGATAAGCATTCGTGCTTGCTCCAGATATAGGGCCATGGCCTCGCCCTTTGCATCGTAGTGACCATTAACTTGCTCGGCCACTAGCTTTGAATCGACGTGAGCTTCAAGATTTTTTGCTCCCATTTTAAGTGCCAAACGGAGGCCTGCAAGAAATGCTTTGTATTCTGCCTCGTTGTTTGTGCTCTTGAAATCTAAGCGTATCGCGTATGTGAGCTCGTGATCGTCTGGGCTGACCAACCGAAGGCCTGCACTTGCCCCATCGTCATTAGAAGCTCCGTCCGTATGCAACGTCCAAACCCTGTCGTCAAAGACTGGAATAGGGTTCTGGATTGCCTCGCATTCCTGTACTTTGTCTATGGGAACTTCTGTGGCGAAGTCTGCTAATACTTGCCCTTTAATTGCCGGTCGAGGTTTATATAGGATATTGTATCCTCCCAGCTCGATGGCCCATTTGGCCAATCTTCCCGCAACATCGGGTTTGGACAGGATTTGGCCTAGATGATAATTAGTGAGAACTGTAATAACATGGCCAGAGAAATACCGGCGTAGTCTTCGTGATACATGTACTAGCGCGAGGACCAGTTTTTCTATCATCGAGTAGCGCATCTCTGGGCCGGTTAGCATCTTACTAATGTAGTATATCGGGGTCTGAACGCCCTCTCTTTCCACCATTAACACTGCGCCAATCGCTACCTCTGCTGCTGTAACACCTCGAAAATTCACGTCCTATAATGTATTGACACGTGTCATAAGCTTGAACGTGTGAAAGAATACTCTTGGGGGACTAAAGTTGACAAATAAAGAAATTTATACCCTTAGACGAATAAATCATGGATCATACGAAGCTAATTGTGAAAGAAAGTGAGAGATTACAAACTACAGGGGTTAAATGTGTCAACATGTTTAAAGTATACCTCTGAGTGACCTTTTAGCAAACCCGAAGCTTTGTAACAATTAATTATGCTCACTAGAATGTGTGATAAAAATTTCATAAAGTTTCGTTATCGTATGAGAAAGTTATGATCAAATTCGTATACGAGGGGTTAAAAGCGTCAACGTTGAAATTTAAGACTTTTCGGTGATCGTGTGAATAGTCGGGGACCTAACAAAGTTAGTTTATGACTTGGAGTCCTTAAAAGTCAAGTTTGGAGGTTACAAGTGCAAGAAAGCATCTTAAAAATCAAGTTTGGAAGTTCAGGGGCCAAACTGTCAACATTTGAAAGATTCATTTTTGCTGGCTACATGCTTGCGCACCTCAACACCAAAACCCTTACGGTGCGCAAGCAGTGCCCAGATGCAGCAACTCGTTTTTCTTGGCTGTTCAAGTCCATGAAACGACTTATGGAGATATTTATCAATTCCATGCGCGTCCCCTACTGATTTTAGAGCTTAGGGGCACTTGTTATTGATCTAGATCACTTCATAGACTTAGTTGTCATCATCTAATGGATCAAAAATCACTATAAAAGGCCATTGTTTGCAAACATTTTTGATCATCCATTCCATCTGCAATTGTGGGACTTTCTGGAGCTCAAGAGCAGACACCAAGCATCCCTAATCGTGATTAGGACTTTGGTAAGCACCCTTGACCTTCCTTGATTAAGTTTTTGCTTAGATTTAGCTTAAAAGTCAAACCGTCGTAATTAACGGTTGACTTCGCGATTAATCATTAATAGTCCAGTGATTAATCGAATTGAAGGTAGTTATAAGTTGGTATTTCTGTGGGTAATAAACCCTTAGAAGGGCATCCACTGATTCCCATCCCAACTAGATCAAATGTCGGGTCAAAGTTGTTTAGAAAAAGTCAACAGAAGCTTAATTTGCAAATTAACATGTAATTAGCAGTGTAGAAGGCATGTAACCTATTTTATCACTCATATAACTTGGTAATAAGTATAAGAACTGATCTAAGCTTGTTTGATCCGACAATTTTCTATTTAGACCCGGTTCGGAACCAAAAGTCGCAAAGCTTTGACTTTTGCTTTGACTTCAGTTCTGACCCGATTTAGTATGATTCAGAAATTCCTTAGAGCTTCCTTAGGACCAGGCTACATGTTAGCATAACCCTCTGTGGTTGGATCGTCGATTATCCGATTCGTTTACATGTTTCCGTTAATTGCTTAAATGTTGACCAATATGCCCTTTTGACCATAAAACGAGAATTTTGGAAATATGAAAGGACAATAATCCTTATTACCAATTTATAAAGTTGTCCCTAAAATCTTACATCAGTTGGAGGTCTAGATTAGGAGTTATGCTCATTAGCGTAATTATAACGCCTTTTAGTAATTAAAAGGCGCAATTAGCATAAAGCCTATCTAAACCCAATTTTTGACACCAAACCTTTTACCCACTGATATAATATAATATTTTGAGATTTTTAAAGATTTTTTATTATTTTTAAACTGATCAAAACCTAGGGTTATCGCCCTAATTCGGTAAATACCGATTATGCCCTTTTAGGCCATAAAATGAGTTTTACAAGCCCTTTTGATACCAATCCAATTGCTACTGATTTTATATAACAAATAAAGTATTTTGAACTTTATAAACTGATTAGAAAACTCGGATTTCCGGTATAACCCGGAAATCGCGTAAAATGGTTTTTAAAGCGTATTAAACGCATAGTTTGGGTTTAAAACCATTTTGTCATATAAAACCTATTACCAACTGATATGACCTATTAAAATAAGTTATTTTACTAATGCATTCGAACACGAATCTCAGAACTTCATTTAAACTCCTTTTTAATCTTTAAAATGACCAAAATACCCCTACGGGGCTTATTTTGTGATTGAACTCGTTTTGGGCATAATGGAAGGTATCCTACTGATATCACAACATGTTTAAAGCATATTAACTTAGGAAACCTGTATACGACTCTTATGGGTACCCGTTACGCCCCTTGCGCGTTCGGTTCGGTTTATGTAACTAGTTTGCGTAAGTTAGCCGAAACGGGTCAAACCTTATCATTTTTATCTCAAAATCCAGAAGGTGTTTAGATTACCCATATTATACAAGTCTTCAAACTTGTCGGGTCTAAAACACATTCTATTCCGGTCTTCGCTTAATCATGCGTTTGAACCGTATATTTCCTTAAAACTAACCGGTCTAAGTTTAGGCTTAATTAAAGACCCGCTAGTATTCTAATTGGTTATTTACACCATCATTCCAGACTAGAGCCTTCCGGTAAATTGTACCTACGCTTACTTAAGTGAATACGGCTGAGTTATTAAAATTCTTGCTATTTAAGACAGGAGCTAGCTCAGGTAAATACTTTTAACTTATTTTCCTTTATACGGGCTTGGGATACGGTATTATAAAAATACCGCTTGGTCGGGTGTAGAAACCTTTTAATCGGAGATGATTAAATTGCATAATCCCGTTTTAATCTGTATTGATTGATAACAAATAACTTTAGGGGTTAATGACCGTGTCCTGGATATCCTTGGCTCATTTAAAAAGTGAATGGCCATAACTTAAGCACAAGGTGTAGGCAAAACACCTCCTGTTGCGTATGTAAAAGATATACTCACTCGTAAGGATGTCTTCTTGTGAGTTATATTTATGGTGTGTCGATTAATCTTGACCGGCTTGTATTGTATAATCACCGGCCCTAAATGTTGGACAACCATGTAAATCGGATACAAGATTTTTATTAATAAGATTTTCCCAAGTTATAAAAGATTAATTTTGCCTTGTGCATTTTAATCAATGTGTCAAAATGTTTTGTGCCTGGTGCATCTAAACTAATTTTCTTAAACTCTTTTCAAAAGAGTCAGTTAATTGTATTTACCAGTGAAAACTGACGTATTTTCAAAAGTCTAAGTGACAGGTACAAGTACGTAATAGGCTGGAAGCTGCTCAGGACGTTAATAAGGAATCTTGCAAGTTCTAGGCGTCTAAAGTCTGTTGAACAATGTTTATGTTTTAAGATCCGCCTGTGGATCCTTTACTTTCCGTTGTAATACTTGATATTACTTTATATTCGGATTGTAATATATTTATCTTTTGCTTCCGCTGTGCATTTATATATTGTGTTGTTTGACTATGATGACATCAACTACGTCACGATACTCCCCTACCGGGCCCACCGGGAACACGTGGAAAGTCGGGGTGTGACAGCTGCGGACAAATACAAGATTAGCGGTTCTTTTTCTCGCGGTGCTGTTAATGTTGGTAGCTGGATTAGACATTCCTTCATTTGCTTGAAGGCTATCTCCGCTTCTGGTGTCCACTAAAAATGGCTTTTCTTGGCACAATTGCGCAATGTGCTAATGAACGGATAGGATTTCGCAGCGTGATTTTCCAAGAATCTGTTCAAGACTGCTAGTCGTCCCGCGAGTCGTTGCATTTCTTTCACTGTTGCAGGGAGACGGCATTAGCTGGATGGCTTGTACCTTCTCCAGGTTGACCTTAAAACCGTCTCTGGTTACTATGAACCCCAAAAATTTTCCTTCTTCCATTCCGAAGGAGTACTTTGTTGGGTAAGTTTTAGATTGACGCTGCGCAAGGAATCGAACGTGTGCTGAATGTTTGCGAGCATGGTCTCTTCTTCTTGGCTCATGATGACGAGGTCATCCATATAAACTTCTACTGTTTTACCAATGTCTTCCCCGAAGACTGTATCCATCAAGCGCTGGTAAGTAGCTCCTGCATTGCGGACACCAAAGGGCATTTTCGTATAGCAAAAGATGCCTTTATCTGTACGGAAGGCTGTTTTGTCTTCGTCTTCCTCTGGACTTGATGATAGCCCTTATAACAGTCTAGAAAACACTTCCAACGGAAGGACGTTAGAGAGTCGACTTTCTTGTCTATTTCAGGTAGCGCATAACAATCCTTAGGGCAGGCTTTGTTGAGGTCTTTGAAGTCGACACACATGCGCCACCCGCCATTGTGTTTTTGAACCATCACTAGGTTGGCGACCCAGGTCTGGTATTGTACTTCACGCAGGATCCCGACGTTGAGTAACTCTGTTACTTGCTCGTTCATTGCTTCTGCCTTTTCTGCGCTGAGACTGCGTCTTCCTTGCGCGACGTTCAAACAGTGCTGTGCTATGTCTCGTGGTACCCCAGTCATGTCTGCTGGGCACCAGGCGAAGACGTCTTTATTGTTTGACAGTAACTCCTTCAACTGTATCCGTATTGCCGGTGAAATGGCGTGCCTTAGTAAGATGGTATGTTCTGGATACTCTTCATTGAGAACCCATTTTTCCGGTTCATTTGATGTTGAAGGTTTGGCAACCTTTGCTGGTGGCTCATCGTCCACGTACATGACTTCCTTGCTGGAATACATAATTGCTACTCCGGTTTCGGTTGGAAAGCCGCAAGCAGCGTGCGGTATGGAAGTAATCATGCTGAATTCTCTCTGCTATCGTCTTCCCAGCAGTACATCATGGCGTGATGTTGCTGGCATAACCATGAAATTTACTGTGACTGTACGCGAATGTTCGCCATCTGAAAGAGGCACAGGAAAAGCAATATGTTCCAACGGAAAAACAGCTTCGTTACAGAAACCAGTGAGAGGGAAATCAACTGGCTCTAAGCGTGCTTTGTCCTCTGGATCAAGTTGTTTGAAACATTGTTCATAGATTATATCCATCGAGCTTCCTGGATCTATGAACATGTAGTCAGTTCTGTAGTGGCCGAAGATTCCGGTGATAATTACTGGACGTTCCTCCTGAGGGCCCCCTGGGACGACAGGGAATATAACTTGTTGCTCTCTCCAATGCTGATTATGGCTTCGTTTGTTTGGCCTTCGTGAGGGACCTCCCTGTATCATGTTTATCTGCTTTGGTTCGGCTACCTCCTTGTGACGGCTGGATTGGATGTCCCACTGATAGGCTAACTGTGGGTCCAATACTGTAGTGTCGAACTTTTCCTGATTTTCTTCTTGAATATCAGATCTGTTGTTTGACAACTCGGATCTGATATTTTGAGAAAAAAATTGTTTCATGGCAATCTGGAACCTTGCGAACCAGTATTCTGGAGTTTCCTCCCAGAGTAGATCTGGATGGTTACGGACTCCTATCTGTGGCAAGGGACCGTCTTCTTCCATATGACTTTTGTTGTTTCTTTCGTTGCCCATGATTCCGTCGATCTGGATATCTCGGGTTACAGAGCCCTTGATTTTAGATTGAGGACCTGATGGGTGAAATGATGAATTCTCTGCCATACGAAAACAGAGGATGAAGAAAAAATGAATCGAAACGAGAAGAAAGGGATGAAACTGAGAAATCGGTGGGCGCAAATGAAGAAACAGTGGTTAATTGACCGGAATCAAATAAACCAGGGGGTTAGGTTCTGCATAAAAGGGTTGGTTTCTCCTCGTTCGGTCAGTAGGTGACAGATCTTCTTCTCTTCACGGTAACTGCAAAATAACCACCGTTAGACTCGCCACGGGGAGAATGGAGGTTCTCTCCGTGACCGCCCTCCGGCGTGAGAATAAATACAAGTTTATGAAGAAGAAGAAGAAGTGTAAGTGAAGTGAATGTAACTTGAAGATTGTACCTGAATTATCCTCTTATTTATAGCCGAAGTTTGGGCGGGAAAACTTGTTGGTGAAATATTGACGGAAATAACATTTTCTGTTTAGCGGTTATTTTTCCTTCCGTTAAACTCTTAACTAGTGTGAGAGCACACGGATCGTGATCTTGATCAACGGTTGGGGTATTGCCACGTGGAAAGTGGGCAAGTGGAGATTTCTCTTCAATTCTATCCCATCATCGTGACTTCAAGGGAGCCTGGGATGATGACACGTGTCCAGACGGTTATAACCGTCTGGTGATGCACGATAGAGTCTTCTGGAATATTACAGCTGTAATCTTGTGTGGCTTTTTATCGTGTGGTATCAGTGAAGTAAATAGCATCCAAGTCTGGGTATTATTCATGCGGGAGTGCTTAGGATTTTTGTCCTTATTTGTTATAGGGAAAGGCGCAAGGATTCGTTAGTTTCCTTTTGGCGCACAGGTGTTGCTTGTTGTTTTTCTTCTAAGTCTTCTTTGTGGGACCAGTGCGCGGCTGCGCAAGGTCTAAAGAAGGTTAAAGGAATGAGGTTGTGCCGTTGTGGTATGGTCCCAAGTACTCGAAGCGATGTTTTTGGGACCTTACCCCTTCAATGTATATATAATACACATATGAATGTAAGAAACATAAAATTTAAAAAAAATGTACTTTAAATCCCAAAATTTAGTATTTTAGAGTTGTTCTTTTTGTTCTCGCAATAGTCAGTGTTCTATAATGATCCTTATTCAATTTCTATAAAAGGAATCATATATTAAGAATGGGTGTTACAAATACACTCTCATAACCCTAATCTGACGTCTTCAAGAACTCTATCTCCAATCATGTATGTCCTTGAAAAGGTGCAAGTCTAGCAAATCATTTTAATTCTCCCATCCCATGTTGGTTTAGGGTTGTCTATGCTCTTGATCCCCTCCATTGTGAGGGTATCTATTGTTCTAACTAGAGTCATCATTTGTGTCCATGCATCCACCTCAGCATCCTCAACTCTACTACTTACAGCTACCACGCTTGTTACGCTTTAATAGCCCAAAAATCGGTTTCGTATACCATCTAATCTTCGTACACAAATACATGATATATAAGTTATGTATAGACTTATTATTCAAATATGTCATTTCCATAATATCTTTCTAATCCTTCGAATTGATTTTGATATAAACTCTCTACGTTAAGAAGATTAGAAGAATATTTGTATAATGTCTTTTTCTTTTGTGATTTTCAATCTTCATCATTCTAATTAAAAACATATACACATCAATATAGGATAAAATGCTTAAATACTTAATTGTCATCGTACATAATCAACTTACAAACTTACCTTCTAGTACAATATTGGGTCGCCACTATCACTCACGTCGTAGGAGATTGGGTGTTTTTTACGATGGATTTGACTGCTTTCCTAATATCATAATATGTTACTATTTTATATATATTGTTTATGAGCTACCATGAATAGTAATTTTAAATTTAAAATAATATGTTTCTTTTTCATATTTTATTATATCAATATATTATTTTTTCATAATTACTTTTAACTTTTAATATATTTTCAGTTTTCCCTTTTATTATTATATTTACTTTAGCTTTTAACGTATTTTTTTTTCTTTTTTAAAACCATATTTCCTTTATCCTTTATTTTTGTTTTACTAATTCTTTTTTTTTAATTCATCTTTGCTTTCTCAATTAATTTGATATGTATTTAAAAACTTATGTTCGTTATTTTTTAAGCTTAAGTACGTAGTTTTATTTAATTTTTATCCTCGGTCAGTATAAGTTTTATTAAAAATGAATTTATATTCCAAATAAATAATTTATTTGGTTTCGTAATCTGGTAAGATGATATCATCTGAACCAATTCTAATGGTTAGTCTTTTTAAACATGTTACATTTTTAAATAACTTTTGTTTTACATTATCATTTGTTCCGTTTCGCGGTAACGCGCGAGGTAAAAAAACCTAGTTAAAATGAAAAATCATAATATGTTACTAGTAAAATGAAAAGGAGAAAGAATTTAGAAAGAAAAGGTGAAATGGGTTGAATTGGGCTTTTTCCCGATATGCTTCCCTTTCTGTCATTCTTAAACAGATAAAAACCTACTTTAAACACTTCTTATTAATTTCCCTTTCATTTCAATTCCCCCACTTAATGGCCTAGTGGTAGGAGACTTGGGTTTCCAATTGAGACTCAAGTTCAATTCCTACTTGTGTCATATTGGGGTGGATATTGGGCAATGATGGTGACAAACCCACCGAGGGGGGTTCGATCCTGAGCCGCACCCCGGTTTTCATCCAGTTCTTACTTCAGCGAGGCATCTCGTGTGAAGGCAGCATGGTTTCCGGGGAACGCCGTAACCAAGTCTGACCAACCCAACACAGACCCAATTAAAACAACATAGTCTGGACAGATCTTAACTAGGACCGCCATTTAGACAGTGTGACATTGGGTCATCACATTTAAAAAAAAAAGTTTCCGTTTCATTTCATTTATCTTTCATTGTATCCATTGTTATATTCTCTCCCCACCTTAAATGAGCTTAACTTGTCATAATTAAGTAGATGAAAAATCTATATTTTATCTCCACCATAAATGAGCTTAACTTGTCGTTAAAAAAAAAGTAGATGAAGAAAAACCTGATTAACAATAAGGCCTATCAAATAGCTAATAGCTCGAATCATGCTTGACATTAGCTTGAAAATAGCTTGAAAAAAACTTTAAAAAAATTCTCTCGAAATTAGCTCGTTTGCAAGCCGAGCCAGCTCTGCTCGGCAAGAATTATGTTATTTTAATTTATTATATATATACATATAATTGTTTGTGGGTGATAGGATGTTTGTGGTCAGTCTATTTGTTACTTAGTAAAAACTATAATTATATAAATTTTAAATGCATGTCCTAATTTTTTAACAATACCCAATATTAATTGCTTCTCACTTGAGATGTTCAAATAGTTAGTAGCTCGAAGTTCGCTAAGAAAAAACTCGTTGAAAACCGAGTAAGCTCAGCTCAGACCAGATAAACCAGCTTGTTTTTTTTTTTTGAACGGCTAAATCTTACCCCCTTAAAATCAAACCCTTTTTTGCCTCTTATGAGGCTCGAACCCAGCTCTTTGCTGGGGAAAACCAAACCCTTACCACCACACCACTAGGGGTGGGGCAGATAAACCAGCTTGTTTACAAACCAATTCGAATGACTATGGCTTGGTTCAGTTCGGATCGTGAACAACCAATAATAGTTACTTAGGACTACCAAACAAGTTGTTTATACATATTTTGATTTGGTGTTGTGGTGAGAAGATGGGGTGGCTATTAAGTATTGATCATTCATGGATAAATTATCGATGTATTCGAAAATAGAGGTGTTATATTGAAATGTTAACAATAATATATAAAATGACAGAAAATAAAAAAATATTTTATGCAATAAGCGTTTAAAAAGGTCGGAATTAAGTAAAAATATTCATTGAATGGTAGTGTATTATAGTTATCATATTTAAATATAAGTTTGAAATTTGGTTACATCAAATGACAATTTATGTAAATTCATTACATTTTCAATAGCAATAATATTAATAATAATTAAAAGGAGTTTTTGTCAATAATCGTTTAAAAAAAAAGTTAGAAGTAAAAAGATCCATTAAATGGTAGCGTATATTAAAATATAAGTTTGAAATTTGGTTACATCTACATCTAATGGCGAAGAGGAGGAATCGGTTGAACATCTACTAATGAAATGCTTAATGACTCGTGCTACATGGTGGAATATTATGGTCTGGTTAAAATTGCCAAATCAAGATGACGTCAATTCGTGCGAAGAACTCTTTCAGCGAGTGGATGCATTCAGAGGTTCAAATGAGTGGAAGAAATTAATCATGGCTAGTGTCATGACAACGATGCGGCAAATCTGAAAATCTAGAAATGACTTAGAATTCAATAGATGCAATGGATCGATTACAAATATTATGGAAGAAATAAAAGAGAATTCGTTTTTGTAGATCAAAGAAAGATCAAAGTTGAAGGATTTAGATTGAGAGAGATTGAAGGATTTCCATTTGAGAGATATCATAAAGTAATTTTTAGTTTTGTTTTTGTTTCCTTTGTTATGTTTTTCTTTTACAATTGTACTCTCATATTTTCCAGCTTTGCTGGCCCTTATTCTATAATAATGGAATATCTGCCGTTGAAAAAAAAAAAAACTACATCTAATGACACTTTCAATATTATTAAATTTTGTTACGTAAATTTATTACACTTTCAATAATAACATTAATTATAACAATAATATATTTTTTTTATAATCGTTTAGAAAGGTAGTTGGTAAAAAGATTCATGGTAATGTATTATTGCGAGAACCGCGATAACCAATGTGAACACAACAAAATAAACTCATTACACCATCACCTAAAACCTAAAAAAAACCTAACCCCCAAGATAAATGATAAAAACTAAAACATAAAGCTAAACCTCCAAAAACCTAAAAAAAACCTACCCCCCATGCCCCAAAAACCTAACCCCCTCCCCAACCTAAGCTAAATGCTAAAAACTAAACCATAAATCTAAACCACCTAAAAACCTTAAAAAATCTAAAAAGCACACAATTTTTTTTAAATATTTTTATAAAAAAGTGCTACTTTTCGTCATAAAAAATAGTTTTTTTATGTATTTTTGGTTGTGTTCACATTGGTTCTCACGGTTCTCGCAATAAAGGGTGGTTCATAATGGATCCTTCTCCTATATATATAGAGAGAAACGGGATCAGGAGAAAACGCCCAAAAGTGTGAGAACGGTGAGAACGCATCCTGGCCTAACACGTGTCACGCGACATAGAGAAGGGCAAAGGGGCTTTTTTGTCATTTTATCTTCCGCTTTTCCAATTCCGTTTTTCACAATGTTGATTTGTTTTGGGGTTTAAGATTTTTTGCGTTAACCAAATTCAATAATTATATGGCGTTTTAATGGTTTCATTGTATTAATATTTTGGCGTTTATGGCGTTTTTCAAATCTCTCTTAATGGCGTTTTTCAAGGCGTTTTAGACAAGATGGCCCATTGTTCTATTATTTTTTATATACATTTTGGCGTTTGTGGTATCTTAGCGTTTTACAATTGTAAAATTATATTACAACCATAAGGAAAAAAATAAAAGCGAAGAAAATAAATTAAAAATCTTAATCGGATCTCTCTTCACAATCTTCACTGTCACCAGTCTCTCTCTTCTTTAATAGTACAAGAACTGTCGCCAAATATATGGCGTTTTATGTAAAACTTAAAAAACCCATCAGTTTCATTTTTTTGCTTGCTCATCTGTTGAAGTGGCTTTTTGTGGATGTTTGGGGACATAGATCTATGACGTGTGGGTGGGTTTTTCGCTTTTTCTTCATCTTTATAATCATATCACTCTTTAGTGTCATTGATTTCTTCTCCTCATCCAAGCCTTATTCAAGAACAAAGAACACAAAATGACATTCGCTTGTCATCAGTATCTTTTTCTTGAAGATTTGTCCATCTCATGCAGCAAAATCTTACTGAGTTACTCCCCTCACCTAACAATTTATTCAGTGAAACTTCACGAAGAACAATACTGAAAATCCAAGAAAGCATATTAGCTATCTTTGATTTTTTTTAATTTTTTTGGCGTTTTACAGTGAGTGGTATTTAGTAGTATTGGCGTTTGTTTTTTTGGTTTGATTAAATGGAAGTTGCTGAGTGGTATTATTTTATAGGATTTCTTTTGGCGGCGTAGGTAAGGCGGTGCATTATTATAATAAACTATTCGTCGTTTCAGTTACTGTTTGTAATTATTGTTTTTGATAAGCTTTTATATCTGAAGTCTGTAACACGTCCCGTCTTTCAAGTTTGGCGTTTTAGATTCTAATATAATAAATTTTCCGTCTCTTCATTTTTACTGTTTTGTAGTTATTGTTTCTAGTTACATTTTCAAGTTTGATTTTTATTTTTTTTATTTTTTTGGGTTTTTATAATACTTTTCCAAAGTAATTTTATTAAAGTTTGGGAGTTTTTGGGGCATTTTACGGCATGATAGCGTTTAAACGAGCATTTGGTTGTCTGGCGTTTTTATTATATATGACGTTTTTATTATACAACAATCAACTGAAAAAGAAAATTAAAAAAAGAATATTTAAAGAATTGATCTTCCAAATCTTCACTGTCACCTGTCTCTTTCTTCTTTTTTGAATAATCTTAACTGGCTGTTTCAACTTTCGTATGATTCATTTTGTTTTTTTGTTTTTCAAGTAGTTTTTTTGTCGCCGGTTGGAAGCACAAAGTCTGAAATCAGCATCTTTTTCTTGAAGATTTGTCCATCTCATGCAGCAAAATGTTATTGAGTTTACACCCTTCAGCCAACATTCTTGAATTTTCCAATGAACGATATTTGAATTTTTAATTTTGGCGTTTTACCGATAAAAAGAACGCCACTAAATAAAAGCACCTTAAACCTCAAAATTTGATCATGCTAAAATCAATAATGTTTTGTTGTATGAGATGGACAACATTGTTAATCCTCGATTAAGAAAGATAACTGACAATGTTGTCCACCCCATACAGCTAAACTTTATTGACAACAAACCTCAATAATGTTTTTGTATGTTTTGGCGTTATAAATTGGATGGAAGTTGAGGATAAAGTTAATAAAATTTTACTCAATGAAATGGACAATATCCTCACTTAAGGATTTTTGTCCATTACATTGAGTGAACCCTTACAGACAACCTAACTGAATTTCAAATAAACGTTTTGGTTTAGAAGATATTTGATGTTTGGGGTTTTTGGCGTTTCTAAGACAAATGGTATATATTAAATATGGCATTTGGGGTTTTGTGTGTGTTTTTAATTGAAGGTCTGAGATGTTGTATATATAGGATTTTTTGGTGGTTTTTTTAGGCAGAAATTTATTATAATTAAGTTTGGCGTTTTATATCTAATGGCGTTTTTAGTTAGAATGGTGTGTGCTATTTGTTTGGCGTTTTGTGTGGAAAAGTCAAAAGACTTTTTTACCCTTAATGAAGTGCGTCCACATAATAAAATTGATGTTATTTACGAAAACGCCACCGCGCCAATCTAGTCCATAGATTGTTTTGATCGGACGATTCATAAGCATTCTCACTGTTCTCACACTTTCCACCGTTTTCTCTAAATCCTGACCATATATATATATATATATATATATATATATATATATATATATATATATATATATATATATATAGAGAGAGAGAGAGAGAGAGAGAGAAAGAGTGGGGATCCTACGGAAAGTGTGTTTTTCCTAGAAAGTCTAGGAAGCGATCTGGGCCATCCAATGGGTGTGTTTAATGGTTGAGATCATCTTGGTGGTATTTTGGTAATATGTGTTTCTTAAAAATAGGATTATTTAATTAATCAGTGGTAGATATGTCATTTAACTTGTTTTAAATATAGAAATAATTGTCATTCCATAACCACCCCACATTTCATGCGATTTTTTCTCTCTCTCCCCCTTTCTCTCTCTCTCTCTCTCTCTCTCTTCCTTCTATCCTTCATGAAGAAACACATCAAGAAAACACATCGTATTAATCTGCTTGCTGTTAAAACACAGTGTCAAGAAATCCTCCAACATTACCAGCATGGATGGTAAAACACAACGTATGAATCTACTTGCTGTTAAAACACAACTGTATGAACCTGAATGCTAAAACACAACTGTATGAATCTGCTTGCTGTTAAAACAAAACTGTATGAATCTGAATGCTAAAACACAACTGTATGAATCTGCTTGCTGTTAAAACACAACTGTATGAATCCGCTTGCTGTTAAAACACAACTGTATGAATCTGCTTGCTGTTAAAACACAACTGTATGAATCTGAATGCTAAAACACAACTGTATGAATCTGCTTGTTGTTAAAACACAACTGTATGAATTTGCTTGCTGTTAAAACACAACTGTATGAATCTGCTTGCTGTTAAAACACAACTGTATGAATCTGAATGCTAAAACACAACTGTATGAATCTGCTTGCTGTTAAAAGACAACTGTATGAATCTGAATGCTAAAACACAACTGTATGAATCTGCTTGCTGCTAAAACACAACTGTATTAATTTGCTTGCTGTTAAAACACATCGTCAAGAAAACGGAGATGATACGAACAATATTTGAATGGTGATGATGAACTCGGAGATGGTGGAGATGGAGAAGTGTTTGATGATGACGAAGACGAAGAAGGAGAAGGTTGCGAAATACAAAAAATCTTGGAGAAACAGTTTCCATAATTTTAGGCATTGTTAGTTAATGAGAGATAAAATTCCAAAAATAAAATAAAATGTCAAATTACACAAGTGCCCTTTTAGTTAAAATCCCTCCATGCCACGTGTCACATTCTTATTGCTTCCTAGACTTTATAGGAAAACCCACTTTCTACCCAACTCCTATATATATATATATATATAGGGTGGGGTTCGGCTACAAAGTCCGTTTTTCCTACAAAGTGTACAAAGTCATAAAACACCACAATTTCAACCATAAAACACACTCAAAACCCACAAATAACAGAGTGCAGATCAAATAAACATAATATCTAAACCCTAACAGTCCATAAAAACTTCAAACACACCATCGTACAACTATGAATATAAAAACAACATGATAATCAACATAAAACACGCTAATGTTAGTCATTCGATAATCAAAGCCTTATCATCAAAAACACAACACAAAACCCACAAATATGGCGTTTTAGTAATCTACACTCTGTTATTTGTGGGTTTTGAGTGTGTTTTATAGTTGAAATTGTGGTGTTTTATAACTTTGTACACTTTTTAGGAAAAATGAACTTTGTAGCCAACTCTCACCCTATATATATATATATAGGGTAAGAGAGTTCATGCGAGAACAATCTTTATTGCGAGAACCGCGAGAACCAATGTGAACAAAACCTAAAATAGCTAAAAAAAACCTAACCACCACCCCCCCCCCCCCCAAAAAAAACCTACCCCCCAAGCTAAATGCTAAAAACTAAAACCCCCAAAAAACCTAAAAAAACCTAACCCCCCTCCCCCACCCCCCAAAAACCTAACCCCCCCCCCAAGCTAAAATGCTAAAAACTAAACCCCCAAAAAACCTAAAAAAAAAAAACACACATTTTTTTTAAATATTTTTTAAGTTAAAATCACTACTATTAGTAGCAAAAAATAAAATAAATTTTTTTTGCTACTAAAAGTAGCGATTTTTTTATAAAAATATTAAAAATAAAATTTGTGTGCTTTTTAGCTATTTTTAGGTATTTTTGGTTGTGTTCACATTGGTTATCGCGGTTCTCGCAATAAAGGGTGGTTCCTAAAGGATCCTTGTCCTATATATATATAGGTAAAGGGTAGGATACAAATCTCCTTATCGTACATTATGTACGCGCTACCCACAACCATACACGTGTCCTGATTCAATTTAATTAAATAAGGGTATATCGGACATTCTATTCAAACATCTGAGGGCTAATAAGGGAATTCCGTCAACTAGGAAGCATATTTCGAGTTCGTTTCATAACCGTCCATTTAATTATTGTTCGTATCAATACGATTTGTAGGGTTTTTTATTGATTCCTGACCGCGATTTCCGAAAATGTTGGATTCGTCATTTAGGATGTTTGTTTTTGGTTTTTCATCATAGGTTTACGGTTGAGTTTTGGGTTTTATTTGATTTGAAGCATTTTTTCATTTTATTAGATTGTAATGAGGTTGAAGATAAGTTGTTTCTGGTTTTATTTGTTGAGTTTATCATATCGCATGTGTTGTTTGATTTATCGCATGTGGTGTTTTTAACATAGCCTAGGTATTTAAGGTTGGATCATTTGTATAATTTCGCATGTTTAAGTTGGACATTTCGCACACAATGGAGTTTAATATTTAATTTCGCATGTTTAAGTTGGAGATTTCACAAACTAGAAAGTATTTAACATATATAGCTCTTTATTTCGCACGCTTTAAAAGTAATTATTTTTATTTTCGCACAGTGTGTTTCATAATTCAGTTCAATAATTGAAATCAAATAATTCAGTTCAATAATTGATTTCAATAATTCATATCAATAATTTTTCTTTTATTATATAGTTTATCTTTTTATCACTATTTCAAACATCCTATTAAAATGGCAGACCTACCAACATCCTCTTCTTCTGAATCAAGTATCAAGCAGGCTTTGAGGAAAATGATTCAGGAACAAATTCAAGAGGATCGATCATGTCAAGAGATGTTGGAGACCAACATTTCTCGTGTAACAGAAAACATGAAGAGAAGACAAGAAATTCAGAACTTGTTATCTCAGATGCAAGTGAGTAGTCTTCAAGAAATTGCTGTTATGTTCATGGTGGATCTGGGTGAGAGGGATGAGAAGCAGTTGAAAGAGTTGGCGGGTGCAATAACTATCTTAAGATGCTCGATGAAGATGAAAGTGGAGTTTCTTTCATCTTTTAAATGAACTTTGTTTATTTTAGTTATTTGTTTTAATAAAATATCCAAGTTTTGCATGTTTCAATAAATTCGCATGTTGTGTTATGGAATGGATTTTTTATTTCGCATGTGTATATTCCCCTATTTTGCAAATTTTAAGCAATTCAATGTCAAACTTGCGATTTAAACATAATATATGCGAAATTAAAAACACTAATGTTATATAACAAGTCTAAATATTCAACATAAATCCAACATCAAACAAGTTTACTTTTTCTTTCCAAAATATGCACTCATCCTATCTGGGATTATCTTCTCCAAATCTTTCATATACCTTTCTTTGTCTGGCCTTTTATCGAAAGCATTTGACTTTTTAATTATTAGTTTACGATGCATATTGTGTTCGGATAGAATTATTTTACTGAGATATCTGTGCCTTAGGAGATGAAGTTGTGAATTCTGTCTATTGTTTACTTCATCTTCTTTCACAAATCCAGTCACCCATGGTGTTTTCTCTCCTTTGTATGTTTCCATGTGACGCATCGTAAACACTCCACAGTCTACGCCGTTATTCTTCGTCCTCCAATCCATCTCTTTTCTTTCTATAACTAAGGTTGCAAGTTCTTCTATAGCCGGTGTTGGTTTTAAAGCCTTTTGTAGGTATAAAACCAATACCCTTCTCTGTAACATAGCAACATTGTGTTAGTAGCTTTTTCATAATATATAACATGTAAATGTATAAGTTTTTGTATTACCAGTGTGTCTGGAAGCCCCTTGTATCTTTCCTTAAACTCTTGTTCAGCTGCTGAATTGTCAATCAGCTCAATTTTTCCGGTTTTCAAATGGAAGCACAAGATATAGAAGTGGTCAACTTGAAGTACCGGAATAAACACCAGGTCAACCGAATCAAGTTTTTTTACCTCATATTTTAGTATGATGTCTTCAAAATTTGAGGCAAATATGTTTAGACGTAGGTTGTCTGTGTATTTCTTCTCGTCGTAAAAGATATCCGGCTGTATGTTATGTAATTTTCTCAAAGTTAAGTAATGTATTAAAAGGTATTTAAACAATGGAATTTTTCACATGCGCATAGTATGTATACCATATGCGAAATTACAACAGTATGAGAAATGTTGTTTTTTGTTTTCACAAGAAAACTATCTACTATTCTACATGCGATTTAGCTACAAATAGTATGCGAAATCATTGAATATGCATTTACTGTTTTAATTTCAAATGCCAAAATGTTTATGAAAACATACCATCACTGTGCTAAACAAGAAGAGTCTGTATGGTGATGATTTTCTATCCCTCTTTTTCTCTTCAAGGTTTAGAACATCTACAAATGCATCTATTCCGTTTGATGCTACGTACTGACCCCTGTAGAAGCTTTCAAATATAGCTTTGAATGTGTAAACCCCAGTTTTTGATCGGTAAAATTCATCTCTGCCAGGCAAAAAAAAAATAATTAATATTTTGAGTGTATATATTTAGATGTTTGTTAGTTGATATAACCATTTTACTTACTCTATATCTGCAAATGTAGCAAATGTATATCGGATCACACTCAATTCTTGATTCAAGAGTGCTTCGTGCATGTTTACCACTCTGTTGCGGTAAGGGGAACAAAATGCCTTTCCAAGCTCTGCACATCTCTTCTCAGCTCGAACTTTGGCTGCTTCTATTGTCTTGTTAAGGAGTTCATTTAACCCCTTTGGTAGAACTTGTTTTGGAACTTTCTTTGGCTTTGAGTTTTTTCTCCCCCTAGCTTGTTTTTTTCCTTATTTTCTTCCAGGCTGGGTTGTAACACCTCGAAAATTCGTGTTCAATGAAAAAACGACACGTGTCAATTAAAGACAAAGTGTTATAAACCCGGATATAATTAAAGATGTACGACGGGAATTAAAAGTGTTGTCATGTTAATTTTACACCTCTGAACGACCTTATTATGAATCCCAAGACTAATAAACATCTGGTATATATTCAAATTCGGGGAAATCATAGCAACAAACTGATTCATAATTGAAATGGTGGACTCCTACGAAGAAAATGCATGGTAAACCTTCTTTAACGGCACTTTCAAAAAGGATTCAAAGGAACATGGCAAATGGTAGGGTATGTAACTATTCAAGGCACAATTTAGAGGCCCCAAACTGATAAAATAAGTCCCAAATTCGGAAAAGATGGTTGCCTTTTCGAATGCCTGAAAGAACAAAAGTTTTTGGCTGTTGAGGAAGGCTTGCGCACCGCAAGAATGGACCCTTACGGTGCGCAAGCAGTGCCCAGCGACAGGAAATGCTTCTGTTTGCTGTTTAAATGCTTGGAACTGATTTTAAACGATTTTCCACATATTTCTTGGCCCCTAAACAACCCCTAAACATCTAGGACACCTGTGGGAATGTTATGGTCAGTGCTAGACTTAGATGTCAACACTTTGTGGTGCCTTGATCACTATATAAAGCTCCAATGTGCAAACACTTTGATCATTCCTTCCTCAAACATCTTCTGATCAATTGTGGAGCACAAGAGCACCTTCCAGGCCTTCCTCATCAATCATCAGACACTTGTAAGTTTGCTTAACCTTCTTAAATTGAGTTTAGCTTAGTTATTTAGCTAAAAGTCAAACCGTCGTAATTACGGTTTGAATTCGAGATTAATTAATAATGGCTCAGTCAAATCTAGAATTAAAAGTACCTCTAAGTAGGTAATTATGTGGGTAATAAACCCTTAAAAGGGTTCCCCCTGATTCCCACTCTAACTAGGTCAAATGTCGGGTCAAACTTACTAATAAAAAGTCAACAGAATGTTTAAATTACAATTTATGCATGATTAGCAATGTAGAACACATACAACCTGTTTGGTCATTAATATAACTTGGTAATGAATGTAGAAACATGTCTAAACATGTTCAACCCGACAATTTCCTGTTTAAACCCGGTTCGGAACCGAAAGTCGCATAGTTTGACTTTTACTTTGACTTTCAGTTCTGACCCGTTATGGTATGTTTTAGAAATACCTAAGAGCTTCATTTGGACCAGGTTACATTCTAGTATAACCCTCTGTGATTATACACCATGGTTCATTAGTTAACCGATTAATACGCATGATTCCGTTAATTGCTCATATGTTGACCATTATGCCCTTTTCACCTTAAAACGTGATATTTGAAAATGTAAAAGAGTAGAAACTTTAATTACTGATATATAAACTTGTATACAAAGTTTGACATTAGTTTGAGATGTAGATTAAGAGTTATGCTCGTTAGCGTAAAATGAAAGCTTTATGTTAATTAAACGGCGTAATTAGCATATAGACTAGTTAAGCCTACTTTTTAATATCAAACTTTTTACCCACTGATGTAATATATTATTTTGGGATTTTTAAATATTTTTAATTAATTTTAGGCTGAGCATAACTAATAGTCGTAGGCTTAATCCGGTAATTGTCGGTTTTGCCCTAACGGGCCATAAAATGAGTTTTACATATATAATCAACTCCAAACCTTTTGCTACTGATCACATATGATAAATAAATTATTTTAAGCCTTCTGGAATAATAAAAATATCAGCTTTATGTATCAAACCCGGAAATGGCTTCTAATCGCCTTTTAAGCGTTTTAACTCATAGTATGTGCTATAACCATGTTAAACATACAAGGGTTGATACCTACTGATATTTGAGGCAAATTATAATATTTTAACAGTAAGAAAAGGTTGTTAAACTCAGACTTCAGTTTTGAGCTTTTTGGCTTATGTGAAATTACCAAAATACCCCTACGGGGCATAGTTTGGTTATAATTGATAAATTTCACATATATACTTTACCCTACTATTATAACATGGTAAAATAAGTATTTTTGCTGATTTCACCAGACCTGTAACTCAGGTTAATACCTAAACTCTTTTATAACCTTTTAAATGACCAAACTACCCCTACGGGGCCTAGTTTGTGTTTAAATACATTTCGGGCATAATGAAAGACATCTTACTGATGTCACAACATATTTGAGACATAATTAACTTAGGAAACCTGTATATGACTCTCAGGAATACCCGTCACGCTTATTACGCGTTCGGTTCGGTTTTTGTAACAAGTTTACATAAATTAGCCGAAACGGGTCAAACCTTATCGGTTTTATCTCAAAATCCAGAATGTGCATGAAGGACCCATATTAAACAAGTCTCTGAACTTGTCGGGTCTAAATCACATTCTATCCGGTCTTCGCTTAATCGTGCGTACGAACCGTATCTTTGAAACTAACCGGTCTAAGCTTAAGCTTAACTAAAGACCCGTTAGGATTCTAATAGGTTATTATAAACCTTCGTTCCAGATTAGGAGTACCAGTAAAAGCTACGTGCGTTTGCTTATTGTGATTTATACATTGCTCAGGTAAATACTTTTAACTTATTTTCCCTATACGGGCTTGGGTTACGGTATATAGAATACCGCTTGATCGGGCATCAAATCTTCCATCGTTGGGTGGTTAATTGAATAATTTGATCGGCTCGTTTAAACAGTCTTGTTACTTAAAGCCTTTGGGGGGGTTAATGACCATGTCCCGGATATCCTTGTCATCATTTTACGAAATGGCCACGACTTAAGCACGGGGTGTAGGCGTACACCCGTCAGTGCACAAAAGAATAATGTGGTGTGTCTATTGATCTTTAACCCGGACAAGATCCGAGCTACTGAACGCACAAGGAACATGTAATTCGTTCACAAGATTATAATATTAAATAATTCTCCCAAGTTAAATAAAATGTTTATGCCACGTGCATCCAAATCAATTTTCAGTCATTTTCTAAAATGAGTCAGTTGATTGTATTTACCAGTGTAAACTGACGTATTTTCCCAAAAAGATTAAATGCAGGTACTAAGCGTAATTGGCTGGGATTTCTCCTTAGCATCAATAGAAGTCTCGCAAGCTTAAGATGCCTAAAGTCTGTTGAACTATTGCTTCCATTTTACTTTCGATCCGTCTGTGGATAAACTTCCGAATATTGTGACATTTGATATTACAATATTAAATTCGGTTGATATATATCTTTTCATTTGCTTCCGCTGTGCATATTAATTATTGTGTTGTTTGACTATTATGTTGCCAACCACGTCACAATACTCCCCACCGGGCCCACTGGTGACACGTGGAAACCAGGGGTGTGACAGGTTGGTATCAGAGGCAACACTGAGTGAATTAAACACTAACCTTTTGTGTTTAATCTCAGTTACACAATTGCACATATCTAAACTTTCGAGTCTAGACAAATAACATAGGACAAATTCTACCTTGTTTGGTTTTTGTTTTGTCCTTTAATTTATATATATTCTTGTCGTTATCTCATGTTGTATTGACAGGATTAACAAAATGCCGCCAAGATTCTTCAGGAGAAGAGGACGTGGAAAGGGGCCAATCACCGCCCCCAATGACAACGAGGCAGGACCTTCGAATGTGCGAGCTCCTTCGACCACTGAGAGTGACGATCCCCGGCAAAACTGGAGGAACCTCTTTGATCCGGCTAGACGGTCGGTGTCACACAGTTCAACACCTCCTGTCCATAACCCTTATGGGCCACAGCCGGAGTACGAGCCCAACAACCCGCAACCTTCCTACATACCGTTGCAGCGATCCTTATCGCATAATTCTTTTGGTGACCCTACACCAGTTTTTAGGGGCCGGTTTAATCCGGCGAATTTTATACAACAACCAGTGGGTTTTAACCCATTGGGGCCAAATGATCATTTATCGGGCGATCACGCGGACGATATGGACGAGGATACGGACCCCGTCGAACCTGCCAGTGGTACACCAAACCACCCGATAGAGATCTCTGATGGATCTTCTTTCCACGGATCACCCTATGTTGGTCCAGATAGCTTTCAAGCTATGTTTACCAGGCACGAATGGTACTATACACCTCCTCGCCATTCACCGCCTCAGCAATAGCAACAGGATCCCTCTGTGGATTCAAGATTTGTGGCAGTCACGCCACCGCCTCCAACGCCACCAGTTCAGCCGGCACCTCCGCAACCGCCGAGGCGTAGGAGATCTGGACCACGTATGTCTACACGGGGAGGAGATTTCCATTTCAGCTCTCCTCGGCAATCTAGTGGCAGCCATTACCCGCCACATCAAGAAGATCCACAAATGGGTGGACCTTCACACCCAGTTGCACCGCAACCACCGCCGATGGGTTTTGATAACCCAATTCCAGCATACACGGGTTCCATGGCGTATAACCCGTTTGAACAGCCAGTGCACACCAACTACAACTACGTCGAAGCCGACCCATACATGGTAGCGGCTAACTACAACACCCAAGGACCCTATGGAGATCCATGGGGAGTAGGGTACCCAACACACGAGTACCAAATACCTCCAAGACCTATTATCAGGAAACAATCGCAACCACCAAGGTTCTCCCCACCAGAGCGTGAAGAAATTCTGCAAAGGTTGGACCATGTAGAGCGAGAGTTTCACAGGGAACGAAGGGAGTGACAAACTTTCTTCCAAGGATTAACGAGCCTAATTAAAGGGAAGAGCAAGAAGGACCACTGAATCCTTCCATTTGTTATTGAGCCCCTGCGTGGGCCAGTCTTGCTATATAAACCCCTGCGTGGGTATGCTTGTTTGTTTTGACCCCTGCGTGGGTCTATCTTTCTGTAAACCCCTACGAGGGTATGTTATTTGTGTAAGTCCCTGCGTGGACTATTATGTTGATTAAGCCCCTGCGCGGGTATGTATGTTATTAAGCCCCTGCGTGGGTATGTGTGTTATTAAGCCCCTGCGTGGGTAAGTACTTGTTTAAACCCCTGCGTGGGTAAGTTGTTTGTTGAAAAGTCCCGTTTAGGGCAACATGTAACCTTTTGGATAATTAATGGAATGTTATGTTTATAAATTTCATCTTGCTATTACATGCATAAATATTATATATGAAATAAATAAATCAAAATCATTCCTTTTAATAATAATCTGCCTATTTAAATATTGCATAAGAATCTTGAGAGTGAAACCTAGCCTGAGTGTCATTATAAAGACCTGGCCATGATGGTAAGACCTGTTTAAAAGATTCAAATCCCAGTTAACATCTGAGAACATGTTAACACTCCTGGCAGACGTGGTTCATTAAAATCACACACGTCATTATTATATAAGGATCTTTTCAAAGCTTCCAAACCCAACTAAATGATCTCCGAATCATGGGTTAAATCATCAATTAGGATGATCATATTTTGACCATACGTGGTAATATGGTGCCTACGGGCCCTGCTCATTTCCATATGAGCCAAAAGACAGTGGTAGCAATGACTCCCTGTCAGATAAAGGTAATGATCTAGGTTCAAACCTTCATGCTTTGATTCTCTGAAATCATAGCTTATAATTTATAAACGTCCTTGTGACTAGGCCTATTGTGCCAGTATACCTTCATGTTTTGATTCTCTGAAATCATAGCTTATAAATTAAAATGTCCATGTGACTAGGCCTTTTGTGCCACAAATAAAACTGTTATTGTTTTATAATTAGGATAAATTATGATAAAAATCCTAAATAGATATGATTAATAAATTAACCAAAAATGGTCTCTGTTTACCATGGTTAATGAATTACCCTAAGGGGCAATTCCATAATAAACTCCCAAATAAACTATTGTCCTTGTTTTCTGTAACAGTTCAATTAAAATGGCTAACTCAGACGAAATTAATAGCCATCCAGTGGAGAACATTGATAACGCCCGCATTAATCTAACGGGTGCTGAATTGAAAGCGTTGGTAGACGACGCAGTTACAAAGGCATTGGAACGGCAGTACGAAGAGTATAGTGGGACTCGTAGTAGGACCCCATCTACACAGCCTTCAAAGCCACCGCCTAAGAAGGACGAACCGAAGAAAGATGATGATCGACACTCCTCGAACCACCACAGTGCTCCATCTCAGCAGGTTGTACTAAATCAAGGACCCCGTGACAATGGTTGCTCTTATAAATATTTCGTTTCCTGCAAACCCCGGGATTTCACTGGGGAGAAAGGAGCCATCGACTGTATGACGTGGCTGGATGAGATGGACACAGTTGTGGATATCAGCGGATACGCTGAGAGGGATATAGTCAAGTTTGTGTCGCAGTCTTTTAAGGGTGAAGCTTTAGCATGGTGGAGATCACTGATTCAAGCCACTGGGAAAATCCCATTGTACAACATGTCGTGGGATCAATTTGTTGCCCTTATCAGGGAAAATTACTGCCCTCAGCATGAGGTGGAGAAGATAGAGTCTGATTTTCTATCATTGGTGATGACAAACCTTGACTGTCAAGCTTACCTAACGAGCTTCAACACAATGTCCCGGTTGGTTCCTTATCTGGTGACCCCGGAACCAAAAAGAATAGCTCGTTTTATCGGTGGTTTAGCCCCGGAAATCAAGGCAAGCGTGAAGGCTTCTCGGACAGCTACTTTTAGATCTGTAGCTGACATATCCTTGTCCCTCACTTTGGATGCGGTCAGGAAAAGATCGCTGAGGAATAAGGAGGCTGAGAAGAGAAAACGTGAAGATGATGGTTCACGGAGATCGAACAAGAAACACCGTGGGAACGGTGACAACAAGAAAGGATCAGAGTCAAGGAAAGATGGGCATCATTCTGGTGAAAAGCCCAAATGCAAGATTTGCAAGAAACAACACTTTGGGAAGTGCAGGTTAGAGTCGAACTCACAGACTCAGTCAAAAACCTTTGCATGTGGAATATGCAAGTCCACGGATCACAAAACCTTGGATTGCAAGAAGATGAAAGACGCAACGTGCTACCGTTGCAATGAAAAGGGGCACATTAAAACCAACTGCCCTAAATATACCAAGAAGCCTGAAGAGGCCAAGAAGACTAATGCTAGAGTCTTCAGAATGGACGCAAAGGAAGCGGTTCTAGACGACAACGTTATTACAGGTACTTTCCTTGTAAATGATGTCTATGCAAGAGTACTATTTGATTCAGGCACTGATAAGTCGTTTGTAGATCATAAATTTTGCAAATTGCTGAATTTACCAGTCAAAACCTTGAGTATAAATTATGGGTAGAGTTAGCAGATGGCACCTTAGAAGCCGTCTCAACTGTGTTAGATGGATGTGTTATATCCATTAAGAACCACTCTTTTCCTCTGTCTCTACTTCCCTTTAAATTGGCCGGTTTTGACATAGTCTTGGGTATGGACTGGTTATCTCACAACCAGGCCCAAATCGTCTGCAACAGAAAGCAAGTGGTGATTAAGACTCCGTCTGGTGAATCACTTACCATTCGGGGAGATATCCAATATGGGCTACCTGAGCAAGTGACTATGCTCAAGGCTTCAAAATGTTTAAAGAAGGGTTGTGTCATCTACATGGCACAAGTGATTATTGATGAGCCTAAACCGAAGATAGAAGACATCCCTGTCATTTCTGAATACCCTGAAGTTTTTCTGGAAGAACTACCTAGTTTGCCACCAGATAGGCAAGTGGAATTTAGGATTGATATCATCCCTGGAGCAGCTCCTGTTGCTAGAGCACCTTATAGGTTGGCGCCCACAGAAATGAAGGAATTAAGGACGCAACTGGATGAATTGCTAGCAAAAGGTTTTCATAAAACCCAGTTCGTCTCCTTGGGGAACACCTGTCCTGTTTGTCAAGAAGAAGGACAGATCGATGCGTCTGTGCATCGATTATCGTGAACTTAATAAGGTCACGATCAAGAATAGATACCCATTACCAAGGATCGACGATTTGTTCGATCAATTACAGGGGGTAAGTTATTTCTCGAAGATTGATTTGAGGTCAAGCTACCATTAACTGAAGGTTAGAGACAAAGACGTACACAAAACTGTATTTAGGACTCGTTATGGTCATTACGAGTTCCTAGTGATGCCTTTTGGGCTCACTAATGCACCAGCCGCGTTCATGGATCTCATGAATCGCGTTTGCAAACCGTACTTAGATAAATTCGTCATCATCTTCATTGACGACATTCTTATTTATTCGAAGAACCAAGCTGATCATGAGAAACATCTTCGATGTATCCTCAAACTTCTGCATCATGAGAAGCTCTATGCCAAATTCTCTAAGTGTGAATTTTGGCTACGAGAAGTCCAATTTCTTGGACATGTGGTCAGTGAGCGTGGTATCCAGGTGGATCCCGCTAAGGTTGAAGCAGTAATGAACTGGCAAGAGCCAAAGACGCCTACAGAGATTCGTAGCTTCCTGGGATTGGCAGGATATTACAGGCGTTTCATCGAAAATTTTTCAAGGATTGCTGCACCCCTAACTTCCTTGACCAAGAAGAAAGTAAAGTTCGCTTGGGGCCCTAAGCAGCAAGAGTCCTTTGATATCTTAAAGCAGAAGTTGAGAACGCTCCTATTTTGACATTGCCGGAAGGTACCAAAGAATTTGTGGTTTACTGCGATGCATCGCACACTGGCATGGGGTGTGTGCTTATGCAGAAAGGCAAGGTTATTGCCTATGCATCACGACAGTTAAAGGTGCACGAAAATAATTACACCACCCACGACTTGGAGTTGGGTGTCGTTGTATTCGCACTAAAACTGTGGAGGCATTATCTGTATGGAATCAAGTGTGTGATCTATTCTGATCACAAAAGCCTCCAGCATCTGTTTAATCAGAAAGATTTAAACATGAGGCAACGCCGTTGGATGGAAACTTTAAATGATTATGATTATGAAATCAGATACCATCCCGGCAAGGAGAATGTAGTCGTCGATGCCTTGAGTCGAAAGGAAAGGGTGAAACCCATCCGAATCAATGCCAAGCGCATGGAGATAAAGAACAGTTTGACTGAAAGGTTGTTAGCTGCACAGAAGGAAGCTATGTTGGAAGCTAACTATCCTAATGAAAAGCTTGGGGTAACTGAGGAGCAGTTAACTCTTAGCAAGGACGGAATTCTAAGATTAAATGGACGGATATGGGTTCCAATTTATGGAGGACTTGGAGATGTCATCCTCCAAGAAGCCCATAGTTCCAAATACTCCGTTCATCCTGGAGCTGATAAGATGTACCAGGATCTAATGGCAAATTATTGGTGGATGGGCTTGAAAAAGTCTGTAGTTGCCTATGTAGCTAAGTGCTTGACTTGTGCGCAAGTCAAAGCAGAACACCAAAAGCCGTCAGGCTTGCTACAACAGCCTGAACTTCCTACGTGGAAGTGGGAAATGGTAACCATGGATTTTATCACCAAGTTACCTAAGACAAGGAAAGGAAACGACACAATATGGGTTATAGTTGACAGACTGACCAAGTCAGCACATTTCCTACCCATCAAGGAGACTTATAGCTCCGACATGTTAGCCCAGTTATACGTGGATAAGATTGTAGCCTTACATGGCATACCTGTGTCTATTATCTCTGACCGAGATACTAGGTACACGTCACATTTTTGGAAGAGTTTCCAACAATCTTTGGGCACGCGTTTGAATTTTAGTACGGCTTACCATCCTCAGACAGACGGTCAGAGTGAGCGTACTATTCAAACGTTGGAAGATATGCTACGTGCATGTGTAATTGATTTAGGTGGTAGTTGGGATAACCACCTACCCTTGATTGAATTCTCCTACAACAATAGCTACCACACCAGCATAAAGGTTGCGCCTTTTGAGGCCTTATATGGTAGAAAGTGTAGAACGCCAGTTTGTTGGGCGGAAGTTGGAGATGTCCAATTATCAGGACCAGAGATAGTGTTCGAAACGACTGACAAGATTGTCCAGATTCGTGACCGTCTCAAAGCTTCCCGAGATAGGCAGAAGAGTTACGCAGATCCAAAGCGTAAAGCTTTTCACTTCGAAGTAGGTGACAAAGTGTTACTTAAAGTATCACCCTGGAAGGGGGTGATGCGATTTGGTAAGAAAGGCAAGCTAAGCCCGATATACATAGGACCTTTCGAGGTTATCGAACGTGTCGGGTCAGTTGCCTATAAATTAAACTTACCCGAAGAGCTCAGTGGAATTTACAATGTGTTCCACATCTGCAATCTGAAAAAGTGTTTCGCTGACGAATCACTGGTAATACCGCATACAGATGTGCATATAAATGAGAGCTTGAAGTTTGTTGAAAAACCTGTGTCGATCGAGGATCGACAGGTTAAGAAGCTTCGAAGGAAGCATGTGCCTATTGTAAAGGTCAAATGGGATGCCCGTAGAGGTCCCGAGTATACGTGGGAGGTTGAATCCACCATGAAAGAAAAGTACCCTCATTTGTTTCAGTAAATCTCGAGGTCGAGATTTCTTTTAAAGGGGTGAGGATGTAACACCTAGAAAATTCGTGTTCAATGAAATAACGACACGTGTCAATTAAAGACAAAGTGTTATAAACTCGGATATAATTAAAGATGTACGACGGGAATTAAAAGTGTTGTCATGTTAATTTTACACCTCTGAACGACCTTATTATGAATCCCAAGACTAATAAACATCTGGTATATATTCAAATTCGGGGAAATCATAGCAACAAACTGATTCATAATTGAAATGGTGGACTCCTACGAAGAAAATTCACGGTAAACCTTCTTTAACGGCACTTTCAAAAAGGATTCAAAGGAACATGGCAAATGGTAGGGTATGTAACTATTCAAGGCACAATTTAGAGGCCCCAAACTGATAAAATAAGTCCCAAATTCGGAAAAGATGGTTGCCCTTTCGAATGCCTGAAAGAACAAAAGTTTTTGGCTGTTGAGGAAGGCTTGCGCACCGCAAGAATGGACCCTTACGGTGCGCAAGCAGTGCCCAGCGACAGGAAATGCTTCTGTTTGCTGTTTAAACGCTTGGAACTGATTTTAAACGATTTTCCACATATTTCCTGGCCCCTAAACAACCCCTAAACATCTAGGACACCTGTGGGAATGTTATGGTCAGTGCTAGACTTAGATGTCAACACTTTGTGGTGCCTTGATCACTATATAAAGCTCCAATGTGCAAACACTTTGATCATTCCTTCCTCAAACATCTTCTGATCAATTGTGGAGCACAAGAGCACCTTCCAGGCCTTCCTCATCAATCATTAGACACTTGTAAGTTTGCTTAACCTTCTTAAATTGAGTTTAGCTTAGTTATTTAGCTAAAAGTCAAACCGTCGTAATTACGGTTTGACTTCGAGATTAATTAATAATGGCTCAGTCAAATCTCGAATTAAAAGTACCTCTAAGTAGGTAATTATGTGGGTAATAAACCCTTAAAAGGGTTCCCCCTGATTCCCACTCTAACTAGGTCAAATATCGGGTCAAACTTACTAATAAAAAGTCAACAGAATGTTTAAATTACAATTTATGCATGATTAGCAATGTAGAACACATACAACCTGTTTGATCATTAATATAACTTGGTAATGAATGTAGAAAGATGTCTAAACATGTTCAACCCGACAATTTCCTGTTTAAACCCGGTTCGGAACCGAAAGTCGCATAGTTTGACTTTTACTTTGACTTTCAGTTCTGACCTGTTATGGTATGTTTTAGAAATACCTAAGAGCTTCATTTGGACCAGGTTACATGCTAGTATAACCCTCTATGATTATACACCATGGTTCATCAGTTAACCGATTAATACGCATGATTCCGTTAATTGCTCATATGTTGACCATTATGCCCTTTTCACCTTAAAACGTGATATTTGAAAATGTAAAAGAGTAGAAACTTTAATTACTGATATATAAACTTGTATGCAAAGTTTGACATTAGTTTGAGATGTAGATTAAGAGTTATGCTCGTTAGCGTAAAATGAAAGCTTTATGTTAATTAAACGGCGTAATTAGCATATAGACTAGTTAAGCCTACTTTTTAATATCAAACTCTTTACCCACTGATGTAATATATTATTTTGGGATTTTTAAAGATTTTTAATTAATTTTAGGCTGAGCATAACTAATAGTCATAGGCTTAATCCGGTAATTGTCGGTTTTGCCCTTACGGGCCATAAAATGAGTTTTACATATCTAATCAACTCCAAACCTTTTGCTACTGATCACATATGATAAATAAATTATTTTAAGCCTTCTGGAATAATAAAAATATCAGCTTTATGTATCAAACCCGGAAATGGCTTCTAATCGCCTTTTAAGCGTTTTTAACGCATAGTATGTGCTATAACCATATTAAACATACAAGGGTTGATACCTACTGATATTTGAGGCAAATTATAATATTTTAATAGTAAGCAAATGTTGTTAAACTCAGACTTCAGTTTTGAGCTTTTCGGCTTATTTGAAATTACCAAAATACCCCTACGGGGCATAGTTTGGTTATAATTGATAAATTTCACATATATACTTTACCCTACTGTTATAACATGGTAAAATAAGTATTTTTTCTGATTTCACCAAACCTGTAACTCAGGTTAATACTTAAACTCTTTTATAACCTTTTAAATGACTAAACTACCCCTACGGGGCCTAGTTTGTGTTTAAATACATTTCGGGCATAATGAAAGACATCATACTGATGTCACAACATATTTGAGACATAATTAACTTAGGAAACCTGTATATGACTCTCAGGAATACCCGTCACGCTTATTACGCGTTCGGTTCGGTTTATGTAACAAGTTTACATAAATTAGCCGAAACGGGTCAAACCTTATCGGTTTTATCTCAAAATCCAGAATGTGCATGAAGGACCCATATTAAACAAGTCTCTGAACTTGTCGGGTCTAAATCACATTCTATCCGGTCTTCGCTTAATCGTGCGTACGAACCGTATCTTTGAAACTAACCGGTCTAAGCTTAAGCTTAACTAAAGACCCGTTAGGATTCTAATAGGTTATTATAAACCTTCGTTCCAGATTAGGAGTACCAGTAAAAGCTGCGTGCGTTTGCTTATTGTGATTTATACATTGCTCAGGTAAATACTTTTAACTTATTTTCCCTATACGGGCTTGGGTTACGGTATATAGAATACCGCTTGATCGGGCATCAAATCTTCCATCGTTGGGTGGTTAATTGAATAATTTGATCAGCTCGTTTAAACAGTCTTGTTACTTAAAGCCTTTGGGGGGTTAATGACCATGTCCCGGATATCCTTGTCATCATTTTACGAAATGGCCACGACTTAAGCACGGGGTGTAGGCGTACACCCGTCAGTGCACAAAAGAATAATGTGGTGTGTCTATTGATCTTTAACCCGGACAAGATCCGGGCTACTGAACGCACAAGGAACATGTAATTCGTTCACAAGATTATAATATTAAATAATTCTCCCAAGTTAAATAAAATGTTTATGCCACGTGTATCCAAATCAATTTTCAGTCATTTTCTAAAATGAGTCAGTTGATTGTATTTACCAGTGTAAACTGACGTATTTTCCCAAAAAGATTAAATGCAGGTACTAAGCGTAATTGGCTGGGATTTCTCTTTAGCATCAATAGAAGTCTCGCAAGCTTAAGATGCCTAAAGTCTGTTGAACTATTGCTTCCATTTTACTTTCGATCCGTCTGTGGATAAACTTCCGAATATTGTGACATTTGATATTACAATATTAAATTCGGTTGATATATATCTTTTCATTTGCTTCCGCTGTGCATATTAATTATTGTGTTGTTTGACTATTATGTTGCCAACCACATCACGATACTCCCCACCGGGCCCACCGGTGACACGTGGAAACCAGGGGTGTGACATGGGTCCCATGCTCAAAAGCAACTCAACTGACTGCAATTCCTCACCCATCACCTGAGGGCATTCAACCTCCGGTTCCTTCTCAACTTCGATATCCGAATCGGTTTGTTGAGGGTCTTTTTTTGTAGTTTCTCCTAAAGAAATTGCTTCCACTTCTGGCTCTTTTTCTTGAATGTTTTTTGTAGATTCTGCCAAGTTCACTGTTTCTTCGATAACAGTTTCGTTTTCACCCGTTGCTGCAGGGCAGAATAAGTTAAGAAATATAATATTCTGTTTTTTTTAATTTTTTTTCTAATATAAAGTGTTTTTTTTTACCTTTGGCAGGTGGTTTGTAAGCGTATACCCCCGTTTCGATAGTTTGAATGTTTGCAATAAGGGTGTCTGTCACTCCTCCATCATCTTTACTTGTCAATCCTTCCTCATCTGGTTGCAATACCCCTATAGATACAAATTATTGAATTTTAATACATCAGAATCAAAATCGCATAGTATACATGACATTGCATGCGAAATCAAATTTGAAGTGTTTTTGGCATAAATCGCATGTGTTTTTTTAGGTATCGGATGTGTATAAGAAATAGTGATTTTTACATAATTTCGCATGTGTTAATTTTGAAATCGCATGTTGTACCTTCTGATGCCATTTGTACCAAAACATTGGATATTACTTTTTAAGCTTCTTCATCCTGTCTACCTTCTTCGTTTGTAGTAACTTCATGATGAACTTCAGAAGCTGGATTTTCAGGCTCTTGATGAACATGAGAGGGTGCAGTTTCATGCTCTTGAACCGAATCAGGCGGCACCCAAATGGGATTATTCCGAAGCGTCTCATCCCACTGCTTACAGGCCTCCATAATCTCCGGATCCCAAAAACACTTAGTTTTTGCTTCTGAAACTAAGTTGTTCATCCCTTGAACATCTTGAACCATTTTAATGTATTTTTTGACATTGGCTTTCATTTTTTTCAACAGGTTCTGTAATATTTTTTGAGTTAAGATACTATCAATTCAAATGGTAAATATAAATGGATTAAGTGAAATTAATATTTTTTTGCGCTTACCTTTTTGTTGATTTTCGAAGCCTCTCGTTCTCATGGCTGTGTAGCAGATTACCGATGGTGAAAGTTGAACAGGAGTGTTGCAATAATCCATCATTTTCTGTGTCTGTGTTCCTACTCCCATCTCAAGGTTCAACTGAGACATTTCATGGATCTCAAAACTGAAATCCATGAAATCATCAATGTTCTCGTTATCGTTTGGCTCTTCCCCGGTTTCTACGTTTTGTACTGCACGTGCAGTCCTTCTTTTGTAGCTTATTGTGGTGTCAACCGGTGGTCGTAGTGTATATTCCTCCGTTGAACGACCCTGTTCTTCTTCATTTTCTTCTTCTTCTTCTTCACTCTCACTTGATGTCCAAACAGGTCCGTTATCCGAAATATGCTCTTCGACTTTATCAATCTCCGAAGATGTGATATAACGAATAATTGGTATTTCCACGACTTTCTCAAACAGTTTAAGCTTCTTGTTGTACTCATGCGTGTATAGAAGCTGTATAAATCGCAAGGTCATTTAATTATATGACAAAACAAACTAGTTTTTTAAATATGTTATGAAATGTACTAATGCATACCGTAAGAAAGGCAACAGGTCCCACGAACTGTGTTTTATAGTTCTTCCAGCCCGCTCGTGTACGACGCAAAGTGTCAAGTAGATATGAGCACCAATCTAGATTCTGTATTTCCTCAACAGCCTCTACACCAAGCAAACATCTATCATTTGCAGTTGTTGCCTTTGTAATCTCCGCAAAGAACGTCATCCAGTACACCAGGAAATTTAATCTAAACAGGCTCCCCCCATCTCTTTGATTTCCATTGTATTTGCAATTAAGCCATGGGTAATTCTCGTGTTTTCCCCCCATTGGCTGGTGAATGTATCCCTGACAGCATTTCCTGGTTCTTTACTCTTTTCAATTTTCTCCTGCTTTTTAACTTTTCTCTTATCGACTATTATTTCAACCTGCTTTGGCCCCTTTGGTATTCAAAATACCTCATAAACTGTGTCCAATGTTATTTTTATTTGGTGTTTTCCTACGTTTAGCGTATCGAACTTCTCGTCAAAGTTTCTGGCTAGCCAATATGCCAATCGTGTCGAAATATGGTTGATATTCATATATAGAATAGCTCCAAATCCCATATTCTTCACCTCATCAACCTGTTTTTTTGAAAATTTTCTCACAGTATCCATATATGAGTTAGGTTGGTATCTCAGCAGTGTTGCTTCGTTGCTGTATTTGAAGAATTCCCTATGTTCTGTTTTAGGTGGTTCCACCTTTTTTGAATGTTTTTTTGTCCGTATCTTAGATTTCCTGTCATCTTTTTTCTTTTTTGGGATTGGCTTAACAAAGTCATCCTCTTCAGAACTTTCTTCAGCTATCCTTCTTTTTCTATTTTTGTTTAACTTTTATCAGTGTTGATATTGGGCCTTAAAAGTCATCATCAGACTCTATTTCTACAAAATCGCATGCTATCAGTCAAAAACCTTTATAAAATCGCATTTATCAGTTAATCATGTACACTAAGTCATTAAGTGATAAAATCGCATGAATGAGTTATCAATTCGCATGTATTAGTTAAGCATTAACAAAATTAGCCAATCTATATAAATCGCATGCTTTAGGAAACTAAAAAAATACAAAATCGCATGTATAATTTAATCATAATTCCCTAAAACTAACTAATCATATGAAATCGCATGAGGTTTTTATCAATTCGCATGCTCAACCTAACCTAAGACCAAAACCTTCTTCAAACAAAACTTTACATATAAAATTGCATTTGTAATACAAAATCCTATATAATATCGCACATATATCAGCTTATCATTAAGAAAACTACATAATCATGCAAAACCTAATAAATAACCATACTAGTCATAAACCCTAACAAAAAACGTAGTTATGAACAATACCTAATCTTATAAAACTATATGTTTCAGTCTAAAACCTTAATAAACAAACAAAATCGCATTTGACATTAAAGTCCGTGTATATTCCATTATAAAATCGCAAATGTCAATCGATACCTGGATTCATCTTCTTCGCTTGTGGTCTGTCGTTGTTTGCTTTGCTTCGTTTCTCAAAACTCATGAATCCTAGTTGAATCGCAACGGAGAGTAGTAGGGAACTTGGGAGAAGGAGAATGCAATGTTGATTTTGGGTTTTACGGTATGATTGTGAGTTATTGTGTGCTGATTATCTGGGGTTTTGATCTCGCATTGGATGATTTTAACCTTGGCGGTTTCTTTTTATTAGTTTTAATTTGATTAATTTAATAGTTAAACACGCGGTTTAAATGAGATGATCTGACGGTTGTGGTTGTAGCGTACATAATGTACGATTAGTGTATCTGTATGATAACCGGCCTCTATATATATATAGGGTAAGGTTCATGCGAGAACCACCCTTATTGCGAGAACCGCGAGAACCAATGTGAACAAGTGGCAATTTTGTAAATACCAAATAACTTTTAAAAAAACACGCTTACCTGCTTTACTATATCGGACTTCAATCCAAAATTAAACTACATTTAATACAAACTTTCATGTCCACTATCCAAAATTCTGAGTACATCCAGGTCTCTCAACGATTATCAACCTGAATCTATCAACAATTCGTCGATTACAATCGATTTCATTATCGTCTCGAATACATCATCACTTCACCATCATCAGTTCACCATATCGAAGCATCTGGATTGAGATTTTATCTCAGATTTGAGATTTTACCAGTAGTTATTTCATATTTCGTCATATAATCGAGGTTAGTTCCCAAAATTCGTCCAGTGATTATAAGAATAGACGATTCAATGAGTGTGTCCCTAAGACGGTATCGCCGGAATTAATCACCGCCGCCAACGAAATCATTGACGGATTGGTAATATAGATATGGTCATATTAATCGAGACACCGTTTGCAAGTTTATACAATTCGTTTATATTGTTATATGATAGATAATTTATCGTTTGTACTTTTATATGATAGAGGTAAGGTAAGGTTGTCTACATCTCACCCTCCTCAGACCCTACCTTAGCTTTGCTATTGGTGGGATATACTGAGTATGATGATGATGATGATGATGACTTTTATATGATAGATTATTTGTCGATTCAGGCTTCGTTTTGTATTGTGTGATATATAGTTATGCACATGTGCATATTTTGACATCATGGGTTTAACAGAATTGGCTATTAAGGTAATTCTTGTGTAATATGTGGTTATGCACATGTGCATAGATTGTAATAATAAGTCAATATGCACATGTGCATAGTGTGCAATAACATGTGAATAAGGTAGTTAATGTTGATGCAGGTGACATTAGATAAGGTATTTAGTTGTATTTTGGTGTGATGTATAGTTATGCACATTTGTATTTAATGTTAGATTATGTTAATAAGGTAGTGTTATGTGATATATAGATATGCACATGTGCATAGCTTGACAAAATATGTGAATATGCACATGTGCATAGTTTGCCATAATTTGTATTTAATGTTAGATTATGTTAATAAGTCTATGGGATTTTGTTGCTGAATGGTGCAAGTTGGGATCAATATTCGTGCTAGATCTGAAGGATTTTGTGTATCTGCATCAGCGATACTGCGGATCTAAAAAATGGAAACAGGTTATGCTCTCAATCATTCAGATTATGCTATTGTTTATATGGAGAAACATGAATGATGTTTTTAATAGGAAGCAAACGAATCTGACACGTCTGAAGGAGGAAGTTAACACGCTTGGGTTTCTTTGGATTAAAAATAGGGCAAAGTGCAACGCTTTAAGTATCTGTTTTTTATCAGTAACATTCGGTAAGGATCTGATTATTACCAGTAGATATATATATTGTTATTTAGGTATCTGTTTTTTATCAGTAATTTTGAAGTAATTCTGATTTCCATCAATGATTTATATGAATGTGATTCAACTCGTTGATCTGTTAACTGTGCTTGTTATGTTATCGCACAGATCTTATACAGTGCCATAGCCGACCTAGTATGTATATGTGAACCAAATAAAGTTAATAATATCATTCATGTGCATAGTGAGTTTGAGCAAATTTGTTTAGGATACGTGTATATGATTGTGGGTAATTAGAAAATGCTGGTGTTGTTGTTTTAGGTAATGCACATGTGCATAGTGAACTTGAGAAGTTTTGTGTAAGATACGTGATTTTGTGTAATTAGGATATGATGGTGTTATTATGATTTTGTGTAATTAGGATATGATGGTGTTATTGTTTCGTGTGATTCACATGTGCATAGCAAACATGAGCAGCTTTGTTTAATATACGTGTATATGATTCTGTGTAATTAGATTTTGTTGATGTTGTTGTTTAAATTAATGCATATTTGCATATTGAATTTGAGCACATAACATTAAACTTTACATATGGATTGATTTTAAGCATCATTATAAGAATATGTGATGCACATGTGCATATAGATGCACAAATTCATATCGTTACAGTGATGAAAAAGGTTGTTTAATGCACATACTAATTGAAATTGCATGTTTGATTATATTATGTTTCAATTATTATTGTAGGAAAAAAATGGAAAAAAGCGAAGAAAATAACACTTTTGTTGAGATCGAATGACAAAGGAGCAACAAAACTGCCAGATGATAAGGAAGGTGAATACAAAAGTGTTAAGTGAAAAGCCAAAAAAAGGTTGGTTATCAGTCGATGATGCAGTTGGTAATATATGCACATGTGCAGCCAATTGTTACTTTCTGTTGAACGTTGTTCTTTGATGTCACGTGCAGTTACGGCAGGATAAAGAAATACAAGGAATATGACAAGTAGACGAATGCACGATGTGATGGATCTTATGTGATGGATGATAAGGGCGACAAGACAGTGGAAAACATTAATGAAATAAAGTTGGATAGAACGATGTTATATTGAAAATCATGGTTGTTTTTTGTATGAGGGTTTATATGTTGGTTATTTTCTTTTAACGATAATTTATATTTGTTTATTGGACGATGACAACTATGTGATCGTTAATTACATAATTTGATGTAATATGGTATAGTATATGTTGGAAATGCACATGTGCATAAGGTAAATTAGTATGAACAGTGGTGATATATGATGTGTTACCGAATGATTATATTCAATTTACAACGTTTTCAAATGTTATATGGTGGTTGATATAGTATATGTTAGAAATACACAAGTGTGTAATATTGTGACGTAAATGATTGTTTTGCCTATGCACATTTGCATATTTATATAGTATGATGCATAGTGGTAATTCATGATGGTGTTTGGTATAGGATATGTAGTTTACAATGTTGTATGGTGTATGGTATAATATATGTTGGAAATGCCCAGGCACATATTGATGTGATATAATGTGTGGCATAAATTATGTTGGCAATGCACATGTGCATAACGTAAAGGTAGTAATGTTTAATGGTGTTTGACATAGTATATGGTGGCAATGCACATGTGCATAATGTATACGTTGCAATGTATAATAGGTGGATTGAAAATGGAGTACATGCACTTAAAACATAATGACATTAGAAACAGTGAATCGACAAGTTTAGATGCTACGGTTTCAATGTTGAAAATGCACGCGTTGGGTAATGCACATGTGCATGTGTTGAAACAGTGGACATATTGGTAATTTATGTTAAATGGACATGAATAAAACAATGAATATTACACTGTTAAGTAGATAAACAATAAGTATAAACAGTAAATGTAAAGAAAAACAAGTGATAATCAATATATAAGTAGTTGCTTGTGGAAAATCCAGTTGTTGTATAATAAGTGTTGTACATCATCACAATGTCCTCCTAGTGATTAAACGTTCTATTTAGAGTAAGGAATTCAGCATCAACGTCAGTGCCAACCCCACCCATCTTGACCCGTCTTCACTCTGGTGTTTCTCAGCACGCCATAAGATGCATAAACTCCACCCATGCCTCCCCGGTTGTCGGCTTGTTCTTCCATTTTTTTTTGTAGTTGTCAGCCACCCAAGACCCTTTGTTTAATGCCATTCTGTACATAATTGGATAGTCATCCATAAGACACCTGTTCAGAATCCATACATAAACAGAATCCATACATCAACGACATGGTATAATTTTCAACATAATGCACATGTGCATATAAGTTAATACAATATCATTTACAATCAACATGCACATGTGCATATACAATTCTCTCAATCTAAAACAAGCTTTTCAAGACAACGATTTAGCTCATCAATTTCTATTACATAAATATAATATAATGCATTATATAGGTAAGATGAAAACCCATCATAGATAATTCCCAATACCAACATCACTGTAATACCTTTCCTTTTGTGACCAGCTCTAAGGTTTTTATTTTTTTAAGTCCTATTTTGAGATTGAAATTGACTTGTAAGATAGCTTATGTTTCAGTTTAATACTTATAACAATAATAGATTTAACAAGCCTTAAAATTGACCAATTAACATATAACTTTAACAAAATACCAACTTAATGCATACTTAAATAACAACTACAAGTAAAAACTAAAGTGAATGTAAACATAAATTACAAACTATACCATCTATTGACAAATTAAAGATTTATATATAAACCTTTTACCTGAGAAGATACCACTTGGCTAAAAATTCACCATCACTTCTGACCTGCAACTACCACCAAACACCAAACAATAATGCCTAATTTATTTGGGATTCGAATAGAATTAAACCTGTTGGAGTATGCTATATGTAAAATTGAATTACTTACAGCAGCCATCGTCATGTCATTGCAACTTGTTTCGATTCCAGAACAACCAAATAATCTTTCAAAACGAGATTCGAATCAAGGGCAAATCATAAATTGAAATCATAGCATAAACATCTGAATTGGTTTCGAAAACTAAAACCTTCAGATGCCGTAGGTTCAACTCCAACACGAGATGAGTCAGACGAAGCCATGTGTAGCCGAAATCAGTATCCCAACGCCGTAATCAGTATCCCAATCGAATCCCCTGTAAGATCGCCGCCGTGAAACTCACCACCGTAGATCTCCGTCGCCGATTAAGCAAAATCTCCAGCGAAACCCTGGATTGTGAATGACGATGGTGAACAGGGGCTGAAATAAGAGGAGAGCGTGTTTTTTTATTAAATGTCACTTAATTACAAATTTGCCATGTGTTCACATTGGTTCTCGCAATAAGGGGTGGTTCCTAACGGATCTTTGTCCTATATATATATATATATATGGAAAAGTTTAAATGACGCACACGAGCTAACACGAGCCCTTCATCTTCTCCTTCAAGCAATCGAAAATCGTCCTTCTCTCTCAGCAATTGTCGACAACCGAAGTGTAACAAGTCTAAAACTCCTAAAAAGTGTAACAAGTCTATATAGGCATTGTGTTTTAAATTTTAGACACAGTGTTTTAGATTCTTTTGGCATGGTATTATATATAAAAACACAAAACATGGCAATTTAAAACACAATGAAATGTATACTAGGCATGAAAAACACAATGGCAAAAAAGTTAATTAGTGTGCTTTATATTTCATGCCTAGAATACATTTGATTGTGTTTTGAATTGTTACATTTTGTGTTTTTCGTTGTAATACAATGTCAAAAGAATTTAAAACATTATCCCTAAAATTTAAAACACAAAATCCAAAACTCCTAAAAAGTGTGAGAAGTCTATATAAAAAATGTGTTTTAATTTTTATATATATTAGTTATTGGCATATACTATTTTATCATCTATGGATTTGAGTATTTTGTATATATACATTTTGGTATGTTATTTATATACATTGTAGTTATTTGATATATTTTTATATTGAGTAGTAAACCGGTAGATACCCGACGGGTTTTGGGTCGAGAATACCCAACGGGTAATTTTTTTTAAATTAACGGATTTACCCGAAACCTGCGAGTATACCCAATACCCGACAAGTAATTACGCGGATTTATGACAAGCTTATTTAATCAGGTTTAGGGATGGGATTACGTTACACATGACAAGCACTAACTTGAAAGGCTAGTTGGAGAAAAAAGACAAGTTACATAATGAACGGTGGATTTTTAAACCACTTGGTCCAACCAACCTTAAAATTACAATGTCCTACTAGAAAACCATAAAAAGATTAGCAACTATCGAATCAAATAAGCACTCTTGATTGATACTTTTTGTTTGTAAAAAATGATATCATTTCTAAGCCTCCATATGAATCACCAAGTGGAAAAAAATCACTGATTCCACTAACTCTTTCTTTGTCTTGAAAATCTTGAGATCAACTAACCAAACACACAAATCCGCAGGGGCTTTGGAAGTCAGCCAATCTGAGATGACAACACACGGTGAATATAGTGTAAGATTAAATATATTTTATGTTATATTTAATCTAGTAGCCATTATAATCATTTATATTATATGGATCAAAATATATAACAATCCTATTAAATAATTAGTTGGTAATTGTTGATGGGCCAAATTACCCTTATTACTAATTAGGGTTTCCTCTTGGGTGCATATATAAGGAGACTTATGTAGAGGTTCTAAGGTTAGACAAATAACCTAATTACTCTCATAACATCAATCGACCTCCTCTCCTCAACCGATTACCCTTTATCGGTTTTCATCATCACCATCATTAGATTGCACCCTAAGGAGGAACCAAACCAAGATGACAATCATGTCAAACCTTATTGATGCGTCTCCATTTGGATTCTCTGTTGGCCTGTACTGCTGCAATCAGGTATGTTTTCATGTTTTCCATTATGTTTAAAACAGAACTGATCAACATGTGGTATCAGAGCATATGTTGATTAGTCAGTTCTGTTTTCGTATCCATCAATTCTGGGATAGAAATCTAGAAAACGAAATTTTGATAACTTAATAAACCTAATAGCCGGTTTCGAGTCATAAAGATCCACTCGAGATCACTGTTTCGAGGAAAAGAATTTGTTTTAAATATCTCGAAATCAAAACATGTAAGCTTATTACCGAAATCTGTTTAGAAAACCCTTAAAATTCAGGTTTCGGCTTTCCAGAATTTATGTTTTATTGTTAGGGTTCATAATATGTTCTTAGGAAAATTCGAAAATTCCTTTATGTTTTGGAATGCAATTAGGATTGATGAGTGTTTTTCCTGTTTGATCCAATTTTATCTTTTAAGTTTATTCGAAAACTGTTAATTGATAATCAGATAAAATTTTCGAAATATTTTGACAAAATTAGATCATCATTAAAACAGGAAACCATATCTCAAAATCCTTTAGAATTCGAATTTTCAGTTATGCTTTTACATTAACAGCTGTAGCAGTGGACTCGAGACCATCAGGTTTCGACTTGAGACCAAGATCTCAACTCGAGACCACAAGGCCTCAACTCGAAATCATAAGTGTTCTCAAATGTTTACAACTCGAGACAACGATTTCGACTCGAGACCATAAGGTTTCGACTCGAGACCACTGAGGTTTCGACTAAGGGCTTCAATCTTCACAACTCGAGACCATGGTTGCGACTCGAGATCTCATCAAGTACTCGAGATCTCATAAAACACAGTAGTCGAGACCATGATTATGCCTCGAGACACTGAGGTTGCGACTCGAGACCATTAATGAGTCGAGACCTCATAATGTTGCAAGATGAGTTGAGACCTGACTCGAGACCTCACTCGAGACCTCATAATTGAGTCGAGATCTCACCTGAAACCTCATTATTTTAGGCTGTTTAATGTGAACTAAGATTTAATAAGGATCAAATAATGTTTCACAAAACCAAAATGGCTTAACTTGAATGAGCTTCTGATGTATCACTTCTGGCCAAAGCTGGTTTGATGCATCTACTTATCGTTCAAGTATTACGAAAGCTATGTTAAGTGTGCATCATAAACATGAATGTCTTAATATCTGGCCAAAGCTGATTTAATTCCTTCATAGATGGCATACTTAACGAGTGCATAACTAAAGTGATTGTTTCAATTCTGGCCAAAGGTGATTTGTCACAAATACTTTGCACACATGCTTAAATGATTACACTTCTGGCCAAAGTTGATTTGTCTTCGTTTAAGTAGAACTCTAAATAAGTCTATTATTTTGATGTTAGTAATAGACATATCACAACCTCTTCACATAATGATCCTTAGATTAACGATCCTTTATTTTTATTTTATGATCATTTCGTCTGCCTTATTTCTTAGTACCCATAATTTTACTCACTATAATTTTCTTCTATAAATCTATATCTCATCCACTCTAATTCTTAAGCCTAAAATGTTTTGCTTTATTTAAAGTTTCTATAAGAATTAGCTCTTAAATTAAATCCTTGATTATCTCTTAAGACACGATAATCCTATTGCTCTCTTCTGATAAAGCACTACAGAAGAAAAGTAGAGCATGATGATTAGGATAAATCGAACATGATGTCTCTTATGATAATCAAGAACTCTCTAACATAATTGCTATCACTAAAGTTATTCCAGATTAAGTCTTTCCTAAGACTAATCTATTATTGTGGAATAATCACAAGAGCTCCTAAGATGCATGCCTTCATTTAAAATTCTAAACTATAAAGTTAAGTGGTATATGTGAATACATTATAATGTACAGTACCATGACCCATAAAGTTAAGGGCTTACGCATGGAAATAAGTACATTTTCCAGTACATTACATACTAAGATTTTCACTTGTACAATTTGATGCCTTATAAATCAACTGTAACACTCAAAAGTAACAAAGTATAATGAGTGTGTTGATAAGCAACATATGTACAAAGAAATAATTGTTTGAAGCTGGAAAATAAGTTGTTACTCACCTTACAACCACTTAAACTTTGAAAGAGGATTGTTCTAAGGTCCATAGACAAAACACAAGTGCAAAATCCCAACTCTAAGGTTCTTCAAGGGAAAATCTCACTGCATAATTATGCCATTAGACTAGGCATAAGCAACGAGACTATCCATTACTCTAAAGAACAGTTGGATAAGTTAATTAGGTAGTCATTTACTAATGATATTTAAGTCTGATATTTTTTTAATATTCCAATTAACACATGATTAGTTGACTCTAGTTCTAAACGTTTCCTTACCAGAAGTCAACAAATAACTAACATGAGAGTTAGTGACAAAATTAAATGATAAGACTATAAGAACCATAATAAGCAGTCTTCTAACAACGCTTTTCGATACCTTATATATTCTGAAGATTAATCAGAATATAGTATCATAATTAAGCAATGTTATGAATGTTGTGAGGTTTGCATAGTCAACATAAAGTCACACTTACCTTAAACTCTCATATTATTTGTTCTAAATATCTGGATTGAAACATTACTAAGATAAAACTAGATGATACCTAACACTTTCACAACTTTTGTCATCATGCAAATGAGAATTTGACAAAAAGAAAAATGAGACTTATAAATTTCATCCATTATAACCGAAATTCATGAGAAATCATGACATGGTTAATGAGGATGATTTTTTTAATCTAATCTCATTCTATGTGATTTTAAATCATGACGTTACAGCCCTAAATATTACTTGGCTTAAGGAATAAGTATGGGTCCATCATAAGTCATTCATTGACATTCGTGGAACTTATTCCAAATGGAATATTCAGACATAATTCATTTATCATTTAAAAGACTATCAACTTGTATCTAAATTTTGTCGTATATGGCCCACGATCTTATAAGAAATCTATTCATATATGTACTTAATAAGATTTCTATTAGATATGTCCCTAAAGTTTCTTATGATATATGGACATTAAAGAAATCAAATAAAGTCTAACATATATGTGATAGGTTCCCACGTCACGTAGCTCATTGAAACTTCTCTTGTAGCATTCTATAGATATTAAAGATCAGTGGGAGCACTAAGTGTCTTAATAATAACTTGCAATAGTTGCAAGAGGTGGGGAGTGAAAATTTTACATTACCTAAATTTACACCTCTTGTACAAGACACTGCTCCATCTTGACATTGTTCTATCAAAACTTGCCCCCTTAAATCTAAAGCTACTCTTACAAAAGTTTCATTGTTTCTTAATTGTGGGCACACTTAGATTTCTTACCTAAACTAACATAATCCTCAACAAGAGAAATCACAACGACTAACGTCATTAACTTGTTTTCTCTAATAGAATTTGTTGGTCGTTAAATGTTGACCCTAAGCATGCTGAGTTCCTAAAGATTTCTAAGGTCAGTGGGAGCAGTCAAAGTCCTTATCATGACTTGTAAGGAATACAAGAGGTGGGGGAAGAGTGTCATTAAATTTCACTCCGAATTTAACTCCGATTACACCTCTTGTACACCATACTGCACCAACTCTTACAAACTTAGAATCCTGAAAATGATAGCGACCTAACCAAGAGCTAATCCATATAACTGAAACTTCTAACAAACCCAATAATCAACTCAGTGGGTCATCTAGGTTTAAAAGCCTACTAGCTTTGATGATTACATAACCTCCCTAACTGAAGTTGAAATGGATTTTGGAAATGTTTACTGATCATATCTCTTCAAAATTAAGCCATTAGTGTCAATTAATCCTCTGAATGGAATAAAACAGTTTTCTAGTAAAACTGATTTTATGTGTTCGTATAATGTTTGGGATTTGATTGAATTACCTAAGAGTGTTCATAACTAAACCAAATCATGATATAAGCGTTAAGACACAAATAGGCATGATTGATTGTCAAAGGTTATACTTAGGAAGAGATAAATTATTAAAGATTTCTTTGAGGATCATCAGTGTTCTAGTAGCTTATAACAATTTAAAGCTACATTAGATGAACATTAAAAACAATTTTCCTTAACAAATGGCTGACATATTTACATGTTCATAAAACAACCTGAAAGTTCCAAACTGAAGGTTAAAGAACACTTTGTTTGTAAGCCAATAAAATCCATGTATGGGTTAATGTAAGCATCATAATGTGATGAAATCTTAACGTAATTATTTTCATCAACAACCAAGTGGATTAATGTACCTACCTCAAAATGAGTGGGAGCAACTAAATTAAACTTGTCTATATAGATGATATTCTTTTGACAAGTATATGTTACATAAGTCAAAGCATTGTTAACACAAACTTTGATATAATAGATCTCAGAGATATCTCTTACGTGATTGATATCATAACATACCGAGATATACCCAATGGGACATTGGTTTGGATCCATAAGTTTAACATTAAATGGGTCCTTACATATGTAACAAACTATACTGCTCTTCCTTTAGAGGATAATAGGATAAATGAGATTATTTCCTTACGCTTCATTAATTAGAAGCCTTATGTAAGTTCAAGTCTATACTCGTTTAGATATTACTCACATTGCAACACACTAGATATGTCTAGATTAATGTGAAGCATTTAATAGAGTATTACAATATCTTTAAAAGAAACGAGAGGCTATGATTTGAAGAAGAAGTGAGAAATCAAACCGGTTTATTACTCTAATTTTGTGATATTCAAAGATGACAAAATGTAATTTCGGGTATATCCTTATGTCAGCAGACAAAACCTATCTTATGGAGGAGTCATAATAAACTGATAATAACAACCTAAATTATAACGACATAATATAGTCACTAAATGTTGTTGGAAATATATCAGTGGACTCATAAGTTTATTAACTCCATATAATTAATGTTTTGAAGACTTAGTGTGATAAAGTCAGCTGCCATGACTCCTTGAACAGTAACAGTTCAAGAGGTGCTGCATTAAATTTCGATACGCAATTAATTATTCGTTTATTAACGAATTGAGGAAACTAAGTTTTGTATCGAATACATTCATGATATGCTTAAGGATCCTATAACTGAAGGGCTATTACCCATAAGTCTTATTAAGAGAGCTCATAGACGGGTATTAATTAATGGTCGTGCACAATTGCATATCGTACTATGAATGACTAAGTATTAGTTAATTTTCCTCATCAGTTTTATTTTGTATGTCTCTAAGAATATGTCAAGTCGACATAATGGCATATAGACAAATAAAGTTACAAATCAAACAAAGGGCTTACGCATATTTTGATCATGACGATTAGGTTTTAAATTAAGGCTATAGTATGACTAATGGGGGTCCTGAGTCGCATAATGATTCAACGACTGTATTTCTCTGCTATAGTACTTGTTTAAGGCTAAAATGAGTGTTAACTCCTGATCAGGCTTATCTAATACTCATAGTAAATGATTACTCGGCTAAGTGGGAGAATGTAAGATTAAATATATTTTATGTTATATTTAATCTAGTAGCCATTATAATCATTTACATTATATGGATCAAAATATATAACAATCCTATTAAATAATTAGTTGGTAATTGTTGATGGGCCAAATTACCCTTATTAACTAATTAGGGTTTCCTCTTGGGTGCACATATAAGGAGACTTATGTAGAGGTTCTAAGGTTAGACAAATAACCTAATTACTCTCATAACATCAATCGACCTCCTCTCCTCAACCGATTACCCTTTATCGGTTTTCATCATCACCATCATTAGATTGCACCCTAAGGAGGAACCAGACCAAGATGACAATCATGTCAAACCTTATTGCTGCGTCTCCATCTGGATTCTCTGCTGGCCTGTACTGCTGCAATCAGGTATGTTTTCATGTTTTCCATTATGTTTAAAACAGAACTGATCAACATATAGTCGATGGAAAATTTGTATGCCAGATTTCATGAGTTCAAACTTTATGTATCAAAAAATTACATATATATTTTTTGTAATAGTGTAGAGTAATTTAAATAGCAAGCAAGCTTCTCTAAGGATTAGTCAGATGCGACTAAATACGAATTAAAACGAAAATCTTATACTATATATAAAAGTAGTACACTATTTGATATTAAAGCTTAGCTTTTCTTTATATTATGTTCTTGAATATAAAAATGTTAGCAAGATTACACGTTTTCGACTTGATGACACATGATGGATATGTAAATGTCATGATAACATGAATTCATAAGATTTTAATCCAAAATCATAAAGCTCAGTAATCATTTGTTCGTTAAGAGGTTCTTTTCATTCATGTCAAATTACATCAATCCTAAGTCCTAACTCACACATGTTTAAAACCGTGTAACCAAAACACGACATAACCTATTAATCTAAACATATCAACCAGATTAGCGGGTTTAACTATTTAGCAGGTCTAAACAAATCAGCCTGAACACAACCCATTTACTAAACTTTTTTTTTGAACGGCGAATGAATCCTCCAAATAGGCTACTGACGAAATTCACCACATCGGGATACATTCGCCTTCCGAACCGAGGAAAACCCTCACCTAGGGCCGAAGCCCATGAACACTCGCCCGAAGGCACGACAGTGCGGTGAGATAAAACCCACTCAGTTCAAGGATTGAACTAGCGATCGCCGCCTACTCGCCTAGTCTCCCATCATCACCAGGTGTCGCAGAAACTAAATGCTGAGGGTAGGAATTGAACCTGTCATTTGGAACACCAGGTCTCTCCCTTACCACTCCACCACTAGCTCATTGGCTAAACATATCAGATATGAGAACCCAAAAACACACCCGTAGATGGTGGGTGCTATGAAATGACAAGGCCAAATGGTGTGATTGGGGGAGGGAAACAACGTTGGTGTTGAGAGTGGGAGGGGATATCTTTGATCGAATTCATTCCCCAATTCATTTCAATTTAAATGAATTATGCAAAGGATTTATAGCTCAATTTAAATGAATTATACAAATGATTTATAGCTTAGCAATATCAAGGTGTGATACAAAGATGTTACTGTTCATAAGATTAAGGGTTCAAGTCTCACGCTGGACAAATGTGTGTAGATTTAGAACCAGGATTAGTGAGTGTGTGTTTGTGTTAGTTAGCCGGTGAAAAAAAAAGATAAAATTGCAGAAAACAACCTTTATGTTTGGCTCAAACTGCACTTTATACCTTTCACTATGAAATCTGCAAAAACCAACATTTATGTTCATGTTTTGCTACAGGTTCAACCTTTATCACTAACACGGTTAGATTTCTTGGTTAAGTTACCTCACATGCTTTGCATGTGAAGGTATTAATGTCTTTTCACCGGTCTTTTTAATTAAAACCAGATTTCTTTTTAAATTAATAACCATAAATAATGAAACCATATTTTAAAAAACTAATATATATATATATATATATATCATTAATCAACAGATGCAAAAAGATCAATCATTCAAGAAACTTAAAACCCATTTCAGATTACCATATCCCATCCATAAACATTCAAAATAACAAGTTAAAAACACCAAGAAACTCATAATATTCTGTAAAGATTTGCTAATTTGACTTATGTAACTGGTCAAACATGTAAGATCATCATCAACAAAACAACAACAAGATCAACCATTGATGAAATCTTAATCAAGAACACAACATATATTATCATAAGAAAGACCTACGAATCATCTTTACATTCTACCTTATAAGCTTGCTGATTTAATATATTAATCTTACATCAGCAACCTTTAGTTCTGTACCTCTATTTCCCATGAATCATCATGCTTCAATCTTAAAAATTGAATCTTTTATTCTTTAACCAAGGATCTTGATCAGCTGTGGGATTCCCTTGAGGGTTATGGTGGGGCTCTGAGATTGCAACAAGAAATCTTAAACAAACAACCACCACCACCAAATTCAGCCACCGTCACAACCAAATTCAGCCACCGCCACCACCGAATCCAGCGGTTACCACCAAATTTGATGTGCAGATGGTGATTTGATCGGTGAAACCTAGGGTTAGGGTTACGAAACACACCAAATTTGATGTCCGACGACCCTCCGTTTTGTGCTCCACTTCTGCTTTGCAAACTACCAGAGGCGGCAGCGCACACCGCCTTTCCCGTCGATGTGTGATCAGTAGCAAAGGTTGCAGCTCCGGCAAGTTTGTTTTTCCGGGCTGATCCATAGGTTTTTTGATGATGGGGCGTTGGTGATGGGTGGTGGGGGTTGTGGTTATTATGAGTGGCGGTTTGTGGTGGATATAGTTGACGGTGGTGTTGAGTTGTAGAAGGTGGATGTTGCAGCGATGGATGTTGCAGGTGAAAGGTGGGTTTGAGTGAGTGGATGTTCACGTCTTCAAGATGTTTGGCGGAAACAAACATCAAATCAAGAGCAATGGTTATTCAGAAGGCGGTTAGACCATTCCGAATCGGTAACCATGCTCTGATACCACCGTTAAAGCATCAGATCGATGACGAACATCAAACATTGCACTTGATTCAAGACATGGAGAACAATCATAAACACCAAAGATAGAAAGATGTAGAAGATGAACCCTTTATTATTGAATCAGTCATCACAGATTACACAAACCAAAGGAGTATACATCATCTACAAGCTGGTTTAGATCACAAAGATCTAAACCTAGTTTTCTCTCACTAACACATTACTCCTCTCTCTCTAGAATTCACACACTGATGGAGAATGGATGGGATTTGTGAGAGATGCACCAAGCTCTCAAGGGTTGCCCTAATCTACCCTATACAACACATATATATTATACAACACGTATATATAGACTAGGGACTAAACCCGGACAAAACATATTGTCCGGGATACATAACAAATAATTCGGACAACAATAATAATCAACATATTCCGAGTTTAACATCATAAACTCGGAACTGATAAAGCTTCCGAATTCTCGACTTCGCTTTGACTTTGTTGACAAGAACTGATAAAGCACAGTTACCCGGCAGGAACTGCACTTACAGAGAGGTTGAGGTAGCAGATGAGGGGTGGGTCCATATGTGTGATCTTTTGACCTTTTTATTGTTTGATTTTTAACCATAAAAAAATTAACTGAAATGACATTAATACCCTCACATGCAATGCATGTGAGGACAGTTAACCAAGAAAACCAAACGGTGTTAGTGGTAAAGGTTGAACCTGTAGCAAAACATGAATATAAAGGTTGGCTTTTGCCGATTTCATAGTGAAAGGTATAAAGTGCAGTTGGAGGCAAATATAAAGGTTGTTTTCTGCAATTTTGTCAAAAAAAAAAATACAAACCAAACAGATAAAGTAAAAATTCATTTTTAAAATCGTAAAATTGATATCATTATATTACTTGTTAAATGTTTGTCTCCAATTAAAGGAATGAAGGTGCGAAGAAGCCACCACCATTTAATGGTGATTCGAGGGGACATGTGAGCATCTCAAAAGATACCGGATTGTGTCGGATGATTAATAGTTCATAGGCCAAATGGACATGTCAAAACAAGTTACAAATTTTAGATTTTCTGAATCCGATTTTGTTTTCTTTCAAAACTCCTTACTTTTAATAACAATCCTTTATTTCTAACAGTAAGTTATTTAATCGATTCATTACTACTTTTTTTATAATCACTACCATTTTATGAATAGTTGAATACATAGGCACTTAAACAAACCAAATATTCATGAACTGGTACTCCTACCTCAACCCCAGATACTCTAAATAGATCAAACTGTTGAGTGTGAATCCACTAGAGCAAGTGGACATCAGGAAATCCTTTCTGATCAAAACAGGATAAGAAGATAAAGGGCTGATATGATCCAATCTTCTTTGAAACCCATTATTCACGGATCATGTTTTGGGACATTCTTCTCTTTCCTCAATCTTATATATATGAGATTGTTATGTATCTGTAAAATTGTACCAAGCTTAATAAAAAATACTCCTAGTTACCGAGAGTGGACGTAGGTCAGAACCAGACCGAACCACTATAAATCTTTGTGTTCTTCAAAAGAAAAGTGTGTGTGTGTGTGTGTGTGTGAGTTCTGTGTTCGTGTGTGTATCTTGAACCTAACAACTGGTATCAGAGCTCAGGCTCTTGTTGCTAAACCGAACAGAAACAGAGGTGTAGAGGAAGGAGATACCTGACAGTGCAGAAATCTGAACTAGGGTTCCGATTTGCATCGGTTTCAGTCGTCTCTTCACAGCAGCCGTCTTCTGTTCAGAACCAGCAATCGTCGCTGCCGCCAGAACCGCCATCGTCGCCGGCAGTTCCGCCACCCCACCTGCTCGATTCACCGCAGCCGTCGCCGCTGTCTAGGGCTCCGATTGAACCCAGTTTGGCTCTTGTGTGACACACGAACAGGAGAGAAGAAGCTGACCAGTGAGATCGAACTAGTGTTCCGATTGAACCCAGTCTCTTGTTCATCGCAGGAAGAAGAAAAAGACGAAAAGAGAGAGCAGACTCCTTTTTTTTTTGTTCTGGTGGAATTGGGAAAGAAGAAACAAGTGAACGTGTTTTATTTCTGGTGGAAAATTGAGTTTCTCAATTTTAACAGAACGGCCCCTCAACTTTGACAAATATCCATCACAACCCACCGCTACTTGTTCATTGCCAATTAAAGCTTGAAACAGATAAGTTATTTGTTTCTGATTATCGCTTTCGCTCGTATAAATTACCACTTAGCAGTACAAACCCGTTTGGTTAGTAGTAATTTGGTAATTTTTTTATAAATGGCAAAAGATAGTAAAATCAAGATTGGTAAGTTCGATGGAAGTGATTATGGATTTTGGAAAATGCAAATTGAAGATTTGTTGTATCAGAAAAGTTTGCATTTGCCTATGTCGGGTGAACAACCAGATGACATGTATGACGAAGAATGGAAGTTGTTGGATAGACAAGCTTTGGGTGTGGTTAGGCTTTCTTTGGCAAAGAGTGTTGCTTACAACATTGTCAATGAAACGACCACATATGGTGTATTGAAAGTTTTGTCCAACATGTATGAAAAACCATCCGCTTCAAACAAAGTATTCCTCACCCGACAATTGGTTAACACCAAGATGAAGGAAGGCATGTCGGTTACCGCTCACATAAATGAATTTTAACTCGATTATCTCTCGTTTAGCCTCAGTTGAAATAAAGTTTGAAGATGAAGTACAGGCGCTACTCCTTTTATCATCGTTGCCAGACAGTTGGTCAAGCACAGTCACAGCTGTTAGTAGTGCATCCGACACTACCAAACTCACCTTCGATAGTATTCGTGACTTGATTGTAAACGAATATATCAGACGGAGAAGCAATGGTGAGACTTCTAATTCTAGTTATTTATTGCATACAGAAAGTAGAGGAAGAAGAAACGAAAGAGGACATAGTCGAGGCAGGTCCAAGTCCAGAAGAAGGGGACAGTCAAAGAATAGAAAAGACGTTGAATGTTGGAATTGCAAAGAAAAAAGTCACTATAGAAGCCAATGTACAAAACCCGCTTCAAAGAAAGAAGTAAACAGTGTATCCTCGGAAGAATTAGGTGATGTTCTCATCTGTTCTGTTGAAGATTCAGTTGAATCTTGGATTATGGATTAAGGTGCTTCTTTCTATGCTATCTCATGCCTAGATATGGTCAAGAATCTACGAACAGGTAACTTTGGTAAAGTTCGTTTAGCAGATGATCAAATGCTTGATATCACAGGTATTGGAGATGTAGACTTGAAGACCTCATTAGGAACTATATGGACATTGAAAAATGTCAGGGTTATTCCTAATTTGAGGAGAAATTTGATTTCAGTTGGTATACTGGATGATGAAGGGTTTAATGTTCACTTTGGGGGTGGACAATGGAAAGTGATCAAAGGCAATTTAGTGATTGCCAAAGGAAAGAAGCAAGGTACTCTATACATGGCAGAAGTTTCTGCTGAAGGTGTTCATGCAATGACCACCGGTCCGAGTCCATCAAATTTATGGCACAACTGACTCGGACACATGAGCGAGAAGGGATTGAAGATGTTGGCTCAGAAAGGTAAGTTTCCAGACTTGAAAAAAGCGGAAACTGAATTCTGTGAACCTTGTGTTCTTGGAAAACAAAAGAGGGTTACTTTAGTGAAGACAGGGAGGACACCGAAGGCTCAGAAGTTAGAGCTTGTTCACTCGTATGTATATGGACCAACCTCAATTTTATCTCTAGGAGGCTCAAGGTATTATGTTACTTTAATCGATGATTCAACACGAAGGTATGGGTATATTTTCTTAAGCATAAATCTGTCGTATTTGATACTTTTAAGATATGGAAATCTGCTGTTGAAAATGAAACTAACTTGAAGGTAAAGTGCTTAAAGTCTGATAATGGTGGTGAATATATAAGCAAGCAGTTCACTGACTATTGCGCCAAGGAAGGGATAAAAATGATCAGGACAGTTCCCGGAACTCCTCCGCAGAATGGTGTAGCTGAGAGAATGAATAGAACTCTAAATGAGATGGCTAAGAGGATGAGGCTAAATGTCGGGATGCCCAAGACATTCTGGGCCGATACAGTTAGCACTGCAACCTACTTGATCAACCGTTCACCAACCGGTCCCTTAGATTTCAAGTTGCCTGAAGGAATGTGGCAAGAAAATGAGGTAAGTCTCGAACACTTACGAGTCTTTGGTTGTAGTGCTTACGATTTGTTAGAAACTGGTGATAGGGATAAGTTAGACTCAAAATACAAGAAGTGCACATTCATTGGTTATGGGTCAGAACAAATGGGTTACAGGCTTTGGGATAATGAAGGCAGAAAAGTAATCAGAAGCAAGAATGTCGTCTTCAACGAATACGAATTGTATAAAGACAGAAACACCAAAGGACCAGAAGTTCAGAAAGACTATGTTGAATTTGAAAGTGGTAAAACAATAAAAGAAGATTCAGTCGATATTCCAGAAAATAGGAATGGGTTAATCGACAGTGGGAGCTCAAAGGATGATTCTAGTAATGATTCTGCAGAAGAAGAGGTCGTTCCTCAAATTCCAGAATCCCCAGAAACTCCTCAGTTTCAACCAAAAAGATCCTCTAGAGTCATCAGACCACCAGACATATATTCACAATCCGTCAATTACATACTTTTGACAGAAAATGGTGAACCCCAATGTTACTCAGAAACCATGGGGTTGAAAGATTCATTGCAGTGGGAGTTAGCAATGAAAGCTTCCAGCTTGGAAGAAGGCTCTTCAGAACAAGTGGGTTTTCAGGGTCAAGGATGAACATGATGTTATCAAACGGTACAAAGCAAGATTAGTGGTCAAGGGATTTCAGCAGAAAGAGAGAATTGATTTCAATGAAATATTTTCTCCAGTGGTGAAAATGACTACCATCAGACTTGTTCTCAGTATTGTAGCAGCAGAAGGCTTGCATCTAGAGCAGCTAGATGTCAAGACAGCTTTTCTACATGGTGACCTAGAAGAAGATATCTACATGACACAACCAGAAGGTTTTAGGTTAAATGCAAAGAAAACTTGGTGTGTAAGTTGAAGAAGAGTTTGTATGGTCTGAAACAAGCGCCCAGACAATGGTATTTGAAGTTTGATAACTTCATGGGAAGAGACGGATACAAGAGATGTGACAATGACCACTGTTGCTACATCAAGAGGTTTAAAGGTTCTTATATCATTCTATTACTATATGTGGATGATATGTAGATTGCAGGTTCAGACATGACAGAGATCAAAAAGCTGAAGAAGCAGATGTCAGAAGAGTTTGAGATGAAAGACTTGGGAGCTGCAAACCAAATACTCGGGATGAGTATTTTCAGAAACAAAGAAGATTTTTCTTTGACACTCTCTCAAGAGAAGTACATCTATATATGATAAAATTCAAACTGAATGAACAGTGGTGATTTATTATTAAATTAGAATTATTTAAAATTAGAATGAATAGTAACATCATTAAGAGATGAACAAATGGTATCGGATATAGGTATCGGTCTTAAATTTACCAAACCGGTGTATTTTCGGTACCGGTTCTGCACAGGTATTCACTGGTTTTTACCTTCAAATACCGGTGTCGTACCAGTACCGACCGATACCGAACCGTACCATACTAGGTATATTCGGTACCGGTACCCACTTTTGGGGATTTCGGTAACGGTATTTTCGGTACCGATTGGTACCGAGCTCATCAAATCCTGTAGCAACGCAGCAATGCAAGTAATTGCACCGTTTAGATTACTTTTCATACACACAGTAAGTAAACTGTATTTCGTTTGAATGAAGTTCTATAACACAACTTATTTTGCTTTCTTTTTTGTCTTTTTCTGTAATGAATGAATTATAGCATGTAAAATTAACTTGGATATTTAGAATATTGATGAGTAAATCGTATCAAATCCTGTAAACGAACCGGTACCAAATTTACCATACCAAATCATTTTCGGTACACACCTTTTGGCGTTTTCAGAATCGTTACTTTCGGTTCGACACCGGTCTAGCACCATACCTGTATTTATTGCTTTTTACCTTCAAATACCATATCGTATTGTACCGAGCATTTTCGGTGCCGGTACCTAATTTCGATGATTTTCCGGATCGATATTTTCGCTGCCGTTACCGGTACCGAGTTCATCCATATTTTAACGTGTTAGTACCGTAATAACTGAACTGAAACCAACCGAATTTCCAACGTGTAGGACGTGTGGGTCCTATTATTATATATTAGGTTATTTAAAATCGTTTTTTATGACGGAGTGACCATCCTTACCACGTCATTTTATTTATGTTTTGATATTCGGTATCTGTTTGCTGTTGCTGACACGTCTTTTGTAGTCATTGGGTCCCGCCGCAATGCGCGGGCGGAAAATAACTAGTTGAGAAAGTGTTAGAAAGATTCAGCCTTAAAGATGCCAATATTCGAAGCACACCACTTTAAGCTTTCAAAAGTTCAGTCACCCAGATCAGATGAAGACAAAGCAGAAATGGCTAAAGTTCCGTATGCATCGGCAGTTGGTAGCCTCATGTATGCAATGGTATGCACGAGACCAGATATAGCTCATGCAGTGGGAGTTGTTAGCCGGTTTATGTCTAATCCAGGGAGAGAACATTGGGAAGCAGTTAAATGGCTGCTAAGATATTTGAAAGGGACTTTAAAAGTGGCATTACAGTTTAAGGGGAAAGAGGTTATTCTGAAGAGTTTTGCAGATGCTGACCTTGGTGGTTGTAAAGAATCTTACAAAAGCACCACTGGATATGTCTTTACAGTGGGAGGCACTGCAGTAAGCTGGATGTCCAGACTACAGAAAAATGTTGCCCTTTCAACCACAGAAGCAGAGTATATGGCAGTTGCTGAAGCAAGCAAAGAGTTTATATGGTTGAAGAATTTTCTCAAAGAGCTCGGCAAGGAACAAGTTGATTGTGCACTGTTTTGTGACAATTAAAGTGCAATTTATCTTGCAAAGAATCTTGTCTTCCATTTGAAGACAAAGCACATACAGCTGAGATATCACTTCATCAGAGAGCAAGTTAGTGAAGGCACTCTGAAGTTGAAGAAGATCAAAGGAAGTGAAAATCCATCTGATATGTTGACTAAGGTTGTCACCTTAGAGAAGTTGAAGCTTTACATAGCTTCAACTGGCCTTCAGAATAATTGAAGAGGAGGCCGGGTAACTAGGAATGTGTTAAGATCAAAGTTTTTACAGAGATACTGATGCACAGTTGAAGCACATGTGAAGATTATTCTGTGGCTTCAAGTGGGAGATTGTTGAGTGTGAATCTACTAGAGCAAGTGGACATCAGGAAATCCTTTCTGATCAAAACAAGATAAGAAGATAAAGGGCTGAGATGATCCAATCTTCTCTAAAACCCATTATTCACGGATCATGTTTTGGGACATTCTTCTCTTTCCTCAATCTTATATATATGAGATTGTTATGTATCTGTAAAATTGTTCCAAGCTTAATAACAAATACTTCTAGTTATCGAGAGTGGACGTAGGTCTTTGTGTTCTTCAACAGAAAAGTGTGTGTGTGTGAGTTCTGTGTTCGTGTGTGTATCCTGAACCTAACACAAACTGCACTTTTAAGTTTTACCCACTAAAATAGAGAAGTAAAATGTTTGGATTAGATTGTGTGGGTAATAACAAACTTAAAAGCGACGAACTTAAAATTTTATACAATCTATCCAATAAATCGGTGACACGTGAAAAACAAATACACAAATAACACATGGAAAACAAGCATCAGTATTATATAACCGTATAACACAACAAATTTATTAGTCACAAGACACGGGTGCTTACTACTCGGGTCAGCCCTTACGTAATGAAACAATCAACAAGAAACAAAATTACCTAAAATATGATTTTTAATATAAACGTGTATCATATATTTAGGTGTTTCAAGTTACCAAACCTAAACTTAATGACATAATGTGGGTTGTCAAATTGAGCCCAATCCAAACCAATCCAATCCATCATAAAAACCAATAAAAATAGAAAAAAAGGGTATGAGAAAGTGTATATATCCTAAACAAATGAAACAATCAACAAGAAACAAAATTACCTAAAACGATTGATGTTTAACTTCTGTTCACCAACCGTAACTTGCCTTCATGCATTCATCTTCTGCAAGCCATAATACACTTTCTGATTTATTTCTCAATATTCCAAAATTTAAATATAACAAATTACCACGTTATAAACATTTCAAAACCTCTTAAAGAATGTCTCATTTTTAGCTCAATTTTATATTAAACACGTTAGACCTGTCATCAATCAAATACAACCTTAACTGATGTGTTTCCATACAAACGGGTTTAGATTGACACATCCAGGGGTACCCAAATACCATATTTTAATTGGTCTGGTATATCTCTATGGTCATGTTATAGTGATTCACACTTGTAGCCATAAAATACGCAAATTATTAGTCGCGTATCTACTTTTATTCGTGTATCCCTAGAAAAGATCTTTTCGTAGCCATAAGATACGCAAACTTATGGTTTCTCCACTATAATGAGATTAAAAGGCTGATACGCAAGTACATGTTCATGTGCAACTATGAATTGAGTACCTCATGGCTATATGTGTGTGATCATTCTGACATGGTTATACGTGTGAAACACACAATAAAAAGTCTACTTTGTGATTTTCTTGTTATTAATTTAGCAAAAATAAGCTAGATGCCTAGATCTATGTTGATTCTCAATAAGAACAATAAAAAGCGGGACCTAAGAGATTGTCATCCTTACCGAATTATAGTTTGTCAAAATCATCATCATCCAAGCCATCATCATTTCCGTCATCTGAAAAGCCAAAATAAATCGTACGCATGTTGAATCCCAAACTAGATACGAATTATATGCAAAAAAACAAGGAATTCAAGTGACAAATTATGTCTAATTCTCATGCATGCGAGAAAGAAGACACCTGACTAGAAAAAAGTTTGCTAAAGTCAATTCGATTATCTTAAAGCTCTTACATGTCAAACGGGTATAATAACTTAAAACATTTAAGCTGAAAGGGAAATAGGTCGAAGGTCAGTTAAAGTGTACTTTATGCACAAAACCTCCTGACTCAATCTGGTTAAAAGTTAAGATCATCATTATTATTAAAATAATATGTTTTCATATTTGACACACCAACTGATTGTAAAAAAATATAAAATTTAAACAAGAAGTAATGGTGGTTGACCAAGCCCATAAGAAAACTACCTGTTTTGACTGCTAACCCAACCTGTCAATTTGTCCATCACAAAAACTAACAATCAAAACGCAACAAAACGTCTCAACAACATACCTGGTCCTTCGTCACTGTCACCAAGATCTCCCAATAGAAAAACATCCAAATCCTGGTCGATTGTCTTTGTATTTGTGCTTTTAGTTTTCTGATTTGCTTCACTTGCTTCTGTTTTAGAAACACTTTCAGCTGCGGACCCCACTGTAGCGTCCTCGTTCACCTTTTCAACCACTTTTTTATTTTCCTCTTCTTCCTTGTAACGCTTTTCATAACTGTAGTTATCATATCAGAAATTGAGTACTTACGGGAAGTTTTAAGATTGTGATTTGAATAATCAAAGGAACAAATAAGTTACTTACGGAGTCACGTGGTTATTTACTAACAAAAAATAAATCCTCCAAAATTTTCTTTCTCTCATGACACGAGGGCATAACTCGTACCTCAACTTTGAGATTTCCTGCAATTATTAATAGTAAGATGAAGGAAAGATAGACTCTTAAATGGTCAGAGGTAAGGTTAAGTGAAGAGAATAAGACATATACAGTAGAGCTATTGATTACAAGCTAATTGTTTCAACACAATAGAAGAGTGAAATGTTTAGAATGAAAATAAACACGCTCTGGCTAAGGCCTTTAAAAACTCAGAAACCATGAAAACACCTATTTTTAAGCGTGTTATACCTCTATGAAAATGTCTGAACGATATCACGCATATAGCCATGAGATACACGAATAAGAAACGTGTATCTACTTTTGCTTTTTCCCATCAAAGATTCACATATCAGACTTTTATTCGCGTACGTATTTAATTATTTCCCACATAGATCACCTATATAGTGAATATATTTGTGTGTGGGAGTTAAAGATGGAATCAAAATGCTGTCATTGGGAGTTGCAGATGAAACTTGAAATGGTGACATTATTAATATGAAAAAAAAAAAACAAAAAACAAAAAAACATAAGTGTCGGCACCTATTTGCCTCTTCAATCTTCTGCATGTGAGGTAGAGGCTATTGGTTTCCCCATGTACCACCTTCAAATTTAACCTCTCATACGCAAACCGTATAACATGGGTTTTCATAGAAAAAAAGTTTAATCAAAAGGTCACCATGCAATATTTCTGATATATCTGGTCAAAATGAAAATCAAAAAAGAGTTTTTCTTTCAGACCCTGTTCACTTAATAGCATATTGAAAGAATAAGATGAGAAATATGGTCATGTTTTGGATAATGAAGCAAGCCTATCTTCATCTAGTCAAGAATGAAGTCTATAAACGAATCTTGAAAGAAAAAGTCTTATACATGTATCTCATGGCTATATGCATGAAATTGTTCTCACATGACCATAGAGATATAACATGGTATAATAGAAACAGACAAAGCTATCAGGTGGCGGCTGGTAAGAATATTTCAGTACATAAAAGCAAAGATGAGCAAAGTCACTAGTTCACTCATATCATATCCTCTGGATGATGTTTTTTCTCTCAAGAAGTTACCTTTACAGTTGAAAGAACAAGTTTAGCATGTGTTTCTTGCCACTTTGTAAGATCCTGCCGCACATTTGAGATTGTAGGAATATCAGACATTTCTGAGTCATCTGCACATTACAAATATATCTCCAATCATCAAACAAATTGTTTGTACCAAATCATGTTTTAAGGAAAACAGATGAACAGGATAGGGAATGGAGCAATTTTCTGGATATTAATCATCTATATATATAACCAAACAAATACGCCTTAGCTATATATAACCTTACAAAAGAAAAACTTTAGTGCTGAAAATAAACTACACCACTACTAATCCTCATCTACTACTAAACAAATACGCCTTAGCTATATATAACCTAACAATTACGCCTTAGCTATATATAACCTAACATGACTTAAGCAATCTAACTAACTTATAGAATCCATAAAACAACCAGCGCTGCAGCCCATTCCTTACCTTTGCTGCCCCATGTACACTGATGGAGAAGTTGCGCACATATAACAAATTGATCTGAAGAGACGAGATCTACAACTTCCAGAAACTACACTCTTGTTTTTGTCAGTAGTGACATATTTATGTAGTACCTTAGACGAACTTAAGACATGCCACTCTGATTTCTATGTATTTCACTGCAGATTCACCGCAAGAAAATTGTGGAAACCCAGCCTCTTCCAGATGGAACAACCAAATCACACAGTACAAGTGAAACTCCAATGCACTTTTGCAGCTAATAAATTCTGTGATTCCTAACAATGTAGTAAAACTTATAGGCTTGGCAACATGACTAACAACAAGAAAATCCACTATGATTACTAATTCTTAATTCTTCATTGTAAATGCATTGGGACTATTAGGCGGGATCGCGAACCATCCCAAAGGTGTATCATCAATAATTTTGCATTCACAAGCACATCCACATCATCGTTTCACCTTTCTCACGCTGATGTTAATTTTCCCCCAAATATTAAACATCTCTAATCATAGCAGCACCATTACATCTCTAGTCTCTACAACATTTAAAAACAATCAAAAACCCTAGAGGATATACAATGCCATCAACTAACAATCTAAAACTCAATATTTCTTGATTCTTACATGAAACAACTAAATCTCACAATACATATGAAACTCTAATGCACTTCTTCGCCTGATAAATTTCTATGATTCCGAACAATTTAGATATACTTATAAGCTTAGCAACCTGATTAATAGTTAAGAGATTTGCTGTAATTCCTATTTCCTAATTCTTCATTGTAAATGCATTGGAACTGTTAGACAGGATTCCTATTACACCTCACTATAGAGAATTATTATGTTACATCTCTAAAACATTTTAGAACAGTCAAAACCCCTAGATAATAGTCATAATACACAATGCAATCAGGTAACAATCTAAAACTCAAACTATTCACTAAGCATTCTTCAAAACCTCCACAAATCCTATAACTAACTTCAATTTCACATGCATTATAACAAACACATGTTCTCAACTACAATTTAAACATAACTTACCTTCTAACGGAAAATCTCGAAACGTATTAATCGTAATCTCCTTAACAAACTCTCTTAACTCATCCGTAATCCCAAACTTCTCCAGATCCTCAGCCGAATCACCAACACCAGACACTGTCGCAGAAGAAGAAGAAGACGATGAATCCACAACGAGTTGCGAGATCGCAACCGAAGTAGACGGAATCTGAGCCTTAATCTGATCCGCACGTTTCAACGCCTCAACCTTAATCAAATCGGCCTTCTTCGACGCCTCAGCAGCGATCTCCTTCGATCGTTTGGAGGCCTCAGAAACAATATCCGATAGCTTCGAAGATCCGATGGTGAAGTCCTGTGATCGCTTGGCGGCTTCTTTTGTGAACTCCTGTGATCGTTTCGCGGCTTCTTTTGTTAGTTCTTGTGATTTTTTGGCGGCATCTTCGGCGAATGAGCGAGCTTTTTGCCAGAAATCCATGGCGGTTGTGTGAATTGTTCAGGTTCGGTTGAATGTGGTGGAGATGCAGGTGGAAGAGGGGGGATTGAGTGTGGAGGGATGCACGTTATGAATGATGGGGTGTGATACACGTTTTGGAAAGTCAAGAGTTTGACCGTGTTGGGAACGTTGATGGATTGTTTATACTAAGTAAGCTGCAACACATAGTATAGCTTTTATTTTCAAAATAAAATATAGATAATATGGTTTTTTAACTACAAAAGTTTAAACATAGTATAAGATTTGTGAAATGTGAAATCTGATGACTTCGTTTAGACACAGTCCGTTAAACTTTGTATCTGATAATTAATTTATTATTATTTTCAGTTGTGCTTTTGAATAAATAATAGTGGTGGCTAATTTAGATTATTGCTACTGGTATGATATTTATATTGCTACTGCTACCATTACGCTATTGTGCATGCTACGCTGCTACATCTACTACAACCACTTGCTGCTAGTACCACTACACCACCGCCACCGTCACCGCCTATTGGCGCCGCCGCCACAACAAGTTGCATAGCTTAATTCATATTTCCAATTCATAAATCTACTCGAGTAGCTTGAACTCCACATGATATAAATTTAAGTTATTTTATTTTATATCATAAATTAACTTGACTTTATTACGAACTTGGTAGTAACTAGGTATGCCAATCCTCTAGAATGTGGGTTAGCAGTTCATGGGTTTGGAAATTGTTGAAGCCATATACTACCCATATATAAATACATATATATGTGTAATATTTCAACCTTAATTCTGACATGTATAAAATCACGTAAGTTAAACATGTCCAACGTAACTTTTAATTTAAATTGATCAAACAAGTTGACAAGTCAAAACACGGTTTACGAGTTATAATTAAGTTGTAAAGATGTTAAATTGATTATCGGGTATAGCTTATGGGTATGTTTGGCATGGAGCTTTTAGGAGCTTCTAGCTTTAAGCTTTTAAGAAAAAGCTCATACTCAATAAAAAGTCTTGTTTGGTTGAATGAGCTTTAAGCTTTTAGGTTAGAAGCTTGAAGCTTTTGGTTGAACGCTACCACTAGTAGCGTTTAGAAGGAGCTACAAGCTTTTAGGGAAAAATGACTATTTTAACCTCTAAAAATAAGGAACTTTTTAATGCACCAACTTTCTAAATTTTTAGTTATGTTCATTTCGGTCATTTTATACATTTTATTAAAAACTCCAGCTACTCTACCAAACACTAAATATATCGAAAAAGCTACAGCTACTAGCCACCAGCTACAGCTAGCAGCTTCCAGCCACCAGCTTACAGCTTACAGCTTCCAGCTACCAGTCACCAGCTACTTTTGCCAAACATACCCTATAAAAACACATGTATCTTTCAAATCTCACTGGCTTAATTTTTATGTATGTATATGTAGTCATGTATAATCCACTATATTGACCTTATCCATGGGCCAAAAAAGTACTGTATGCATAACGCATGGGCCAATAACGAACTAGGCTCCTGTGGTCCATCATCATTTCCTCTCTTCCAAATTGGGCTTTTGGTTTTATGTTATCCAATTGAAATCCATTTGTAGCCCAACGATTCAAGGATATATTTTCTACATGTAAAATACCACACTTGCTAATTGTAGTATAGATAGTAGAGTTGTACAAACTCGGTTTATTTTACAAACCGATTCGGTTTTTTTTATGGTTGGCTAAAATTGGTTTCGACCGAACCAGTTCAGGTTAGGAATAATTGTACCTACCCAAATCGGTTTGGGTCGTGTTCTAAATCGGTCCGGGCCCAAATCTATTCCCAAACCGTTTTTTAATTAATTTAAATTTCAATAAAAAAATATAAATTAAACAAAAATAACTTAAAATCACCGTTTTGTTTAATATTTAAAAAATTGGTAAAACATAAACTGAAATGCAGAGTAGAGAAAAAATTACAAGTGGTACTATTTTTTTTAATTTTTTTTTTTTGACGTTTTAGGGGCTGTTTGGTAGCCTCTGAATGGTCATTAAGAGACTACCTCTTAATGGAACCATTAAGAATTTTACCATTGAAAAGGTAGAAGAATGTGACATGTGATGATTTACCATTCAGAGGTTACATCTTAACCATTCAGACTTGAGGTTACCGCTTATTCATTCAGAGGTTTTAAACCATTAAGATGTAGCATCTGAATGATTATTAAGAAGATACCAAACAGCCCCTTAGTTTTTATGAACTAGAGCTACTACGTAGGTACTTATCAAATTAGGCTTCATCGTCGGTCATTGGGGACGTCATTTCACCTTCTACCTCGTTCTTGTATATCTCACCTTCATATTCCAATTTGCCTTCGAGTGAGGATATATATTGTATTTGTTCCGTCGCGTCCAGGTAATATTTCAAACAAATGGGCATCTCTATCAATGAAGGTGTGGGTCTTGTTGTTCATATTGATATAAGTATATTTATAAATTTGATAGCCAAGAGAGAAATTCATACATACATGTCTGCAACTTTTTTTAGACAATCGATACAAAAGAAAATATATAAAAGGAAAAAGGTAAAATACTAGTTGATCAAAAAGGAAAATATATGGCTAAGAATAAGAAGGAATATATGGCTGAGAATAGGCAATAGTTCCAATACTCCCCCTCAAGTTGGCGCATGAAGATTCAGAATGCCCAACTTGACGAGTAAGAACTTCAACTGTTGTCCGCTTAATGGTTTAGTTAACAAATCTACAATCTGATGGGTCGAATTGATGTGCACAGGGGTAATTTCTTTGGATTCAACACGTTCTCTGACAAAATAACAGTCCATTTCCACATGTTTTGTACGCTCATGGAACACTGGGTTGTTGGCAATATGGCGGGCAGCTTCATTGTCACAAAACAGCGGAGTCGGATCTGGTTGTGCAGCATCGAGCTCGGTGAGAAGCCAACGAAACCACAAAATTTCACTAACGGTGGTAGCCATCGCCCTGTATTCAGCCTCGGCTGAAGATCGAGAGACCACTGATTGCTTCATTGACTTCCGTGAAACTGGAGCTCCACCAAGTAACAAAAGATAACCCGTGCGTGACCGTCTTGAAAATTGGCAGCCTAACCAATCTGAATCTCAATAGGTCACTAGGGTTGTACCTCCTGTCTTAGGTAAAAGAATCCCTTGGCCTAACGTAGTTTTGAGATAACGAACAACACGAATGGCTGCGTCAAGATGCGGTTGTCGTGGGTCGGCTACAAACTGACTCAATAGGTTCACTGAGAAAGCAATATCTGGTCTTGTGGCTTGTAAATACAGTAGACGCCCGACCAATCTCTTGTATTGCTCTGCATCAACACGAGGTTCTTCCTCTCCCTTATCAAGCCTCAAGCCTTGTTCCATAGGCAAGGAACTGGGTAAACTTTTCCCACACAGTCTAGTATGTTTGGCTTTTGCACAGTCTAGTATGTTTGTAGCCGACCCACGACAACCAAAGGCGTCTTTTAAGATTGTTCGAAAAGGCGTCTTTTAAGATTGAAGATTGTGATTCATGTGCAAAAGCCAAACATACTAGACAGCCTTTTCCCACAAGCACGATTAAAACCAAAGAATGTTTTGATTTGATACATTGTGACATTTGGGGGAGGTATAGAACTCCTTCACTTTCAGGGAAAAGATATTTTTTAACGATTGTGGATGATTATAGTCGATCTGTTTGGGTTTTTCACTTGAAACACAAGTATGAGGCGAGCGATGCTTTAATGGGTTTTCACAAGATGGTAAAAACTCAATTTGGTAAAATGATTAAAAGGATACGTTGTGACAACCGGGGAAGAATTTGTTTCAAGTCGCATGAATAATTTTTATGTTGAACAAGGCATAATACTAGAGACCACTTGTCCTCACACACCGCAACAAAATGGAGTTGTTGAACGGAAGCACAGACACTTACTTGAAACCGCACGAGCCCTTCGGATAGAGGCAAATCTTCGTAAAAGGTTTTGGGGAGAATGTGTCTTAACGGCAGCTTATATAATTAACCGTCTTCCTTCTAAACCTATAGATAACAAAACTCCATTTGAAATATTGTATGAGCAAAAGCCTGAATATGAACACATGAGGGTATTTAGATGTCTTGCTTACTATCGAGTCACAGATGCAAAGAGTGATAAATTCGAATGGAGAGGGAGTCCGGGGGTGTTTTTGGGATATCCACCGGGAACGAAGGGATATAAGATATTTGACATGAGCAACAACAAAATAGTTGTATCAAGAGATGTAAAATTTGTTGAGAATGTATTTCCTTATGGAAGTTCCGGCCGAATTGATAAACAAGAAAATGAGAGACTTTTCAGTTTTCCTCTTTGGTATTACGAAGAAGTCAATGTTGTTGAACCACAAAATTTGCAACAAGAAAACAACCCAAATGCAAATGAAGAATCCACATCTGAATCGAACCAGCAAAGCCCATGTGAAAATCCACATGTGGATGATATCAATGTATCAAATGAAACAAATGAAAGTGGTACCCACGTGGAGCAAGAAAGTGGTACCCATAGTGAGGTACAAACTGAAACCATGGTGAACCTAGAGGAGCAAGAACTAAGCAGGCAACAAAGAATTAAAACGCGACCTAAACGGCTCGATGATTTTCACGTGAAGCTGCCATCGTCTATTGATCACAGCACACCCACTTCTAATCAAGAACCTTTGAACTCCACAGCACACCCTTTAGCCCATTGCATTTCTTATGAAAAGTTTACCAAGTCTCATAAGGCCTTTTTAGCAGCCATCGATTCGAATGATGAGCCGAGGTCTTTCAACCAAGCAATAAAGGATGAAAATTGGAGAAAGGCGATGGAGAGAGAAATAAAAGCATTGGAAACAAATGGAACATGGACAGTTGAAGAATTACCATTGGGAAAGCAACCCATAGATTCAAAATGGGTCTACAAGGTGAAGTACAAACCAAACGGGGAGGTCGAAAGATATAAAGCAAGACTCGTGGCAAAGGGTTTTACACAAATGAAAGGGGTTGACTATCACGACACGTTTGCTCCTGTTGCAAAGTTAGTGACTATGCGGACACTTCTTACCTTGGCGGTGAAACGAGATTGGTTCATACATCAATTAGATGTTAACAACGCGTTCTTGCATGGAGATCTTGATGAGGAAGTTTACATGAAGATACCCCAAGGTTTTTCAAAGGAGAATGAGAAACGTGTTTGTCGGCTTAGAAAGTCAATGTATGGCCTCAAGCAAGCATCAAGAAATTGGTACCAGAGCAGGTTTCTAACACCAACACCACTCATCAAACAAAACACTAAATCCAATCCATCCTTTCATAATCGCTTATGGCGAGACAATTGGGAACTGTCAAGTGGTTCAATGTTACAAGGGGTTTTGGCTTCATCACCCCAGAATCCGGCAGTAAAGATCTCTTTGTTCATCAATCATCCATTAGAACTGATGGATTCCGTAGCCTTGGAGACGGAGAAACTGTTGAGTTCGTTGTTGAAGAAGGACCTGACGGACGCTTTATGGCTGCTGATGTAACCGGACCTGATGAAGGTTCTGTGCGGGGAAGCAGATGTGGTTATGGTGGCGATCGTTACAAATCAGAACCGAACATAAGCCCTATACCAGGTTTGAGTTCTAGACAATATAATATTCTTTTAAAACACCTTGCAGAGAAAGAAAATAAAGGAGACGATTGGATTTTGGACTCGGGATGTACCGAGTATATAACACAATATACCGAATGGCTTGATGGGAGAAGAGCATCGATCAGTGAGCCACCGGTCTTAATACCAAACGGTGAATCTGTGCCTGTCATCGGTAAAGGGAATAGTCGTTTGCCAAATGGAATCATTATTAAAAATGTTTTGCATGTTCCAAAATTTAAATGTAATCTCTTGTCCGTAAGCAAACTATCAAAAGAACATCAATGCTCCATAACCTTTTATCCGGATTTCTGTTTTATGCAAGACTTGTACTCGAGGGAATTGATTGGAATGGGTAAATGTATAAATAGACTGTATCGGATCAAGGCGGGGCAGAGTGAAAGATGGGCAATGGTGGCTACCGTGGATGTTTGGCACAAGAGACTAGGTCATACCTCTAGCAATAAGCTTTCTCATCTAGATTTTGTCGAATAGGCAATAGTTCCAATATATATAACCCCATCAGTAACAGAAAAAGTAGATTCCAAAGCTACCATAGAAGTTTGAATAATTTGACCTTCCTTACCTTACCACCAAGTAGAGGTGTACAAATCGGTTTTTTTCAAAAACCAGTTTCGGTTTTTTCACCCAAAATAAAAAACCGTTTTTTTTATAACCGGTTCCGGTTACTAACCGGCTTTTGAGGTCCAAAACAATAACCGGTATAACCGGTTGGGACTGGTTTTTCCCAAAAAACGGTTTTTTACCGGTTTTTTAATAACCGGTTTTTTAATAACCGGTTCGGTTAATAACCGGTTTTTGAAGTCAAGAATAGTAACCGGTATAAAAACTGGCGGTTAAAAAAAACCGGTTAAAAAAAACGGATATAAAAAAACCGGTTAAAAAAAAACATGTTTCGGTTTTTTTTTCCGGTTTCGGTTCTAAAACCAGTTTTTTTTGTACACCTCTACCACCAAGCCACCGCATCAAATTTTAGAAAATCGTCAACACTTATACCAAATAAAAAGCTCATCCCACCATACCTCCAGGGTTTGCTACTTGGAGTGTTACCTGTTGTCCTTTAGTATTTTCATTTGCTAAAGTATTATACAAGTTAAACATTAGATGAAGATTAATACTTGAACTTCCTGGATATGTCGCATTTCTCATTGATTCATAAATGTTTGATTTTGAACCATTATTTTGTAGATACGCATCATACATATTGATAACTTTTTGTTAAATTTAGTTTTTAATGTATTAACATAAAATGAGTCTTCATCGTGTAAATCCAAATCATAAGTTATTTACCCCTAATATAAATAAGCAAGGGTTTAAAACACTCATTGTCAAAGTGTAGCAAGACTTGCATGTTGATAACATGGTTAGAGAGTTTGCTGATGTAATATCCAGTATTTTCAACTACTGATCGTTTACCAATAAAACATTATAGGAAAAAAATCTTTATATTATCATTTTTCCTATAATGTTTTATTGGTAAACGATCGATTCAAGTAGTTGAAGATACTGGATATTACAGCTAAATAAGCAGAGTCAAATGATCATTGGTGAAATGTTTGGATAACAAGTTTTCTTTAATCACGAATTGGTTTATTCGCTCCGTACCACAACAACGCTATTATCCCACGAATACCCTTCATTTGTCATTGAAGTTTGACCTTGACCCGGTTCTTCTTTCAACGTCTTGTAATATTCCAAGGCGATATGGATTTTCAAAGTTAAGTTTGCATCTTTTGAAAAAGATTACCACGAAACTTGCAACGAGCCTTGTTCAGACTGCTCTACATTTCACATAGATAAAAATTGCACCAAATTTCTAGGATCTCTTTCGTAGGTACAGTTTGAACCACCATAGCATTTGTAGACGAATCACAACCAACGGAAGATTGCACACTTGATGAAGACATTTACGAGATTATTTAGAAAGTAAACGTGAACAGTAAGCATTTTAAGCATTTAAGATAGTATTGCGCGTTTATTATTGTTGTGATTCAACCAAACATCCCATACATATGTATACTAACACACTGGGGATAAAAATGAAAAAAAAAAAGAAAAAAACGGTTAGTTTTAAGGTCGAACGCTAAAAAGCTGTCATATGTAACAACTAGTTTTTTTTTTTTTTTTTTTGCAACGGTACAAGTTGTGTTTATTTACAAGCTTACAAACTACTATTTTATAGGTTTTCAAACCGTTTTTACAGGGGTAGGGACCGACTAGGGAGGGGGGATTAGACTGGTATGGGTCCAATCGGTATGGGTCAAACCCGTTTTTATCATGGTAAAGGTTCGAATTATAAACCGGTTTGTATCAAAACCTTCTATTTCGGTATTTTAATATTTTATTACTATGATACATATTCAGTGGTGGACCCGTGCTTGCTATAACCATGAGGTCAACCATCTTCAAAGGAGAAAAAAAATATTTAACGTTATTTATAGTTATACTCTAAAATCTCCATCGTCCTTAGTAAAATCTTGATTAAGCTCCTCTATGCATGTTAGTACATACATACATACAAACATGTACGAAACCAGATCGTTTACAAGTGGTTGAAATGAATGTAAACATATTTTTCTATTGTGAGTTCTACTTACTAAATAGAAACTCGTATAACATATATATGTGTGTGAGAGAGAAAATGCAGTGGAGTCCACCAAGGCTTGCAATAGCAACATTGCAACATATCTTGATGATGTATTGTTCAATTATGGACCCTATATGTTTAGGATTGCGACTGAAAATTACCCCCCCCCCCCCCCCCCCCCCCCCCGGATGTATGTAACTCCTCCCCACCCTACCCTAAAACTAGACTAGACTCCAAACCAAGAGGGGTCTCTTCACAAATTGGCTTTGGATGGTGACTTCGATTTAACATATATATAAACATCACTTACTTCCAAACATTTAACAATCTACACCATATCTTTTCCGTATGTCATCATTTTTATTGGTTTGGTAAATGCTAAACGTTTATGCTAAAATTATGTTATAATCGTTTCATCATGATATTTTGTTTGAAGTAACGAAAAAACTAACAAAGTTTGTTTCAGAATGACGTCAAAAATCCTTATGAGACAAGCTACATGCTACAAACGGCCATTAGACATGTAGATTGTACAACTAAGAAAATGTTTGTGACATGGGCATTACTAGAGGGTCCAAGGTGGGGGTCTCTTTACACAGAGGCGGGACCAGAGAGGGGTAGCCGGTAAAAAAAGAGTCTTACGATGACCCCCTGACAAAGAAGATCTGATTCCTCCACTGTCTTTACACACTATCCGGTCAAATTTTCTATTATTAGAGGGGTAAAAAAAGTATACGTTAGATGTGTTAGTTACAAGTTTTTGGTTCATCAATGGTTATCGATTTTCTCCTACCTTTGTAAATAGTAGACTAACAATACTAAAGATTTAAGCCAAAAATAGATTATATGGTTATGTCATGTTGATCTTTTATAGTACTTTTGATTTTGACGATTAATTCTAGGGTTTTTCAAAATCCGTTCTATGTTTGGTCACTTTCTATGGTTCAAGATGATTTAAAAAACCCAAGTTTATATTCAGTTTAGAGTTTAATACGGAACAAAATGGATTCTAACTAGGGGCGGACCCACATTAAGCGGAACGGGGTCCCCGGACCCCAATCTTTTTTTAAAAAGTAGAGCGGTATATAAAATTTTCTATGGAACCCATAAAATAATTTAGTTGGACCCCATAACAATGAGAGTAAGCCTGGTGCAGTAGTAAAACCCCTTGTTTACACAGCAAAGGTCCTGGGTTCAATACCTGTTTGTTTTGTTTTTTTGTGTTTTTTTTTTAAACTTGATTTTAAATTAATCACTCTATTTTTTTTTCCTATTTCAATTTTTTCTCACCTATATCTAGTTGAATGTGTAGTAAATGAAACTTGTAATTTAGTTATGATATTGTTTTTTATTATGTTTCTCGACCAGACCCGAACAACGACCGATCTAAAAAATTTGAACACCGGAAAAATGGGACCCCATTGTCCAAAAATCCTGGGTCCCCCACTAATTCTAACCCATAATTAACTAGTACTTGTGTCTAAGAGCATTCACATCCAATCCATCAAATTATATATACATTCCACTAAAAAACAACTTCTATATCAATATATTTCCACTAAAAACAAATACTTTTTCTCTCTCCTTTCAATTAAATAATATTATCATTACATTTTTCTCTCACTTCCACTCACAACCACTTTCAAAATATATTAAAAAATTATAACGGGTGAACAGTGTCCCCCCAAATATACAGATGAACAGTAACATTTTCTCTCTCCTCTACTCACAACCACTTTTTATACCCTTTATAATATAAAAATCCCTCCTCACATAATTTGATGGTTAGGATGTGAATGCTCTAAGACTCGATATTCTGGTTTTGTCTGGTTCAATCCGGATCTCGATCTTAATCATGTTTCGACCTTAATAAATAACCAATCCAAACTAACAATAGTATGATTTCAATTATCAATAAAATGGCATGGTACAACCGATGCATAAGATATACATTCAAGATTTATAGATGGAGATGTGGACAAGTACCGGAAGGCCTAATTTGGAGCCCCCACAAACCCCATGTGCATGTGAACATGTTCCCATCATGCACCTACACACTCAAGCAATCTACATCAAATTCAATGGTTTCTTGTCCTTGCAATTTTGGGCTACCTTACATTTTGGACCTACAATTACACATCATTCAAAGATTTTTTTTCTTTTCAATTTGATATATTCAACTAGTTATATAAAAATATTTTTCCACACTCCCCGAAATTTGTAAGTAGAAAAATTAAGGATAAATCATGGATTAGCCAAATTAGGAAATTTGATTAAACTTAATGAAGAGAAGGGGACATGTTAGTTGGGTTTTAGTATTTATATCATATTTTTGCCATAAAACTTATTAATCAATACATGATATTTGATTTAAAGCTCGAATAGACGTTTTGAAGACGGGGGAGAAAAGGTCAAAACAAGCATTCGATAGTATTAACTATACTAGTTTCATATATCTATTTTTATAATAATAATCTTCTATACTATATAATAAAAGAAACCTATTGAGGGACACGTGTCATTCATTGGAGACATCTACTTTTAGTTTTTTCGTCTTAATATATATGTTTTAATAATTAAATAATAATTATAATGATGAAACTTCTTTTATATATATATCCTATATTTCAAGTCCATATTTATCTATATATAGTGGAGAGTTCAAATGAGAAGAAAAATTTTGTAAGAATAAAAAGAATAAGTTTTAAACCAATAGAAATGTTCCATTCTACTTTATTGAATATGTATATTGAATAAGGGCATATAGGTAAATTTCCAATTGTAATTAATTAGCTAACTAATTAAAATTGTAACTCACTTTTAAATATACTCTTTCAAGATAAAATAATTTAGGATGAATGACAATTTTCGACATGTGTAGGATAAATTTTAGTATGTGTAGGATAAATTCTTAAATGTGTATGATAAATTTAGATATGCGTAGGTTAAATTTCGGTAAGTGTAAGATATATGTAGGATAAATTTTGAAATGTGTAGGATAAAATGTTATTTGCTTTATTAATGAGAGATAACATAATTAATGGGAAAAGTTATAAATTATTTAATGTTTTACCATTATGTCATTTCTTCTTTTTCTTCTCACATTAAATTTCTTCTCAAATGAACATCCCCCTATCTATCTATATATTTATATATCTTTTAAATATAAATACCCAATGCTATTCACATAAAAAAAAAAGCGTAAGTAACTAAGGAATTAAAAACTTAAAATAATCAAATTTTCATAACTTCAAACCTAATTTTCGGATATTTTCAACTCATCTAAAATTTATCAATAACTTTTTATGTAGGTAATTTTAAACTTCTAGGGGTTTTAAAATCTTATATTGTCAATTTTTCCCCTTAGTTATTGGTAAATTTTAGCTACTAAATATTATTTATTTTAATACTTAATTATAGATAATTATTATTTAGTGTATATAATAATATGTATAATATTCACTTTTTAATAAAATAATACCAAACAAAATTACAAATATAAAATCATTGATTTTACTAATATACTATGGTAAAAGCTATAAGTTTATTAGAGATAATTAAATCATTCAAAAGAATAAGAGTAAATTTGTATATTATAAATAAAAAGTAAGTGTCTATCAAAAAGAAGTAATAATTTGGGTAAAAGGAAACTAAAATTGTAACTGTTATATGACTCCTTAGGTAATATAAACAATGTATACCGAGTATATCCATTAGTTTTTTTTTTAAATATAATTTTCTTATTATTTGGTATGTAAGATCATATGTATTCAACCCGTGTAATACACGAGAGTTTTTAAATTAACTTTTTTTTTCATTATTTGGTAAACAATATTATATTTATTCAACCCGTGTAATACACATGATTTAAAGATACAATTTTTTTTATGGGGAAATGGACTGTATGACCCTTAACTATGCAAAATTGGCCAATACCACGCCCAACTTTCAAGTTGGCTCCCACCACCCTCTACTGGACAACTTGGTGTCACTGTCACCCATTTGTTAAAAAAACACTAACTGAATTAGTTTTTTACGCCTACGTGGCATGTTGACATTGCCTTTTTCCCTCGTGGCTTGCTGACATGGCTTATGTATTATCTTTTGTATCTGATTAAAAATATAAGATTAAAAGATTTATTTTATAAAACCCTACATCAGTCATCAACCCCCACCTTCTCTCTCTCCCTAACTGCAACACTACCGCCACCATCATCATCATCTTCACCAACCACCCACCACCACCCCTTTCCCCACCACCCTCTGCCGCCTCCCCTCCTTCGCCCTTCTCAACACCGCCACCATCAACTCACCCCTTACAACACTTGATAAAAACCATAAACCAGTTGCATTTCCACACTCCACACCAACACCCACACACCCTCTGTTCATCACCAAACCCTAGCTAACAACCAACCGATCACCTCCTCCACCACAGGCGACGTCGTTTCCGACGACTCCACCTCCTCCACCACCGGCGAGGTCACAATCGACGTTGCCGGCAGTCTTCCAACCGTAACCATACCGATCGCCGCCACTCCTACTACCGCAACCACCACAACCGTTTATGACCAGATTAGAGGTAAATTGCAGTTAGAGTTTAATAAGAATCAGTTAGTTGAGAAGCTATGGAGGTTCAAACCACTGTAATTCAAACACCAATCCACTGTTACCTCGTTTTTTTTTCTTCGTACATCCACCGGAAACCCGTACAGCAACAGAATTCGGTTATAACTGTCCAACAACCTTCTAACAAACCTCACCTGAACCACTCAGATCAATGGTTCTACAACTCACCGCAGATAGTGGTTACTTCCGGCAGTTGCATCGGCGGTGCTACTGCTACTTCATCGAACAATAAGAAGAAGAAGAGTTTAATTAAGTTCCCACCATTTTCAAACCTATTCAGATCTAACGGACGTGACGGAGACTTCGAATCGATCCACGGAGCTTCTGTTTCCACTTCCGGCAAACTGAGCGGCGCCGCTGGTTAGCCGACGTCAGTGACGTCACCTCCGTTGTGGTTCTCGAACGTTCATCCAGTTTCCGATCGTCGTCAGAAGAAATTATCTGCAATTTGGGAGAATATGTGTTTGTGTTGAATTAGGGTTCGAATTATGTTTCCAGAGATAGAGATGATAAAGGGTGAGTCCACATAGGTTGTCCACCTCATCATCCCCATGCCACTTAGGATTAAAAAACAAACTCAGTTAGTGATTATTTAACGAAGGGGTGACAGTGACACCAAGTTGTCGAGTAGAGGGTGGTGGGAGCCAACTTGAAAGTTGGGCGTGGTATTGGCCAATTTTGCATAGTTTAGGGTGATACAGTCCATTTCCCCTTTTTTTTATTATTTGGTATAAAAATTACATGTAATGAACTCGTACAATACATATGGTTCTTATAGATTTAACTTTTTATTATTTAACATATAAAATTATATTTATTCAACTCGTGCAATAAATTGAGTTTTTAAATGTATTTTGTTTTAGTATTTACTATATAAAATTCATTTATTCAACCCGTGTAACACACGGGGTTATAACCTAATAATAATAATAATAATAATAATAATAATAAATAATAATGGTGATGATAATGATATATTAAACATAAAAAATAATTAACTATTAAAAAGTCTTTATGCAACATTGGTTCAAATGAGAAACACTTGAAAACCCGAGACAATTTTTAGCAGTTGGATTTGATTAATAGTAAAGTGAAAACACGTAATGTGTGAATTTGGTTCATTAGTGAATCCACTACACTATCTAGTAATGTATTCACTAATGCTTACTTGTATTCACTAGGGAATGCAATACATATAGTAAATACAACATGTTTTATGTTAACTAGGTTTAAAGAAGTTCGTCCCGTTGCGGTGAATTTCTTTTGTTTTTTAGTCTGTGTTTATATGTGTTTTGAAATCACTACGAGCGTGTTGCGAACGGAACTGCTGACAAGAATAAAAAGAAAATGTAGAAAAAAACACTAAAAGATAACCGAAAGAAAATCAACCAAAAAAGTTTTATGGTAACGATGTTGTTGTATGAAACCCGTGGTCAGATATGAGCAAATTATTATGGGTACATGTACCAAATTTCCCGAACCGAAAGATCTTAAGTACCAATTCGGTACCGACTTTTGGCGTTCCTGGTACCGGTTCACTACCGTTTTTTACCTTCCTATACCGGTACCGTAACCGGTATTTTCGGTATCACTACCGATTCTGTATCGGTTGGCACCGAGCTCATCCCTACCCCTGAAACTAAAAAAAGAAAAAAATTAAAAGTTGAAGAAAATCAACAAAAAAAAAAAGTTGTATGATACCGTTGTTCGTACGGTAACCGTGATCAGGAATGAGCAAATGGTACCGGGTAGCAGCACTTAATTTCCCGAACCAAAAGATTTCCAATATCAATTCGGCACCAACTTTTGGCGTTTTCTGTATTAGTGCCGGTTTTTACCTTCATGTACTAATACCGAACAGGACCGTTCCGGTATTTTCGATACCAGTACTGGTTCGATACCTGATATTATCCCAACCCCTGATATTAAAAAAAGGATTAAAGTTAAAAAGTAAAGAAAATAACTATTATTATAATATTAAAATAATAAAAATATAAAAAAAACTATATATTATTATAATATTAAAATAACTATTCATTTCAATTCGTTTATTAATATATAGTAATAATAGTAATAATATATAGTAATTATGAAAATGCAACCCCGTTTATATTGCGTATTCACTAGTGAACACATGTATTAACCAACGAATGCACGCGTATTTACATGTATTCAGAGTGAATACAACATATTTTGCATTAGTTTCAAAAATGTCATCAAGTAAAATATCTACATCAAGTAGATTTGAAGATTGGAAGGTGACACTTAAATTTTTTTAATGGTTTGTTAAACCACAATTATAAGAAAAAATTTGATACTTTGTTTTCTAACCTCAACAAAGGATTACAAAGGCAAGTTAAATGCATCTCAGGATAGAATATGAAAGACCAAAGGACTCAAAACTAATGCCACAACAACAAAGGTGGTATGTGAAACACCAATGGGTGCTCGAAATATGCTCACACAAGCTAAGAAGTAACAATAGTGTGACGCACCAAGTGAAGTGTGTGATAATATGTGATATTTGGTAAAAAGATCAAAATGTTGGAGAGTGGTAACATATTGAACACGGAGAGGTTGTGAAAGCACCGTATCATAAATGCAGGGCCAGCTCTGAGAATTCGTGTACCTTGTTCGAGCTCGAAAAAAACGTACCTTTAGGCCTTAACGAAATTGGATATTGGACTCGCTAAAGGTCTAAACCTAATGCCAATGAGCTAATAACTAATCTAAACTATAACAATAGTTTTGTAAGTGGGCCTATGTTGGTGTTTGTATTGGTATACCCTATTAGTTTTTTTACATATACATATCGATTTTTTTAATATAACGTGTCATTCGAAATATAGGGCCCTGGCCGGTGGTCCTCCCTGTCCACCCTCAGGCCGGCCATGCATAAATAAAATGCATATCAATCTCAAAATGTTTCATATTATGATGAATCACTGGATTGATAATTAGATATTTAGCGTTGTTGTAACAGCTAGAAATAACTAGGTTGGACTAGTTGAAGATAAACATAACTCTACAGATCAAAGTTGTTATGTGAGCAAGAGCCCGATACTAACGTCCAGGAGCCACGCCAATTGACAACGCTCGATAGAGACTAATACTAGTACATTGCAAAATGTCCAAAAGATAATGCTACTGTGAAAGATGAAAACTGTCATTAGATAATGTGGCATGGTCCCTAAGAAAATGCCATTATATAAGGGTTAAAACTATTACCGGATACTAAATTATTACGAGAACAAAATGAACAAATCTAAATCATTTAATTTTTTTTATCAATGTTTCATGTTTGTATAAATGTTGTATTATTTACGTACACATGCGTAGATTACAGGGCCGTCTCCGAGAATGTTTAAAAAAAATTTGGCCATGTGCAAGATAAAAAATTCCGGGCCCTACCCATCAATTGCCATGTAATATAAACTCATCAATCCGTCATTCATATATATAAAAACTAAAAACCATAAGACAATGTAAAAATTTTGAACCACATATTCATGTGTTGCCTCGGATTCGTTACATAAGAAATTCAGTTATTGTCGGCTCGGCTCATTACATTATTATTGTGATAGTGGACTCGATATAGCAACACAAAAAGGAAACAAATACAAAAGTGAATCATTACTATCACTGTTATATTTGCGATTGTAATTTATAGAATGACAATTTATTCATAATAAACAAACAAACATACTAGTGGTAAGCTAGAAATTTATTAGCCATGAATATTTGTTTTAAGTTTGTTTAATGAAAGTTTATAAAAGAATAAGAAATTCATAAAATATATATATCTACAATGTAAATTAAACAATATAATATATTGAATAGAAGCTATTAAATAAAATAATAATATCATGATCTCAAGCTATGGATTTTGGCATCGCAATGTAAATTAATTTTAAAAGAACTCTCAGCAAAGAAAAAAATTAAGAAAAAGTGTATTAGAGGATCGAACCTGTGGTTATTATTATTTAATGTAACTGTTAAAGAAAGTTCCCAACCACTGTAACACCCTTGGTTTATATATTAAAATTAAACTGTATTTTATATATATACTTATTATAAATACATATAGATAAATTAAAAAAATTACGGGCCCTTTGCGGGTTTGGGCCCTGAGCGGCGGCCCACCCTGCACACCCTCAGGGCCGGCCCTGGTAGATTAAAAACCATCAAACTATTAGATCACATGTTTTTTGGTATCGTACCTACAAAGGCGTCTCTGAGAATTCACATACCCTGTTCAAGCTTGAAAAAATATGTACTTCCGTAATTTTTTTATTATTTAAAAAAAAATCAAATTAGTATTGGGCTCAATAAACCTGATGCCAAGTGGGCTAAATTCTAGACTATAAAAATGATCTGTAAATGGGCCGATATTGGAATCGGCATATGTTTACTATTAAAAAAAACATATATATATATATATATATATATATATATATAGATTTTTTTTTTAAATTCACGTGCCTCTCGAAATCACGGGTCTTGTGCGGAGGTCCTCCCCACACACCATCATAGCCGCCACTGCGTACCTACACATGTGTAAGTTATTTACATAAATAACAAATCAAACTAATTTGTTCGTGTATTTTTATTTAAGAGTGAGAAACGATAAATATTATACTTATATTGTTTCTATTATTTCAAAAAGTTTATAAGATTAAAAATACCGGATAGCTTGTTTGGTTCTGCGTGTTCTTACAATAACTTGTGTTCTGCACAGATCCCTCATAATATATGTATATACATAAATATGCATATGTATATCATATACTCGCTACACAAGACCACTAAGACTCATTGTCAAAATATATGTTGATTTGGGTAGAGAAATTGGGTCTACTCAAAGTATACAAAAGATCAATTTTGTTCAAGGTATAAAACTTACTAGGGGTGTAAACGAACCGAACGTTCAGCGAACAGCTGTGAACCGTTTGGCGGGAAGTTCGTTTATGTTCGTTTATGTTCGTTTAGTTATAGTTAATGAACGAACACAAATAACATATTCCATTCGATTAACTAAATGAACGAACATGAACAAAGTTCTTGTTCGTTCGATTGCGTTCGTGAACGTTCGGTAATATGTTCGTTCATGTTCATTCGTTTACGTTAGTTCTATAAAAGTTTTTCATGTTTTTTAATAGTTGACTTTCCCTCTTAAGTTTTACTTTCCCCCTAAACATTAGTTAATAATTATATTAAAAAAATAGTAAATGTAAACCCTTATTTAAACATATAAAGAAGTTGGACATTAAAGACATTTTTTTTGAGATATATCTAAGTAACTTTAGATAATTATTTTTTCACTTAGCTAAACTTGATTTATTGTATGGTGCTTGTAGTAGACTTCTTGTGTCTTGAATTATTGATTTATTATTTAAAGGGTGTTTGGGATTGTTTATTTAACTCTAAAAGTGCTTTTTGTTAGAAGTTCTTATTGAGTTATTACTTTTTGAAGATAAGTTTTTTAAAAAGTGTTTGGACTTGCTTTTGTGGTAGGAAACAGTAAAATGATCAAAAAGGATATGGTAAGTTTCTGATGTGTGCGAGTGTGTATAATTTTTGATATATTTTAGCACTTTTTACTCGTTTAACAAGCATTAAATTTATAAAACACGATATAACATAATCACTCTCTACAACATGTAGGGTAAGTGCATCCATCGTTGGCGTAATATAGTGATGTTAAGATACCGAGGTTGTCCAAGAACACAAGAGCTTTTAATACCGAAATATCATCAATGTCTGATCTAACCAAATTTTTAGGAAAAAGATGTTTAGTGATTAAAAATTAAAAAGAAAGGAAAATATAAAAAGAAACAATAGAATGATAGAACCACTTGATTCCGACTTCTCTTTTACGTATCTTTTGATTATTTCCGCACTTTGGATTTTTTAAAAGATTATCTTAGTTAAAGCTGCATGTCCCTTTTTTGGAGGCAACGCTACCCTTGGCCATATTAGTCTGAGTCAGTAGGGATAAAGTCCTGCAAGGTCGGTTTAAAGTTTTAATAGTAGTTTATTTATTAAGGATTCAAGCTGCTCTTACTTCCCCTGATTTGATGCTATCTGCCTCAAGAGAAGTCCTAATAAGCTTGAATCAAGTCCCCGCGGGATCTTTACATTGAACGAGACAAGAACTTTACCCAGACCACCCTTCTAACCCCCTTCCAGACAGTTAACGTGCTTTATATAGATCGTATAGACACGAATGAGTGAATTAACAAAACATGAAGAGATGATAGAATAAAATTCACTTTCAATATAAAAAACTAGTTATTAAAGTCATTAATACATATACAAATAAAAAGTTAACTAAAGCTTGGAAATCAAAAGTAATAAATAAAATATTTGTCTTTACCAAGTGATGCAAGAGATTAGCTAAGCATGGCCTTTGTTTGATAAAAACTCTTACGATCAATCTTGGATCCCGAGATTACTACACACACTCTCAAGGTGGATGATGGAGGAATGTGGTAGATGATGGTGCTGTAGTGGTGGTGGCAGGTGTGAAAGAAGTGGTTTACCAAAGGATGATTTGCAAATGAATCAAGAAGCCCTATTTATAGCTCGAAACAAACCCTTCACATGGCCTCGTGCCCAGGAGGCACGACCCCGTGTCCTCTTTTTCTCTGTCTTCATTTAATGATTTGTGTCAGTCCGTATGCTCACACGGCTCGTGTGTCAGAGGGCACGACCCCCTGTCCTTGTACTTGTTGTACTTTAGGAGATTTTGCATATCCTAGAGTTGACCATGTCTCGTGTTCATGGGACACGGACCCGTGTCTCTCTGTTTGCTTCTGTTTGTCTTTTTCTTTATGGACTCTGAGTTGGGCACGACTCCATGCCTTGGTGGCATGGCCCCGTGCTTGTCTTTTGATTTGTTGTTTTGGTCTTGGGGTGAAGCTTGGAGGGTAGGAATGACCTGTCATTTTCTCTTCTTTTGTATTTATGTTGTTTTTGCTGTTAATTTATTCCTTTTGTACATTTAAGCTCTTTTAATCATAAAAATCAAAAGTATACAATGAAACACACTTTTCCCAACATTAATACATAAAAGGGTTAATTTTATACCTTATTTGATATAATTTATACACTACATTTTGCGCATATTAGTTTCCATGTTTAGATGCTATTTTAAGAGTGAGGTTAGATTTGTAATTTTATGTTTACAAAGTCAAAAGCTATTTAAAAGCTAAGGATTTTCTGGCTTTTGAAAAACATTTTTTTATTTTTTCTCAAAAAGCTAAAATGAAAAACACTTTTGTTAATGCTAACAATTTTTTTTAACTTATTGGTTTTTTTAAAAAGTCAATAAGTCATTTTCAAACTCAATCCCAAACACCCTCTTAATGGTTGTATTTGACTACTTATGTCGGATCCTTAAGACTAATGGTGTTTTTTTTAATTTCAAACATAATATTCGCGTGTGTTCATTTGTGTTCGTTTGCATTTGTTTGTGTTCGTGACCAGTGTTCACGAATTGTTCGCAAATAACTGAAATTCCTTAACAAACGAACACGAACATAAACTTCTATTTAACGTATGTCCGCGAACAGTTCACGAACATCTGCATTTCCTTAACGAACGAACACAAACATGGCCTCATTCATGTTCGTCCGGTTCGCTTACAACTCTAAAACGTACCAACTTAATATGAGTCCAAATGGGAGACCACCACCATTGTTGCCGCCATCTACTAGTCGTTACCAATATCACCATCGTCAAAGCCTCTCACGCAACCGACGCCACCCCACCGTCGCCCCGGTCTATGTTGGCTCGCCATATCTACCCCATCTGCCATGTTACCACATTGTCGCACCCCTCGTACGTTGTAAATACGTTGTAAATAGTGGTGGTGACGATTGTAAATACGTTGGCGGTAGCAGTGATAACCTCGATTGTCACTATTGCATCCACCACCATCATCACCACCTTCGTTACCGACGTCATTGTAGCTACCACGACCCCCATAAAAGCAAATAAGACAAGTGAACCTGTTTTGGCTTGAAATTTATTATCTAACCCACTCAGTTTGACATGCTTAATATTCACTTTTTTTTCATAAAAAGGTTTTTTTACTTGTAATATATGTGTTTAAAAAGGGCCAAAGGGGTTTTAGCAAATTAATAATTCTAATGAAAGAGAGCAAAGGTAAAAATGGGTTGACATCGTACTATTCTTTTCTTGGAAATCTCTACCATTTTATCAATAGAATTGGTTGTGACCGCTATATAGAGGACTGAAATGTAGAAAATGACATTCGAGGGTAGCTGATTGAAAGTTATCTAGAAGTACAAGGACTTGTCAACATCTTCCCCATAAAGCCAAAATACATATGGACACACTTCCTTGTATTTTTGTCCATGGCCCCTTTTGTTTTCATTCTAACACATCACCACCACTCAGAAACAAACAAACTCTCTAGAATCCAAATCTAAATATCTTGTTTTATGATAAAGAAATTATTGTACTCTACATAATAGAACATTGCTATGGTGCATTTCTAGTTGGGATTCATGATTTGTTGTTGGTTTGTTATGGTATCGATTGTGATATGAAAATTAAAGCGAAAGTGCTTTTAAAAGTATTAGACGTGGCTTCATCGCGTCTATATTCTATATTCCAAAACATAAATTTGTTGTTGATTTTATGATAACCATACATTTTTACATTTTTCTTTAACTAAAGGAGCATAATATTTTTATATATTTACTTTAATTATATTACTGATAATAATTTCGGGTCAAACTAAAGGAATCTATCAGCGTAGAATTTGATCAATCAGATGGTCAACGACACTTGAATTCCTTGCGTTTATGGTTACAACACCGAAGACTGCTTCCGCTTGAAAAAACAAACTAAAGTAGCTATCTGGAGTTTGATGGATACATGCGCGGAAATATTCATATTTTAGAAGTCAAATATTGAAAGGGGTTTCATGTTAACACATGGTATTGACTATGGATTGTCATGCTTTATTAAAAGGGGTTTCATGTTAACTCATGGTATTAACTATGGATTGTGATCATGCTTGATTTAGTTAAGAATTCAATATCTATAGTTGACTATTACGAATATAAGATATGACTAATGGATAAAACATGTCGCTTCCACTGAAAACTTGAAATAATGTGTATGTGACATATGTGGTATGTGGACAATTTGAAATTTTGAATGGTTTTAATACAATATGAAATAAAAAAGTGGTTCTGGTTATGGAACAAAGGAAGCTTCTCAATGTTCAAATCTTCATCTGACCAGGTCAGAAGAGTTTGATTTTTAAGAACAAAAAAGAGATCAAGAATAAAGAAGAGATGTGTCTACATGAAATTTACTCATAGCATAGTGACTTCTTGGTTTACAATGACACATTTCATTATAAACAAACTAGCAAGTCTTGGTTCAAAAAATGTAGGTGTTGTTTGTTTTTGAAGAGGTAAAAGGTTTGCAGTCTGCGGACCACATCTGCAAATATCTGCAGGAGAAGAGGTGGATCAAAGGTCTGCAGTTTGCAAGGAGTTTTACTTCTACAAAAACCCTTGTTCTCTTCTCACAACACACACAACACAACACATCTCTCTCTCTCTCTGCCTTCATCTACCACCACCACCACCACAACCATCCGCCACCACCTCCTCCACCGTCCACCTGCCACCACCACAACCAACAACCACCGTCAACACCTGCCGCGAAGCCAAGCACCACCGCAAACCCTAGCCCCCACTCCAAGAACCCACCTCTGCTCTCTCTCAAAATCAGGCCACCGGAGACGTCGGAGAGAGAGATCGACAGAGAGAGGGAGTCGTTAGAGAGAGAGAGAGAGAGAGAGATCGACGGAGAGAGGGAGAAGGTGGTGGCGGAGTGGAGGTGGGCGGCGGAGGAGGTGGTGTCGGAGGTGGAGGTGGTGGCAAAGGAGGTCGTGGGAGAAGAGGGAGAAGAGGAGAAGAGGGAGAAAAGGTTTGAAGAGGTTTGAAGACTTGAGTTGATTGCGTGGGGAAGATGTTTTTAGTGAGAAACTCTTCAAGAAAACAAACAAGCTGCAGGACCCAAAGGTTTGCACGCGTCTGCGCGACACAGACATAAGTGTTCAGAAGAGCTTTTGCCCAAAAAAACAAACACCACCGTAGTTAATGAAAACCCTTAAGAAGCCGATTATATTCTAGAAATTTAGTTCCTAGATTTTAAGTACGTAAATACAAGATTCTAAACCGGTTTCTAATGGAAGATTGCAAGTTAAAAGTATTTTAAGTCCCGTTAACTCGTGCTTCTTGTAAACTTTATTTTCTCAAAAGCATCCGTTCTCCTTTTTATTTAATATCAGGTTTATTTATTTAAATCCTAATATTTACCCGTCCTTTTTATTTAATATCAGGTTTATTTATTTAAATTCTAATATTTACCGGGTTAATTTTTACCACTAACGGTATTTTAACCGTTCATTAATATTAACTGGGTTTAAATTACCAAACCCGTTTTCGGCGTGTTACACTCGCGGCGTTGCGAGCGTGCGAAGTGCAAAGTGTGTCATCAAAGCATCACATTGCGCCCATCGCCCACGCCACGCGCGTATGTGGGTTGGGGTGCTCTGCACCTTTCGCGAGTACACTTAATGTGTGCTTCCACGTAACAATAAGAACGGAGTGTTCCCACTTAGATACCCCTTTAAGTTTCATCTCTCCTCCTATGTGGGACAAGGCGCCACTTTCCGAATTTTTCAGCATTCAATGTTTCAAACACCAGATTTTGAGCATCGATATCTCATTCATCTTAGCTCCGTTTTGGACGTGATTTAGTTCGTTGCGAAACTCTTCCAACGTAGAACGCAAACCCACACATAAATATATGAAATCTCCTTCGTTTCTTATATTTATTTCTATTCCAAAATTAGGAAAAATATTTTTCCTATATTTGTGAAAAATGTTATTTTCACAAAATTTCCAACAAAAGGTTTGCCTTCGCCAATCAGAGGCGGACCTACCCTTTGGCCAAGGTGGGCGGCCGCACCCCTTGAAAAAAAAATAGTGTATATTTTCGACAAAAACCCGACTGGACCCTTGAAAATATGGTTGAACACAACATTCGCACTCTCAGCAAATAATTTCTGAGTCTGCCACTATCACCAATAGGCCACCACTCAGTGATATGAAGTCTGGTAGATATTAATAAGATTTTCAAATGATATATTCTAACCTGATTCTTACAATCATGGTGATCTTTAGGACATCACTAAACTTGACCTTGTGACCCCTACAACATTAGTTTTTTATTCTTTCCTTAAAAACCTCAAAACAAAAGGCCAACTAATTATTTCGTTTGTACCTCCCACCATCCTTTGTACTTGTTACTCTTTATGCATAAATAGAGTATGTGACTATTTGGTTTTCCCAACTTTATAAATTCAGATGAAAATGTTTATGGTAAGTTTAGGAAGAAGTAACTTTTTTTAGGATTTGAGTTTGAGTTTGATTAACTTTAGGGCTTCATTTTAGCAATATTTATGAATTCAATGAAAAGAATGATGCTATGGAGATTTAAACAATCATCTAGATATGTTGAAAAATTAATATGAATTTTTTGGTTTAAGAGAAAACTATATTTTGGAAGATGGACCAAATTGTTTCGAACTTGGTACCACAATAATCATTTTAAAGTTTTTCAGAAAGTGTTGGTACCATTTTCATAAACTTATACAGTGTACATTCTACTGGGACTATTTTGTAATTTTCGCTAGGTTATAATTATTATTAGAGTAAATTACGTTTTTTGCCCCTGTGGTTATATCAGTTTTACTATATTGGCCCAAAATAAGAATTTTTAACGTTTCTGCCCCCATGGTCCCTATATCTAACCATTTTGGCCCCTAATTCTAACCAAACCCTAACTCAGGTTAATTATTAAGCACATGACTTGCACATGATGGGTAATATGGTAATTTCACCTCCCCTTTAATGAGTTTATAAATAAAACCCTAGCCCACTTCATCTTCTTCCTGATTCCATCTTCTCTGTGATTCCATCTGAAAGGTCTGGTCTGAAAGTAGGGTTTTGAAAGAAGATGGAATCACAGAGAATATGGAATCAGGAAGAAGATGAAGTGGGCTAGGGTTTTATTTATAAACTCATTAAAGGGGAGGTGAAATTACCATATTACCCATCATGTGCAAGTCATGTGCTTAATAATTAACCTGAGTTAGGGTTTGGTTAGAATTAGGGGCCAAAATGGTTAGATATAGGGACCATGGGGGCAGAAACGTTAAAAATTCTTATTTTGGGCCAATATAGTAAAACTGATATAACCACAGGGGCCAAAAACGTAATTTACTCTTATTATTATGATTTGTGGGACAATTTTGAAGCAGTGGTATTAGGTGGATCAAGCAAAACACGATTTTGCACAAATATAGATGGGTGCTACTTTCTACACCCCCTAATTACTTTTTACACCCCCTCATCTCACATACTTACAGGTGGGGCCCGCGTGGGACTGGTAGTTTTCCTCTCACAAGGGGGGTATAATCAGGAGGGGGGTACCCGTGATCTGGATCTGTGGTGGCTGTGATAACTGTGACACATTGCCGTAACTAGGTGGTCACGGTGGTGTGATGTGTTTTCACGGTGAGTGATGAGCGATCGTTGTATTTAAAAAAAATATAAAAAACTTTTTACACGGGTAGACCAATATAAATTATATAATCTATAATTTTATAGATAATCGAAATATAAATAAAATTATATACTATATTAAAATACAGTAAAAGTTAGATTACAATTATAACCCACATAATCATAAATAATTCATAAATACCTAAATACTTCTTAGGCTATGTGTTTTAGATTAACTAAACCGATTGCCATATCACCACCACGTCACTGCCATATCTTAGGCTATGTGTTGTCGATTAACTAAACCGATTGCCACGTCACAGCCATGTTGATGCCACATAAGACCTTGATCATTAACTAAATACTTGTTAACCATGTGTTATGAATTAACTAAACACCAATACCAATAACTAAATCAATTCTTTTTAAAAAAGAAAGGCATGTGATTAGTTGAAAAAGACATGGGACCTACCATCATCCCCACCTTCTTCCCATTCACGGCTCCAATGCATTCACAATCTATCCACCAACTAAATTCATTAACGAAGGTGCGCGGTTTTCAGCTCGTTAATGGGTGATGTGACTGTAACAACCCTCATTAAAAGTCATATTTATTTTATTATTTTATTCAATAGGAAACCCTAATTGAGACACCCAAGTGATTCTGTACAAACCCTACAAATTTCAGAATCATCAGAATCAGGGCCCCTAAAACTCAGGGGGGGTAAAACCCTAGTTACAATTATCTTAAAATCTCGTTGTCAAAAACGAATTTGGAGAAACTGTCAACTCAGCAAGCCTACACACACACGGGGCTACTCTATAAATAAAATGCAACCCTTACGGACCGTAAGGAAGGAGGCTTACGGTCCGTAAGCATGTCAAAATTGGTGTATAAATAGCAGGCATTGGGACTTGATTTCTGGTACTGAAACGACGTAAAACTTCGCTACATGCACTGAGTTAAGTTCTGTTTACTATCACAACACACACGGATCACTAATCGTCGCCGCAATAAGGGTAATAACTCGATCGCTGATACGATTCAATGTCCGATCGATTAAACTATCCAATGGATGTTTAAGTGTTGCCCACATTAGGGTTTATGCTTTGTCATTCGCCGTTAATTCGATGGATGTTTAAGTATCGCACTTTGTCATTCGTTGTGAAGGTTAATCTCGTGAGTTATCGTAAATGCTGTATTGATTACTAACTTAGAATTGTGTGCCTGTTATTAAATTTAGGGTTAAAAAGGCTAATCAGTAGGCTAGGCTCTGCTCAAATTAAATCTGCAATGAGAGTCCATTCTCTTTTCTCACCGTTTTTATCACCTTTTTGTGATACAATTATATTTAAAAATGTTTTCCAAAATTTTAAATGTTTACCAGTTATACTTACAGCGATTAAATTTTTATATTCTATAATAATTGCCGGTATGGGAGGTTTTATACATTATTTGACCCTCGTTACTATTGGCCAGAAAGTTAGCCAATAGTAACATGACCACAATCACAGTGAGAATTATGCCCCAGTAGCCATAACCTATAACTAATATTATTTTAACATTAAATCGTTAATAAATTTAATGTATGTTTAAAATAAATCTAAATGGTGTATACCATAATCAAATAGTCAAGTATAATATATTCTACTAAGATTATATTTTTAGTCTTAGTCACGTTAATATATATTAAATAATGATACTACAATTATTTAATTAACATATTATATTTGATAAGTTATAGTAGTTTGACATAAAATGATATATGTCATTTTCTGGGTTAAGTGGTTTTGTGCCATAAGTAATATATTTGACAAAGTAATGTCACGGGACATAACTAAGTCCAAAGTCACTAGTTGAGAGAATGATCAACAGTGACATGTCCAAAGGCACTAGTTGAGAGAATGATCAACAGTGATATGACCATAATTACTAGTTGAAAGAATGATCAACAGTAATATGACCACAATTACTAGTTGAGAGAATGATCAACAGTAATATGACCTGAGTCATTAGTTGAAAGAATGATCAACAGTGATTTGACCACCGTCACAGGAATCACCTAGTGACCAATATAATAATAAGATATAATATATATCTATTACTTGATAAATTCACTATTGGACAAAAATGAGCCAATGAGTGATATAACCAATGTCACATCGGAACTGCCACCATGTGACAAATACTGATTGAGTTAGATAAATATAAATGAATATAAAAACTTCGATGCTGTAAAGTATAACAATATAGTTTATAAAATGGAATGAACTCACCAGTATTTATTACTGATAAAATGTTTTCAAAACACATTTCAGGTAACTTGATGTAAGGATAGTAGAAGTCAGCTATGGAGCACTGAAGGCTTAAATAAAGTGGCTATAATTACCTGAATAAAAGAAGAAATTTATGTTTTATTTATTTGGGTTTATCCCTATAAAAACAATTGAATGAAATACGGGTTTAAGCCCATTGGTTTAATTTTTGGTGTTTTACAAACTCTGAAATTATTTCCTAACTACGATCCTGATGAAAATTTTTCGCTGCGTAATTAATAAACACCGATACCATCTGACTGGTTCACGGCTCTCGCTCCCTGGATGGGGTCGGGGGTCGTGACAGTGACACCCCTCCGTTAATCCACAATGCATAGTCTTATAACTGAAATTACGTATTACTTATCGAGTTAGCCATAACTTTGGGCATATCAGTTCTTGATCAGCAGTAGAACCACATAATATTTTTAGCTAAAATTTGAGTACTTCAAAAGCACTATTTACCCTGGTCAAAATTATGTAATAATTAATTAGCGACAAGTTTTTGAAAACAATATCAACTGTAATAGCAGTGGCGAAGCTTGAAAATTTCCACAGAGGGGTCGGAAGTCACCGAACCTAAAAATTCTATATAAGTAAAAAAATTTATAAAACCAGGGGTCGAAAACGTATATACCTAAAAAATTCTACACGAAACGTACATAGATAACACTACTGACCGAAAAGTTCGGGGGGTTGGGCGCCCCACCTGCCCCCTTGAAAGCTACGCCCTTGTGTAATAGGTCATCTATTTTTTTTTTTTTTTCTCGTCTCTCTTCTACTTAAATACGAATAGTTATTAATAGTTTTTATATTCATTAAAAAGTGAATTTAATATGAAATTAATAATGAATTTTTTAATAAACTTATTTTTTCATTTAAAAACTTATATTAAGTCTTCAAATATTATCAAATTCAAAATTATGTTGGTTAAAATATTATAAAAAGAAAGAATAATGATAATAAATGTTTTTATATGAGCAACTTCTAAAAAAACTCAAATATTTAATATTGTTAGATTGTTTGAATGGTGAAACCAGTTGCTCCTAAGACCAAATTTATTTGAAATGGAGGGATTTGAAAATAAAGGTTGCCAAATTTATCCAACTCTTCAACGTTGTGATGGATCGCGATGACGATGGAATAGAGGCAAAAGCGATTGATGAGGCCCTTTGTGAGTACCAAACGCTCCACGATAGAATATTTGCGTACATGCCTTCCTGCCGAATACTAAGAAATCATCTTGGTTGGCAGTAAGTTGCGCGTCCCGATTCTTACTCTGACAATTCTGGGGTTGTTGATTAGTGTTTTAGATTTATATTGTACTTTTTAAGCAATTGCACCGTTTTATTTTATTTGTCTAACTAGTTTAAGATCTTGTGTGTTACACGGGTTGTATAAAGAAAATACTTCTTATAAGTCTATTGATTTAATAAATTACACATAGATGTAAATGATATTATACTCACAATTTATTCCCGTGTTACGATTATTAACATATTTTAACACTCCCACCCTTTGACACGAAGTGGCTTCTCATTAACAAATAAACACGAAAAACAATTACATGTCGTTTTATATAATATATTTTACTTCATATAATATATAATATAATTCATTTTATAATAATAGGAAATGACGCATTAACTATGGAAAAGGTTAAATTGCAATAGTTTTTTTTTGTTCTTTATTTATGTTGTATGTGAGATTTGAAGTCTTTGAACCTAAGACCTTCATATTTAAGTGTACCTAACAACTTTTATCTTTGTTAATGGACCACCAACCTCATTAGTGATTACACTATGTGGGGTATAAAGAAATATTTAGAGATTTATAGATTGCTTATATGTTTGTTACTTATATAGCCAAAATAAACTTCCTGTTTGATTCTCTCCCATTGCGTTTTAGAAGGAACACTTTCTTTTGTGTTTTTAGTCCATTGCGTTTTAGAAAAAAAATCATTCTTTTGTGTTTTTCAGCCATTGGGTTTTAGATATAATACATTTCTTTTGTTTTTATCCATTGCATTTTAGAAACAAGATATTTCTTTGTTTTTTTTGTCAATTACGTTTTAGGAAAAAGTCAATTTTTATGGTTTTTTGTCCAGCGTTATACGCAACTTGATTGTCGAAAATAAAATTCGAAAGTATAGTAATAGTATACTCTTTTTAAAGATAAAAAATGTTTGTTTTTTTTGGTGCAATTATTATAAAAAAAAATAATGTCGTATGAACGAGTTATTAATGTTTAAAATTGGGGGGGGGGGGTGGAGGAGAGAAAAACTATTGCTTTGAATTGACTAGAATGCCCCTAGACAAACCCACGCGCCCCATTTTTGTCTTCAATTTCACTCATTTAAACTTAGCCCTTGATTAATAAATAGATGGTCAAGACTATCTTCTAGCATTCCTACCCAAATAAACTTCCTATTATATGCTGACCCTAATAATCATTTGCTAAACATCAAATTGTTGCTTATATATAAGCTATGCAAACATTTTAAATATGGAAATGATTTTCAGTTAACATTCAAGATTTCATTAAAAGATAATAATAACAATACACAAAGAGTAATAACTATTAGGGATATTGGATTCAAATAACCATAACTTTCACCAATTGGCCAATAACACTCTCAACTTTCGATTTGTACCACAACACTCTCAACTTTCAACTTATTTTTCTCTGGCGCTCCCAAACTAACTGAACCCTATCCCAGTCAGTTTTTTGCTGATGTGGCAGTCTGTTTGGTGATTTTCTACCTTAAAAAGAAGACGCATCCCTAATATCTCTTGCAAGTAATTTTCTATACATTAATGAAGAAAATAATATTACAAACCCTTAACATGCTTGAAAACTATAATGTCAAGATTGATTCTTATGTTCATTGTCATGGAAACCGCAATGGAAAGGGTAAGCATGTGATATTTGCATAAAGTACAATTTGGTTAGTTTTGTAAAAACATAACAAAAGAAAAAAAAATCACAAATAATGAAGCTAATTAAGATGATTAACACATATGAAAAAAATAATCATTATCAATGAACATTCATTTCAAGAAACAACCTAATAAAAATATGTATATATACATAACTACGGATACATGATTTCAGTGAAATGAAAAAATGATCATTATCAATGAACACTCATGTAAATAGAGCTCAAGCCTGAAATAGAGCTCGTTTAGTTATCGAGCTCGAGCCTGATATACAAAGCTCGTTTAAGCTCGCGAGCCTGAACGAGCCCGGACAAGGTTTTAGTTTTTTTTTATGTAAAATATAATAATGATGATGAAACAATTGGCGAGTCGAGCTCGAACCGAGCGTTGACTCGTTTATGCGATATTGAAGTGAGCTCAAGCCGAACTTTTAGCTCGTTTGAGATTCTTATCAAAATAGCTTGAGCCAAGTCAAGCCGAACTCAAGCTTTGAGTTTTACTCGCTAGCCGAGCTCGAGCTCAAATAAGTAGGCTCAGACCAAGCCGAGCTCGAACCCGACCTTCATAAAAACATGACGAGCCGAGCTCGAGCCTAGTCGGGCTCAGGCTCGGCCCGGCTTGTTTACACCCTAGTCTAAACAATGGATAATGAGACGCGTGAATATGAATGCGAGGACGGTTGAGGCAGGAGGGTATAGTTGTAATGCACAATAGTTAATGGGCCAATGTGTATGTGGCAGAAGGAGAACCAAACAAGACTGACACAGTAGAATTTGCACACAGTGGCCGACAACCGGATAAAACCCTGATCTCTTGATTTGGAATGCCTCGCCTTTGCCTCCGTACACGTGTCCCTCCAACTACATTCCGTATGTACGGACCCAAATCCCTCATATCTATGTATATCTTTCTTAAATAACTAATTAATTTTTTTTTCTAATACTTTATTTAATATTTTATAATGAATTTATATATTTTAGAAGATAAACTACGAAAATGTTATTGCGACTTGACTTTTGACACAACGTTTTTTATGGATATATGCATTCACGTTTACACCACGAAAGTACAACGAAAAAAAAACGCTATGTTGACTCATGTACCACAAATAGTGTGGTTTTGATTTTTGTTTAACAACAAATTTGGATCACTCATGTCATCAGTGAAACCACCCGATTAAATCAATCTCCACTAGACAATAATGCCTATACATCAATTCCGAAGAAGATCCAATAAATGAGGGAAAACACCGCTTATGGGAATCAAACCCAGACCTAATGGTCTCTACGTCTTATCCTACCCCAAAATGCCATTAGATTGAAATGCCATGGGCTCTGATCTTAAAATTGATATTTGACTAGTGTGATCTTAATAATAAAAATGGCATGACCAAGCAACCAATCACATGATGACATGTAAATCTCAAAACAAATATAATTAATCGGATATTTAACTGGCTTGTAACATCTAAGCGCTAGCTTATCTTTTTTTCTTGCTTCGGATATGGCCAAATGACATTCTTGGTTAGTTTCTTCTTTGGCTTGGGGGGCAGTCACTTTGCCGTTGCACATAACTTTGCCCTTTTCCTTGTCAGATGTCTTCTTCGTTTTTGGTTCCCGGATTATGAGTACATGAAAAGGGAGACGCAAATATGTCTGATTAGTTGATATAGTTCTTTGTCTTCAAAACACGAGAGCTCAACCATGGTCCAACTTTCCTTTTGCACTTGTGTGACACTAGTATCACAACACTTGTGTTTAACTTGCTTTTGGAAAGTTATATTCCGAGCATCTCATAAGCACCATGGAAGTGCATGTCATTCTAAAAACACAAGATCACAATGGCTAAAATGAGGCAAGATATCTTAGATGCATAGTCGAGATGCGTCACCAAATCATCCCGAATCACTTTAATGGTGGTAGCCACAAGTTTCGCAAGGCCACGAACTTCAAGAACACATGACTTCTTTTCGTGTTTAAGAACAATCATAAATTAGGATAATTTTTCTGTGTAAAACAAACATGACTACAGGGATTGCGTACGAAACTGGTTGCGCTTAGGGCCATATATTAGATAACAAGGTTTGGTTATAGTACTTTTGATATTACACCGTTCAATAAATAAATAAAAAAATTAATTTGTGTTAAAGGTTATGATCCATATTACCCTTAATCTCGTAATGGTTGTCATTGCTTACAAACATCTAGTTGATTTATAGGGCATGTTAACCAAGTGCATCTCTATGCAACTTTTAGATGTTTATGTGATTCTTAACAAAACTCGTTCGTTAAAACTAAAATGTTTAATCACATTATGTCACCTATTCAGAGTATTCGGTTGATCGCTTCTTCAGAGGTCAATTTTTTTGGTTTAAGGTCCCAAGATATTACACAACAAGTGTTCGGTTCAAGTCTTCATATTCTAACATTTCGTAATTCGCCCCAAGACTTTCTTGGAAATTATTAAATACCAACTTGTCAAGTCGCATGTACATCCAAGTTGTTAGGTCTAGGATCCCAAGATGTTACAAAATGCTACTCATGAAGAGTTAATGCTAATAGTCTCAATGACTGTGTTACTACCAAAGTCTAGAGTTGCTACCAATGTTATTACTATTGATGGTTTGCCTTGGTACATATATTTTTAAGTGTGAGTTAATATTGAAGTACTATCGAAATTTTAAGCTACTTATGATAAGTTGTTTCGCGCGAAGATCAATGCTACCGACATGGTAACTTGCTGCTCAAAGATAAGTAACGTGCTACTAATGCAAGTTACTATTAAATACAATCATATAGCAAGGTTGATGACGATGGCAGTTGCTATTGATGCCAACTTGTTATTAACGAGTAACTTTCTACTGATTGTAACTTGATGTTGATAAAGACGATTTGCCACCAAGCAAATTTGTAACTGATAAAGACTTAAGGCAGAAGACATACTTAAGGATAACTTTTATTATTTGATTTGTCTTATTAATATATGTTGTATTCATACAACATAAAACTTTCCTAAAAATAACGTTTATTGACTTAAGTTTTGTATAATTTTTAACATAGGAAATTATTATTAATATAAAAAAGCAAAATTTAGTAGATAATAGACTACTCTATAACCTAAGAAAATAGGTATGTTCATCGGCAAGGTATAACATAATATTAGGGTCGGTCAGAATAACTGAACCGTTAATCAAAACTAAATCGAAATTAACTAAAACCAAATTAATCGAAAATTGGTTAACGGATATTTTTTGTACCATCGGTTAACCGAATCGAATCGAATCATTTAAATCTTCATATAGTTCTAGCTTTTTATACATCCATGTCATGTTTTATACTTCCATTTCATGTGCTTATACCTCAGTTTTATTTATTTATACATCGAATTCATGTCTTTATAAATCTATTTCATGTATTTATACCTCCATTACATGTATTTTTAAACAAAAAATTTAGCCAATGTTTGGTTTGGGTATTAACCGAACCAAACCAAACCGAAAACCAACAAATTAACCGAATAAACCGAACCAGGGCCGGTCCTACAGTGTATAAAAGTAAGGCAGTCGCTTAGGACCCCCACCTTCAAGGGCCTCCCAAATTTCTTTTAAGGTTTGATGATTTGTAGTTAAAAAGAGATTATGATTAATCTATCATTTGAGTGATAATCAAACTCTTTTTGTAGTTGTAATCTCAAAGTTTTCATACTTGTCTGCACAAATTTTCATTTATAGTTGATTAGATCATGATGTCATCAAGAATTTTTAAAGTTGATTTAGTTGTTTAGTTACAAATTAAAATTGTGTTTATGTGCTGTGTACATACTAACTTTTTCATACTCCGTAAACTACAAAATTCTTAGTTTGTTATTGTCGGTCCCAATCCTGAATAAAAATGAAAAGTTTATATACAAAAACTTTAAAAGGGTCATAACTTTTTATTTCGTTTAGGGTCTCCAAAAGTTTTGAGCCTGCCCTGAACCGAACCGATTAACTGATAACTTCGGTTACAATTACAGATAAGATAATGATATTAATTAAACCAAACCATACACACCCCTATATAATATTATAACTGTTTCATACCTGTAAAGAAGTCCTAAAATTTATCATACCTGTAAACCTGTTGGCTTTATGTAGGTTTACCATCTCTAATGACCAATGTTGGTTTTCCCTTTCAATAAAATCATATTCACGGGCCAAGTTTTTTATATTGTGAAAATGACGTAATTATACATATATAGATCCCCTCGTCGTCCTGTAATTCTTCGTACCACCTAGTACCACTAGGGATACTTTCGTAATTGCCCAGTGAGTGGCAACGATTGTAGTTCTTCACCAGTAGCAGGGGCGTTCTCGTAAACTCACTCCAAGCACTCCATTTTATTCTTCAGAATAATAATGCTCCGATTTTTGTTCAGATATTTCGTATAATCATTCATTCTCTAACACACACTCTTTTCTAGAGAGAGAAACAAATTCTGAGCTCAAATTCTTCAAAAGTCGGTGATAAATTCATAATCTAGATTCGATTTCTTCATCTTTCTTCATATATATCCGCATTCACCTGCAATCTGCAGTTATATTCGCAATTTTTTCAACAAAAAATGCAGGATATACATTCAGTTGGTAGTGGTGGTGGATCAGGACGGTTGTTCGGCGGCAGTGGCGGTGGCGATAGGCGGTTACGACCACACCACCATCACCACGGCCATGGTCCACAAGCTCTGAAATGTCCGCGTTGTGAGTCGTTGAACACAAAATTCTGTTACTACAACAACTACAACCTCTCTCAGCCACGTCACTTCTGCAAAAGCTGCCGCCGGTACTGGACCAAAGGCGGTGTCCTCCGTAACGTCCCCGTCGGTGGCGGCTGCCGGAAAACTAAGCGATCGAAACCGAAGCCGAACAGTAACCGAAACCCTAGCTCCGATGCCGGTGATCGGAAATCATCAAATTCGCAAAATTCGTCCAGTGAAAGCTCTAGCCTCACCGCCACTGCCACCGCCTCCGCCTCCGCCACCGTAACCGTCACCGCGGCGGAGGTGTTGTCGAATAGTAATCCGGCAAACTCCGCATCGACGTTCACCGGATTTTTCAACACTCCAAACCCTAACCCTAGCTTCGATCCACCACCGGTCGATAACAACAACATATTTCCGGAAATCGGAACGTTCACCGGCTTGATTACGTCATCCACACCTCACTTACCGGTCGGATTCAACATCTCCACCGACATTTCACCCTTCCGACTGCATCACACCGGTCATATGGTAGAAAACTCACCGGCAAACCAGCAACAATGGATGCACACAGATCATACGATCGGAGACGAGTTAAAAGTTCCAGAAACTGATCCGCTAGGGTTCACAAATGAGTTTTCCGATTTACCGGAGAAGACAACCGGAGTTGGAATCGGAACGGAGGATTGGAATAACGGTACGGATCAAGCATTGTTTGATTTAACAGGAGCCGTTGATCAGTCATACTGGAGTCAAACTCAGTGGGATGATCATGATGGTGGTCATGATCATGTGCATGATCAGCTTAATTATCTTCCTTAACATATATATGTAAGGTATTATATTATATCAATTACAAGAACATTTTACCCACCGCGAAAAATAACAGAAAATATTATGTAAATCTTTTATGTTTTTTTTTTTTACTTTTTTTAAGGGATTTCTGATCTCGAGAGATGTTTTGGGTTTGATGTTCTTGTTGTTAATCCGAAACTAACTCTTGTTACCTTTTTTTTTCTGGGTTGTGAAGGTTTCATATTGTGATAAATATTTTAGTTATACTTATAATATATACAAAATCAGTGTTTATTGTTTAAATAATGTTATTTTTCCTATTACATATAGGTGTATACCAAATTCATTTGTGATGATATAGTTTAAATTTGTTATTAACAAAAGATAATGAATTAAAATGCATTAAGAATATAAAAATTAAAAAAATAATAATTTAATGTGGATTGATATGGAATGTACGAACTAGGAATGGGCATGTGTGTGGGTTGGTACTTGGTAGTGGAAGGATTGGAGGCCCCATTTTCATTCGTTATTTGAGGCCAATTAAAGCATTAAAAAATGACTTTATTTTATTTTTCTAAATTATGTTTAAATAATTTTTATATACAATACAGTAATTAAACATTTTAATTAAAGTTTTATTAATGACTTTATTTTTTTATTATATTCAAGCAGTTTATATATAACTATATCATATACTATGATTTATCTCTAATAACTTGTGTTCGTTAAATTTAAAAAACTCAGTTACGTTTAATATCTTTTTCGATGTTCCGATATAAGTTTTATTGAGAACAAATTTGTATTCAAAATAAAATATATTTTTATATTGTAAACTATATCGAGTAATAAAACAGTATTGCTACCGTCCCAATCGAACCGAAACCGATTTCACAACATAGATGCCCCTACTTGTATTCTTTTTTATAGTTTTCGGTTTCGGCATTTTTTATATTCTTGCACTACTAGCAACAAACCATTAATCTATCGCATATCAATACGATATTCGATTTGCGTTTTTATTCATTTCAGTTTCGATATTTTTTATACCGGTATTGATTAAATATTTTTGTTAGCATTCAGACATAAATTTTATTATAATCAGAGTTGTGTTTAGAATGGTATCGGCATCGTACCCAAACCGAACAACAACGATACAATATTGGCTTTTACAGTTTTCGATCGATGTAAAACACCTGTCGATCATTTTGAGAATATAATGACTTTTTTTCTTTCAAATGAGACAAACTCTACTAATCAAACCTACTACTGTTGCGGATTCTTGTTATTATTTTGTAATATGTACATGTTTTCCGCGGATCCTTGAGAAAATTTACATTTCTTTATTTCATCATCATCATACTGAATAAATCCAAACCGAATGTGAGGTGGTTTAAATATTATTTTGTTTATAAAAAGAACTTAAATCTTTTAAATAAGTTTCTTTTATTTTTGAACGGCAAGGAACGACGTGTCAACCATCGTGACACCGGACGCTGTGGCCAAGGTTGACTACTCAACCGCCGCCAACCCCTTGGCTCTCCTAGATGCGCAGGAACCCGACCTCCACCCGCCCGAAGGCACGACAGTGGAATAATCGGTAAAACCTCGCCTCCCATCCAAGATGAACCGGCGCCACCTGTATTCGCCCTTCACCTGGATGCTGCAGAAAATAATTGGGAGAGTGAGAGTCGAACCTGGGTCACAAGGAACACCAAGTATTTCTCCAACCACTCCACCACTACTCATTGGCTCTGAATAAGTTTCTTAAACTACATGCAAAGTTTTGTGATTATGTTTTTCGATTGTGCATTGATATGTATTAGTTCCATATGCATTGTCGTCTTTATATGTTTAATTTAGTTGCTTTGTTTTCATTTGATGATCTACTTTATGTTTAAAGCTTATTCATAGGGTCCCTAAACAAATAAAATAAACAACAATATTTTATAATAAAACCTAAAACATACTTAGACAAATTTAAAAATCCATGTTATAATAAAACCTAAAACCTACTTAGACAAATTTAAAAATCCAAAACAACAAATAACAACAAGGGTCTGTTTGGTATAGGGTAATTGAATGGATGTGGGAATGGAATGGACGATGTAATGGAATGAACGAGGTAATGGAATTGATCATTTACCATTCCATGTCTTGTTTGATTACCATGTGAGAATGGAATGAACCATTACTTTTTGTTGTTTGGTATGCGAGAAAAGACGAAGGAATAAAATCAGATGGCGGTGGTCAATGATGGGCGGCGATGGTGGGTGGTGATAGGTGGCAGTTGTAGTGGCGACGACGGTGGGTAGAGACGGTGGCGATTGGAGACGACGACGGGTGGTGACAGCGGTGGTGGTGGTGGTGGGTGACGGCGAAGGTGGGTGGCAGCGGTGGTCAGAGGTGGTAGCGATGGCGACGGTGGTGGCAGGTGGTGGCGGTGGGTGGTGGTGGTTGATAGCGATGGCGGAGGTGGGTGGCGACAGCGGCGGTGATCGAAGGTGGCAGCAGCGATGATCGAAGGTGGGTGGTGGCGGTGTTCGGAGGTGGCAACGGCAATGGTGGATGGCGGCAACGGCGGTGGCGGTGATGGAGGTGGGTGGAGAAAACGACGGTGGCGGGTGACAACAGTGGCGGGTGGCGGCAATGGTAGTAGGTTGTGGTGTTGTTAATGAAGGGTGAAAAGGGAATAGAATGGAAAAAAAATAAAGGGGAGGGATGGAATGATCACCCACATGAACAATATTTTTTTTTTCATAAAAGTCTAATAAAAAGACTTATTCAAGTGGCCCCTATACTAAAAATAACATCTACTTTTCAGATCAAGACACTAGAGATTTGGACCCAACACATAGATATGTCGATTAAAAACGTCATGCATGACGAAGAAAGGACAATGGTGGATGGCGGCAACGGCGGTGGTGGATGGCGGCAACGACAATGGTGGATGGCGGCAACGGCGGTGGCAGGGATGGAGGTGGGTGGAGACGACGGTGGCGGGTGGCGGCAATGGTAGTAGGTTGTGGTGTTGTTAATGAAGGGTGAAGAGGGAATGAAATGGAAAAAAAATAGGGGGGGAGAGGGATTGAATGATTTTGAGGGAATGGAATGCATTTTGGAATGGTCGATTCCATTCCTCGACCAACCAAACACTCTTTTCTTTATTCCCTCTCAGTGGTTCATTCTATTCCACCTCTTATTCTTACATACCAAACGTTAGCTAAAAGATATTTAGGGAATATGCAACATTCATTTTATTCATTAATAGTTGGTTGTGGGATGACAATAGAAGTCATATCGACATCAATAATATATGGGTGCATTGCTTTCCCCACTATTCCTATACGTATTGATATATGCATAGTGCATGCCACCTCTCATCTTGTTTGTCCTTACTTTAGATATATATATTATTATAAACGCTAAAATATTTTTTCAAAAATTCATTTTATCAAATTAAAGTATAAAAAATCTTATTTATCAAATATATAAAATATTACTTTTGTTAGTGTTAGTATTCGTCTTGCTAAGATTATACACATATGTTTCTTTAAGCCAAGTTCAAAACAAAATTAACTTCAATCTCGATATAATTTTACTCTTGACAATTTATTGATTTTGCTACTTGTTAAAGTTGTGTTCATCTTGTTACATATAATAAGTTCTCGTTTATATATTAACTATACAATATCTCATTTGATAAACTATTAATTCAAAATTACAAGTCGAAAGAGAAGTGATGGTGATCAAGCATTTAAGGTAAAAGATTTGACACAACCCATGAGCCATCTTTCGATATCTTTAGTAGGCATACATAATACCATCATTAAGCACATGATAGTAAACCTTAAATATTATGTAAGAACTCTAGAACTACATAAAAACTTCTAGGAAATTATTTATAATATGCTTTAGGGAATCAGTCAATTATCCATGGTTTATCTGAAGAGTTTTATAAAAATGGTTTTTCTTTTTCGTAAAAATATAAATTAGTGTGATATATAGATATAAATAATATTTTATTTGAAAATTCTTAAATTATAGTGTAATATAAATATTCCTCAAAAAAAAAAAAAAGAACCGGACTAACTATACTTGTAAACTTTGGTAACATATGAAGCTTTCACAAGATGCGGTTATGAGTTACATGTATATATCAAAAGTTAGCATTTGAATAAATCAAAACTAATAACTAATACAAATATATCAAAAAGATCTGAATTTAAAAGTGTTGGAAATTTGTAAAAATAGCATTTTTCACAAATATAGAAAATGTATTTTTTTCTAATTTTGGACTAGAAATAAATATAAGAAACTGAATGGGTTTTATATATTTATTTGTGGGTTTGTGTTCTATGTTGGAAGAGTTTCGCAACGAACTAAATCACGTCCAAAACGGAGCTAAGATGAATGAGATATTGATTCTCAAACTTTGGTGTTTGAAACATTGAATGCTGAAAAATTAGAAAAGTGGCATAGAATGAGAGTTGAAACTTAAAGGGGTATTTAAGGGAGAACACTCCATCCTTATTGTTTCATGGAAGCACACACTAGTGTACTCGCGAAGGGAACGCGTGCGTGTCGTGGGCGACGGGCGAAATGTGGCGCACTTTGCACTTATGCAACTTTCTCTCTACAACTTCTTCATCTTTTTCTGTCTAGTAGCAAGGTACGCCATCGGGTTTCGTCAAGTCCGGCAGTACAACTGCTTAGACTGTTGTATTCTGGAAACAACGAGTTATCCTGGGAGACTCGAAATTTGTTTTAAGTGATCCGTGTCTAACACGGCCCTCAACCAAAAACTTCTTTATTTTCTGTAATTTTGTTCTTGTTTATATTGCATTTAAGTTATAACTATATCGTATTTTTCAGCTTCATTCTGTTCTGTTTAAGTAATTCAAGTTAATAAAATATTTTATTTATTTTTACACGAACGGGTTCCTACAAAAAAGCTTTGGTATCATACACATTTTCAACCTTAGACTACAATTTGGATTCTTCGATTTGGGTTCATGTGAAATCATTCATCCAACATAACTTAAGCATTAGAGTGGCTTACAAGGTCACTATCATTTTTTTTAACGGTAAGGAAAACTTTTGCATTAAAACAGAAAAAGGAGGCCGATTCTAACAAGGAGCTAGAACGTACCACCGAAGAGATTACAAGCTACAAACATAAATTAAAACAACACCAATCTATCCACTCTACCGTTTTAAACTTAGCTCTATGCTTTATCAACACGTATAGTTAACTTTTATCTCCTCCAAAATCTTATCCGGCCCCTTTTTAATGTTGTTGACGATTTTATGTTATCCGGTTACCATTATCTAAGTTCTCTAATGTGTTTGTTTAATCTTGTATAAATATGATAGATTTCTATTATCTTGGATCGATGCTTGATGGATCCAGATTTTGATCACAGAATCATAGATTGTCAGATCTAGATTGGTTGGAATTAGTAAACCAAAACTATAAGACTAAAGGGTATGGGGGCCGGCTTAGGCCCGGCCTGGCCCGGCGCCCGTCCCCCACACCACCCCCTCATGCCCGGCTCGTCCCTTCCGTCCTCCCCACGACGATTTCGACGGGCCTCACTTCTCTCTCCTCACACACACAGCTATACATACATATATATATATATATATATAAGTATCCGCTAAAATGAGAACCACCTCGAGTTGTAAGAACCGCGATAACTTTTTGATCCGGGGCGAGGTGGACCAAATTTTTTTTTCATAAACGTAGATGCATGTATAAAAACAACATTTGTAAAAAAAATTCAAAAAAAAAATGTCATGCGTGTAGTTTTGAGCGTCATAAGTTTGTGTTTACGGGTACCGTAAATTAACGGTACCCGTAAACACAAACTTGTGGTGCTCAAAACTACACGCGCGACAATTTTTTTTTTGAATTTTTTTTACAAATGTTGTTTTTACACATGCATCTACGTTTATGAAAAAAAAAATTGGTCCACCGCGCCCCCTACGGTGTAGTTCTCACGGTTCTTACAACTCGAGGTGGTTCTCATTTTAGCATTCCCCTATATATATATATATAAGGGGAGGTTCATTTGAGAAGAATCTTCTTAAAAGAAGAAAAAATGAATTAATCTAGACCTTATATTTTTTTGATCAATGGTTGTGAATCAAGATATCATTTTTGTCCACTTTTAATTAATGTTTTAATTACTAAGGGTAGTATAGACATTTTGATGTAAAATATTAATAAATATTTTAAAGAGTTACTCAAGTCATATTAATGCAACCATAAATTTATCCTTCACCATCATTAATGTATTAATGTATTGACTCCTACACAAATTTTATTAGAAGTGACAAAATTATTTAAAAATTTTGTGTCCTACACATATTTTATTACGAGTCGCAAATTATTTAAAAGTGTCTGAGTCCTACACATTCTGTATCCTACACCAAAATATTGTTTTAATAGTGTAGGAAACGCTAAAAATGTAAGATCATGTGCATGATTGTTTTTATTGTGTAAGGTGCACAACTATTTTATAAGATAAGTTCATTAAATGATTAAAGTTCATTAATTTGAATAGCAAAAATAAATAATAGACTCATTAAATGATTTATTCAAATTACCTTTGTACCCTTTATTCTTTTTATTCTTAATTTTTAATTCTTCTCATTTGAACTCTCCACTATATATATATAGGATAAAGATCCGTTAGGAACCACCCTTTATTGCGAGAACCAGTGTGAACACATGACAATTTTGTAATTATAATATGTTTAATATAAAAGACGCTCATTCCTTTTTTTGTCACTGTTCTCCATTTTAGGGTTTCAAGGGGTTTCATCAGTTCACAGTTTTCACAAGTGGCAGAGACGCATTCATGGTGGTTTCACGGCGGAGTAGAGGCGTTCATGGTGGTTTTCACGACGGCGTTCACATATTTCACGGTGGTGGCAGTCGGCACAGTGTTTACGGTGGTATATAGCGTCTTCTGATTCATCAGGTATCGATCCTCATACATCTATTGATCCTCCTCATACTTTGTTCCTCCTGTAACCCTAATCGTGTCATTCCTCCTACCATTGTTCCTCCTGGAACCCTAATTGTGCCACACTCCTCGATAATTCTAATCGAGTTTCCCTAATTACGAATGGAATACTCGATTATGAATGGATTGGGCTAAAATATTAATACTTAGGTTGGTAGTTCATTGTCTTGGTAAATATAAACGAACCGTTTTGACAAAAGCAATGGCCTTGGTGCACCTGTGGTCAACATAGTAATTTGCTAATTCTTGTGATACTAGATTTGGTTAATTAATAAGTACTTTTCTTAAGAACAATGATAAGGGAGATAAACACCCCTGTAGACATCTACTGCTGTAATTAGAAGTCTTAGTTAGGTTGAGTGATTGGATCAACTTGATGCAGGACTGTATTACTGGTTAATTGGTAAGTAGTTTTTTGTACCAGCAATGATTAGGGAAATCAATATGTTTGATTCTCTAAGGTAATCGTGTATGAACACTTCTGTAAATGTCTACTGCTGCAATTAAAAGTATTAGTTAGTTTAGGTGATTGGATAATTATGTTGCTCAAAGTTAGACACCCCTATAGACAATTTTTGCCCATGTTACCCTCCATTAATGATGGTATCTCATTTTGTTTTACCTTTAAACTTAGGAGATACTTGTGATATTCTTTATTTTTCTTAAGTATCTTTTTTTTATCACCTAGACATATGCACCAAATTATCCAGATCTGATGACTGATGCTGTGTACATTGGCTTAGTAGTTCCATAGGGTATTCTATCAGCTGCTCTTCATTAGATAGAAATAACCTTTTAAAGTTTATGTAACACTAATAAATAATAAAATGTTTGTGTTAAGCCACCCGCGAAATTCGCGGGTTCTTAGACTAGTATATGATATATGATTATGTTCTTACTGCAATAATACCGATTATAATACGAATTTTGGAGCACTACCCTCAATTATATGACGAAATTGAAATGTTTGATGGTAAAATCGATATGACGAACGGTTTATGGTGTATCGTTATCGCTACTGATGTAATCGAGACGAAGACGACGAAGACGAAATACAGAGAACTGCTAATGCTTGAGAACTGAGAACTGCTGATGTAATTCGAGTGTCAGACGTGATTCTTGTATAAATACACCATCCTGCACATGTGCAGCACTTTACCATTACCCTATAACCATCACCAATAATCTACATCCTGCACATGTGCAACACGTTACCATTATCCTATAATCATCACCAATAACCTGGTTATCATTTATACAACATTCTTACACATAACATTTACCTTATTAAATATCACTTTTTACCATTTCTTTATTCACTTTTTAACATTCTTTCTATATTTTCAGGAACATTCATACACAATGAAGCTGCTACCATTGCTGCTGGAATTCCGTACCCCCCCAACGATGAAACCAATTCTTATTCCGATGATGATAATGATACTAATGAAGATACATATGATGATTCTGAATACCCTTCACATACAAATGTACATGAACAGCCCCTTAGACGTTTATCCAGACGTCATAATGCACCCAACCATCAAAAATTTGATTAAGTTCGTCGTTAAAATATTGATCATTTTGTTTTATTATTCGTTTTACATTTAATCTAAATTGTTTACATTCAAGTTGGTCACCTACGTTGAACTGTTGTTTACACTTAATTTGAAACGTCTGCGTTCATTTTGATTATGTTAAATTACTGTTTACATTCAATTTGACCTACGCGTTTACGTTGAACTACTCGGTTAAACATCATTTAAACTATGTATTCTGATATTATGATTACAAATTCCGATGTTAATGATTGCACTTGCACTGTTTATGATTGCACTTGCACGGGTGATACTTTTTTTATCACTCACATTGTTATTGTTTCTACCAATGCACATGTGCATACATGAATATTTTACCTACATATAACCCGTTTCCTTTACATATACATCAACATATGTAATGTGGTACCCCATACATAATAGGGTACCACATACGTAATATCATATGAACAAATATACAATATCTTAAAAAATACATATATCCATTACTACCATGTTTATTGTTTTTTATTAATACACAGGTGCATTACCAACATTAACACACTATCACGCAACTTTTGTATAACAACAAGTAAATATAACACCCTTATCATAAGGAATCACATAATCCGAAGAACAATCGTTATTACACATATGCATCACCAGCATATACTATACTAAACAAAATATGACATCCTAAATTAACAAATGTTACCATTCGTAATACATTATACAATACCAATATGTATGTTATATCAAACTTTGCACATGTGCAATACCAACATTACCTCTACCAAACAACATAATACATCATATATTAAAAGACATGAACATCCGTATTGCATGTCCACAAACTACCTACACATAACATTCGCTTTAGTTCACAACCTCACACCTTCTGCTCTTCTTTCCAATTTCTATGCATCTTCCAACACTCCTCATGTTTCAATGCATCTTCGTCTATCGTTTTCCGATAATTTTTCATCCGTCAACCTATTAATCAAATACATCCTTGTTGTCAATCCATGAGCAGTTTCGAATATTTTTTTCCTGCATACATTACATCAATTATTTCATGTATGCACATGTGCAGTAATCATATTACATACAATATGTACAATGCTTATGTTTTAAGGTAATAATGCACGTTTGCATATGCCATAATACATTCATATTAACTTAATCTGACAAAATATGCACATGTGCATTAACATGACTGACCTTATCAACAGGTTTGTTTCAATAAAAAAATTAACCCTTACCAAATCAAAATTCGTATTACCACCAATCATATTTAACATCAATTGGTAACAAAACTATTATGACAAACTATGCACATGTGCATAACTTTTTTTTTTAATGCAAATGTTATTCATGGAAGCTAACCTCCAAAACAGAGGCGGTCGAACCAACCACTACAGCAAATCGAAAAACAACAACTCAACACAAGAACCTAAAGACCGAAAACGAGCAGCTAACTTATATCAAACCTACACCATTTTTCCCAACTCACGGACCTATGTTTGGACCGATTCTTATACCATAAAAAACTGACGGACTTAATATTACGGATAATATCTCCGGGAACCTTTTATTGTTCCTGGCTAACCATATACACCAATTTGTCACGAACATAATGCCATATAAAGCTTCTTTCACTTCTCTATCCAGATTGTAAAACTCAGAGGCAATTACGATATCTTTAGCTGAAAACAGAATAAAAGGACTCACCTTGCACCACTGACTGATGTGATACCAGACAGTTTACGCTACCCTGCACGAACAAAGAAGGTGTTCAGCTGTTTCATCGCCATCTTCACACAGACAACATTTCACGTCTCCGCCCCAACAGTTCCGATCCCAGAGTGAAGTCAGCGTGGGAATACGATCTAAAACCTCCCTCCAAACAAAAATATTGCATTTTTTTGGGACCCATTTCGACCATTTCACAACGTGCCTGCTGCTGAAATCGGAGCCGCTATACAGGAAGTTCTTGACAGCATTGACTGAAAAATCAGAGTCATTACCTCCCAACCATTCCCAACCGTCTTTGCCATCGGACAAAGTGACATTATCGAGGAGCCCGGACAAAGAGCATGGGTTTCTCGACAAATTCCAAACCCCCATAAAGTTTATATTATCCTGATTGTACTGGTCCGCCACCAGTCGTCGTTTCTCTTGTTCCATTCTAAATATATTTGGGAAACGGGTTTTGTGCATAATTATGCACATGTGCATTAACATGACTGGCCTTGTTAGCATATTATGACAAACTATGCACATGTACATCAACATGAATGACCTTATTAACCTATTCTATCAAATTTTGCACATGTGCATAACTGTATATCACCCAATGCTACCTTATTATCATATTCAACCATGAGTTACAGGTTCATATAACTTCATAATATAATTGATTACATAATAATATAACTATATAACTGTATGTCATAACAAAAAACAACACCAAAATAACAATACATACAAATTATATATCATTTATGAATAAATAATTGAGATTAGTATTCAAATTAATGTGCATATTAACAAACTATGACAATTTATGCATACGTGCATAACTATATAAAACACAAAATCACCTTATTATATTGATTTATTAAGTGAATCCTATTCAAATTTTTGTACACGTTAACATACTATCACGTTTTATGCACATGTGCATAACTATGTATCACACACCTCATTGTCTTATTCAGTGTAATCGTAATTTGTCAAACTTTGGACATGTGCATAACTGTATAGAACATAAAATTAGTTTATTCATGTTCCGTATAAACCTATTATGTATAATCCTGTTATGTCGTGTTAATGCACATGTGCATTAACTGTATATATCATAAAATTATCTTATTATCCTGTTTTGTATAAGCCTATTCTGCCTTTTCTGTATAAGCCTATTCTGTCGTGTTAATGCACATGTGCATTAACACCACATAACTTGTCGACATTCATAATTCAGTACTAAAACCCTATCACTTACCAAATCAACTTCCGTGTTGCCAATCATATCCAACATTATGCATATAACATCATTATTTAATAAAAAAATACATAAAACAACACATCAGAATCACATTACACATAGTTCATCACAACATTAGCCCTTCTGTTCACTCAAAAATCTGCATTAACTGTATATATATCATAAAATTATCTTATTATCCTATTTCATATAAGCCTATTCTGCCTTTTCTGTATAAGCCTATTCTGTCGTGTTAATGCACATGTGCATTAACACCACATAACTTGTCGACAGTCATAATTCAGTACTAAAACCCTATCATTTACCAAATCAACTTCCGTGTTGCCAATCATATCCAACATTATGCATATAACAGCATTCTTTAATAAAAAAATACACAAAACAACACATCAGAATCACATTACACATAGTTCATCACAACATTAGCCCTTCTGTTCACTCAAAAATCATATATATACCACGATTTTCAATAATTCATTTATGAAACAACTGTTTAAATGTAATAACCACATAATAACATGTCTGAATCGACTGTTGATAGTTGTTTTATCATATATGAGTACAAAACAAGGTGTATGAACTTACAATTTCACGGAACGGTGCAACAGAGGATCGATAGTCCGTTGGATGACTTGTGTTCTTCCGATTATCCCTATCTGTGCATTACGATCGTTTTGCCCTAATTTAGACTGGAATACAAATGTGCAACCGGTGATTATGTTGTTAATGCACTGATATATACTAATTTTGATGACGAATACATGAAGAATTATAAGATCGAGATGATGAATTTTGGGGGATTTGGAGTGTGACGTGAACTGAACTGATGAATTGTGTAGAGATTGGATCTGAGATGATGAATGGATGTGAACTGAATATAAATGATGGTTTAATCTGATGTTTGAAGTCCAGGAGGAGGAGAGGCAGCTGATTTAATTTTTATTATGTATTTACAATAATGCCATGTGTTCACATTGGTTCTCGCGGTTCTCGCAATAAAGGTGGTTCTCGCATGAACCCTACCCTATATATATATATATATAGGTAGAGGATCCTGTAAAAAGTGCTCAAAGTGTGAGAAGTGTAAGAAGTGTATTATAACACTATATATAATACTATATAACACCATATAAACACCGTATAACAATATGTAACACCATATAATACCATATAACACTATGTAACACTATATATCATTATATAACAAATATAACACTATAGGTTGTCTGATAGCATGTCTATGATAGATGTATAGTGTTATATTTGTTATATAATGATATATAGTGTTACATAGTGTTATATGGTATTATATGGTGTTACATATTGTTATACGGTGTTTATATGGTGTTATATAGTATTATATATAGTGTTATAATACTATATAACACCGTATAACAATATGTAACACCATATAATACCATATAACACTATGTAACACTATATATCATTATATAACAAATATAACACTATACATCTATCATAGACATGCTATCAGACAACCTATAGTGTTATATTTGTTATATAATGATATATAGTGTTACATAGTGTTATATGGTATTATATGGTGTTACATATTGTTATACGGTGTTTATATGGTGTTATATAGTATTATATATAGTGTTATAATACACTTCTCACACTCTGAGCACTTTTTACAGGATCCTCTACCTATATATATATATATATATATATATATGGGTTCATCCCCCACCCCTTAGGTCTATCCCCTTCAAGCCCCTCCTACGTGGCGATGAGGCTCTCCATACCCTTTATCCTAAACCGGCTAACTTTGATTAAAAAAATCAATAAAATAGACATGCTAGAATTCATCATATATTCAACTTCAAGGATACCACCTTAATTGTAACAAATAATTATTCATAATATTATTATTTGATCGATAATTCTCAAATATAACTCTCCACAAGTCGCATAAATTATTTTTTATCATAATTTAGTTTAAACCTTCTATTAAATTTTCATGTAATTACTCTTTTAACTCTCCACAATTCTCAAAAGGCAAACCAATGTAGTGAAGTGATTTGCTATTTTGTTTTTTGTTTTTTTTAAGTGATTTGCTATTTTGTTTTTTATCTTTTTTTCTTTTTCATTTTGACACCCTTAAGTTTTACGTGCTAATTTTTATGTACGTGGGTCAAATATAATACGTTTCTTTGCTTATTTTTATTTATGTTTTCAGTCAGTTTACATTTTGTCAATATGTTTTTGTACTTATTTTTATATATGTTTTAGTTGGTTTACATTTTATTATATATAATACGTTTTCAGTAGGTGGTATAAATTCGAGTTACTTTACGTTTCAATGCTGCGACGCGCGGTACCACTCTTTTAGCATAAAAAACATTATAATCTTACGTGCTTTTTTTAAGTACGTGTCGGTATAGATCCAAGTTAGTTTACGTTTTGACGTAAATGGTCTACATTTTATCATAAATTTTGTTCGAAAACGAGTCAGGTCAAATATAATATGTTTTCACTTGCCGGTATATAAGTTCAACTTGCTTTACGTTTCAACGCCACCGCAATCCACGATACCATTCTTTAACTTAAAAAACATTATATGCTTACGTGTTTTTTTTATATATGTTTCGGTATAAATATAAGTTGGTTTACGTTTTAACGTAATTTTTTCTCAGCAATGAGTCATGTCAAACATAATATGTTTTCATGCTTATTTTATGTATGTTTTTAGTTGGTCTACGTTTTGAGATAAGTTTTGTTCGGAAACGAGCTGGGTCAGATATTTGACGGTACAAATTTGAGTTACTTTGAGTTTCAACGCTGCCGCAACATGCGGCGGGTCAAAATTCTAGTTAATACACAATATGGAAAACACATTTTAAATTTAAATAGGATCTTAAGATCTTGATCCCATCTTATGATCTTATTACAAAGTCCCTAATGATCTTGAGTAAAATCTCCAATACAACAACCTTGTTTTACACATGACTTCTTTTATAGATATTTATTATTTAGAAAGAACAATAATAAGTGTGTGAAGCCCTAGAGTTGGGTTGGGTGTCCCTACGGTGATATATACCTTAGCCATTTCAAACCAATGCATGTCATGTGGGGTTATGGTTAGGAGAAGTGGTCTCATTGTACTAACCACAATCACTGCCTTAGTTCGTATGAGTCATGACCATTGTACACTATACAATTACTTATGCGAAAGCCGAATTTGTTGAGTTTAGTGACGTGAGTAGTCTCATAGATCGGAAGAAGTATTGAAGATCATCATAACTATCATGCACATGACCCATTTACAACTTTTTTGCACAAGAATTTATTAAGAACATGGTAAATCATAAATGATATACGACTATTGTATCGACATAAAATCAATACTATTTAATTTTGGTATAATTATTAACAACAATGACATTTTCTTGATACATTTGTTCAAAAAGAAAGTAGAAAAATAACTAGCATTGGTGCGTAACCTCTGAATTTCCTTCGTTATTAATTAATATTTTGTTTGTAGCTAAAAAGGTAAAAAGCATAATATAACTATGTATGCTATAAATCAGGATTAAATATATTAACTAGTGATTTAATTTATTTTTCTTTGTCTTAAAGTAGTGTAATAAATTTTAATATCAAGGTGATACATTAAAATGAGATCATGCCCTATAAATTATTAACATAAATCTTGTTTTCAATATGACATGATGTACAATATGTGGACAAAACTGCTTACATCTTTGACTGAAAGATATAACAATTGAACATTAGTTAAGAGTAGAAAACTTTGATACTTAATTTGTGTCAAAGATACATTGGAAAAAAGAGGATTCATTAGTTGAGATGTCGAATCAAAAATCAAAACACAGTCTTTATTCGATTCATCGATCAAGATAGTGGTAAGGTTGTTGGACCAAGTGTTTGCGCCGCCTTAGTCGTGCTTATCGCCCACTGGCTCTAGCTCTAGTCAAATTAATCAACCATCATAATACCGTTGCAATTATTCAATACTTTCATCATCATCGATGATTCAATGGGGAACCATGTGAGAGAATAGACAACACGATTGGTCATCGTATATATCAAGTCCCAATCGATAATCAAATAATAAAACTACACATAAGTTCTCCAATTAATTCTGAAAATTACTCAAAACTGAATCAATTATAACCCTAAATCATAAGCATATCATATCAGATATACACCTTAATTCGGTTACAATTAGAAATTGATACTAATTCCCAATTAAATAAAATAACTTCTATAATTATCTAAATAGGAATCATAAGCCAACAATAACTTCACATCATGCTATGTATGTTCGGTCGTATGGCAAATTGTATCCAGCTGGGTGTCGGTGACTCCCATATATGCTTTCAGCTTTTCCATCTCTGATTTACTGAAGATTCATCGGCACTCCGGTGGATCAGAGGCGAGGAAACAATTCGTGTACACAATCATCCTCGCTACATACTGGTGTATTTGGAAATTACGGAATGATGTGGTATTCTCCAGCAAGCGGGTTGACCTCTCGAGGCTCATGGCGGAAATCAAAAGTACAAGCTTCCTTTGGGTGAAAAACAGAGCAAAAAGGATGTCGTTAGAATGGTCAGATTGGTGCACCTTTAATGCTCGCTAGTTGTTTTCTGGGTTTAATGAAATCAGCCATTCAAAAAAATAAATAAATTAATAAACCAACAATAACTCTTGATTTTCTCTAAATAATTACTTGATTATAGGTCCATGAGCTCAAGACTTGACCCAATTGTCCCGCCCCTAACCCACAAGCTCGGGTTCGGGGATTAACTCATACGACCCAACAATGTACCATAAAACATAACTTAAAACTTTATGTACCACAATAGAAAAATATTTGAAGGTTTATTTACCATAGTGGAACAAAATTTGACAGTGGATGCAACAAATAAACATTTATAACAGTTTCTTCTTATACCTGATTAACATATGGATCCGTGACATTACACACAAAGTTACTAGGGTTGTTCATGAGATGAGCTTTAGGGCAAGCTCGGGCTCGGCTCGATTATAAACCTAACCGGCTCGGATTTTAAATCGAGTTGGCCCGGCTCGCTTGGTTTGGCTCGAATTTAAAAAGAAAAATTAATAAATAGCTGTCAAATTCAATAGTTTAAATATTATTCAATAGTTAAAAAAACATATTTAAAATAAGTTCCACATAATACATTACAAGCCAAAATTCAGTTTAATAACACAAAATAAATTTCAAATTTCAACAAAAAAAAATATAAGTTCATTAGCATGATAATCAACTTTCAAATATGTTATAAATATCCAATTACACTCCTAAATACATGTATATAATGATCATTTTTTGTAATATGTTATAATGTATATAAAAATAAAATATATCAAAAGTAAAATAATGTGATCTAAGCCGAGCCGAGCTAACGAGCGAGCCAAGCTAAGCTCGCTTTCTGACCGAGCCGGCTCGGCTCAGTTTTAAGTCGAGACATGCGCGAGATTTTTCCAAACTAAGTTCGAACAGGATTCGAACAGCTCCAAGTCACGGGCTTTTCTGAACAGCCCTAAGTTACACTCAAAACAATATCCAGAAAAATAGTCATGCCTATAATGTACTGATTTATATTCATTCATTTAAAAACCTTTGAAATTGTTAAGCTTCTATTACAAAAATATTTAGAGGGATAAAACTTAATCAACAAATTTTATAATTTTAAAAGATTAAATAATAATCTCTTAAAAATATTACATATAACTTGCTCATTTTATAAACTAAAGAAACAAAGTTGTTTTTTATAAATATCATAACTTTTATAATTGTTTGGTCATACGTTTATAAGTGGAATATTCAATTAGCTGAAATTATTAACATAATTATCCATTGATTAGAACACTTGGGATAACTAGAAAGCATCTTCTAAATTGAGGAAAAACATGTTTTCTTAGTTGCCACACCGACATTGGAGTTCATTTTCAAATACAAATGTAACTGGTTTGTTGAAAATACTTTTTCTTTAGATTCGTTTGGTTCATGGAATTCAGATGAATTGAATGTGGAATTATAAAACATACTTTTTAAAATTGTGTTTGGTTGATGAGAAAAGAAATTAGAATTGTAAAACACTCACTCATTCAATTGAATTCAACTTTATGTGTTTTAGAACCCGGAGTGCACATATCACGCTAAAATAGAAGCATCGTCATGCTAGAATAAAGGCATGACCATGTGTAAAACATAAACATGGTCATGTTAAAACTCAATGTGTTTTAGAACCTTGTAAACATAAACATGGCCATATTAAAACTCAATGTGTTTTAGAACCTTGAGTGTAAAGAACATGACTATATTAAAACAAAGGCATGACCATATTAAAAAAGAAACATGATCATATTAAAACTCCATTGCGTTTTTACAACCTACAGTACAAAATCATGATTTTGGGTTTCTTTGCATTTTAGAACCTGGAGTGCAAAGAACATCAAAGAGCACGATCATGCTAAAATAGAAGCATGATCATGTTGGAACAAAGGCATGACCATGTAAAACCCATTGAGGTGTTTTATAACCTACCTGACCGGAGTGCAAAGAACATGATAATGCTAAGACAGAAACATGATCATGTTGGAATGCAAAGAACGTGATCATGTAAGACAGAAATATGATCATGTTGGAACAAAGACATGACCATCTTAAAAAGTAAACATGATCACGTTAAAACGCAATTGTGTTTTAGATCCTGCAGTGCAAAATCTTGATTTTGGATTTCATTGCGTTTTAGAACCTAGAATGCAAAGAACATCAAAGAAAATGATCATGCTAAAATAGAAGCATGATCATGTTGGAATAAAGACATGACCATGTTAAAACATAAACACGACTATGTTAATAACCATTGCGTTTTAGAACCTGGATTATAGTGTGTTGTTCTATCCATTGCGTGTTACGCATCTGGGTTTTAGAAATTATTTTTTTTCAAAAGTATAATAATAGTATACGAGTTTTAAAGATTAAAAAACGCTTGTTTTATGGTGCAATTTAAAAAAAATGTCGTATGAAAGAATTATTAACATTTAAAAAACGAGGAGGAATTGGAGGAGAGATAAATTATTGTCTTGGATATATTAAAATACCCCTAAACAATCTCATATGCCTCCAATTTTTTTTTTTTTTTTTAACAATTCAACCCATTTAATCCAAACTTTTAATTAATTAATAGATTGTCAATATTACCTCCTAACCTTACCTCCTAACCTTCGTACTAAAACAAACTTTCTATCACATCCTGACCCTACTTTATACTAGACATATTATTCATAGTCAGTGGCGGATTCAAGATTTTATCTTAATGGATTCCTTTTGGTAATCTCTTTAATTCTCACTATTTTTTAAATTCTATAAGAGTAAAATGCACGGATAGTCCCTATGGTTTTGTAAAATAACACCTATAGTCCCTAACTTTTGGAAATTACGCCAGTGCTCCCTGTGGTTTGAAGTTTGTTACTCGTATAGTCTCTGGAGTGGATGCCCGTTAGTTTTCTCTGTTAAATCTATGTAAAATGATAAAATTACCCCTTGGTTTTATTAAAATGTAAGAAAAAACTAACTGATCATTTAAAATATCAATTGGTCCCACCACCTAAAAACCTCAATCTGCAAACCCTAAACCACCATCATTGCAGCACCTCCTCCCTTCAAGCTTTAACAGTTATAACCATAATTCTTCAATTTTATCATCATCAAACACCAAACACCAAACTCTAGAGTTTAGACAGAATTGTATATCCATAACTGAGGTAAATTAACCCCAATTCAACCTTTAACTCCAAACCTTAATCTAAATTACCATAAATTCAAGAAACCAAACAAAAAACAAGACAAACATACCTTAGTAGATCCTAACGAAGCCATAGAAAGAGCAATAATCTCCGACCCATTTCCTCTAACAACAGTAGGCTTGAGTTCAGTTAACTCAAGACAAGTCTTAAGCCGGAAACCCGAAGCACCAACAGCGGCCGGATCAAGAACCCACGACTTACCCAACTAATTAGCCACACAGGTGGCAACTTTCATGGCCGGCAGCCAGTCATGGGTAAGTCTGCCGACTTTTATAACAACGGCTTGAGTTGTGTCTGATCCAGTCAAGTATATGATTAATCCCAACCATCAAACACCAAAATCATCTGCACCTTCCTTCTTTAGACAACAATGCCATATCCAGTCGATGGAGCTGAAAACGGGGTTGGAAACTTCTTGGGCAGCATTTTTTTCCCAGCTAACCTCTTTTGGGAATCTTGATGTTGCCTCAGAGAATGCAGGAAACCCGATTTTGATTTGTTCCCACTTGATCATCATCTTCCCGGAACCGCAAATAACCCGATTTTGTTTTTTTCGAGCAAATCGCTCTTGCTTTCGCCTTAATTCGAGAACCACACTTCAAAAAAATGTGAAATTAATCTGTTTAACGGGTTTAATCGATGGTATCCTCCTGTTTTTTACCACTATCTCCGGCGAGTACGTCAGAACAGAGAGATTACTCTGTTTTTTAAGCAGGTGGGGGTGGGGGTGGGGGTGGGTGGTGGTGGCATGTAGTGGTGTTGGTGGTGGTTTTTCTGAGAAAGAGATCGAGTAGAGAGAGTAGAGTGTGTGTTTTAGAGACAGTGAGTGTGTGTGTATATATGTGTGAATTTTTTCTTATATTTTAATAAAGCAAGAGGTAAATAAGTAATTTTAGATGGACTTAACGGAGAAAACTAACCCCCATCCACTCCAGTGGCTATCTGAGTAACAAACTGTCAAACCATAGAGAACACCGGTGTAATTTCCAAAAGTTGGGGACTATAGGTGTTATTTTACAAAACCACGGGGAACTTCTGAGCATTTTACTCATTCTATAAAGTTCTCACTAATTATTGAGTTTCTGGGAACCTACAAATGTGGATTGGATCCGCCTCTGCTGATAGTTATAAATTAACATAATACATATTAATAATCTTTGTTTATATATATATAAATGAATAATATTTATGGGGAAGGTTCATTGGGGAACGCTAAAAAAATGGGGAACAGCGGGGAACCGACTCAAACGAACTCCGATTGGACTCATTCCAGCGGCGTTGGAACCGGCTCGTCGAACCCTAACTAAGATCTCTAAACCTTAAACCCTAAATCCTAACTCCTAAACTCTAAACCCTAAATCTAAAAAATAAGGCTAAAACCTAAGCTAAACCGTAAAATCTAAACTATAAACCCTAAAAGCTAAACCCTAAAGCTATACCCTAAAGCTAAACCCTAAAGCTAAATCCTAAACCCTAAAGCTAAACCCTAATATATTTAGGGTTTAGGGGTTATGATTTAGGGTTTAGGGTTAACAGATCCTAGTTAGGGTTCGACGAGCCGGTTCCAACGCCGCTAGAATGAGTCCAATCGGAGTTCGTTTGAGTCGGTTCCCCGCTGTTCCCCACTTTTTTAGTGTTCCCCAATAAACCTCACACTAATATTTATTATTTAAAGACTTGGGCAATGTTCTTATGATGCAAGATGTAGACAAGATTTTCTTCATATGATAATTATATAAATTAGTCAAAAGTTACCAACAACCTTCACCATGGTCATTGTCGGAGTCGTCTCCTCAACCACCATATATTGTTGTCGTCTTCACCATTGCCATCATCACTGGCCCTATCGGCCTAGCATGACCATAACCACCCTTACCACTTAGATCAGGGGCAGATCTACATACTAAATAACGGGTTCACATGAACCCACTAAATTTCAAGTTTTTCATAGAAAACATATATAAAAATCTGGGTGAACCCATAAAAAATTTATAAGATGAACCCATAAACAAAGTTGAAGAGTGACATGGTGGAAAAGAAATTGTTTATTAATCGAGGTCCCTTGTTTGATTCTTTTTTGTGTCATTTATATGTATTTTTTCCCCAAATTCACCATAACCAGTTCCTTGGGCCATACACACTTATCTGCTATGGGCCAAAGAGAGGTTCATCCATTGCACTTGACTCAAGTTCCTTATTCTAATCTACAATACTCAAATTCTAACCCGTACAGATTTTTGCTTAATCTAAATGTGTTAACATTTGTGTTGTTGTTCATGCTAGTAATAAAGTTGTTTTTGTCATCATAATTAACATTTGGATTATTCATAATATAAGGTTTTTTTTTTGACAAAAAAGTGTTTGTGGGTCAACTCGACCCGACCCGAACTGTCGAACCGACCCTAAAACTTTTATGTCTAGTCCTATGAACTTGGAGCCTCTAAAAATAATGAACCCAACAGAAAAAATTCCTAGATCCGCCACTGACTTTGATGTTGCTACCACCACATTCCAACATGTTTAACAATTTTAGTAACAAAACATAATTATAAATATAAATATGGTTGTGACGTAGCTTGTTGCCCATTTACCTTGATTGTAATTTATTATTTTGCCATTTTAATGACATTGGAAACCATAAAAAAAAATTAAACACAAGTATACTATAGTATATTATACACTTGCTTGTTTCAGTTTCATTGAACGGGTATTATATTTTGTTCATTTGAGAAACACGGTCTTTTTAACATATGGGACTTATAAAAGTCCAAATATTATGTGATCACTCTCAAAGCCCAAAGTAGACCATAATCAATAATTGTATGCCTTTAGCCCAATGTTATTTCCACTCAAATACACTCCTTTGGCCCATTTTGTAACGGGTAAACAGATTGCTTAACATTTGTTTTTGTAAGTTGGCACAAGGTTTTAAGAGCTGGTTTAAATCGGCCGGTTGATCCAGTTAAACCGGATACCGTAAGCTTGCCTGGCACGAATCATACCGGTAAACTGAGGGACCGGCAAAGAAGTTGTAACGCCGGTTAATTGGGTTATACCGGTATACTGGTACCGGGTCAAGGTTAAAATTTGGACTTTTAATCTTTATGGGCCAAAAAAGGTGACGATTTACCTTCTTAGTAAAACCTAGCTTCCACAATCCACTTCGATCATTGGGTTATTTATTTATTATAGATTAACTTTTGAAATATTTTTTTTTATAATGGAATGATGTGGTTTTGATTTTTTTTTTTTTTTTTTTTGAGTTGAAATTGTATTTTATGAATTTATAGGGTTAATTAGTCAACCCGGTTGAACCACCCTGTACAACCTGGTTTAACCGGTTGAACAATTTCTGAGCCTAACCCGATATGATTTAAAACCAGTTGTTAAAACATTGAATTGACATATTGGCTTCGATTTCCACACATTTTAAAGTGAAAGAGGTAACTAATGAAATGAATCTTACTGTAAGGAATGTTGTGAAAACCAGACCCGACATAGAAATGGTTGCATTACCGGGTCACTAGTTTAACAAGATTGATCGGACTAGAAAATTAGACAATTTTTCTTTGGAATATAATGTTGTAAGATTGTTTATTTTTGTTGTAACTTAGTGAAGAAACACGGAACTAATTTAGGGGTTAATTAGTTTGGTTTATGTTTCTACCATAGTGGTTAATCTTCTCGTGGCTTTCTGAGCTTCTTAATGATCCGATAATCCTGCAAAACAGACCACCGTTAGCTCGTTAAGAGGGGAATATGGGGGTTTCCCTCTTAACCAGGCTCCGGCGTGAGAATAAGCGACTGCTTTGAGGAGATAAATGTGTGTTAAGAGTGAAAGTAGAGGGAATCGAATGTTTAACCTGTGAACTGAGGTCTCTATTTATAGCCGGAGAGGTGTAAGAGGATGTGGGCTGATGGGCCTTGGGTCGGGAAGCGACAACATAGAGGATATGCTCCTTGTCTCACTGGTGTCGACCGTTAGTGGCTTCTAGAAGTTTTCCGGTGCTAGCGCACCGTGATTGGAGCCACGTGTCACTGTTGTCGGCTTAGCCATCCTCCTGCCATCAGCAGGTAAGTGGAGATCGTGGGGCAGGTGTCGCTGCCCCGTGATTTGTGCCACATAGGCGTCCTTGTGTACTTTTTGTCTCCTGCACGTCAGACGATCGTGGAGCACGATTGAGCACAGCATGGAGGACGCGGATTGGCTCTATTCTTCTGCCACTTGTACCTTTCGTACCTTCTGAAGTGGCCTTGCGCTATAATTCCTGTGCGAACCTTGTTGAGCACATGACTAGCACGCCCAGGATTATAGGAGCTGGAGGCTCTTATTCAGAATGCTAAGTGTTGAGTTTGGTGTGCTTTCTTTTTCTGACCTCGCGCGAGATCAATACATGGTGAGGTAACCCGTGCGAGGTTGACATTAAACATCTTGCTGAATAAGGAGTATGGTCCTGCGCGCGACCTGAATGAAGGTCTGCGGGCTTTTTGGGACCATACCCCTTCAAGTCCCCCCAGTCCAGTGCTGCACCATGCGCGAAGCAAGTGGTTGGAGTTCTGGACTTAGAAAAAGAGAAGTGCTAAAAATGGTTGCTTTGTGTTGGGTAGACGGCGCGCGTGTAAATGTTTGGCAGTTGCTACGGCGCGACTACCATACTTGACTGTTGTTGATTCTTTGCCTCTGGTTGTGAGTGCGCAGGTTCATTGGGTAACCTTGAATATTGCGCGGCTTGAGTAACTTCTGCATGAAGTTTGTAGTAATTTTGGGCGGGAAAAACCTCAAATTTTGAATTCTGGCAGGTTGGTAAGAAATGTCATTGATGGCGACGTTTGATTTGACTGCTGACACGGCCGTTATCAAGTTGTCTCAGACAGTTCGGCTTTTCGTCAGGAGAGTGAGGTCCACGCGCGCGTGCTAACCGTCACTCCGGGATTTGCGATTGACGTGGCAGCTGTTGATTGGATACGCGCGCGGTGAATCCGGCACGTCTACTCATCGCATTAAATGCGACGAGTATATATAGTCGTGGAGATGAGAGAGGGGATCATCGTTTCTTCTACTGTTCTCCCTTCTCTCTATTTCTTCTTCATATCTTTAAATCATCAAACTTTCGGTAGCAGATCTTCAAATTTTCCCAGAATATTAGAACTTTCTGGTTATCCATGGCTGAAGAACATCAAGAAGAAAACCCAGGTGAAGAAGGTCCCGTTCCTGTCCTCAAATGGGACTTACGATTATTCGAACAGATCACACGAGGATTCCGATTCCCACCGGAATGGGATGCCCGATACCCCGGCCAGAATCAGACGACCGCCGATGCACCGCCGGGGTATATTACCCTTTTTGAAGACTTCTTCCTTCAGGGCAACTTTCGGTTGCCGGCGACGGAATTTATGGCCCATATACTTCAGTATTATGGGTTCCACATTTCTCAGATGAGTCCACCTAGAATGGTGAGGGTTCGACACTTCGAATTTCTATGCCGATCTCATGGTGTTGAGCCGACGGTGGAGAGGTTTAGGGCCTTCTATCAACTGATCAGGAACATGGGCTTCTACTCTTTTGGCAGTGGAGGATCTGCCAAGAAGATACTCCTGAACTCACCCAAGAGTTTCCATGACTGGAAACAAAATTTTTCTTCATACGGGAGGAAGTCATCCCAATTGCCATGACCTTCCGTGCGCCGGACGTGATCGAGAAGGAGGAGTTGCCGATACCTAAGAAGGAGGATTGGTATGTGAAGCTCACTGCCACGCCTAACCGAGTTTTTGGTGAAAACGTCCTCGTTACGGCGCGGATGAGTAATCAATGGCCGCCTGAGAGCAACGAAGTTCCAATTTTGAAGTTTCAAGATAGAGGTTAGTTGTTTCCTTAATTATTTTTGTTTAATCTCATCGCACTCAAACTGTTGAATCTTGAATGTAGAGGTACAACTTTACTAAGCCGCTTTTCCCACTTTTGTGGGTCCATGAGCGTGCGCCCGCTGGAAGCAGGCGAGCAATATTGCTACGATGCGATTAGAGGTCACTTCATGTATCCCGTTGCTGGAGCTTTTGCCACTCCGCCTACCGCGACCGAAGGTGCGCATATACCTAACCCCAGGCCCTTGCGAGCTATGACTTCTGTTGGGAAAGAGATTCTCTATCTTTCCAGCGAGGAGTTTGTGGGGTCTTCAAATGGGGAGCTAAGTTTGTGGTCTAACATCTTTGCAAGTGTGTTGCGCGACCTGAGGATTGACCCTGAAGAGAAAAAGAAAAAACCCAACAAGCGGAAGAAGGTGATTACCTTAGACGCTGAAGTGACTAGCAAGAAAGGCGAGACTAGCCGCGCAACTGCTGGTGTTGCTGACAAAGGTACTCTACGCTTTCGTCAGAGTAACTTGGAATATTACGTTATTATCAGTGATTCACTTGAAGGTTTGTCTCGTGTAGGCGAGAAGAAGACTGGAGCCGCTGGTTCAAGGAGCTCAGGGAGCGCGGGTTCTCGAAACCCAGATGCTGGAGCCATTCCGTCCTCTATCGCGCTTGATGAAGAAGAGGAGGAAGAAGAAGAGCCTGCTGCGAAGTTGCTAAGCAGGAAGAGAAGTAGGGAAGAGACCACAGCCGGTGCGTCTGTTGCGCAGAAGGCTGGTGGAGTCACTTTAATCGAAAAACAGAGCAACCTGCGCTCTCTTTATAGATTCTCTCCCGGTTAGTTTCTTGACTTCATTGTTTTCTTTGTTATTACCTCTTTTTGACAATTTGTTTTTGCAGAGGCCAAAAAGAAGACCCCTGAAAAGAAGGGTGTTGTGTTTAAGGATCCCCCAGAGCCGGCGCAGAAGAGGCCCAAAGTTACTATCAAGCCTTTCAAGACTGCTGGGGTAAAGTCCGAGAAGGAGAAGAAGAAAGCTGTTAAGAAAACCGTTGACAAGGTTGCTGAGAAGGAGAAGGAGAAAGAGAAGAAGAAGGCTACTGAAGAGCCTGTTGGTGCCGGGGCCGCTGCTACAACTGCTCATGAGAAAACACAGGGTCCGGAGGTCGTCCATATCACGGGGCTTGACCAGCCCTTTCATGATAAAAGGAAGGAATCTGAGGTTGAGAGACCCACCAAAACTGCTCAGCCTGATGCCCCCTTCATACTGTTAAAGAAACTGCTCCTACTAGGGGATCAGGGTCTGCGGTTCATAAGGAAAAATCTTCTGCTGCAGGTGGTGCGACCTCTGGTGGCGCTGGAGGATATATGCCTCAGGTTATCGGTCCGAAAGATACCTTGGGTGATATTTACTACAAGACCTATACCGAGGAGGCGCGCGGTAATGCTCCCCACCAAGCTCCCTGGGGTTTGAAACAGAAAGATACTTTCTTGGAGTTTAGTGCGTGTCGTGACTGGTTTTTGAACTCATTCCCTCCTGGTGAGGTTAACCGTCAAAGGGCGCGGACTCACGATGGCCTATATCAAGCTTATGTTGTTGGAGAGGCCAATACTAGCGCCGCCAATCACCCAATCGTGCGTGAGTGGCGCATGATAGTTAAGGAGCGAGCCGACTGGGAGAAGTATCGTGAGCGCCTTGTGAGGCAGGTTAAGGAGTTCGAAAAAGCTAATGCTGCATTTGCTGAGGAGAAGTCTAAATTTGAGGCCGATAGGAAATCAGAGGAATGGGGCCGCGAGGGCCTTAGGGGCAAGCTTCGTGCTGCTGAAGAGCTATTATCAAAAGAGCGTGCTGAGTTTAAGAAGATATGTGAAAAGGATAATCAGCGCGCATATGCAGCTCGCAACAAGATTACCGACCTTGAAGCCCAGAATTCCGCATTGTCAAAGAAGGTTGAGGATCTTGTTGCTGATAAGGAGCGCTCCGAGGTTCAACAAGTTCAAATCCTCTTTTCCATGTTGCCTTTCATTTGTTAGAATTCTAAGTCTGTTTTATCTTTTGTAGGCTGAGCTGAAAGCGCAGGTATCCAATAGGGATAAGGACCTGGCGGCTAAGGACGTCGAGATTGCAGAGTTAAAACGTCGTCTGCAAGAGCAGGTTAACAAAAGTGGGTCCTTGGAGATCGACCTTGAAGCTGAGAAAGTCAAGGATGCTACTGCTGAGGAGGCCAAGGAGAAAGCCGAAGAGGCGCGAGACGTCAGTACAGCGGCCCTCAACGTAGCGCAAAATAACTACTCCGAGGTTCAAGGCATCGTTGATACTCTGGCTGCTGAGGCTGAGTGGATGCGCGGCAGGGGAGTAGTTCTGGTATGGTTCTCTTTTTAACTTAGGCTTTATTTGCTAAAACCTATTTCTTATCCGTTGCCTTTGCAGCAGATGGCCAACTCTATCCTTAATGCTTCCGAGCTTGATGGGGTTGTTGCTACTCTCATAGATGCCTTGCGCGCGGTTGGTCACCGTGGAGGTTATCTAGAGTGTGCGCAACATGTTGAAGAGGCATTTGGATAAGAGTTTGATGTTAGTCACTGCTCAGTGACCGATCAGGCTGATGCTGAGTTAGCCAGTGCTGAAAAGGCTTATGATCATCTATCACTACCTGTGATGGATTTGGTTGCAGAGGCGCTGAAGCATGATGATTGGTGTCAACGGCTAAAGGCCATTCTCGACCCACCAGAAACTGTCGAGTTATCTGATAAAGAAGAACCGACTGGTGATGATGATGGTGGCGATGGTGATGGAAATGATGATGATGATGATGGAGGTGATGGTTATGAATAGTTAGTGTTAATAGGCTTCGTGCCTTATAATTTTCTTCTTACATGTTGAATGTAACTAGACGCGTGGTCGCGCTATTTGTCAATGAATCAATGATGGTTTTGTTTATTTCTTATGTACTTATCGCGCGGTGCGTCTTTTATAATATAGCATTGTGTTTTGCTATTAATTCCGAAGTTACAATTATTGCACTATTGTTAGAAACTTTGGTTAAATTAGCGCGAATAAATGTAAGTGTGGCTCTTGTGTGAGCGTAACTGCCCGGTCTCGCGCTATGTTCGCGGAGGAGCTTGGAGGCAGAACTCAAGAGCTCGTAATTTACTGAAGTGTTTTCGTGCTAATCAAAAGTTTAACATGCATTTGTAACATAGAAGTCATCAAGACAAAGGAAAACATAAGGTGTATGCTTTCATTAAGTAGGAAACAGGCGCTTAGGCCAGCATACATTGTTGAAGTAAAATAATGGGCGTATAGCCAACATAGGAAATTAAGACAGGCGCGTGGCCAACATAAGTAGATAAAGGCGCGAGGCCGAGATCAGTCACATGTAACACTTGCGCAATTGTTGCGCGTTCCACATGCGTGGGATGATGTGTCCATCCAGAGTGCGCAATTTGCATGCCCCTTTCCCTAGCACCTCGTGTATTAAGTATGGGCCTTCCCATTTGGGTGCTAGCTTTCCGGGGCGTTCAACGTTTGAAGCTTCATTGTCTCTAAAGACATATTCTCCTGGAGTGAAGGTACAAATGCGTACTCTTGCATTGTAGTACCTCTCCAATTGTGTCTTATACTTGGCTTCTTTGATTCGCGCTATTTCGCGCCTCTCTTCGAGTAAATCCAAATCAAGACGACGCTCTGCCTCGTTATTGATTGTGTTGACTGCTGTCAAGCGCGGCGAGGGGAGGCCAACTTCAGCTGGGATAACCGCCTCAGAGCCATAAACTAGGCTAAAAGGGGTTTCGCCAGTACTTGTTTTCGGCATGGTTCGATAAGCCTACAGGATGCTGGGGAGCTCATCTACCCAGCCTCTTCTCTTTGTGCCCAGTTGGGCCTTTATCCCATCGACAATACTCTTGTTGACACTTTCTACTTGGCCGTTGCCTTGAGGGTGCGCAACGGAAGAGAAAGTGTGTTCAATCTTCATTTCTTTCATCCACTTTTGAAGGTCGTCAGACGCGAAGTTGGTGCCATTGTCGGTTACAATCTTGAGTGGGAGGCCAAACCTACAAATGATGTGCTCCCATATAAACTTGCGCACCATCATTGCAGTAGTTGAGGCGAGGGCTTTGGCCTCCACCCATTTAGTGAAATAATCGACAGCCACGATTATGAATTTGACGGCACCAGGAGCTTCGGGGAAAGGTCCCACCATATCAATTCCCCACAGCTGGAAAGGCGAAGCAGTGGATACCGGGATAAGATCGTTTTTTGGGCGCAGGGTCTTCGGGGAGTGCCTTTGACAGGAGTCGCACTTGCGCAACTCCCTTAGAGCGTCTACATGCATCCCTGGCCAGTAGTATCCAGCGTTCATTATTTTCGCAACGACCATGCGCGGCCCGGCATGGATGCCACAAATTCCTTCGTGAATCTCCCTGATCAAATAATTTGCATCTTGAGGGTCCACACAGCGCAAAAGTGGCCCCAAGAAGGATTTTCGGTACAAGATACCGCCATTCATTTCATACTGCAATGCCTTGTTCTGTATCTTCCTTGCCTCTGTTTTGTTATCAGGGAGTATTCCTTCTTGCAAAAACTGGATTATAGGGGGTCATCCAAGATGGTTTCCCTATCTCTATCACATTCACTTGAAGCAGCAAAACCGATGGGTTTTTTAGTACTTCGATTCTTACATCTTTGGCGAGATGTTGGAAAGAAGTTGAAGCGAGCTTGCTCAGGGCGTCTGCTGGTTTGTTCTCTGAGCGATTGAGGTGCACTACCTTGTATGACTTGAATTGTTGAAGCAACTCTTTTGCTTTGTCTAAGTACAGAGCCATAACTTCGCCCTTTGCATCATATAATCCGTTGATTTGACTGGCGATCAAAAGTGAATCAACATGTGCTTGTAGATTCTGAGCTCCCATTTTGATGGCGAGGCGCAAGCCTGCCAAGAATGCCTCATATTCCACCTTGTTATTGGTGTTTTTGAAATCCAACTTGATGGCGTATGTAAATTCATGTTTCTCAGGGCTAACCAGGTGCAATCCAGCCCCTGCGCCGTCTTCGTTTGAAGCCCCGTCAGTGTATAGCAACCATAACCCATCGGGCGTGTCTTTTATGGGAGTCTCCACAATCTCACAATCTTTGATCTTATCTTCTGGGACTTCAGTGATGAAGTCCGCTAGCACTTGACCCTTGATTGCTGGGTGCGGCCTATATAGGATGTTGTGGCTCCCCAGCTCGATCGCCCATTTTGCTAACCGCCCGATGTCTCTGGCCTTTGCAATATTGTGCCGATGTGAAAATTAGTAAGTACGGTGATGACGTGGCCTGTGAAGTATCTGCGCAGCCTCCTGGAGGCATGTAGCAGCGCAAGCACTAACTTTTCCATTGTGGAATATCTCATTTCTGGATCTGTAAGCACCCTACTGACGTCACAAATTGGAGTCTGAACTCCATCTCTCTCCACAAGCAATACCGACTGTCACGACCCCCGTCCCGGTGTGACCCGGTCCAGGAGCCGCGGGACAGAAATCCCGTGGTATTTGTTATTTAAGTTGACAGCGGAAGTTTAACCGGATCTTTTAAAACTTAAAATTTCCCAATTATTTTATTTCATAATTTGGGATAAACCCCGTAATTTACAATAGAGGAATTTCACGAGGAAATTCCCTGGTTTACAAAACATGTTATTTATATAACTGAGCCACCACTTCAAGCTTGTTAGTGCTCCGTAGCACGTTTTCCTTGAGTCACAGCAGGTCTCCTGAAACATTTTTTAAAAATATTTTGTCAGCAGGGAAATACTGGCGAGTCTTTCAAGTTAAACAAAACGACACATTAGTTATAAATTACAGCATAAGAGCGATTACAATGGTTACTATCTTATTTTTATCTGGCGCCGTGTCACACCCTGGTGATGATGGCCATACCACTATTGGGTCCTTTCACCCAAGTAGTGATGATTATCACTGTTAGGTTGACGAACCTAACCGTGAGAAATTAGTAATGTGCACAATACCCCACTAGCCAGTGATTCAAGATAACCAAGACTTAATCCCTGTAATTATAACTTTTGAAAACAAGTAGAGTATTGTAAAACACTTTTTTAAAGAAAAGAGAATGACTCACTTTGCAAGTTTAAACGAGCAGAGTTTAGCCTACTGATAAGCCTTGTAACCAAAATTAAATGACAATGCATATGAACTAGGTCAGTAACTTAATAAAACATTTACGATAACTCACGAGATGAAAACCCTCACGACGAATGACAAAGTGCAATACTTAAACATCCATCGAATTCACGACGAATGACAAATTTGGGCAGCACTTAAACATCCATCGGATTGCTTTCAATCGATCGGACATTGAATCGTAGCAGCGATCGAGTTAATACCCTGTATCGTAGCAGCACCTTGATACCTTAAAACATCGAATTTAGGCAGTATGCTTCGTTTTTGAAACTGATTTTTCGAACACAGAAGCAAGTTTCAAGTCCAGGCTACTTATAGCAATTTTTCAAGTTTTTCGCGGCCCGCGTAAGCCTTAACAAGGCTTTTACGTGGCCCGCGAGAACCCCTAGTCTACGTGTAGGGCATATGTGTCACGAGTAGGGTCGCCAGGTGTTCGACACGTGGCTGGAATGCTTATCCGGTCAAACTATAAGTTGACGCGGCCCGCGTAAGGGTCCGCTTATTGTTTACGCGGCCCGCCTGAGAACCAAAAACCTTGTTTTCTTGGTTTTTCATGCACATTAAGGTTTCAGGGGTTTGGGTTTTCACTTACGGGTCATTTTGGGGCATTTTTACAGGTCCTTACATCCTCCCCACCTTATTTAAAATCTCGTCCTCGAGATTTATTGAAATAAGTGAGGATACTTTCGCTTCATCTCCGATTCTAGCTCCCAGGTGTATTCGGGTCCTCTCTTTGAATCCCACTTGACTTTGACAAGTACCAATCTTTTATGCTTGAGAAACTTGATCTTTTTATCTTCTATTTGAAGCGGTTTTTCTACGAACTTTAACTTTTCATTTATCTCTATGTCTTGAAGAGGTACTACCAGTGATTCTTCCAATAGACATTTCTTGAGGTTGGATACATGAAATACGCCATGTACTCCGGCTAGTTCTTCTGGTAGTTGTAAGCGATAAGCAACTGGTCCTATTCACTGGATTACTGGGAATGGTCCTACGTACCTTGGATTTAGCTTTCCTTTCTTACCGAACCGAACTACTCCTTTCCAAGGAGAAACTTTCAAGAGTACCTTGCCTCCAACTTGAAATTCTAACGGCTTGCGTCGATTCTCTGCATAACTTTTCTGGCGATCTCGAGCCGTCTTCAGTCTCTCCTTGATTTGAGTGATCTTGTCGGTAGTTTCTTGCACAATTTCAGGACCTGATAATTGGCTTTCTCCTATTTCTGCCCAACAAACTGGAGTTCTACACTTACGTCCATACAGTGCTTCGAACGGGGCAGCTTCAATGCTTGAATGATAACTATTGTGATAGGAGAATTCAATTAAAGGTAAATGGTTATCCGAGTTTCCACCAAAATCTATAACACATGCCCTCAGCATGTCTTCCAAGGTTTGGATTGTCCTTTCACTCTGTCCGTCTGTTTGGGGATGGTAGGCTGTACTTAAATTTAACCGTGTCCCCATGGCTTCCTGGAAACTCGTCCAAAAATGTGAAGTGAAGCGACTATCGCTATCTGACACAATGGAGAGTGGAACTCCATGTAGTGATACTACTTCGTCTACTTTGCTAACATTTCCATGCTAAAGGTTTCTTTCATGGGTAGAAAATGGGCTGATTTGGTTAATCGATCCACAATTACCCAAATCGCGTCATTACCTTTTTCTGGTTTTGGGTAACTTAGTAACAAAGTCCATTGTTATGAGTTCCCATTTCCAAACAGGCATTTCTAATTGTTGGAGTAGACCTGATGGTCTCTGGTGTTCTGCCTTAACTTGTGAACAAGTAAGACACTTAGAAACATGTCTAGCTATGTCCTTTTTCATTCCTATCCACCAGAAGTTATTTCTTAAATCTTGGTACATTTTATTGTTTCCAGGATGCATGGTATATCTAGATTTATGGGCTTCTTCTAAAATCTTATCTCTTAAATCTCCTTGCTTAGGTACCCAAATCCTTTTCTTATGGAATCTCCAAATTCCATCAACCCCTTTCTCTAATTCCTTTATCTGTCCTTTCATTCCTTCAGCATCATTCTTGATTGCTGTTTCCTGAGTATTTTTCAATTGTTCCATTAGGTCTAATTGTAAACTTAACCTAAGAGCACGAACTCGCTTTTGCTTTTCATGATACTTACGACTTAAGGCATCTGCTACTACATTTGCCTTTCCTTCATGATATTGAATATCACAGTCGTAGTCACTTAGAATTTCCATCCATCTTCTTTGCCTAATGTTTAATTCTTTTTGCCCAAATATGTATCTTAAACTCTTATGATCTGTATGGATAGTAAATTTACTTCCATATAGGTAGTGTCTCCAAATCTTAAGGGCAAAAATTACAGCTCCTAACTCTAAGTCATGAGTCGTATAATTTTCCTCATGCTTTTTAAATTTTCTGGAGGCATACACAATTACCTTCTTGCGTTGCATCAACACACATCCTAATCATAGCTTAGAAGCATCACAGTAAACTTCAAAATCTTCTGTTCCTTCTTGTAAAGCAAGAATTTGGGCATTGGTTAACCTTTGCTTTAAAATCTTAAAAGCCTCTTCTTGCTTAGGTCCCCATTCAAACTTAACTGATTTACAGGTTAGCTTAGTTAATGGTACAACTATTTTGGAAAAATCCTTAATGAACCGTCTATAATATCCGGCTAACCCTATAAAACTTCTAACTTCCATAGCTGATTGCGAAACTTTCCATTTGGTGATTGCTTCTATTTTGGAGGGATCTATGTAAATACCTTCGTGATTCACCATGTGTCCCAAAAATTGCACTTCTTGCAGCCAAAATTCACACTTAGATAATTTGGCGTAAAGCTTTTCTTTTCTTAACAAAGTTAAGAGTACATGCAGGTGCTCACAATGTTCCTCCTGGCTTTTGGAATAAATAAGTATATCGTCGATGAAGACAATTACGAATTTATCCAAGTACGGTTTACAGATCCTATTCATCATGTCCATAAATGCTGCAGGGGCATTTGTTAGCCCAAAGGGCATGACTGTAAACTCGTAATGACCATACCTAGTTCTGAAAGCAGTTTTAGGTATGTCTTCTTCCTGTACTTTCAACTGATGGTATCCGGAGCGTAAATCTATTTTAGAAAAATATCTAGCTCCCTGGATTTGATAAAAAAGATCATCAATCCTAGGTAATGGGTATCGATTCTTAATGGTAACCTTATTCAATTCCCTATAATCGATACACATTCGCATCGAACCATCTTTCTTTTTCACAAACAACACCGGAGCTCCCCACGGGGATGAACTAGGTTGTATAAATCCTTTACTTAACAATTCATTTAACTGCTTTTTCAATTCTAACATTTCAGTGGGTGCTAATCGATAAGGTGCCTTGGCTAATGGTGTAGTTCCAGGAATTAGATGAATTCTAAATTCTACTTCCCTATCGGGTGGTAATCCAGGTAGTTCTTCTGGAAATACATCTGGGTATTCTGATACTACCGGAATTTCCTTAAGTTCCTCACCCTTAGTGTTAATGATTACTGAAATCATATACACTATTCCTTGTTTTCTTGAATAACTGGCCACTTTCATTACTGAAATGAATTTCATTGGCTTACGTGGCTTATCTCCTGTAATTACCACTACTTCTCCTGTGGGTGTATGTATTTCTATGGAATTCTTATCACATAGGATTCGAGCATGGTTAGCTACTAACCAATCCATTCCTAACACGACATCGAATCCAGCTAAATTCATAGGTAACAGGTTTGCAGAAAATTTATGGCCTAAAAGTTCTATCTTTCCTTCTTGCAAAACCTTATCTATGTTAACAGAATTCCCATCTGCCGTTTCTACCGTAAAAATTTGTCTAAGGTTGGTTAAGGGTAGATTAAGAGCTTGGCAGAATGAAGTATTTATAAAACTTTGCTTTGCACCAGAGTCAAATAATACTTTTGCATAGACGTCATGAACTAGGATCGTACCAGCTATCACATCAGGGATTAGTTCTGCTTCCTAGGTAGTCAGTTGGAAGGCTCTTGCATTCTTCTTGGTAGTTCCTTCTGCAGGTTTGGCTTTGTTGTCAGCTGGTTTGACCAATTTAGGGCAATCTGGTCTAAAATGTCCAGCTTCTCCACAGTTGAAGCAGATTGTTGACTTCTTTCTCCGGCAATCTTCTTCTTGGTGCCCTGGAATTTTGCAAAAATTGCAATACCCTTTGCATCTTCCAAAATGCTTCCTTTTACAGGTACCGCATAATGGAGCAGTAGGAGATGGCCCAGTTCCCTTTTTCTTAAAGTTGCTACTATTACCCACACGGAATCCTTGGGTAATCTTTTGAGCCACTTCTTTCTTCCGGTTTTCTTCTCGCGTACGTACCAGTCCGTCTGTCAAAGTGTTGGCTAATTCCACAACATCGTCAATTGTGCGAGGTCTCGAAGCTTTAACGATATCACAGATTTCGCCAATCACACCCCAAATATAGCAGGAAATAAGTACCGGTTCTGGTGAAGCCAGGGTAGGTACAATTCTAGCGTACTCGAAGAATGTCGAAGTATCTCCTCGACAGTCTACATCCATCATCCGGTGGTTTAGGAACTTATTTGTCATTTATTCCTTTTCATATTCGGGACAAAATTTTCTTTCCACCAGACTTTTAAATTCTTCCCAATTCAAGGCATAGGCCACATCACTTCCTTTGGCTTGTAGTATCGTGTTCCACCATTCTAGTGCCCCTTCTTTAAAAAAGATTTGACGCATACATGACCTTGTCTTCCTTGGCACATTTACTTATTTTAATTACTGCTTTGGTTTTCTCCAACCAACGCAGTGCAGCCGTTGTGTAACAATCCTAAATAAACCGACACCCTCGAATAAATTCCGACACCCTAGTATATTTAAAATATCCCAAAATGTCCCAAAATACACCCCATACGTGAAAACGGGCCACAAATATATTAAATAGTATTAAAAATAATTAAAAATTTAATTTTTGGGCTGAGGCGGGCCGCGTAAGCCCCACCCCAAGCGTGACGTGGGCCGCGTCAACTTAAGGCCTGGCACGACCATGGGCTGCCACGTGGCCCAACACCCAGCGGAACTAGTTGTCGACTCAGCCCAGCTACGCATTGACCGGAGGTCAACGCGGGCCGCGTAGGCCCTTCCCTTATGTTACGCGGGCCGCGAGAGAACCAGATTCAGCACCTATATAAGAATGCTTCGGGTTTTCGTTTTCCGTCGTTCATTTCTTTCTTTCTTAAACGAATTCTGAAGTAGTAGAAGTTATAATCGGGTATTATACCCACCCTAAATAACGAAGTTCTGCTCCGTTGTAAGTATTATAACCCCTGGATACGTATTAGATAGGCTGCCCGATTGATCTAGGGTTCCGTAACGGCTGTCGTGGTTCTGCCCGACGTAGTCGTTAGAATGCCGTCTCGGGGAAGGTATTACTAATGTAAAATGGGTTATTATACTAACGCGTGTACATTTGTGTAAATTATAGATAATTCTCAGGAAACCCTTTCGAAAAATCTAAGACAACAATGTGAGTAATCTCCTTTTTGTAAACGGTTTTTACAAAACCTTAACTATTTTATAATGCAATTTAGCAATGATTGAGTCTTTGTAATTCTACGATTACTGCCGGTATGTTGGGGTTTTGTATACAAAATGTGAGTAACGTTACCATTGGACGAAGAGTTAGCCAATGTGTAATATGACCAACCAGTCAGGATTGACAGTACTGAATGAGTAATTGGGTAGATATAAACATTGTAATCGCCCTCAATACTGTTAAGTTTAAATTAAATTAATAATTCTTGATTAAGCTGGGATTCACTCACCAATATTTTCCACTGACAAATGTTTTTAAAACGCGTTTCAGGTAACACAATGTGACAGCCAATTAGTAAAAAGCCAGCTGGAAAGCACTGAAGGCTTGGGAAAAATGTGGCTATAAAATTTACCTAAAAGACGATGTTTTAAATTCAATAAAATAGGGTTTATCCCTATAAACATGTTGTAATAAGAAACTTGGGCTTTGCCCATGTGATTATTAATATCAAATATGGTGGTTTTACTCTGATAACATTTCTAAACTATGGTCCTGGTGTAATTTCCGCTGCCAAATTAAAAAACTGATACCACCAAAATTCTGAGTTCGCGTCCGCCCGTTCCCGGGATAGATAAGGGATCGAGGGTTGCGACATAATGTGGTATCAGAGCCAAGCCACTGATCCAGCCACAGAAGTGTTCCGCTGACATCAAAATTTAATCTGTTAGGAAATAAATTACGGAATTACGTGCATAATTATATTTAATTGTTATGTGTTATTTGACTATTTGTTAGTTTACAGTATGAGCGACCAAGGACCATCTAACACGTACCGTCAATTGCCTGGTCCGCCTAGAAGCGAAGGCACCTCCTCTTCTCAGCCTGCCCTCTCAGGGTACTATGCTGATACGGAAGAAGGAATCTTTGTGTTTAAGGCTCAGTTAGAAGAGCCATTTCCTCAGAAAAAGAGGGGATGGTTCAGTAGAGTGGCACACGAGCATAGAAAACGTATGAAAAAGTTACAAGATCAGAGGGTACTAGCAGCAGCCAAGAGAGAGATAGATGCCTATGCCCAGGGTATGATAAATAGGGGTATAGCCAATATTCACATCTTAGCAACTACTGCAGTTGACCCTAATCTGGAGCAAATAATAGCACCCCAACCACAACTGCCAATCCCTGACCAACCTATGGAGATAGAAAACCTTGAAAACCAAATAGAGATGCATGATTTCAACCCGGAGGAAATACCTAGGGTACCTGCACCAAACCCCCTAGACCTAAATTACGATCCCTGGTGGGATGAAGTTAGGGACTATGTGCAACGCTACCCGATACATGAAGACACACCCATGCAGAACGTAGGAGCCTACCTAGGTTTGGACCCTTTAGATCCCTATTTTCACGATGAATACATTAGGGAGATTTTAGAAGATCCTTACCAATTCCAGGCACCGACACCCCCACATCAAGAACCCGCACCCCAGATTCCGAACCCAGTCCTAGAACCTGCACCCCCAATGAGTGCAGAAAACGTACAAGAACTTAGGACTTTTAGGGAGGAAATTTTAGAGAGCAGTGAGAGAATGAGACAGGTGGGAGAGCGACTCGTTTGGAAGTACGACGAGCGCAATATGGATTTTTGGATGAATCCATATCCGTAAATGTGAGAATAGAGGCGGTAATAGTAATAGTAATAATAATAATAAAATAATAAAATATGTGTGTACGGATGCCTACTATTATTTATTTCAGTTGGTATTGTAATTTTATTTCAGTACCGGTGTGTAATAGATATATAGTAGATGAATAGAGTAAAGTCGCAATGATCGACGCTTTTGACAAAAATGCATGTCATGTGATTGACTACATTAAATATTATTTTGTGATATTAATACGGGGTAAATGTTTAAAATTCAGATGGCCGATGAAGGAAATCAAGGAAATCTAAATAACGATAACCAGAGTAACATTAGCGTGGTTAATGAGAATCCGAGCATCAATAACAATGGAAACCAAATGGATAATAGTGCCGTTCAACACATAGTGGCACAAGGAATCATAGATGCAATGCCATTTATTATCCAAACGATTCAAGAAGCGAATAATAAAAGTAAGCATAACAGTAAGCGACCAATTGAACCAGAGCACAGCGTGAACAATGGACCCGTATTTCAAGCGCCCATTCCTAAAAGAAGAACAACCATGCCTTATGGTTGTTCTTACAAAGAATTCTGGTCCTGTAAACCAATAGAATTCTCGGGCAATGAAGAACCCATTGCAGCTCTACGCTGGATAGTAAAGACTGAGGATGTTATGAAAATAAGCAAATGTGCGGAAGAGGACAAGATAATGTTTGCTTCCAATCTATTTAATAATTCAACCTTAGAATGGTGGAACACTATCCTCCAGTCAAGAGGAAGTGATAGGGTATACAACATGAAATGGGAAGAATTTAGGAATATGATAGAAAGGAAATTCTGCCCTCCCAATGAAAAAGAACAGATAGCAAACAAATTTCTAAACCTTAGGATGAATGGAATAGATAGTAAGGGGTACACAAAGTTATTCTTTGAATATGCTAGAATAGTACCAACCCTTGCATCACCAGAGCCGGTATTAATCTCCCGTTACATATGGGGATTAATTGGAGAAATTAGACATGTAGTCAAGGCAGCTAGACCTCAAACCATAGAAGAAGCTGGAGAATTAACAAACACCTTGACAGATGAATTAGTACGTACTGGAGAAGATGACCAGAAGAGGAACCTAGCCTAAAGACTTACCCAAGAATTCCGTTCTGGGAATTACAACCGTAGGAATATGGGATCTACCTCTGCACCTTATTACAAGTATTGCAAAAGGAAGCATTCTGGAAAATGTTCCATATATTGCAATTTCTGCAAAATATCAGGACTTAAGGAAGAAGACTGCAGGAGGAAAGCTAACAACAGAGTATGCTACAATTGTGGGGAACAAGGTCATATCAAGCCAAACTGTCCAAAATTGGCTCCAGCTGTGAACAATAAGAACACTAAAAATGCTAGAGCATTCGTTCTGACTGCAGATGAAGCCAAGATGATTCCAGACGTGATAGCCGGTACGTTTTTAGTTAATGATGTTTTTGCTAAAGTATTATTTGACTCTGGAGCAAACCAAAGTTTTATTAATACTTCGTTTTGCAAACTTCTAAATCAGTCATTAACTAAACTACCACAAGAATGCCTAGTAGAGACAGCTAATGGAGAAACTGTTAGGATTTCTGAAATCTTGCAGGAAGCAAGAATAGAAATTTTAAATCAAAAGTTTATGGCAAACCTTTATCCAATGAATCTGGCAGGATTTGATGTCGTTTTAGGAATGGATTAGTTAATAGCCAATAAAGCCAGTATTTTATGTGATCAAAAGTCAATTCAAGTAAATTCACCAAAAGGTGATAAGATCACAATTAAAGGAAATAAACCAGTTAGATCCACGAAATTCATCTCTGTAATGAAAACTGCAAGTTATATAAGAAAAAGGGTCTATAGTGTATTTGATTTCAATAATCACTAACACTAAAGGAAAAGAACTAAAAGACATTCCAGTAGTGTCTCAGTTTTCAGATGTCTTCCCAGAAGAATTACCAGGACTACCTCCAGACAGAGAAGTTGAATTCAGAATTCACCTACTGCCTGGAACAGTACCAATTGCCAAAGCACCTTATCGTTTGCACCAGCCGAAATGCAGGAACTAAAGAAACAATTAGATGAATTATTGGAGAAAGGATTCATACAGCCAAGTTCGTCGCCATGGGGAGCGCCAATACTATTCGTTAAAAAGAAGGACGGATCAATGCTTATGTGCATTGACTACCGTGAATTAAACAAGGTTACGATTAAGAACCGGTACCCATTACCGAGAATCGATAATCTGTTTGATCAACTATAAGGAGCTTGATTTTTTCTCTAAAATCGATTTAAGGTCAGGATATCATCAATTAAAGGTACAGGAAGAGGACATTCCTAAGACCGCATTCAGAACAAGGTATGACCATTATGAATTTACTGTCATGCCATTTGGTTTAACCAATGCCCCAGCCGCATTTATGGACATGATGAACCGAATATGTAAGCCATATTTGGATAAATTCATAATTGTTTTTATAGATGATATTCTATTTTACTCTAAGAGTAAAGAGGAACATGCAAAGCATTTGCACGCACTTTTAAGCTTATTAAGAAAGGAAAAGCTTTATGCTAATTTTTCAAAGTGCGAGTTTTGGTTAGAACATGTACAATTTCTTGGACACTTAGTGAACCATGAAGGAATTCATGTAGATCCAACAAAGATCGAGGCTATTATCAAATGGAAAACCCCTGAATCACCAACCGAGATTAGAAGTTTCTTAGGATTGGCCGGTTATTATAGAAGATTTATTCGAGATTTCTCTAGAATAGCCATTCCTTTAACTAAGTTAACCTGTAAATCCATTAAGTTTGAATGGGGACCAAAACAAGAAGAAGCATTTAGAATTCTTAAGCAAAGATTAACTAATACACCCATACTAGCATTTCCAGAAGGAACGGAAGACTTTGTAGTCTATTGTGACGCTTCTAAATTAGGTTATGGATGTGTGTTGATGCAACGCCAAAAGGTTATAGCTTATGCATCTAGACAACTTAAGAACCATGAAGAAAATTATTCAACCCATGTCTTGGAATTAGGAGCTATAATTTTTGCCCTTAAGATTTGGAGACATTACCTTTATGGTAGTAAGTTTACCATATTCACTGATCATAAGAGTTTAAGGTATGTTTTCGGGCAAAAAGAATTGAATATGAGACAAAGACGCTGGATGGAGATGCTTAGTGATTATGATTGTGATATCCAGTATCACGAAGGAAAAGCAAATGTAGTGGCAGATGCTTTAAGCCGAAAGTATTATGAAAAGCCAAAAAGGGTACGTTCTCTTAAATTAAATCTACAAGTAGATTTAAATGATCAAATAAGAGAAGCCCAAGAATCAGTAATCAAGGAAGATACTGAAAAGCTAAAAGGTATGATTAAGGAATTAGAACAAGGAACAGATGGAATTTGGAGATTCCATAAAAAGAGAATGTGGATACCTAAATTAGGAAACCTACATCATCATATATTAAAAGAAGCCCATAAGTCTAAGTATACGATGCATCCAGGAAATGATAAAATGTACCAGGATTTAAGGAAGAATTTCTGGTGGATAGGAATGAAGAAGGACATAGCAGCCTATGTTTCTAAATGTTTAACTTGTTCACAAGTTAAAGCTGAACACCAGAAACCCTCAGGTTTGTTACAACAACTAGAAATTCCAGTGTGGAAATGAGAATTAATAACAATGGATTTTGTTACTAAATTACCCAAAACAAAGAAAGGAAATGATACAATCTGGGTGATTGTAGATAGACTTACTAAGTCAGCTCATTTCCTACCAATGAAAGAAATTTTCAGTATGGAACAGCTAGCTAAATTATATGTAAATGAAATAGTTTCATTACATGGGATTCCTTTATCAATTGTTTCTGATAGGGATAGCCGATTTACCTCTCATTTTTGGTCAAGTTTCCAAAAGGCAATGGGAACCAAGTTAAATCTAAGCACAACTTATCATCCTCAAACGGACGGACAAAGCGAAAGAACAATTCAGACAATGGAAGATATGCTTAGAGCTTGTGTAATTGATTTCGGAGGTAATTGGGACGATCACTTACCTTCAATAGAATTTTCATATAATAATAGTTATCACACAAGTATCAATGTTGCACCATTCGAAGCACTTTATGGACGAAAATGCCGAACCCCAGTCTGTTGGGCAGAAATTGGGGAAAAGCAACTATCTGGACCTGAGATAGTGCAAGAAACAACCGACAAGATTATTCAAGTCAAGGAACGACTAAAAGCAGCACGTGATCGACAGAAGAGTTATGTTGATAACCGACGCAAGCCATTGGAATTTCAAGTAGGAGATAAAGTATTGTTGAAGGTCTCTCCTTGGAAAGGAGTAGTAAGATTCATCAAAAGAGGAAAGCTAAGTCCCAGGTATATTAGACCTTTTGAGATTATTAGAAGAATAGGACCTGTAGCCTATCAGCTACAACTGCCAGAGGAAATGACAGGAATACATCATGTGTTTCATGTATCTAATCTCAAGAAATGTTTAGTTGATGAATCGCTAATGGTACCTCTTAAGAATATATAGGTAAATGAACAACTCAAGTTTGTAGAAAAGCCTCTACAGATTGAAGATAGGAAAGTCAAGAACCTCAAGCATAAGAGACTAGTTCTGGTCAAAGTGAAGTGGGACTCCAATAGAGGACCTGAGTATACATGGGAACTTGAATCTGAAATGCAACGGAAGTATCCACACTTGTTCCAGTAGATCTCGAGGACGAGCTCTAAAACAAGGTGGGGAGAATGTAACAATCCTAAATAAACCGACACACTCGAATAAATTCCGACACCCTAGTATATTTTAAAATATCCCAAAATACACCCCATACATGAAAATGGGCCTCAAATATATTAAATAGTATTAAAAATAATTAAAAATTTAATTTTTGGGCTGAGGCGGGCTGCGTAAGCCCCACCCCAAGCGTGACGTGGGTCGCGTCAACTTAAGGCCTGGCACGGCCCTGGGCCGCCACGTGGCCCAACACCCGGCGGAGCTAGTTGTCGACTCAGCCCAGCTACGCATTGACCGGAGGTCAACGCGGGCCGCGTAGGCCCTTCCCTTATGTTACGCGGGCCGTGAGAGAACCAGATCCAGCACCTATATAAGAAAGCTTCGGGTTTTCGTTTTCCGTCGTTTATTTCTTTCTTTCTTAAACGAATTCTGAAGTAGTAGAAGTTATAATCGGGTATTATACCCCCCCTAAATAGCGAAGTTCTGCTCCGTTGTAAGTATTATAACCCCTGGATACGTATTAGATACGCTGCCCGATTGATCTAGGGTTCCGTAATGGCTGTCGTGGTTCTGCCCGACGTAGTCGTTGGAATGCCGTCTCGGGGAGGGTATTACTAATGTTAAAATGGGTTATTATACTAACGCGTGTACATTTGTGTAAATTATAGATAATTCTCAGGAAACCCTTATGGAAAATCTAAGACAGCAATGTGAGTAATCTCCTTTTTGTAAACAGTTTTTACAAAACATTAACTATTTTATAATGCAATTTAGCAGTGATTGAGTCTTTGTAATTCTACGATTACTGCCGGTATGTTGGGGTTTTGTATACAAAATGTGAGTAACGTTACCATTGGATGAAGAGTTAGCCAATGTGTAATATGACCCACCAGTCAGGAGTAATTGGGTAGATATAAACATTGTAATCGCCCTCAATACTGTTAAGTTTAAATTAAATTAATAATTCTTGATTAAACTGGGATTCACTCACCAGTATTTCCCACTGACAAATGTTTTTAAAACGCGTTTCAGGTAACACAATGTGACAGCCAATTAGTAAAAAGCCAGCTGGAAAGCACTGAATGCATGGGAAAAATGTGGCTATAAAAGTTACCTAAAAGACGATGTTTTAAATTCAATAAAATAGGGTTTATCCCTATAAACATGTTGTAATAAGAAACTTGGGCTTTACCCATGCGATTATTAATATCAAATATAGTGGTTTTACTCTGATAAACATTTCCTAACTACGGTCCTGATGTAATTTCCGCTGCCAAATTAACAAACTAATACCACCAAAATTCTGAGTTCGCGTCCGCCCGTTCCCGGGACAGATAAGGGATCAGGGGTTGCGACATATTGCCCCTTCATTGCCTGCAAATTCGATTGGTTTACAGGCAAGAAATTCCTTGTAAGTGCAACCAGGCGTTGCAGTTTTCATTTTCTTAAGAAATGGGGCTTGCATCCCATCATTAGCGTTATTATTATTGTTGCCGCCTCCAGCCTACGAGTCTTCTTTTCTTTTTCGGTTTTGGTTTCTCCTAAGGTTGGGCTTGAAATACCATTGGCTCTTTAGTATCAGCCTGGTAACCAGTGAAGGTACCGGTGGTATCCTTATCTGTGGTATGGATAGTAAAATTTTGAAGTGCTTCTGATAGTTCATTCATGCTGTTAGCATACATGAAGAAACACACAAAATTCTAAATTAAAATTTTGTAAATTAAATTCTAATAAAATCACAGAATAGCAATTAGAAAATCAAGTATTTCTCAACACTTAATTGGCTTAAATCAGTGACTCTAATACCACCTTTTTTTGTCACGGCCCCCGTCCCGGTGTGACCCGGTCCAGGAGCCACGGGACAGAAATCCCGTGGTATTTGTTATTTAAGTTGACAGCGGAAGTTTAACAGGATCTTTTAAAACTTAAAATTTCCCAATTATTTTATTTCATAATTTGGGATAAACCCCGTAATTTACAATAGAGGAATTTCACGAGGAAATTCCCTGGTTTACAAAACATGTTTATTTATTTAACTGAGCCACCACTTCAAGCTTGTTAGTGCTTTGTAGCACGTTTTCCTTGAGTCATCGCAGGTCGCCTGAAACATGTTTTAAAAATATTTTGTCAGCGGGGAAATACTGGCGAGTCATTCAAGTTAAACAAAACGACACATTAGTTGTAAATTACAGCATAAGAGCGATTACAATGACTACTATCTTATTTTTTATCTGGCGCCGTGTCACACCCTGGTGATGACGGTCATACCACTATTGGGTCCTTTCACCCAAGTAGCGATGATTATCACTGTTAGGTTGATGAACCTAACCGTCAGAAATTAGTAATGTGCACAATACCCCACTAGCCAGTGATTCAAGATAACCAAGACTTAATCCCTGTAATTATAACTTTTGAAAACAAGTAGAGTATTGTAAAACACTTTTTTAAGAAAAGAGAATGACTCACTTTGCAAGTTTAAACGGGCAGAGTTTAGCCTACTGATAAGCCTTGTAACCTAAATTAAATGACAATGCATGCGAACTAGGTCAGTAACTTAATACAACATTTACGATAACTCACGAGATCAAAACCCTCACGACGAATGACAAAGTGCAATACTTAAACATCCATCGAATTCACGACGAATGACAAAGTATAGCCCGAATTTGGGCAGCACTTAAACATCCATTGGATTGGTTTCAATCGATCGGACATTGAATCGTAGCAGCGATCGAGTTAATACCCTGTATTGTAGCAGCGCCTTGATACCTTAAAACTTCGAATTTAGGCAGTATACTTCGTTTTTGAAACTGATTTTTCGAACACAGAAGCAAGTTTCAAGTCCAGGCTACTTATAGCAATTTTTCAAGTTTTACGCGGCCCACGAGAACCCCTAGTCTATGTGTAGGGCATATGTGTCACGAGTAGGGTCGCTAGGTGTTCGACACGTAGCTGGAATGCTTATCCGGTCAAACTATAAGTTGACGCGGCCCGCGTAAGGGTCCGCTTAGTGTTTACGCGGCCCGCCTGAGAACCAAAAACCTTGTTTTCTTGGTTTTTCATGCACATTAAGGTTTCAAGGGTTCGGGTTTTCACTTACGGGTCGTTTTGGGGCATTTTTACAGGTCCATACATCCTCCCCACCTTATTTAAAATCTCGTCCTCGAGATTTATTGAAATAAGTGAGGATACTTTCGCTTCATCTCCGATTCTAGCTCCCAGGTGTATTCGGGTCCTCTCTTTGAATCCCACTTGACTTTGACAAGTACCAATCTTTTGTCCTTGAGAAACTTGATCTTTCTATGTTCTATTTCAAGCGGTTTTTCTACGAACTTTAACTTTTCATTTATCTCTATGTCTTGAAGAGGTACTACCAGTGATTCTTCCGATAGACATTTCTTGAGGTTGGATACATGAAATACGTCATGTACTCCGGCTAGTTCTTCTGGTAGTTGTAAGCGATAAGCAACTGGTCCTCTTCGCTGGATTACTGGATTACTGGGAATGGTCCTACGTACTCCTTTCGGTTTAAAACCCACTTCTCTGGCTCAGTCGTTGAAATTTTTGCCGCTTTTGTTGGGCGCACGTCCTCTGCTGACATTACTTCTTTCTTCGCATAGATAATTGCCTCTCCCGTCTCAGTTAGGAACCCAATGGCTGAGTGGGGTGTGGAAGTTACCATGTTTAACTCACCTTGGGTTTCTCTCCCAATCAAAACATCATGTCTTGATTTGACAGGCATTACCATGAAGTTGACATTTGTGGTTCTTGAGTGCTTCCCGTCAGATAACGTGACGGGAAAGCTGATTTGGCCTAACGGGAAGACCATTTCTTTGCAAAATCCCGACAGAGGGTAATCAACCGGCTCCAGTCTCGCTTTATCTTCATCGTCAAGCTGATTAAAGCATTGCTCATAGATGATGTCGGCTGTACTTACCGGGTCAATGAAGATGTATTCTGTTTCATAATGACCGATAATACCGGTAATGACGACGGGGCGTGTGGTGCGAGGGCCCCCGTGTACTACCGGGAAGATGACCTGTTGCTCTTGCCATGCAGGTTCGTAAGGGTGCTTGCCTTTATCTTTCGCGCTGTATCTTGGTCCGTTGACCATATGAGTTTCCAGGCGCCTAACCTTCTTTTGGTTCAATTCATCATGGCGCTGGATCTGGCGTGCTTCTTTGCGCACGTTTCTCACCAAGTGGCCTAACTTTCCGCTTTTTAGCGCTTTCTCGATCTCTTGACATAAGCTAATACAGTCATCTGTCAGATGACCTGTATCCTTGTGAAAATCGCAGTACAGGTTCGGGTCTTGCCCCTTCTTGTTTGTCATGGGCCTTGGAGCCTTGAAATCGTGGTTCTCCGTCATTAGCACCTCCTTTGGTGTTTTTATGAGCGGAGTCCAGTGCTTTTCTTGGTTATCATCCCTTACTGCCTTTCGATACCCAATTCTGTCAATTGTCTCCCGCGCGTCCTCTTTGTAGCGCGATCTTTCCTCATAACCACTTGATTTTCCAGATTTCCAATCATGACTTTTGCCCTTGTTGCGCTTGCCATAGTCGCGCGAGTTCTTCTTGGAAAAGCGATCGTCGGTGTATGAGCTCTTGGCTCCAGCTAGCGATTCTTCGGTTTGCGATACTATTTTTGAGGCCTCCATTACCTTATCCCATTCTTTCGGCATTCCGTCTTTGCCAGTGATAGTTCTGATGAGACCATAACAACGAATGGCTTTCTTGAAGTGAGCGCGCATGAGTTGTTCGCCTACACCGCTAATTTCCAGACACTCCTTGTTAAAACGAGTAATGAAGTCTTCCAAACCTTCATTTTTCCTGCGCCAGATATATGTTACTTCAGACGTATCTCGTTGATAGCGTCTCTGCTGGCTAAAGTGGTTTACAAACTGTGTTCTGAAATCAACCCATGAACTAATTTTTCCAGGCGGAATGCTGTCGAGCCAGGCGCGAGCAGCCCCAGTAAGCGTCTGGATAAACAAATGGCACCACATTGGCATATTCCATCCTCCCATACAACCAACGCTTGTGAATACTCTGACATGATCGCCAGGATCAGTTAAACCATTGAATTTTCCCACTGTTGGAGGTTGCTTTTCTCTTGAAAGCGGTGCCAGAGCAATCTTTGGGATAAACTTAGAATGTTCTGCAGCTTCAGCCGGTCTATAGGCGAGACTGAAGTCTCGCTCTGCTTCTTCGCTATATGCAATGAGCTGCCTTGGCTTGTAATTTTTGTGGTTCCGCTGTAAGCGGTTGAAGACTGAGGATCCTTCGTCATCTTGCCAAGTTTGGTCGTTGGGGTCTGTGTCATCCCACTCGTTATTCATATTGCGCGGCCTGAGCCGGCTATGAATTGGACCCCTTTGAACGTTTGACGGATGGTCATAATAGCTTTCTGTCTCTCCCCGTGTGTCGCGCGTGTCATGCATGCTTGGTCTTCTTAGGGGAGGAGGCCTGTTAACTCTTCCTTGAAAGTTTTGCTGTGGGGGTATCTGGCGCGCGCCCTGACTAGGACCCTGAGGTGTAAACAAAGATTGTTCTGCTTGTAAGACTGCTTGCTGTGCGCTCAAAGATTGATTAGCCGCATTGATGGTATCAATTTTCTTGGCATACCAAGAGGCTGGAGTTTCGACTTCTGGCAGCCCTAATAGCGTCGAAATATTCTGAGGTGGAGCTGGGTTTGAAGGACCAGCGACGTGACTTATTGGGGTTACCGTTTGAGTGATGCGAGTGGCACTCGCGCGGGGTCCCCCAGTGTTGGTTACTTCGATTTCACCAATTTCTTCTACATGTTGGACTTGGACATTTTGATTATCCTCCCCCAACACTGCATTAGAGTTTATTCCAAGACCAAAATTAGGGACGATTCCTTTACCAGCCATGATCGAAGGAAGAACAACTTAGAAAACTCAGAAAACGAAGATGAAAGTGATTTGTAAAAAACCGGTGGGCGCCAATGAAAAAACACGGAACTAATTTAGGGGTTAATTAGTTTGGTTTATGTTTCTACCATAGTGGTTAATCTTCTCGTGGCTTTCTGAGCTTCTTAATGATCCGATAATCCTGCAAAACAGACCACCGTTAGCTCGTTAAGAGGGGAATATGGGGGTTTCCCTCTTCACCAGGCTCCGGCGTGAGAATAAGCGACTGCTTTGAGGAGATAAACGTGTGTTAAGAGTGAAAGTAGAGGGAATCGAATGTTTAACCTGTGAACTGGGGTCTCTATTTATAGTCGGAGAGGTGTAAGAGGATGTGGGCTGATGGGCCTTGGGCCGGGAAGCGACAACATGGAGGATATGCTCCTTGTCTCACTGGTGTCGACCGTTAGTGGCTTCTAGAAGTTTTCCGGTGCTGGCGCACCGTGATTGGAGCCACGTGTCACTGTTGTCAGCTTAGCCGTCCTCCTGCCATCAGCAGGTAAGTGGAGATCGTGGGGCAGGTGTCGCTGCCCCGTGATTGGTGCCACATAGGCGTCCTTGTGTACTTTCTATCTCCTGCACGTCAGACGATCGTGGAGCACGATTGAGCACAGCATGGAGGACGCGGACTGGCTCTTTTCTTCTGCCACTTGTACCTTTCGTACCTTTTGAAGTGGCCTTGCGCTATAATTCCTGTGCGAACCTTGTTGAGCACGTGACTAGCCCGCGCAGGATTATAGGAGCTGGAGGCTCTTATTCAAAATGCTAAGTGTTGAGTTTGGTGTGCTTTCTTGTTCAGACCTCGCGCGAGATCAATACATGGTGAGGTAAGCCGCGCGAGGTTGACATTAAACATCTTGCTGAATAAGGAGTATGGTCCTGCGCGCGACCTGAATGAAGGTCTGCGCAGCTTTTTAGGACCATACCCCTTCACTTAGCATGCATTACCGTGTTTTTTATCTGAACAGAAAAAATAAACCTGAATTCTAAACGTTTATAACATTTTTAAAACATTTAACATGGGTAAGTATGATGTTGTTCTTACGTCATAGATTTGGTATTGGTTTCTACTCATGTTGAATTGAATCAAATCACTAGTACCTAACTTGATAGATCTTTGTTCCAAATATCTTTGGCAATGATAACATATGGAACCTTATTATGGTACAACTCATAAATCTGTTAACATTTATTTTGTAATAAGTTGGTATTCAAATACATTAAGTTTATCCAAAATTTAGTTATATAACATAAGTTAGAAATATACAGATAAGGATGTATATAGTGTAAACTTTACATTTTACTTTTTCTTTATAATTGTTGCACATAATCTTTGTTCTTCTCTTTGATGAAATTTACGAGACTAAAAGAAATGGAAAATTGCAAATATATCAAATTAAATAAAAGATGATGAAACATAATTTATTTTTGTCAATATATATATTATTAATTTACGAAGTACCATGATATTCCCCGAGTAGTCGCTACAAGGTAAGTTGCCGGGGCCCGAGTACTGTTCGCCTAGGTCGATTACTCTTCGAGTAATCTCCGCCTCGAGTACTTACCAAATACTCTCAAATCCAACTAGGGAGCGTCTAACGACTTTTGAAACCATGATTGAAAGTTTAAAACGTCTCGTTCTCTTCCACCATCAAATTAAGATTTGATTTTATGAATCATATATTAATTATGTTACAATTATGCTCTTGTTAGCATGTCCATTTTAATGTCTCGTCAAATTAAGAATGATTTATCATTATACTTGTATTGGTTATTTGGTATATTTATACCATATCATTGTTTTGGTACTTTCTTTTGATACGTTACACGTGAAGATAGTGATTTTTGTTGTTGTATATTGTTTGACATATGTAATATAACGATTTTAGTTTGGATTTATTATGTAACGCATTGCATTTTGTTTATTTAAACGATCATATATGTGTAACTTGTTCTATGTAAATGTGTATATATGTGTAAGTTTTTCTAAGCTCATGTAAATATGTGTGTATATGTTCTAGATATATACACAAATCGTGCAACACTTGTAAATCTTTGTATAATACTATCCGTTTTATTTATCATTTTCAAAACAAAATCAAAACAAAACGTATTGAAAGACTTAAAAAAGTTCACATATAAGTTCAAGTTTACCATTGATATTCAAAACAAATATATACAACTGTAAGTATGGTCGGGGTGCATAAGTTGAAACCAAATGATAAGTGTTTTTAGACCACCCGTAACCGGGTTTTTTTCAAACAAAATAATGCCAAAACACGCCCAAACACACCCCGCCTCCGCCCCCTAGGCGTTTTCCGGCGTTATTCTAGAAAAAAGGGACGTTGGCGTGATTTGAAACACGCCGAAACATCATTTTTTTGCCCAATAGGATCTTGCCATGTGTGTGTAATTAGTTTTAATTAAAAAAAAAAACAAAAGAAATATAACGAGAAATAGCATCTTAAAAAATCTAACAAGATAAATTGACATTTACCCTTATATTAATTTGTAAATATATTTGAGTTTTTTTTAACTCTTGTTTATTTTTACTTTGACTTTTTTTACACTTTAATTTTCTTTTACTTTTAACTCTTTTATTTTATATCTTATACACTTTTAACCACAATAGTTTTTATCTTTTAATAACCCTCATAGTTTTCATCTTTTCCACTTTGGTCCCTGTATTTTACATATTTTACAAATTTATCGTTTTCCGATTCGTTCTAAATTTTGTTAGTTAATACACTGCAATGCGCGCATGTAGTTCAACGTTTTTACGACTATTTTTAATGGTTTAACGACATCGTCGAAACTCGTTGATTCTAAGCCGACTTAGTTATTTTTTTCTATTTTTTTTTGGTCAAATACTTGCAGGTTAACACGACGTGACATATGCACGTGATTCATGATTTTTACGTTTATTTTTTGTTTGGCTTAATGATCTCGTCACAAAACGCGAGTCTCAAATTTGAATTAAAAATTAAAAACCTTTAAAATATCAAAAGTAAGTTCCAAAAACAACCACAATAAAACATTCGAATTTTCAAAAATAAAACATTCAATTTTTCGTTTCAAAAGTCTCCATCCTTCTTTTGTGTTCTTCTCTTTCAAACCCAAATTTCCTTTTTCAGTTTCAAGTTTCTGCAACCCATCATCTCTTGATCCAAACCCTAAAAATTCAAATCCATAAATTCAACTTCAAATCAAACCAAACAAACATGTATCACCAGTCATCTCAGCACTTCGATTTGGACCAAGACAGTACTACTTCAGGATTTAATGGTGGAGAACAAACTTCATGGCTTTCCGGCGAAGATCTCCGCCCTAATTCGCCGTCCCACCACCGGAATCCTGCTGCCAATAACGTCGACCGGCTTCTGTACAATGATCTTGTTCAGATCGTTCCTCTTGTTCAGTCATTGATTGTATGCTACTTTCTATATATCTCTCTCTCTCTATATATGAATGTATCTCTCTCACACACAGTTATGATTGTGTTTATGTATATTTTGAATTTTGGGGATTTTAGTGATGATGTATGTTACAAGTGAAGTAGATAGGGCTCTTTTGTTTGGATTTGTATTGTGTTTAATGCATACTTTAATTGGATTAGGGTTTGTTAAATTGGGGATAGGGTGAAGGGGGAGCCTTTGGGATAGTGGTTTCGGGTTCATCAGGTTGGACAGGAACACCACTGCAAATGGACCAGGATGGGATTCCGGTTGGGAATTCTTACTGATGAACCCGATGTTGAAGCCGAAGAGATGACAGTTTATAACAATTTGCGCTCATCATCGGGTTCAATTTGGGTAAAAATGAGGTGGCACTCTCTCATTGGTGGGTTCATTGAGTTCAATTAGGGAACGGTTTTGTTTGTTTTTTTTTTAAATTGTTTTCTCCTGATTATTGGAAATCCTGAACTCGATACGGGCGTGTTTCTCTTTGTAGGATCGAAAGGCGACTAGTTCGTTTACTCGTAGGGGGTCAATGATCTACACGAAAACACCGTCAAGAGAATCAATCTCCAATAGGGTAATTAATTATTCTCACTTGGGAACAGTTTAAGTTATATATATATTTTTTAAATTGTGTTGAAAAGTTATAATCTTTGAAGCATTATCTTTCAGATGGCTGAAGGAAAAGGTAGAAATGCGCATTCGATTCCTGGGAAAAAGCGCAGGGAAAACAGTGGTGATGAGCAAGTTGGAGGTGGTGATGGGGCTTCCATTTTTTCCTCAAGTGCGCTGTTGACAAAAGAAAGGGAAGAATTGGTGGAATTAAGGGAGAAAGTGGAGGATTTGCAGAGAAAATTGTTGGAGAAAGATGAAATCTTGAAGGCAGCAGAAGCTTCAAAGAGCGAAATGAGTTCTGTGAATAACATGCTCAATGAAGTGAAGAAACAGGCATCGGAAAAGGATGCTTTACTGCGGTCTACTCAAGCGCAACTAGCCGATTTAAAGGTATGTGTCTAAGGTGGCGTTGTGTAGATTATGTTGTTGATACTAAAATGTGTAGATTATATGTTGTTGATAACCTGCTTCATCACAGATTAAACTTGCGGATAAACAAGCAGCTGTAGAAAAGTTACAGTGGGAAGCAACGACTTCCAACAAAAAGGTGGAAAAACTTCAGGAAGATTTGAACGCCTTTCAAGGAGAGATGTCATCATACACTCTTTTATTTGAAGGCTTGTCAGAAGACCATTTTACCCTTCCAGACCAAGACTACGATGTCAACCCACATGGTGGTCAACTTCCTGAACTAGTAAGCTATGTGCCACTTAAAAGTTAAAACGTCCTCATTGGTTCGTTTTCATTGCAAGATGTATACTTTTATCTAAATGGTTTATGTTAATGATATGTAGGATGATATGGATGAGTTGGAAATGAGCAAAATGGAAGAAGCACAAGAAGCTTATATGGCTGCCGTTGCGGCTGCAAAGGAGAAGCAAGATGAAGAATCGATCAACATAGCTGCGAATGCTAGGCTGCATCTGCAATCTTTTGTTCTAAGAGGTTGACCGGTGTTAAAGTCAACAAGTTCGGAGTTCCGATGAATGTGGGAAACCCTTGTGGTGTAATGTTATTTTTTAATTAATTGTTGTGTGAGTTTGGATTACATATCCAATTATCCACCTGTAATGCTTATTCTCATTCTCTAACTAAAGAACATGACAAGGGAATATACTGACATGTGTGTATATCAGTTTCTCTGTGAAACGAGAATCGGGTTTGACCTAATCAGTGTTTGAATGTCATTAGTCAAAGTCAAAGTCCAACCCTCAATTCAAATGCACCATGAAAATATGTATGCAGAGTTGCAAAGAATTTAGGCAATGACTCTTTTGGTAATTAGTAATTTGGATTAACGTATTTTGCCCGAGATTAAAGAGCCAGATGGAAAGAAAGTTCAAGAGATAAAATTTATGTACTTCTGTTCTGAAGATACTGCATGTGTTGGTACTTTCTTAATAACCTCTTCTAAAATCTCAATAAGAACTTTTTTAAGAAAGATTAAAACTTGAGACCTTATTTACCATTAAAACTTAAGCAGGTTAACGAATCAACCTGTTTAAACGGGTCATGCTCAGGTAACAGTCGGGTTAATGGGTCAACCCGTTTCCTAAAACATAACATATCAAGCACTTCACACCTTCAGCATGCGGCAAAGGCACTCTTTTAAACCAAGCATTTAAGGTCTCTTGTGAAGAAAATAACATATGTTGAACTTATTGGATATATGAATGTGAAATACAATGACCTCCTTTAACTTGATTTGGTAAATGGTAACAATGATTTGGTACAAAGTACCCAAAAAATAAGTATGCTAGCAGACCCAAACTGATAATAAATTAGATAATATCCTGAGCAAATTAGCGAAAATCCTGAGGCTTGCCAACATTTATATTCTTCTCTTTCAAGAAACCCAATATAGCATTTTTCTGCCAACTCTTAAAGCTCCTGCATTTGAACATCAATCCCAAAAATTATACATATTAATCTGAATATGCTAAAATTAAGAAATAAACATTCAAGTAAAACTATAGTGCGATAAGGATCAAGTGTGTTTTTAAGTTTTAACAATTACAGAAAATAGTAATTTTTGTTGATTCATCATCGAGGTGACAATTTATAGCCATTTACTTGGATAGGATCAATTTGAGTTTCATGCGTAATATAGAGGATTCTTGTTAATCTTGAAACTTTGATTATAAAAACCAAGAGAACACCACAACGTTGATACTTGATAAAAGACAAGATACCACAATTGTTGATAAAGATGTGAAGGCGAAGTACTCCGAATTTGTGAACAAACTAAAACAATAATACTCAAAGTTCTTATAAAGATCTATTTATACTAAAAGAAACCTAATAGATTAAATATTACTTGCCTTCAATACCAGAAGATTTTAACAAGAGCAAGTTTACGAGATAATTCTTACTTTTGATCAAGATGAGCAAGAATTTCTCCCCCTGGGAATGCTTCTTAAGTAACCTCGTATGCAACTTTAATCGCTTCCCTCCAAGTTCCACCTACTCCCGCCTCTCCATTGTCTTCCATTGGCAATGAATAGCTCGACAGTAGGTGGCCCACCCAAACATCATCTTTCCTAAAAGATGAAACTTGAGGGGGTAAGATGTAACAAAATTCTTAAAAACCATGAAACTTACAATCATATAACATCTTAAGTGTACCAAAGGTATTAAGAGTAAGTTAAAAAGAAGTTGGTTAAAAGTGTTAACTTACAGAATAATATCCATATGCCGGGGAACATAGTGTCCACCACCAACCCCTAAAAGGATTTTGTTTTTCCCATTATTCCTACACAATTGAATTTAAGCAAAATAGTAAGAAAAGTTGCAAACTTTATTCCAACATCTTCAAAATACACAACTCTTTTTGTATACAACTATATCAACAATGTCTTTTAACTGAAGGTGGAAGATAGGCGGGACAGATAACGGGCAAAAATAGTTCAGGTTGATTCGGGTATTTTTTAGTACGTTATGTAACAAGCCGAGCTAAGTTGACCCACAAACAATTTTGTGTTTTCTAAACAGATTATAAATACTTAAAGCAATAATCATAATAATAATAAAACAGTACAATCGCAATAAAAACCTAGATTTTTACAAAAAAAAGATTACCTGCGCCAGTCTCCAAGAGGAATTCCTCCATCAAGTCCCAGTCCTTTCCAAACTAACTTCAATGCAACATTAGAAATAGATTATAATTGGATTTGCTTTGTAAAGTAAATTCATCTTTAAGGTTAAATTTTTAGTGTAGCAGAAAATGTGTCCCTCACTCCCTTATGAGTCATGACCCTTTACTCATTGTTGTATTTTTCATCACACATTTTATTTTTATGTATATCATCATGGCTAAAAGGGTTATATAAAATTATAACTATAAGCGAATTATTTTATCTAACGGTTAGGCTTATGCTAAAAAGGGATACCGAACTAAAGCAATGGCTTGTGCTGCATCCTGCCTCTTCCAATACTCTTCTGTGCTGCCTGATATAATAATAACATCAAACAATATTATTAATGGCTTTTTTTCATCATTGTGAAATATTGACATGACGGGCAAGCGAAAGGGGTCATTTTTAGTATGAATTAAAGCAGGCTGGATCAAACTAATTTGTCTTTTTTTATAAATAACTATTGTTAAGTATGAGTACAGAAACGATATTATTACATGATAATCCAAATCTAAAAGAAGATTTAGAAAGTTGTACGCATTAAAAAAATGAATTTGGACGGCTTTCAACCCCTTGGACACATTCCCCTTCTACCTAAATTTTATGATTTGAACCCTTTTTAGATAACCACAACCCCAAACAACCCATTCGTAAGCAAATGGGTCAAAACTGCCACCTCTGACTAAACTAAAACTATGAAAAACCAAAGAGCAACCTTTGGCGTCATGCAACAATTAAGTTTTCCCTTTGGAGATACATACCGATTTCTACAAACATTGTGGGAGAATCAGTTAGAGGTCCATGATGTGTGGCCTCCAATGTAACCTATGCCCAATAATAATTAAAAAAATCCAAAAATAAAAAAGCAGCCACAACTTACAATATTTCCAAACAAAAGGAAAACAAGATCTATCATCTACCTGAATTTTGAGTGTTAAGACATTATATAGTAGAGTAAGAACAAAATACATACACGCTTGTACAAACACACACACACACATATTCAAGTTCAAACACTTCATTCAACTTATACTTTAACTTTCAGATGGTCAAATTTTAAACAGTCTGAATGGTATACATCACAGATACCTCAAATTCAGGAGTCAGATTATGTGATTCTGCAATGCCCTTTAAAAGTCTCAACCACGGGCCCATCCGGGCATTAGGAGGTGCAGCCCAGCCCGGTTTGCCACCCGCAGGAGGCACCTCATCTTCTCTCAAATGTGGAACACCTAAAAGACACCACAATTAACACCTAACACTCGATTAGTACATGTATAACATGCGACACAATTCTTGATCCATTCATAAATCATACAATCATATACCAATTGGATGAATAGTTAGTGCAGGCCGATTCGAGGCCGCAGTGTGCCTGCTAAGAAATATAACCTCATCCACAACCTCTCCGGTTGCAGCCTCCCACCTTTTATCCAAATGATCCTCTCTAACATTGGAGTAATCATGCTTCAATAGTCTTACATCTTTGTTCACAAAACTTGCCATGTCCTACACCAAATAATTTAACAACAAAATTAGGCTTGTAAACGAACCAAGCGTTCGACGAACAGTTCGCTTCACAGTTCATTGAACATGAACATAAATTTTTATTCATTTAGTTAAGCAAATGAACAAACGAACATGAACACATGTCTAGTTCGTTCATGTTCGTGAACGTTCAATCATTTATTTGTTCATTTAAGCCTATCTAAAATTAAAATAAAAAAAAATTGTTAGAATATGAATCAATTAAAATTTGTAAAACTGAAATTGATGATGGAGAATTGAAGAAGAGGATGAACCTGGAGAAAAGGGCCGGGGTGCCAGCCGGGCATGGACAAGAGGGCGGAGGCGGGGCCGATTGAGGCCGGGTCGATGGTGGTCGCCACCACTAGCGTCACCATATTCCGAGAGAATGTGAGGCTGCGGAAAGTGGTCAGTCGTCCTGTTAAAAACCAAGGCATTTCGTCGAACACTTGGCGTCTATTTTAAGGCTTTAAACACTAGGGAAAATGTCTCGTTTGCACCCTTTAAGTATAGAGTGAATTACAAGATGGTCCTAAATAATTTTTAGGACAATATTTTATATTATAAGTTTATAACTAGTAAATAAGTAACTGAGAACGCGTCATGTTTGAGTCATATTCCGAGCGTCAAACTTCTAATGACAAAATCAACCACAATTCTATCATTACTCCCAATCTCCACAATTTTCTACCCAACGAGCGTTATACGAATTCCATCTCATGCACAATCAAGCCAACTTGGATCCGTTGCATTTGTCAACCCCAAACTGACACATCTGAGAAGGCGAATGACATAATCGTATCCGAGACACCATGCAACAAAAAAAACCCAAAGAAGAACACAACAGAGCGCATAACTATTCACTAATATGAAGTCAAAAGGTCCTTCAGCATATTAACTCAAATTCCTTGTAGCGACCGCACAAACCATCTACAACAACAAGTACATGAATCGCGAAGTAGTAAATCCGACGCGAATCTATTGTCGAAGACAATTCAAGAAGAATGACTTTAAGCATCTTAAGGAATGGAAAGTTGTTAGAAATTACTCAAAGTGTGTTGTCGCTCCTATTAGTGGCGGAGCTAACCCATTAATTTAGGGGTATTCCAAAAAAATTTACTGTACAATCATACAATAATTAGAAAACGATAATAAATAAAGTAAAATGAATATCTAATAGATTTGCCTTATTCTTGTTTTCATAGCTTAAAATCGTTCCATCACATTGTCGACTTTTACTTCATCAAAATTTTCTTCTTTGACCATTGTTCAAATATTCCGGCCCATTCGATTAGGGGTGAGCAGAAAACCGAAATAAATGAACCGTAACTGAAATAACCTTGAAAACCGAACTAAAACAAAAACCGACAGTTCGGTTTTTGGATTTTTAAAAACCGAAAATTTCGGTTCGGTTTTCGGATAATCATTTTCAATAACCGAAAAAAAACCAAACTGAATCGATAAGTTATAATAGTAGGCTTAATCCATTATGTTTGAGTTTAAGTTGTTTAAGTGTTTAACCCATGCTAGTAGAAACTATTAATTTTACTCTTAAATGTTAAGTATTTATAATAAAAATATTAACATGTTTTTTTTATAATTGATATGAATTATTTATTGCCTACAAGAAATAACAAAATTTAATATAAAAATTAAATAATCTGAAAAGTATATAAAAGAAAATGTCTTAATAGAGACTTTGGAGAAACATAAAAATAGATTAGAAGGTTATGTTTATGTGAACAATATTAATTAAAAAGGTTACAAATAATAAGTTAAATGTAAACATATAAGAAAGATTATTTAATTTTAAATTATACTTTTTATTTTTTGAATCTTACATAATTTTGTTTCAAAACCCGAAATAACTGAAAAACCTAACCGATCTGGTGTAAAAACCGAAAGATTGAAACCGAACGGTTTTCAAAGACCGAAAACCGACATTTCGGTTTCAGTTTTGATTTTGCCCAAAAACCGATCCGAACCGTGCACACCCCTACATTCAATGATCCACAACCATCAAACAGCCAAAATCTTGAAATTTCTGATACATCATCAAACTTTTCAGCTTTTGCTGAAGCAATAGCACTGCTCACCAAAACATTTGAGCAGAGGTTGAGGGGAGGAAGCCAGAGATACCAGAGAAGTGACAGAGGAAGGATGGATGGGAGATCTAAAGAGGAATTTAGATCTAAAGATAAAGGGAATGCTGAAGTTGTGTGTTACAAGTGCAAGCAGAGAGGTCACTATGCATCAGAATGCAAGACCAAAAAGCTCAAGGATGTTGCTTACTATGAGAAAAAGCTTGAAGAAGCAAAGAAGCAGCAACAAGTTAGCTTAATTGCAGGTACAGATACATGGTTATCTGATGATTCTTCTGATGATGCTATTTTCAAACGATCAATCGCTCATCTTCTTTTCTCTAAATATGGCCAGCTTTCAATCCTGGAATATGCTTTTAACATTGGTTCTATGTCCAAACCTCTGACTCTGGTCAGAGAAGAATACCCCCAATGGAAAATCAGGATGGTCAATTTCCTTAATGGTCATGACCGAGCTCTGTTTCAATCCATTGAAAGGGGTCCACATATACCAATGACTATAATACCAGCTATTCCAGCAACTGACCAATCATCTGCTATCCCTGCCTCCCAAGCTCCCAAAAGTGAAATACTTTGGAGTGAGGAAGACAAGGAAAAGGTGGCTGGGGATGAAAGGGCAAAGTCACTTTTAATTATGGCCATCCCCAATGACATATTTTCACAAGTTGATGCATGTGCATCAGCCAAGGAAATATGGGATCAGTTGGAAAATCTTTGTGAAGGAGGAGAAAGGATGAGAAGAAACAAGAGAACAAATAATGTCTCATCTTATGAAAGGTTTAAAAGTTTGCCAAATGAAAGATTAAATGATACATATCAAAGATTTACAAAACTTTTAAACGAGCTAAAGAAATTTGGAATAACTAAGTCAAATGATGAAAGAAACATAAAATTTCTTGATGCCCTTCCTAGAGAATGGAGAAGTCTAACCATGACTTTGTCCTCAACCTTAGAACTAGGAAATATGAGTCTTCATGACTTATACAGCATCTTGGTCCCCAGAGAGGAGAAAAATATTTGAAGAAACCATTCAAAGAGGGGGATCTTTAGCTCTTATCTCAAACTCACAAAGATCAACAACTACCAATGATCCACAACCATCAAACAGCCAAAATCTTGAAATTTCTGATACATCATTAGACTTTTCAGCTTTTGCTGAAGCAATAGCACTGCTCACAAAAACATTTGAGCAGAGGTTGAGGGGAGGAAGCCAGAGATACCAGAGAAGTGACAGAGGAAGGATGGATGGGAGATCTAAAGAGGAATTTAGATCTAAAGATAAAGGGAAGGCTGAAGTTGTGTGTTACAAGTGCAAGCAGAGAGGTCACTATGCATCAGAATGCAAGACCAAATAGCTCAAGGATGTTGCTTACTATGAGAAAAAGCTTGAAGAAGCAAAGAAGCAGCAACAAGTTAGCTTAATTGCAGGTACAGATACATGGTTATCTGATGATTCTTCTGATGATGAAGAAGAAGAATTGGCAAATTTCTGCCTCATGGCACTTTCTGCCTCATTGCACTTTCTGAAGGTCTACCAGAAACTTCAGAACAAAAGGTAAATTTAGACAATCTTGATCTTGAACACAAGCTAAACAAGCTCATGTCAGATTTTCTAAATCTGTAAGAAAAACATCAATCAGATATTAGAAAATCTGATGAGTTGCAAAGGACTCTGAATAAAATCATTCTTGAAAACCAACTTCTTATAGAGGATAGTTTAGATCAAAGAGCTAAAATTGAGTTTTATGAAAATGAAAGAAAAGATCTTTACAAGAAAATCAATGATAAAGAAATCAATGTAAGAGGTTTTCAACAAGCAAAAGAATTCATAAATTTCATTTAGTCCACACCAAAGAACAAAGGAGAGGGTTTAGGATATAAAAACTCAAGAGGAAGTAAACCCACTGTCTTTGTAAAAGCAACTCATCAGATTTCTGATAAATTTTCATCAGAATCTGAATCTGAATCTTGCAAGACAACCTGTTCTGAATACTCTTTTGAAAAACCAAACTTCAAAACAAACTTAAGTGAATGCAGTCAATAATCTGTAAAGACTCCAGAAGCAGTTCACTCATCTTTTCAAAATTATCCACTCATTCCATCACAAGAAAACATATCAGAAAATTCTGATAAATCTTGTATGTGTGTTGACATACTAAAGCTTGTTCAACACCATCTTTAATAGAAAAATGTAAAATCTGTTAATGGCTCAGCATATAACAGAGTTTCTGATGCAAAACCAAGAAGAAAAAATAAACTGATTAGAATCCCATCAGAAACAGTACCCAAGCATGCTTGGGTACCAAAAAACCCTCTAATCATTCCATTTCAGGACCCTCATGTGCAGCAGATCTGGTACTGCGACTCAGGAAGCTCCAAGCACATGACTGGGGACAGGAGCTTACTCAGCAACTTTGTTTCAAAGCTGGGTAGAATGGTAAATTTTGGAAATGGAGTGAAAGGAAGGATCATGGGATATGGATGCATAAGGTATGGATGTTTGACCATAGAGAAAGTAGCTTATGTTGAAGGCTTAAAGTATAATCTGCTAAGATACGGTCAATTCTATGATAAAAATCTCTTAGATAATCTTATCACCAGAAAAATGTTTGATAAATTGTTTTAGTGATAAACGAAGAAAATCATATGTCTGATAAATCACCAGAAAACTGACAAGTTATCAGAAAATCTGATGTAAACATCAGAAAATTTGATACAACATCAGAACACCTGATAAATAATCAGAAAATCTGGTGAATCATCAGAATTTTTTTTTCTAATGAAACAGAATTATCATAGATCATTAAAACAAATTCCTGCATGTCATCATCCTTGTTCATATCTCGTAACAGCTTTTTCATAAACTGCACATTGGCAAAAAAAATTTCTTTCCTTTAAAAAAAAAACTGATGATTCATCCTCTGTAAATGAATCAAATGAATTCTGATGATATATGAAGAAAAAACATCTCTCAAAAACTTTATTCAGAACTTTCTGGTATATATCATCAAGAGGAAAACCTGGGAAGACAGACAAACTCGGAAAAGGTTTCTATTGGACCTTTTTGAAACTAAAAGGGTCCCACATGGAGAAAAGGTGCAAGTTGGACATTAGTGTTTATCCGCAAAATCATTGGAATCTCCAAGTCTCTTTAAAGGATTTACATTAAATTAGAGATAAGCCAAATGTTTTTCAAAAACGGTTGTTTCCTTAAAGGATTAAAACATCATAAAGGTGTCATTAATCACCTTGAATACAAACAACCCACGACAAACACTCAAGAATCTCTGTCTGTAGACACTATAAATACCTCATTCAAAAACAGAGTCTTCCATCTTCAACCTTCAAATTCGAAACCCTAAAACCCTTTTCCTAAACAAAAACCAAAATTCTCAATGGCAGCTATCAACATCAGCATACCACCAACTGAACACTCTGTTCCCTTCATCACTAAAGCTGAATTTCTTCCATTAAAGAGCAACAATGAAGCAATGAATGATAACATTGAAGAGTATGATTTGAAGTGTCAAATTCTCATTGAATTCCTAACCAGATGCTATTTAGCTCAAGCCCTCACAAAGACCAGAGAGGTACCAGAAGAACTCATACAACAAGTTGTAAAAACCCAGAATCTCAAATCAACTCGAGCTAACAGCACATGTGTGGGGAAATATCTTTATTACAATCTCACTGGAGAAAATAAGGGAATGTTTGGAACTACCCTTAAACCAAAGCTATGAAGAAGCACCAGAAAAGGAAGATATGTTCTCACAACTTGATGCTGTAATGGGCTACAAGACAAAGATTTCAAAAATCAATGAATTCAAGAGAAACAAGCTACCTGCCTTCTGGCAAGTTCTAATGAAAATTCTGAACAAGTGTCTATCTTCAAAGATTGGAGGTACAGATCAGATAAATAAGAATATTCTAACAATCATGTTCAGTCTCATTAGTAGGTTGAACATTGATTTTGGAACAAAAATATTTACTCTGATCAGAAGATCAATTCTGACTAACACTGGAAGGATAGATTCACATCTACCCTTTCCCAGATTTCTGTCAATCATAATTTCTGATGCATTTTCTGAAAGGAACCTAGAAATTCCAGCATCAGAAAATATATGGAAAACATAAATTATGAGACCTTGGACTGCCATAGGATCTTGGAAGTCAGATTATGATGTGCCTGCTCTATCAGAAAGAATGATGAATCTGATACCAGAAGATTCACTATACAGAGCATAATATCTGAAGATGTTGAACAAAAGGCCAGAAAACAAAGAAGTTTTTGAAAATGTGTCCCCCATGGAGCATGATGCACAAGAGTCAAGCACACCAAGAATGGAACAGCAGGGTGAATCTGATCCTCATCCAGCTGATGAAGATGTGAATATGAGTCCTGTGGCAGAAGAACATCATGCTGAAATCTCACATATGGGAGAAACAGGTGCACAACACTCCAAACAAAACTTATTTCATTTTTCTGAGAGTGATTCTGATGAATCAATTCAAGGAAAACATGAAATTTTACATAGAGGCACTATTTCTGCAAAACAAAGTGTGAGTAAAACCAAGGACCCATTTTCTGAATCAGATTCTGAGGAGGAAAATGTGGTGGCAACAGGTGGAGATCAGTTTGCTGATCAAGGAAACCTGGATGAGAAAACTAAGAGTTTCTCAACAACTCATGGAGAACCTGATAAGGTTCAAGGATATGAGGAAAACCAGAACTTGAATGTGTTTCAATTTTCTGGTGAGGATACAGAGAATTTGGAATCTTCCAATCCTCTTAACCTCAGAACAGCAGAGAATGTGTTTTCTGCTGGTGTTAGAAGGGGAACATCTGTTGTTTCTCCTATTTCCCAAGGACATCAATCTATGTCCCCTAAACAACTTCACAAGGAACTTGAAGACACAACTGCTACTGTGAAAACAACCACAGAAGAAAAACTTGATCTGATATTGGAAGAAATCAGAAATCAAAAGTCAGATATCAAGGTTTTATCAGAAACTGTCAAAATTGTGCAGAAGCAAATAGAAGACAATGCTGCAGCTCTCAACAAACTGCAAAAGTCATCAGAAAACAGAGAGAGCTCATCAGAATTAGAGAAGGCTCTCAAGGAACTGCATGATATCAAGAAAAAGATGGCTGAGATTGCAACTGCAGGAGAAAGCTCAAGTTCAGGAAAGATTCTTGAAGAAATACAGTTCCTCAGAGCTAACAACAACAGCATGGCTGAGGCTTTTCAGAAGCTGTTGAAGGAATTGACTGCACAAAGAAATCTAGAAAACCAGGAGTTTCAGAAAATGAAGAAACAAGAAGAAACAAATACTAAAATTCTCACTAATACTCATTTAATAGTAGAGAGATTGCAGTATAATGTTGCCAGACTAGCAAAAGTTGATCTTCATGAACTGAAAGCCCCAATTCCACAAGAAAGACAAGCAAGAAGATTAGAAGCTCCTCAACAACAATCAGAAACCATTCAACAAGGTCAAACCAAACAAACAGAAACATCAACAACTCAAAAACAAAAGCAACCCATGGGTCCACCTCCAGATAAACAAAAGTTACTCATGGGTCCTCCACCAAATGTCCCAAAGCCATACACATCAAGGGTACAACAGAAAGACAATGTTCCAGTTCAGTCATCTTCTACAGCCATCACAGGAGAAACAGAGTTCAGCATAAAGATGGATACAAAAGAGAAGTGAAGAATGGAACATGAAGTGACTTCCTCAAAAAGGCCAAGAAAAGAAATGATAGAAGATTCAGAAGGGAACATAAGAGAAATGGATGTACTGAAAGGTGATTTACACACTATTATCTACCCTGAAGAACATCTAAAGCATTACTATTGGAAAGGTCCAGAAGACAACCCAAAGAGACCACTCTCTCCATTGAGTAAAGGTATTGTTGAAAACAGAAACAATGGAGGTTGGGTAATTCTACACAAGCACATGACCAATCCAATAGTATCAATTGAAAGAATTGATACTTTGACCACTGGAGGAGGTATCTTAGGTTATGAAGCACAAAACAAGTATACCCTGATAAGAAAAGATAACAGTGAACAAAAGGTTACTGATGCAAATCTGGCTGATGATATTCACCCATTGGGAATAGTCAAAATGAAGAATATCATTGATGAAATGAAAGGTAATTCAGCTGTGGTCAGAAGAGCCCTTGAAAGCCTCAAAAGTGCTGGAGCAAAGCTATACAAAAGGGCTGCACTGGCAGACTTTGATCTATGTATCAATTTTGAGTACAACAACAAGGTACTAATACCTCCTCCCAACACCAGAATTCCAGCTGAGATCCCTTCCAAACTAGTGAGAACTGGAGCAATCTTTGACCAACCAGAAATGTGTGTAGTCTTCAAAGATGCTAATGAAGAGAAAGCTCTATTCAGAATCAGTGAAATATGCAGGTATTCAAATCAAACTCTAAAATATATAAGGAACTGCATGAATGAAAAACAAGAGCAGCTCAAGAAGAAGGGAAAGAACAATGAACAGCTGGGAAAAACAATTGAAGAATGCATTGAAAACTGGATGGAATCAAGAGGATGGTACAAAGAAATGTACAAAGAAACTCAAAAAGCAATTGATCACAAGAAAAGGCTGAAACCAGGAGACAAATACAAAAGTGGAGTGAAGATCAATTAATGAATTGATGAGATTAAATTTCTGTTTTTGAACAATATTTTATCTTTGTCTGATTTATGGTTGGTTTGACTATGTTCTATGTTTATGAACTTAGTTGTTTTTTTTTTAATTTTTCTTTCAAGAAGCAGTTGAAAGTTGTTTATGTTAGATATAGAGATAGTTCATTTTCTTACAATACTTAGGGGGAAACTGTTAGGAAACTTTATTTGTAAGTATTGAAGAAAATCACAATCAACTGGATCTATGAAGGGATCACAGTCCTGAAGATCACAAACAAGAAGAAGAAGATCAGATAGGACAATTAAAATGTACAGCATCTACTTCAAAGAATCACAAGTTGATCAAGAGCTGAATTGGATTATCAGAGAAGGTCATTTCTGATGGATCTGATGATATTTCTGATGAAATATCATCAGTTTCTGACGATTCTGATCATCAGGATTTTTCTGATGATTTGTTCACCACAATTTCTGATGAAGTGCTTTATCAGAAATTCTGATAAAATACCCAACTTGTCTGAAATCAGCCAATCCTGCCACAATTACCGAAGCAAGCTGACATTATTGGATATCATGGTGAGAAAGGCAACTTGAACGTTGGATTCAATGAATATGTCAATTGGCCACTTTTTGCAGGACTTATTGCATGAATAAACTATTGTTTATTCATGCACCTAGCCTTCTATAAATAGAAGGCCCAACCAGCAGAAGACAATTGAGTTTGAAGCTTATCATTCATACATACATCAAAACTCCATTGCCCTCTCACCCACAGAATTCAAGATTCATTTGTATTAGATAATAATCTTACAATCACCTTGTAAACCATTTTGTTTCAAAGTGATATAAACTTTATAATTCTGTAGGTCTTGTTTCTGAAAGTCTGATTTCCATTTCCGCACATCTTTTTCACATCTACTGAAATCACTTGCCATATTACGTGAAAAGAAGTTGTTAAGGCCATACTGGGTCCAACATGACCATCCGAACGGATTGACATCCGATCAACTGGCCATCCGATCAGATTGCCATCCGATACTTGGTATTCTTCCATCGTTTTACGCGCCGCTCATCGTTTATGCTATCGTGAACTGTTCAGGCTAATCTCTTAAGCGCCCCTTCAATCCAAGAGAATGTTTACTTGTTAAACACAATCTGTGAGTATACTCGATCCCTTTTTGCTTTATGCACTTTTGGGTGTTACATACGTTACTTATTCTAAATCACATCGATCACACAACGCAAACACTATTTATACGCTGACCTCTAATGCATGTTATACGTGACTCGATGAATGCTGTTTGTTATGTTTACACATTGATTGTTGTCTACCTGCCTTAGCAACGATAGTACTATAGTTTGGACTCAGCACCTATTTACTCAGGGGTGTTAAGGACAATACTTCACGTGTTCGCAGTGGTGAACATGTGATGTGCACTCGCTACTCGCAGTCAACTCGCAGTTATTGGTATTGATAGGATCTTTGTCGATAACTTACATGCTTCACATTATACGTTGTACATGCTGGTTATGCGTAAACGATTTCGAACTCTATTATACTATCAAACTTGTATGCTCACCTTTACACTATGTGTATTGAATTTATTTTAACGTATGTGACAGGTGTTTGAATGCTAGGATTGCCGTGCTATACCTGCTTTTGTGGAAACGAATAGGATGGAGTCTAGAAACCAACGAACAATTTATTTATTTAAAATCTGAGTTGTCGGAACATAACAATTTGTCCTTGATTTGTCTGTAATAACTATGCTACTTGTTATGTCATGGTATGGGACGTGATGTTTAAATAATTGGTAATCGTAGTTGTTATGGAAACTCCTGGACAATCTGTTTCGCTCAGTGCCATGCCCTGATGTTTCCGTCATCGGTTGGGGTGTGACAGATTGGTATCAGAGCCATACCTATAGGGAATTAGGCAAGACTCGACCTAGTCCGGGTCGATGTCTTAGAAACGACCTAGTCTATAGTCTAAGTACCAACAGACCGACTTGTGCATGCCCAGTAGGGGTTTTGTACGAGCTTACTCGCTATAACTCGCTCGAACTCGCTGTACACAACACACTTGCGCGAACATCACATACTACAGTTCTGCGCAAGATCAGCCTTTCCTAAGGCTGATTACACACACAAACGAATGATATGGTTAAGATTAGGTGTGAAAACCTCAAACTCTCGACCAAATTACTCGTTCGAATTGCTATTTTTACGATAAAACAGGAGAAATTGCGTTGAATCAGGAGTGAAATCCATACTTCGACGCGTACCTCCTTATCTATCTCGTGATTTCATCACACAAGTAGGAACGTAGTCGCCAAGTTAGGGGTGAAACCCGAACCTTGATGACTCGTTCCACTCTCTGATGTGGTTTTACAAAACTCTCACCAAAGTCTCGGCGGACTCCAATGCGTGCCAATCGCTCAAATCAAAACGAGAGCACAGTCCCGAAGGCCAAAGTGTGCACTTACGAGCCCTTGTGAATAGTCGAATCACTTTGGGTAGTCAATGTCTACGCAACACCCGAGACAATCTATCCTCGGATTTTATGTGTTTCGATTCTGGAGTTGCTACCGCCAACTCTGTGATTTATCGATTTTATGTGGATTTTATATGGTTTTATGCTTATTTGTTAGCGTTTTGAGATATTATTGGTTGGGATCTAACGCTTCTTGCTCCGCTTATCACACGACACACTACACAATCGTTAACAAATCGTTTTTACTCGTGGATGATCGCACGCTTTGTCGCTCGCTTATGCTATACTACTCGTTGTGTACTCGCTAATCGCTATACTTAATCGCTATACGTGCTGTGAAGGATAGGGAATACGTGCAACATATAGAATGGTTTCTGTGTTCTGACTGCCTTATGTGCTTCTGTGCCTTACGTGCTCTACGTGTTTATGTGCTTATGTGTTTATGTGCTTATGTGATTCGGTGTATATGTGGATACGTGTTCCTGAGCTTTATGGTGAATAGCTAGACGATACTAGGAATGATTGAATAGTGTTTTGAATACTATGGCACTGTCTGTTGCAGACAATGTCGTCATCTGGATCCCTACACTCACGAGCTGCTAGGCGTAAGCACGCCGACAAGCGACTCGCCTCTCTCGTCGCAAGCCAAATCGTCAAAGTTATCCCTCAGATCGTGAGTGAACTGAACAAGAATACAAGCAAGTCGCTTGAAGAGTCCCGAACTGATTCGCCAAAAGCTGCTTTTAGCTTCAAGCAGTTCAAAGCCTGCGGCCCGAAAGAGTTTACCGGCGAAGATGGTCCTACGGCCATGTTCCAATGGTTTGATTCTATAAAAGTCACCCTACGCCAGAGTGGCTGTCCTGACAATCTCCGCACTATGAACGCAACTGGCGTCTTCCAGTCCCGCTCTTTAGACTGGTGGACGGCTGAGAGAAACAAACGCGGAAATGATGCAGCTTACGGGCTAACATGGGATGAGTTGAAGGACATGATGATGCAAGAGTTCTGCCCTCCCCATGAGCGCCAAAAGTTGGAGGATGAATTCTGGCACATTAAGCAGAAAGATGGTGACAACGCTGGTTTGACTGCGCGCTTCAAGTAGTTGAGTATAATCTGTCCGGACCAAGTCAAGATGCCCGAAATCACCATCAAGAAGTATATTCGTGCTCTTCCGGATTGCGTGGCTGATTTCGTTCAAGTTGCAAAGACGACAACGATTGAAGAAACCTACTTGCTCGCTGCTGAGATCAACGACAAGCGAGTCAAGTCTGGTGTCTGGGATAAAGCCCCTAAGAATCTGCAACAAGCTACCACTGCTTCAACCGCTGAAACCGCCATTGCTCCTCAGTCATCCAAGCTCTCGAGATGCAAGGGAAAGAACAACAGCAGTTCCAGCAACAAGAACTGTGATGTAACCAATGTTGCCCCACTCTAATTAGTTGCTCCTCAGCAACATTAACACTGCCAAGTAGTGGCCCCGGTTACCAACACACCTCCGGCAAAGCGTGCGTATACTGGTCCTCACCCGGCTTACCCTACTTGTACTTATCACCACCCGGTAGGAATCGCCTACAGATACTGTGCGCATTGCAACATGTACAGCCACTTCACCGCCAACTGTCGTATAGGTCCACGTCAAACCCCAGCTCCAACATAAGGTCAAGCTCCTGCTCAACAAGCTCTACTTGCTGCTCCCCAAGGCCATCAAGCGGCTCATGCACCCGCGGTCAATGCTAGAGTTTGCTATGCGTGTGGTGATCCCAACCACTTCGCCAACATGTGCCCGAACTGAGTAGTCAAACAAGAGCCACAACAGCAGCAGCCCCAGCACCAGCCTCAGCAACAGCAGCAATAACCAGCAGCCCGAGGACGTGCTTTCAACATTAACGCCTGCCAGGCTCAAGCCGATAACAATGTGGTCAATGGTATGTTCCTTGTGAATGGTATATATGCTGCGTGTTTATTTGATACAGGAGCAGATAACTGTTTTGTATCGTTTGAATTCGAAAAGCTCCTCAATCGTAAGCGCGCTCATTTCCCCTCGACATTCGATGTCGAAGTTGCCACCAGAAGAACCATCGCTGTCAATTCTGTTCTTCGTGATTGTACTCTCGAACTCAACAATCACATCTTCCCTATCAATCTTATTCTGATGCAGCTCGGTAGTTTTGACTCATAGTAGGCATGGACTTTCTTCGTGAAAACCATGCTGAAGTTGTTTGCTTCGATAAGATGATTCGATTCTCGCTCGCTAATGGTGATCAATTGTGTGTTTACGGAGAAGTCGCGTCGAAGAAACTCCAACTCATGTCGTGTGTCCAGGCTAGCAAGTATCTCCACAAGGAATACCAAGCTTTCTTGGCACACATCGTAATAGAGGAGAAGGAAAAGAAAGGAAATCCAAAGGTGAAAGACGTTCCCGTTGTTTGTGAATTCCCCAACGTTTTCCCCGATGATCTACCCGGTTTACCACCCTCTCGTGATATCGGTTTCCGAATCGACCTCATTCCTGGAGCAAACCCTGTTGCTAAAGCGCCTTATGTCACAGCCCCCGACCTGGTTTTACCCATTTCAGGAGCCGCGGGACAGAAATCCCGTGGTATTTATTTAATTGAATTTAACAGCGGAAGTTTATCATCAGGATCTTTTTAAAACTAAAATTTTCCCGATTATTTTATTTCACAATTCGGGATAAAACCCCGTTAATTTACAATGTTATGATTTCACGGAGAAATCTTTATTTTACAAAAAATATTTCTTTATTTTATAATGAGCCACTTCCTTAAGCTTGTAGTGCTCCACAACACCTTTCCTGAATCACAACAGATCACCTGAAACATGTTTGAAAAAAGGTTTTGTCAGCGGGAAATACTGAGTGAATCATTCTAGTTAATAAAAAAGGTTTCATTTACCTCTATGTCTTGAAGAGGTACTACCAGTGATTCGTCTGATAAACATTTCTTGAGATTAGATACATGAAATACATCATGTACTCCAGCTAATTCTTCTGGTAGTTGTAAACGATAAGCAACTGGTCCTATACGTTGGATCACAGGAAATGGTCCTACGTACCTTGGACTTAGCTTTCCTTTCTTACCGAATCTAACAACTCCTTTCCAAGGAGAAACTTTCAATAAGACTCTGTCTCCAACTTGGAATTCTAAAGGCTTGCATCTATTGTCTGCATAACTCTTCTGGCGATCTCGAGCCGTCTTCAGTCTTTCCTTGATTTGTGTGATCTTATCAGTAGTTTCTTGCACAATCTCTGGACCTGATAATTGACTTTCTCCTATTTCTGCCCAACAAACTGGAGTTCTGCACTTTCTTCCATATAGTGCCTCGAATGGGGCAGTTTCAATACTTGAATGATAACTATTATTATAGGAGAATTCAATTAATGGTAAATGGTCGTCCCAATTTCCGCCAAAATCTATTACACATGCTCTGAGCATGTCTTCTAGAGTTTGGATTGTTCTTTCACTTTGCCCGTCCGTTTGAGGATGATATGCAGTGCTTAAGTTTAGTCGAGTTCCCATTGCTTCTTGGAAACTTTTCCAGAAATGAGAAGTGAAACGACTATCTCTATCTGATACAATGGAGAGTGGAACTCAATGTAGAGATACGATTTCATCTACATACAACTTTGCCAATCTTTCCATGCTAAAGGTTTCTTTCATAGGTAAAAAGTGAGCAGATTTGGTTAACCGATCCACAATTACCCAAATCGCATCATTACCTTTTTTGGTTTTGGGTAACTTAGTAACAAAATCCATTGTTATAAGTTCCCATTTCCATACAGGCATTTCTAATTGTTGTAATTGACCTGAAGGTTTCTGGTGTTCTGCCTTAACTTGTGAACAAGTAAGACACTTAGAAACATATCTAGCTATATCCTTTTTCATGCCTATCCACCAGAAGTTGTTTCTTAAATCTTGGTACATCTTATTATTTCCAGGGTGTATAGTATACCTAGATTTATGAGCTTCCTCTAGGATCTTATTTTTAATTCTCCCTGTTTAGGTACCCAAATTCTTTTCTTATGGAATCTCCAAATTCCATCATCTCCCTGTGCTAATTCTTTTATTCATCCTTTCATTCCTTCAACAACATCCTCTATTGCTGTTTCTTGAACATTTTTCATTTGTTCCATTAAATCTAATTGTAGATTTAACCTGAGAGCACGAACTCGTCGTTGTTTTTCATGATACTTACGACTTAAGGCATCTGCAACTACATTTGCCTTTCCTTCGTGATACTGAATATCACAGTCGTAATCACTTAGGATTTACATCCATCTTCTTTGTCTCATGTTTAATTCTTTTTGCCCAAAAATATATTTTAAACTTTTATGGTCTGTATAGACAGTAAATTTACTTCCGTAAAGATAATGTCTCCAAATCTTAAGGGCAAAAATTACAGCTCCTAATTCTAAGTCATGAGTTGTATAATTTTCTTCGTGCTTTTTCAATTGTCTTGAAGCATACGCAATTACTTTCTTGCGTTGCATTAGCACACATCCTAATCCTAGTTTTGAAGCATCACAGTAAACTTCAAAATCTTCAGTCCCTTCTGGTAAAGCTAGGATTGGAGCATTTGTTAATTTCTGCTTCAATATTCTAAAGGCTTCTTCTTGTTTAGGTCCCCATTCAAACTTAATGGCTTTACAGGTTAGCTTAGTTAATGGTACATCTATCTTGGAAAAATCCTTAATAAACCGTCTATAATATCCAGCTAGACCTATAAAACTTCTAATTTCCATTGCAGTTTGCGGAACCTTCCAATTGGTAATTGCATCTATTTTAGCAGGATCTACATGAATCCCTTCGTGATTCACCATGTGTCCTAAGAATTGCACTTCTTGTAGCCAAAATTCACACTTCGAGAATTTGGCGTACAACTTTTCTTTTCTTAACAAAGTTAAGAGTATATGCAAGTGCTCACAATGTTCTGTCTGATTTTTGGAATAAATAAGTATATCGTCTATAAAAACAATTACAAATTTATCCAAATACGGTTTACAGATTCTATTCATCATGTCCATGAATGCTGCAGGTGCATTCGTTAACCCGAAGGGCATGACTGTAAACTCGTAATGACCATACCTAGTTCCGAAAGCAGTTTTAGGTATGTCTTCTTCTTGTACCTTCAATTGATGATATTCAGAACGTAAATCAATCTTAGAAAAATATCTAGCTGGAGTTGATCAAACAGATCATCAATCCTAGGTAATGGGTATCGATTCTTAATTGTAACCTTATTCAATTCTCTATAATCAATACACATTCTCATCGAACCATCCTTCTTCTTTACAAACAACACTGGAGCTCCCCAAGGGGATGAGCTAGGTTGTATGAATCTTTTACTTAATAATTCATCTAATTGCTTTTTCAATTCTAACATTTCAGTAGGAGCTAACCGATAAGGTGCCTTAGCTATCGGTGTAGTTCCTAGAATTAGATGAATCCTAAATTCTACCTCCCTATCAGGTGGTAATCCCGGAAGTTCTTCCGGAAATACATCTGAGTATTCTGAGACTACAGGAATCTCTTTAAGTTCCTTACCCTTAGTGCTAATGATTATTGACATCATATACACTATTCCTTGCTTTCGTTCATAACTGATATGAACTTCATGGGCTTACGTGGTTTATCTCCTGTAATCGTGATTACTTCTCCAATAGGTGTCTGAATTTCTATAGAATTCTTATCACAAAGGATTCGAGCATGGTTGGCTATTAACCAATCCATTCCTAACACAATATCGAATTCAGCTAATTTCATAGGTAACAAATTTGCAGAAAATTCATGACCTGAAAGTTCTATTTCTACTTTTTGCAAAATCTGATCTATTTTAACTGAATTCCCATCCGCGGTTTCGACTGTAAAAATCTGCCTAATGTTGGTTAAAGGTAATTTAAGAGCTTGACAGAATAAAATATTAATAAAACTTTGGTTTGCACCAGAGTCAAATAATACTTTTGCGTACACGTTGTGAACTAGGAACGTACCAGCTATCACATCCGGAATAAGTTCTGCTTCTTGAGTAGTTAGCTGGAATGCTCTGACATTCTTCTTAGTAGCTCCGTCGGTCGCCTTAGTTTTGTTGTCTGCAGGTTTGACCAATTTAGGACATTCTGGCTTAAAATGTCATGTTTCTCCACAGTTGTAACAGATTCTGGTTTTCTTCCTGCAGTCTTCTTCACGATGTCCTATGGCTTTGCAAAAGTTGCAAATTACGTTACATCTTCCATAATGTTTCTTTTTGCAATCTCTACAAAATGGTAAAGTTGAAGATTGCCCTATTCCTCTTTTCTTGAAGTTGCTATTATTACCCACCCGAAATCCTTGGGTAATTTTCTGAGCCAGTTCCTTCTTCCTGTTTTCATCTCTTGTGCGTACCAGTTCATCAGTTAGGGTGTTGGCTAGTTCCACTGCATCGTCAATAGTGCGAGGTCTCGCAGCCTTAACAATGTTGCGGATTTCGCTAATTAATCCCCAAATGTAGCGGGAAATGAGTACCGGTTCTGGCGAAGCCAGTGTTGGTACCACCCTAGCATATTCGAAGAATGTCGAAGTATATCCTCGACAATCCACATTAACCATCCGATGGTTTAGAAACTTATTGGCCATTTGATCTTTTTCATACTCGAGACATAATTTTCTTTCTACAAGACTCTTAAATTCTTCCCAGTTCATGGCATAGGCCACAATCCTTCTTTTAGCTTGTAATACTGTGTTCCACCATTCTAATGCCCATTCTTTAAAAAGATTGGAAGCATACATAACTTGATCTTCCTCAACACATTTACTTATAGCAATTACTGCCTCAGTTTTCTCTAACCAACGTAATGCTGCAATAGCCCCTTCGTTACCTGCAAACTCAGTTGGTTTACAAGCAAGGAATTCTTTGTAAGTGTAACCAGGTGTTGCAGCTTTCATTTTCTTGAAAATTGGGGCTTGCAGATCATTATTGTTATTAACACGATTTCCGCCTCCGTTTATACTGTTACTAAAATTGTCGCCTTGGGTACGTTTACTAGGAATGATTGATTGAGGTTTAACAGGTTTTTGAACAGCAGCAACAATTGCTGGAATAGCATTGGCTATTCCTTGTGCAACGATATCCTCTAAATCTTGCCTATTTAACAATTGTTCTTCCTGAATTGGCTCAGATTGATTTACTTCATTTACTGGTTCATTATCAATGTTGGCCATCTGATAATTAATATATAGATAAATTAGTATAAAAGAAATAATCCAATGTTACAATTAATTGCACGTAATTACTTAACAAATAAACAAACAACATTATAAATTTTCTAAAATTTCCATTTGTTTATAGATTCTATCATGCTTCTATATACAACCATTTTATTGGTTATTTCACACATACTGACTAGTATTACTGTTATTATACAAATACAGACTCATGACCCACTCCTCTCTCGTCATTTGTTTTCCTAAAAACGAAGCTCCATTTCATCATATTTCCAGGCAATTTGTCCCCCTATCTCCCGGATTCTATTTCCCGCATCCATTAACTCTTCACCAAAATGGTGAAGTTCAGCCATATTCTCGTTACTCATCGGTGGATTTGGTAGGGGTTCTGGATCGAATTGTGGGAGAAAGGAATAAGGACTATTGACAATGTTTTGGAATTGCCAGTCATTTGTCCACCATTCGTCCATTCCCAGCGGTTGAGTATGGATTATTGGTTCTGAAATTGCTGGTTCAAAATTTATAGGGATTTGGGCTTCAATAGGACGAGTAAAAACATTTGTATTGACAGGCTGAATAGTATCACAGCTTGCCAATAAAAAAATCTATTTCCTCCTGAAATGTCATTTCTTGAGTTGTTTTAGAACTTTCTCCAATTTCCATTTTAGTTTGTCTAGAACCTTTTCCAACCTCCATTTCTATCTCCTTAGCATTTTTCTCAAATTGTATTCCCATTTCTCTAGCATCTTCCCCCACTTCTATCTCCAAGTCCTGCGGTTTCGAACTTTCCCCGATTTCAATTTCTTTTCCTTTTTCTAAGGGATTATTTATTTTAGGAAGTTTCTTAACTGGCTTTTTCTTACGTAAACGACTCCCCCACACGTATCTCCTTCTTTTCTTTGGTTTTGGCTTTTTCAGAGGTGGAGCGTTGAATTCTATAGGTTGTTCCACATCAGGAAAGTACCCAGTAAACTCTTTGGAAACTTCTATATTTACAGGGTAAAGGTTGAGATTCTCTAAAGCTCCAGATAATTCATTCATGCTGTTTTAACATATATGTAAAAATAATTAATCACAATTTTCAAAAATAACCTTCTCATATTATTGCATACCATATTATTATTACAACCAACTGAAATTTAAAACATACTTATGTTTTATTGTAAATTTATTTATTTACTGGATGGATTTTCTAGCTTGTAGATGATATGGTTTGCTAAAACTGAAATAAATTATTTAAAGATCTGCATTTACTGCTACTGTAGCTAACATATAAAGATCTGCCCATTTTTCGTCTAACTTGTCTTCCCAATGTGATTTACTGATTAATTCCTGGGTTTCCTTTTTAACTTTCTTTTCTCGGGATTTCCTTAATTTCTATTGACTTTTTCTAATAATTAAACTTCTTTTATCAGGAGAAAGTGGTTCCTCGTATTGGGCTTTTCGAACAAATATTCCTTCTTCAGGAGTTTGGGATGAACTTCCTTTTTCATTTGATGACCTATCTAATTTAAGATAGATATTTGAAAGCTTTTGCTTACCCATACTGTAACTAACAAATAGTCAGTTAATAAAACACATAATCACATAATAGTAATCAGGAAAAATTAAGTATTTCTAAATACTTAATTAGCTTAACTCAGTGGCTCTGATACCACCTTTTTCTGTCACGACCCCCGACCTGGTTTTACCCGTTTCAGGAGCCGCGGGATAGAAATCCCGTGGTATTTATTTAATTGAATTTAACAGCGGAAGTTTATCATCAGGATCTTTTTAAAACTAAAATTTTCCCGATTATTTTATTTCACAATTCGGGATAAAACCCCGTTAATTTACAATATTATGATTTCACGGAGAAATCTTTATTTTACAAAACATATTTCTTTATTTTATAATGAGCCACTTCCTTAAGCTTGTAGCAGCACCTTTCCTGAATCACAACAGATCACCTGAAACATGTTTGAAAAAGGTTTTGTCAGCGGGAAATACTGAGTGAATCATTCTAGTTAATAAAACAGACCTGTTTGTTATAATTTACAATATTAAGGGTGATTACATTGTTTATAATATCAACCAACTACCCACAGTATTTGTCACTCGACTTATTTCTGTGACTGTGGTCAGACCACCCATTGGCTAACTCGTTGTCCAATGGTGGCGTGAAAAAGTAATGTATACAATACCCCACATACCGGCTGTAATTTGGTGATTACAAAGACTTAATCCCTGTAATTATAACCTTGAAAATAACATGCTTTTGAAATCAAATTTGATAAAAAGAAAATGACTCACATTGCAGATTTAACACGGATAGAGTCTAGTATAGAGATTAGCCTTGTTAACCTAATTTAAATAACAATGTACACAAAACTGGGTTAGTAATCAATACAGCATTTACGATAACTCACGAGATCAAACCCTCACAACGAATGACAAAGTGCAATCGCTTAAACATCCATCGGATTCACAACGAATGACAGAGTATTCCCCGAGTTTAGGTAGTACTCAAACATCATGTCGGAGTCACGACGAATGACAAAGGATAATTAAAGTAATAATTAGGACTTTTTAATGAGAGTTGTTACACCTTATCATCTCGCTCCTTCCAAATGCGTGAACTGTTGAGTCAGCTCCAGGAACTTCTGGATAAAGGCTTTATTCGCCCTAGCACCTTTCCATGGGGCGCGCCTGTCCTTTTCGTCAAAAAGAAGGATGGGTCGTTTCGGATGTGCATCGACTATAGGGAGTTGAATAAGTTGACAATCAAGAATCACTATCCTTTGCCTCGAATCGATGATTTGTTTGATCAGTTACAATGTGCTACATGTTTCTCGAAGATCGATATGTGCTCAGGCTATCACCAGTTACGCATTCAAGAGGAGGATATACCCAAAACCGCTTTTCGAACCCGCTATGGTCACTATGAGTTCGTTGTCATGCCTTTTGGTTTAAACAACGCTCCTGCAGTCTTCATGGATTTAATGAATCGAGTGTGCAAACCCTTCCTTGATCGCTTCGTAATCGTATTCATCGACGATATCCTGATCTATTCCAAATCAAAAGCCGATCACTCGCAGCATCTACGTTTGGTTCTTGAGTTGCTCCAGGGAAACCGTCTCTATGCCAAGTTCTCCAAGTGTGAATTTTGGCTAGAGGAGGTTCAATTCTTGGGCCACATTGTCAATAGTCAAGGTATCCACATTGACCCTGTGAAGATCGAAGCTGTTAAGAGTTGGGTTACACCCAAGAATCCGTCTGAAGTCCGTTCTTTTCTCAGACTGGCAGGCTATTATCGCCGTTTTATCGAAGGTTTTTCTAAGATCGCTGTGCCGCTTACCTCTCTTACACATAAGGATAAACCTTTTGTTTGGGGAACCAAATATGAGGAAGCCTTTCAAACTCTTAAAGCCATGCTTTGCAATGCTCCCGTGCTCTCACTGCCTGACGGAAACGACAACTTCGTAGTTTACTGCGATGCCTCAAACCTTGGTCTTGGTTGTGTTCTCATGCAACGAGATAAGGTTATCACGTACGCTTCTCGACAGTTCAAGATCCACGAGAAGAACTACACCACCCACGAGACCTCGAGCTTGGCGCAGTTGTTTTTGCGTTAATGATTTGGCGACACTACCTTTACGGTACTAAGTGTACGATCTTCACCGATCATAGGAGCCTACAACATATCTTTGACCAGAAAGAACTGAACGTGCGTCAACGCCGGTGGGTAGAACTGCTCAATAATTACAACTGTGAAATTCGTTACCATCCAGGCAAAGCAAACGTCGTTGCCGATGCTCTCAGTCGACGAAGCTACTTACTTAGCATTCGTGATTCCCAAGCCCAGTTTAATCTCGAAGCTCTTATCTGTGACGCGCAGCATGCTTGTTTTACTGAACGAAATTTGAAGAAGGAAATGATTCTAAACGATGGCGCCCAACTCGAGAATAAATCGAATGGTATCTTTCATTACTTGGATCGAATTTGGATTCCCAAGCGTACGAATTTGCGACAACTTCTGATGGACGAAACCCACAAATCTCGATATTCTATTCATCCCGGTGCTGATAAGATGTACCAGGACCTGCGTTACAAGTACTGGTGGTCGGGCATGAAGAAGGATATCGCAATCTATGTTTCGAAATGCCTGACCTGTTCTAAGGTCAAGGCTGAGCATCAAAGACCCTCTGGCTTACTCGTTCAACCCGAGATCCCGATGTGGAAGTGGGAGAGTATAGCTATGGACTTCATAACGAAACTCCCACGTACTCAATCTGGTCATGATAGCATTTGGGTTGTGGTTGACCGTTTGACCAAGTTAGCTCACTTCCTGCCGATACGAGAAGACTACAAGGTAGAGAAATTAGACCGAATCTACACCGAGGAGATCATTTGTCGACACGGGACGCCTCGTGACATCATCTCTGACTGCAATGGTCGGTTTACCTCGCGTTTTTGGGAAACGTTTCAATCAGCTCTCGGTACTACACTTAATCTAAGTACCGCTTTCCATCCCAAACTGACGGTCAGACCGAAGGAACGATTCGCACCCTTGAAGACATGCTCCGTTCGTGTGTCATAGATTTCGGTGGTAATTGGGACGCGCACTTACCTTTGGTCGAATTCTCGTACAATAACAATTATCATTCCAGCATTCAAATGGCACCATTTGAGGCTTTATACGGAAGGAAATGTCGACCGCCTATTGTATGGCACGAGATTGGAGACGCGCAAATTACAGGTCTTGAGCTATTGCAAGAAACGACAGAAAAAATCCTCCAAATTCGAGACAACCTGCTGAAAGCTAGGAGCCGACAGAAAAGTTACGTTGATAGACGCCGCAAGCCCCTTGAATTTGACGTTGGCGATCACGTACTCCTAAAGGTTGCACCTTGGAAGGGGGTGATCAGATTCGACAAGAAAGGAAAGCTCGCGCCTCGATATGTTGGACCCTTTAAGATTCTGGAAAGGATTGGAAAAGTGGCCTACAGACTCGAACTACCAGAGGAACTGAGTAACGTCCACCCGACTTTCCACGTTTCGAACCTTAGAAAGTGCTTGGCTGACCAGGAATTACATGTCCCTCTTGAGGACCTACAAGTGGACGAAACATTACACTTCATGGAAAAGCCTGTCGAGATCGTGGGACGAGAAACCAGGGTGCTTAGACGCTCACGCATTCTCATAGTGAAGGTTCGCTGGGAAGGCAAACGCGGTGCCGAGTTTACCTGGGAACTCGAAAGCGACATGAAGGTGAAGTACCCGCAACTGTTTGTTACGCCTACTTCTTAAATTTCGGGACGAAATTTCCTAAAGTAGGGGAGGATGTAACAACCCGCTTTTCGAAAGTCAAAATCAAAATTGAAGGCAAAGGAAGAAAAGGTTGCTAATTGCGATCTGTCACCCCTTACTCAGCTACTGTTTTGACTTCTTTGAATTGTAATCGAATCTATTATTTATTTGCTTTAGTTGTATTATGGGGAGTATCTATTAATATTCAAGGTTTAATCGTATATTAATCGCTAATTGACTTATCACTTATCGCTATCGCATCGCAGCTCGAATTATGTGTTCTGGATATTGTTTTACGTGTGTGTGCCATTTAGGAGTTACTTGTGCATGTTATGTTTATGTTGAGGTGTTAATCGCAATCGCAAATCTATCGCATCACAATCGAATCGCAAACGCTAAACGCAAGTTAATTATAGTGATTATATGTTAGATATAGTAGTTATGTTATTTGTGTAACTAATGGGTAATACTATCGCATCGCTCGCTCAAATCGCATCGCCACGCTCAACATGCGAATCGAAACGACAAAACTCATCGCGCCGAACACCTGGATCGAGTGGCCATTCTATCGGATTGCCACCCGATCGGCCGACACTTCACCACTTTCCGTTTTGGGAAACCCTATAAATACCCACCTGTCATATCATTTCTGATGTGACAGCTCCTTGTTCGACCAGCCGCATTCAAGATCTCATTTCTCTCGATTTCTCTCGATTCTTGTAAGTTTTCAACCTAAATCATGTACTTCTATGATCTACACACACTTCTTCATCATTTTCACCTTTGAATCTTAACTTTTAACCGTGAAATCACCGGATTTGAGGTGTTCTAGGGTGATGTCATCATGGAGTTCTTATGAACTTCAAGGTTTGGCTTCATTCCACCAAGAACAACTTAGATCTGGAGGATTTCCACAAGATTAAACAACATTTTCGCATAGATATACACCAATTCATGGTTAAAAGGATTGAAAGAAGGTTTTCCAACTTCGTTTCAACTCTTATACACTCAATGCACTCAAAATCGATAGAATCGGAGCTCGCTCTGATCTTCTACTCATTCTTAGTGATGTGTTAGTTTAATATCTGAATTCTATCCAAGAGACTACTGATTTCGAGTTTGAACATGAACAACCGTCTCGAACCGTGAACGGGTCGGACTAGGGTGATTCCTGTTCGGTCGGGTCACTTGGGTCAAGATGAGGTTTCTGTTGTTTAAGCAAGTTATCATAAAGTCTCGTTCAAACTACAAAAACTTTCAAAACAAACAAGTGACGAAGACGATCAGGTCGTTGGGACGGATTGTCGTCCGATCGGATTGCCATCCGATCGGTTTGCCATCCGATCGAACAGCCATCCGATCGGCTTGCACTTGGTTCACACTTAAACTTTTATTCAAGCTTTCAAGGTCTGGACGTCGAACGGATTGTCATCCGATCGGATTGCCATCCGATCGAACGATGTTAGGATCGGAGGCTCTCATGATTGTGTTTGTTTGTGTAAATTGAACAGTCAATGAATATGAAAACGTGTTAAGTGCAGCGGAAATGAACAACAAACTTTATAGACACAATCAAAGAAGAAAATAGTTTGATAAACACATGATTTGCATTAGTTGAAAGATTACAAAGTCAATCAAATGATTACAAAGCATGATTTCAAGCTAAGCTCCCCCTCAGCCTGATACCCCAAGGATGGTTGCACACAAGATGAAAGGATTGGACTATAGGAGAAGAACTCGCTCAGTCAATCAAATGTAATAGTACAGGGTACTGTTACATTTATAGGCAAACCAAACCACTGAGGTATCTCAGCTGACGTCACCATGAAAGCGACGTCTAACAGCCTAACAACCTGTATCTACTGTCCTTTTACAAATACTGCTATACCTAACCACTGACTATGCATAAAACAGATATTTCACAAAAGAGCTGCTCTCTCTTTACATCAGTGCTTTCCTCAAGGTTGATCAGTCCTTAATTGGGCAGAGCTTAGTTATCAGCAGTTTGTACCAGCAGTGCTTCATCAGTAGTTATGCAGAACAGCAGCAGTTGTATCCAGTCAGTGGATGTAAGACCATCAGTTGTTTATAAATCACTTTCAAGGGGGAAGCTTTATGTAAACCGCTGCTTATTGTGGATCCACTGTTGTGACCAGGGTTTGGCTTTACATTATCTGTTCCTCTGGTAGGGTTCAATCCCAACAATCTCCCCTGGAACAGATAATGCCAAAACCTGTCATTATCCTGGATCTTTATTCCTCATCAAAAGTTCCTTTGCTTCTCTTTTAAAATCTGCTTCAAAGTCTCTGGAACTTATATCATCTTCATCCCTACACAGTGTAAGTTCAAGGAGATCCTGCAAATCTTGAACACTAAGGCCTAGTGCTTCTTTCCTTGATATATACTTCACCTCTCCATTGGATCTGAACAGAGTCAATACGTGGGTCTTTTGATCAGAGAGCCACTTTAGTACTTTTAAACCCAATGGATTTCTTGGGAGAGATTTATTTGTTGATGAGCTTTGAGATATTGGCCTTGAGAAGACATGCAGGCTTTCAGACATTCTTTTGAAAGCCATTTCTATGACATCATTTGCTGCAGCTATATCTTCTGCAGTTTCTCTTTCAATCAGCTCCTGCCTTTCAATGTCTGTCATGTCTGTTGAAGTGTTTGGTGATGCAGGTTTGGTTAACACCTTTAACAGGTTTTGAAGCTTTTCTGAGCTCTCTTCTTTTAGACCCATTTTCTTGATGGCTTCTGTGAAGTACTCAGCTTCCTTTTCTTTAACCTCTTCACTGGTCAACTGTTCTTTTTCTTCTTGGTTTGTCACAAAGGTAGACTGGAACAGTGTTTTGAGGTTTTCTATCTGCTGTTCAAGCTTCAATCTTTGTTCATGCTTCTTTGAGGTGCTTGAAACAACTATCTTTCTTTTCTTTAGCCTTTCATAGGCTTCATCAGTCTGCTGTTTTGACCATTTTGATATGGCTTCAGCAGTATCCATTTTAGCATCCACCAGCTCCTTTTTCTTTCTCTTATACTCAGTAGTTAGGTCAGCAATGAGCTTTTCGTATTTTCTCCAGTTTGGAGCATTCTTCTTCTTTGTAGGATCATTCTTAATTTTCTCAATCCTTTCTGCCTCACGCTTAAGAGCGACTACTGGCCATTCTTTGAACTGTTGTTCTTCAGCAGGATAGAATTTCTCTTTCATGATGTAGGCTAGATATTGTTTTCTTAACTCTTTCTTTTGATCAGCCTTTTCCTTGTTTAGATCTTGTGCAAACTCTTCTATCTGCTTTACTTTTGTGAAGTAGAACTCCAGTCTTTTAGCAATGCCATCTTCGCTTAACCATTCTTTTTCACTCTCAACTTTAGCTCTTAGTCTTGCTTGTCTTGCCTTGATTTTGAGGTAATCATCCATATCATCTGGTGGCATGTAGCCTATGAGTGAGGAGAACCTTCTTTTTGAAGGATCATGTATACCCTCATCGGCAGAGATTGGCTTTCTTTTTCTGTTGAAGAGCTTTGGTTGTGATGTAGGAAGGATGAGAGCAGTGGTGGATGATTGACTAACAGCTGTTGAAACAACTGGTGTCTCAACATTTGTTGTCACTACAACTGCTGATATGTCAGCAGTTGTCTTCTGCTTTTGAGCAGGGGATGGAAGTGGTGAAGTAGTTTTTGATGGTGGTGGTGAATCATCATCTGATATAAGATTCCTTCTCCTTTTTAATGAAGAAGGGGCAGGCGATGTTTTGAGTGAATCAGTGGTTTGAATGATGGGGAGTGTCTGACAAACAACTGTTGAAACAACTGGTGCTTCAACCGCTGCTGTCATAACAACAGATGTTGTAACATCTGTTGTCTTCTGTTTTATGACAGGAGGCAGTGGTGATGGTGTGATTGTAGATGATGGTGGTAGAGTGGTGTGTGTTGAAGGTGTATGTGTCGATGACATGGCAGCTGTTTTTGTAACTACTGCTGTATCAGCTGTTTGGCTACTGACAGCAGTTTTTGTAACTACTGCTGTATCAGCTGTTTGATATTTTGTGGGAGGTGGTTCAGATGTTTGCTTTGCTTGCTCAGGTTCAACACACAGGCCATGTTCTATTCCCTTCTTCTTCATTATCTCCCCCTTTTTGGCATTATCTGCAAGGGGATCATCAAAGAATAGCAAAGTTGAAGGAGCTTTGCCAGTGGTAGTTTGGATGCTGGCCTTAATAGCCTTGATATCTGCTTGAGTATCCTTGAACCTTGATTCCACCATATTGGTCAGCATTTGTATATGCATTTCATGCTGCTGATCAGCCACTTGTTTTTGTCTTTCAAGCATAGGTTGAAAAAGATTCCAGAGCTCATTTGCAGCAAGTGCTTGTTGTTGAGCAGGTGCTTGAGGTGGAACATCAGTGGATTGTGCTTTCTGAGCTTTTAAAATCTCTTGCACCATCTCCTTTATTTCAGAAACTGATTCTTCAAGTTTTTCAACTCTGCCCGTCAATTCCTGATATCTTGAATCATCACCCATTTTACTGGGATCATCTGAATCCCCACCAGCAGTGGTTATATCAATGTGTGTCTTGGGGACAGAGTCCCAAAAATCACCCATTGATGCCCCTTGTTCTTGGTACTGGGGAATTCTTTCTTCAGCACTCGATAAACCTTTGATGGTACCAGTAGTTAGATCCAACTCACTGGTGGTTACCGAAGTTGCCATGGAAGAAATTGCCTTCAAGGGAGACTTACTTATGAAACAACTGTCCAACTGAGGATCTGTTGATCCACCAGTTGTAGTTGCTGCTCCACTTGAACTACCACCGAGAGTTACTTGTAACTCAGGGGGTGTAACCTCCTCAATTGTTGTTGGGATAGCAGGAGTAGTAGCATCAGACCCAGTCACATGTGGGGGTATACTCTCAGTGACAGGTGATAGAGAGGAACTGGTTTGTGTCTGAGCTATAGCAGCTGCATGCAACAAAGGTAGCATGGATTGTGGCATTATTATTGGTGAGGGGATGGGAGTTGAAAGAGACATGTCCTTGGGATCAGGACTGTGGAAGATAGAGCCAAGTGGATCTAGAGCTTCATAATTTGGTGTCCCTGTGATTACAACCTGATCCTTTTGTGAGGATGCAGGAGGAGTTTCAGGAATGGGTTGAGATCTTTCTTCCAACTGCTGTGAGGAAGTAGCAGCAGTGGTTTGTGGTGACTTTTGTGTTGTCACAGGCATTTCCTCTGGGATCTCATCTTCCAGAGTTGCCTTTGTTTTGGGTTTGGTGGGTTTTCTGGATGTTTTTCTTTTGTTCTTTCTGGTGATGATAGGTGTGGGTTTCAAAGCAGTGGTTGTGCTGCTTTGATCACCTGGAGCAGTGGGCTCAGCAGCTGATACCTGAGGAGCAGTTGTAACCGCTAAAATCTGCTCAGGTACCCCTGCTTTTGTTTTTATTGGTGCCAACATTCTAGTGAATGTTTCAGGTGTCAAGCTTTTTATTTGAACATAGACACCTTGTTTAAGTAAATTTTCATTTTTCTTATCAAATTTTTGTGAAAAATAATAACTCAAAAATCTTGGAAACAACAAAAATGCTTTACTTTCAACGTTTTCACCATGTCATTGAAAATCTCCTGGGAGTAGTTGTAGTCCTTACTATTCAAAATAGCGTAACCCAGGCATTGAATTTTCAATGGTATTTCGTTAAAATATGTTGTTTTATTCGAAGCACACATCAGAAGTGTGTGAAATAAAAATCTGGGTGCAGATGGAAAATAACCCTTTTGTAGGGTATCTACCTTTGACTGTTCTGCATAGCCCCTTTTCAGAAAATCAGCTTTTAACTCGTTTTTGTCAAAGGAAGCTTTACCTTTCTGATCATCGAGTTTGAAGATTTCTGATAGTGATTGCGGAGTGATTTGAATCGCCGTACCCTGTATCGAGGAGTTAATGGCTACTACTTTATCATCTTGTTTTTCAAGTGTAGCATTTTTCCAGAACTCTCTCTGGGTTTGCAGATATATGGGGGCGTCTACTGTCAACAAAGTTTTGTACTTTGATGTAGATATGGTGTCGAGAATGGAATCGAAGGTATGGTTGTTTGTGGGTTTGTGAGTAAACCCAAATAGTTGTGAGATTGTTTGTATGGTATCTCGATGGGTTCTTCGGCCGTTTGAGCGACCTCTTTGGAAGGTGATGGTGATTTAGGTTTTGATTTTGATTTTGTCATTTTTGCGGAGAAGAACGAAGAAGGATTTTGGAGATTTTGAGAAGAAGGGTTGGAAACTGCTATGAGAAGAGAATTTTGGAATTCAATTCGACAGTGTAAAACCCTGTTTGGGGTTTAGGGCAGGGTTTTATTTAGGGAGAAAAAATGATCGCTGATGTGACAACGGTTATTTTGATCTGAGGGCTAAAAACTGACCACATGTCAAACACTGATGAAATGGATGAAGTATGGAGAACAGTTGTTTTAAGGGCCACTGACGTATCAAACATCAGTGGTTACAACGGTAAAAAATTTTGGGCAGTGGATGATTTTTACTATCAGTGGATAGCATATCAGTGAATAGGACACTGATTTTGAACATCAGTGTTTGTCAAGAAAATGAGGAATCAGTGGTTAACTTTCAGCAGTGAACAGTGTTTTAGATATCAGACGTTGAAACAAAACAGTGGTTAGGGTAAATGGTACAGATCTGAAGGACAAGTATTCTAGTAACAGTTTTGAGAATTTTCATTCAAGGTTTTGCCACATGTCAATTTTGAAAGACAGTGGTTTAGTACCCCAGATGATGAAAACTTTTTGCTAAGGCACTCATTTTCGTTTAATATTCAATTAAAACATGAGTACCCTAGTAATTCTATCACAGTTTTGCAATCAACCTTTGATAAAATTTTAGGAACAAACCTGAGTATGACATGATCTTGACATATATACCATTTCCTTTTGACCCATATAAGAGGACAGTAATACCAACAAAAATAAGGTATTACATCCTGACAGGAACTGAAACTATTGCCAATAAAAACAAGCAAAGTTCCAAATATATTATTCCAAAAAAATGAACAATATATCCTGGTTATTTGAGAAAATCCTTTGAACAAGAAAAAAATGGTTAAAGGATTTTCTGAGAGCAGCATCAAAAAGGATCTGGTTAAATTTTAATAAAGTACATAATCATATCATTCTCAAGTTTATGATAAATGGTCAGTGGTTTGACAGCAGTGGGTAGAACATTCTGAATACATTTTGACCACTGTTCGGTACCATTTTCTTTGTCAGTTGATTGCAACCATGAGGATTCATGGATAAATTTTTGAACATTTATCTCATCCTCTTTGGAGTTCATTCATGGGAAACAAAACCTTTTCCTGAACAGATGAATGCACATAGTTGCTTAATAACCATTATTACCCTAAACTTTGACTCATAAGTGTTTTATGTTTATACTCTTTTCTTTTGACTTCAAAAGTTTTGAGATAGACACACTTCTGAGTTTTTGTGAATTTTCTTAATGTATTTTAACATAGTTGATTTTGTCCTTTTGAGGAACTCAACCTGTTTTCAACACATAAGATTTGAATGACTAAGTTTTAATTTCCTTCTTTTTATGTGTAGGATCGTGTTTGCAATCCGAATGAGTCGGTTCAGAGAAGTTCTATCAAATACAGGTGCGGAATACAAGTATTTGACTATAATACAGCTGAATCTTCACTTTAACACTGATTATATTGATATCTGAACACAAATACAATCAGTTCTCACACCGGCAGCACTTCGGTATGGAATCATTCAAATGATACTCTATGATTTCGCTTGACACTGAACTCCTATATATAGAGTATGAGATTTCGCTTCAGAAAGACTCAAGCGAAATCTTATCATGTTGATTTCGCTTGAGGCTTCAAGCGAAATCTCAAACACAAAACATAACTTCAAACGAAATCATCTAACTTTCTCACAAATTCTCATTCTACGAGCCCTGATCTATTCTAACTAGTCTAAGACTCGATACAAGACGAAGTCGACAGATGTAGTGCACCAACAGACTCCCCCTCAGATGTTGACGAGTCGACTATCGAGTCATACCAATACTGTGTCTTCACATCTTCATTCTTGATCAGTCTCCGGGCTTTACTTTTTCAATCAGCATCAACAGACTTCCCTTTGCAATGTGCTGGCATTCCTTTAGTTCTTCAGCGTCATCTGCTTCAGGATCATTGTCTGACTTTCACAATTTTGGCTTTTCAGAATCATCACTTCTCAAACTTTAACCTGCATAAACTCTACCTCACAATAAATTTTACAATTTACACATTTCAAACATATAAACTTTCACTAATTCAAACTCTTCTCTAAAAATCTAATCAAAATGATCTTTCAATCTCATGAACCACTTGAAGATTTGACAAAAATAATCAGTTTTAAACCCAATCCTCAAATCATACTCATCATGTTTAGCACTCAGAATTTTGAAAATCAGCTTTTCAATACCAGTTGTCGAAAATCTTTTTGTATTTTTCAAAATTTTATACTAAAACACACTAAAAATCTTTTTGAAATTTTTGAATGTAATGAAATGCAATAAAGAAATATTTACAGACAATATTTTTGTGAGTTCGTGCAAGAGGATCATATCAGTTTCTGAGACAAATCACCAACACCGTTAAGCTTTATTTCATTTTCAGTTCTAAACAATTCACCTAGATTGTCAGTATACTGATCCACTTAAATTTTCACACAAAGTTCAACTGATCCGAGATACGATATTAATGTTTTAAGAGACTTAAACTTATCTGTGTGTCCCACTACTTGAATATACTCCCGTATCCAGATCCCAATAATCAGTCTTACAGGTGAGAATACTACAATGATATCTGTATATAATTTAGGTGTGTGAGGGCCGAGGGATCTCAGATCGATACTTCCGTATACGCAGAGAGATATCAGCTTCGACTTTTCGGTGTGTCCCCTTTAGAGGATCTTTTTGCTTACAACAGCAGCATATATCAATTTTATTGTTTCAGCATGCTGAGGGTTTAATGCTGTGTTTCAAGCATTGCAGCAAGTATTAGCCAGGGACTAGGTCAGAACTACCGTTCAGCAGAAGTCCCGGAATAATACCCCAGATATCATAGAGTATAAAGACCTAGTATATCAGATTAAGAGACCTTTCAAACAAGATTTCAGGGGTTACCTATATATCCAAGTTTGTGTTAACCCACAAAACAAGCAAGTTTGAAATTTAGATTTATATCTCGTCACAATCTACTAAATGTGCAAAAACCTACTGACATATCCACAGTAAGATTGTTTATCACATATTTACTTTACATTTCTTTAGCATGTTGTGATAGTCCACTGATGTACTATCATTTCCTCTATATGCAACAAAAACTCATTTTTGAATTTTTATCATGTTTTTGTCTTTTTCAAATTTTCAAATGTTTTTGGATTTTCTAAAAATTCTTACGCCCCCTAAAATGCAAACACATTTTAGGAAATTTGAAAACAAACTATACAATAAAATGACAACCAATATCGAATTGCTTCAATTCGCCATTCACTTGGCATAAACAATCAGAACTCCCCCTCACAACAAACTATTTTCTCATTTAGATTTCAAAACACTTAAGTTTGTTTTAATCAAAATGATTTTTCCGGAAAATAAGTTTGTTTTTACCACTTGTAAAGTTAGGGGTTTGGTTCATCACATTGTTTTTTCAACCACTTGTAGAAAATCAGATACAATTTAATGTCCCTGATTTACCACTTTTAAGATCAATCCAATCAAACATTTTCAACCAAACATCATCTGTTAGTTGAATTCTCAAGGTGCCGATTCCTACTCCTCGCTTACATACCTGGGAGTTCCGGCAATTCCTGCAACACTTCTCAAAAATTTTCAATTTTCAAACAAACAACATAAGAATGATGCCGATTCATGATCCACGATTACCAACTTGGGATCTCCGGCAAGTCCACAGACTTACTGTTCGTAGTATGAACCATCCCAGTCACAAACCAGGGATGGTTCAACTTTATCTTTCTGCATCTTCTTCTCGTAAAACTCTTTAACCCCTTTGACTTTTCGATCAATCATTTTACCAAAAATGTGTTTCACTGTGGGGTTAAAGGCTTTTTCAACATCAAAAACCTTGTTATCATCATAAAATTGGTTTGATATTTCAACTTTACCAATTTTCTTCTTAAAATTTTCATCCTTCAATGATGGAAAATGAACATCATCCATTGGAGGAACTGAAGTTTTCAATTTTAACTCAACCTGTGACTCTTCTGATTTTATGGAATCAGATTCATCGCCAGAAGATAGCTCCTCTGATTTCAACCTATCAGAATCATCGCTAGAGCTACCACTAGACTTCTTAACAACCCATTTCTGGTTGTCAAGATTTCCTCTTTTCTTGTAAAACCTGTTTGAACTTTCACCAATTTCAAAAGTCGAATTTTTGAACAATTTAGTTCTGTCAATTGGTGGTTCAAACACAACTTCTTTTTCTTTCTGTTTACGAGAAACTCCCTGTTTTAATGGTATTGCCTTAAAACAATCTCTGGCAATATGTCCAACAGTGTTGCATTGGAAACAGGTTCTCGTATCTTTCCTTTGTCCAGCAAACTTCATCTCTTCTTGCTTCGTTGCAAGAAACTCACTATTTGACTGCCTCCAAAACTTTTTCTTTTCTTCCTCATCTCTTGATGTACCTGAAACAAATGTCATCTTTGCTTTAAAATCACGAACATATGTTTCATTTTTCTGTTTTTCTGTTGGAGTAAAACCAAGACCTTTCTTTTTGAAATTACGGTTAGGATTTGGTTTCTTGTGAAAACCAGAACCAGAACTGTAACCTTTTTTCTTGTTTAGTCTTTGTTGTACTCTTGAGGTGTATTTTTTAGATTTATCAATAAGATTTACATCTTTTAATTCAGAAATATTGATTTCTATTAGTTTGAAAATCTTTTTGATCATCTCAGTTTTTACACCTCTTAGTGGAAATTCCTCATCAGAATATAATTTGTCAGAATCATTCAATGTATATGCAACTTTGAATGTTTCGTCACTCAAATTAGATTTTGATAACAGGAATTCTTTGTTATAAACCCTTTTAACTGAAGAATTTTGACTGTTGACCGTTGAACTCGAACTTTCAGAACCAGACTTTGACTCTGACTCTGACTTTGACTCCTCAGTTTCATCTTTATCCAACACCTGATCCACGACTTTCTTAATTAACTCGGACTCATGATCAGTGTCAGATGATGTAAACACAACATCAATATTTTCTGGCAAATTGACTGATGACTCCGACTCCCACTGTAAATTTGTTGCTTTTTCGACTCTTTCCTGATTTGGATTCCTGGGCAAATATCCATTTTCTAGCGGGGGTGGACATTTGTTATAACTGACATCTTGTTTCTTACCAGAATCCTTCTTGTCAGTCTTTTTCTTTGTATCATTCTTCTTCTTGTTCTTCTTTTTTGGAATCTTTTCTTCAGTCTCTTTTCCATCATCCTTCTTTTTTTCAGTTACCTCATCCTCTTCAAATACCTTCATGCCTTCAATAGTTGGATAAATCCTGTCAATGACATAAGAAGTACATGAGTAACTTTTCAACAAACGATTTACTCTTTCAGTCTCAATTCTTTGCAATTCCAACTTTTGTTCTAGCACAGCACACTTCTCAATGTAGTTGTTCACCACTTTTTGCTTTGTCATAAAAGCTCCTTGAAGTGTTTTCATTGCTGTAGCTTGTTCTTCACTAGTTAAATTGTATTGGTTCATTGCTTTGTTCAGAACATCATAAGATTCCTTCAAACTATTCAAGTTATAGATCAGTGTACTGTTCTGCTTCTTCACAGCTTCACAGTTTTCACACTTCACTGGAATCTTCTTTGCATCAACTTCATCTTCAACTTTGAACTTTGCAACTTCAACTTTTACTTTCCGTTTGATTACAGGAATTTCTTCATCATCACTACTCACTGGAGTCTTGACCTTTTTCTTCTTCACGGAAACCTCCTCATCATCACTGCTGACTGGTGTTTTGATCTTTTTCTTTTTCTTTTTAACTTTATCATCATCACTATCACTTTCAGCAAGCAGTTTCATATCAGCATCAAATTTTCTCGCCCAATATTCAGTATCATCATCACTATCCTCTTCAACTCGGGCTACAAAAGCTGTGTGAGCTGTATCTTGATCAGGAACATAATCATCCCAAGTAAAATTTTCCCAACTAAATCCTTCAGGTAACTTTTCGTCGTCTTGATCTATTATCAAAGCACTACCATTTACTCTCTTTAAAGAATCTTGATTCACTGCACACGCTCTCTTTCCAGAATCTTCAATCACATCCCTTCCATGTGCAGTTTGTGCTTGATGTTGTCGTTGTTGAGATGGTTGCTGAGCAACTTGATGGTAGATGGCCTTTCGATAGTAATCATTGTTGTTGTTAAACGGATTTTGAGCTCCACTTGCTTCGCGGTTTTTGCACTCCCTCTTGAAGTGTCCTTTTTCCCTGCAACGAAAACAAGTGACTTTAGATTTGTCAAAACCTAAAGTAGAAGTACCAGCCTCACGAAGATCATCTCTTCCAGTGATTTGCTTGAATTTCTCAGCTCTCCTCAACACGCTGGCCAAGCACCATTTTATGTCCATCAGTTCCATCTCTTCAGCATCGATCTGGTCGTAATCTTCCTTTGTCAGCATTGGATTCCCGATTCGACCTGCAACAAAACTACCATAAGATTCAAGAACAGTTCCCAATAAAAACATATGGCTTTTAGCAATTTCTACTGAATAGTCTTCATCATTCTCCAAATTCAGTACAATGTTGCACTGAATCTTTTTGCCATTCTTTGTTGCTGAAATGTTTGGATCGAAAGACGTAAATGATGTGAAACTTGTTTTGTTGTTTGATCCTGATGATGAACTTCCAGAAGAATTCTTGGCATTGTAAGCAGTTTCTATTTTTGGAGATAAATTTGTAGACTTCTCATTCACCCCTGCTTTGTAATACAACCCAATATCCTGTTCACCATCAAAGTCTTTCATTCGAATAATCTTTCGTTGCTCCATCTCTTGAGCTTCCAACTTCTCAATAAACTTGCTGAGTGTCAAACTGCTAAAACCTTTTTTGTTTCTAAGCATCATGAGATATGTTCCCCAAGTCTCATGCGGTAATGCATCAGCAAGTTTTTCTATCAACTCTTCGTTGTCTTTCTCAATACTCAATCTCGTCATGTTTGCTAGTAGATTACAATATCTTTCAATAATCTGCCTTGTGTTTTCATTCTTCAAACCACGAAACAGATCGAATTCTTTCTTCAGAAGTGATTTCTTGTTCTTTATCATTTCTTGACTACCAACAAATTTTGATCTTAAAGCTTTCCAAATCGAGTAGGAAGTTCCGTTATGTTGTAATAACACCAAGATGTCTTCTTTCACAGCTTGTTGTAGAAGACTCAGCATCATTTTCTCATCTTTGTATTTCTTTCTAGCATCGGCGGTTAGATCTTTAATCGGAACCACTTCTTCATCATCATTCGTCGGTCGAATATATTTTGTCTCAACACATTCCCATGCATCAAGATAGTTTGCTTGCACCCAATTCTCGAAACGACCTTCCCAACCCTTGTATTCCTCAATGTTCATTAGTTTAGGCGGCTTTTGCATCGTGCCCGTTTCGTTTTCCAACATCGTGTTTTGTGCAAGGCTGATTTGGGTAACCGGAGTAGCGAATGCGTTGTAAAAATCTTCGTCCATTTTTCGGAATTCAAAAATTGCACACAACAGTGAATCCAAGCAAAAACACCAAATCAGTTTCACTCTCAAGCGAAATCAACAACCTAAGCTTTGAATCGAAAACCTTTGAAGCGAATCTATTTCAAGCGAAATTGTCAAGTAATAATATCTGAAGCGGAATCGTTGAAGCGACAGCCTTGAAGCGAAATAGTTGAAGTGACAGTCCTGAAGCGAAATAGTTGAATCGACAGCCCTTAAGCGAAATAGTTGAAGCGATAACTCTTGAAGCGAAATAGAAATCTACTTGAAGCGAAATCAAGGTGTCGCTTGAAATTTCAAGCGAAATCTTCTAAAGAAAAACTGATATGTTCAAGCGAAATCCATTCGGATGTTTGTTTCTGATAGTTTTACGTCGAATTTTGCAATGAAACTTTCAAGGGTTTGTTATCTTGTACTTTTATACAATCTGTGAAAAATTGGATAGGTTTTGACCGTAAAATCTTTCTGAACTGAGAAAAGAAGGTGTAGAAGTAAGAGAACGATGTTAATTTCAGCTGAAATCTTGCAGAACTCCTCAACTGGCTCTGATACCAATTGTAGGATCGTGTTTGCAATCCGAATGAGTCGGTTCAGAGAAGTTCTATCAAATACAGGTGCGGAATACAAGTATTTGACTATAATACAGCTGAATCTTCACTTTAACACTGATTATATTGATATCTGAACACAAATACAATCAGTTCTCACACCGGCAGCACTTCGGTATGGAATCATTCAAATGATACTCTATGATTTCGCTTGACACTGAACTCCTATATATAGAGTATGAGATTTCGCTTCAGAAAGACTCAAGCGAAATCTTATCATGTTGATTTCGCTTGAGGCTTCAAGCGAAATCTCAAACACAAAACATAACTTCAAACGAAATCATCTAACTTTCTCACAAATTCTCATTCTACGAGCCCTGATCTATTCTAACTAGTCTAAGACTCGATACAAGACGAAGTCGACAGATGTAGTGCACCAACATTATGTTAACAAAAACACTAATGTTTTATGAACATAGGTTTTTGTTAATCTGAGGTTCACACTTTAGCATTTTAATAAAGTGACAACACAATTTTCATAACATCAATTGAAATCAATTTTACAAACATGAAATAAACCCATAGTTTAACATATATGTTTTCGGATCTGAAAACTATGAGTGACTTGTGCATGAATTCACTTGTTGTGTGAAATTTGTGTGTCATATGACATCTTGGTTGATTTCCAGAGTTTTGATTAACCACTTTGAACATGATTTACTCGATACTCTGTTTTTCAACAAAATACAACCAACCTTAGTATCAATGAATTTTGAGCTGAACTGTTATGTCAAATTGATTGTTAGATCGAATTTGACTGTCCAGGCTCTGATACCAATTGTGAGGATCGGAGGCTCTCATGATTGTGTTTGTTTGTGTAAATTGAACAGTCAATGAATATGAAAACGTGTTAAGTGCAGCGGAAATGAACAACAAACTTTATAGACACAATCAAAGAAGAAAATAGTTTGATAAACACATGATTTGCATTAGTTGAAAGATTACAAAGTCAATCAAATGATTACAAAGCATGATTTCAAGCTAAGCTCCCCCTCAGCCTGATACCCCAAGGATGGTTGCACACAAGATGAAAGGATTGGACTAGCGGAGAAGAACTCGCTCAGTCAATCAAATGTAACAGTACAGGGTACTGTTACATTTATAGGCAAACCAAACCACTGAGGTATCTCAGCTGACGTCACCATGAAAGCGACGTCTAACAGCCTAACAACCTGTATCTACTGTCCTTTTACAAATACTGCTATACCTAACCACTGACTATGCATAAAACAGATATTTCACAAAAGAGCTGCTCTCTCTTTACATCAGTGCTTTCCTCAAGGTTGATCAGTCCTTAATTGGGCAGAGCTTAGTTATCAGCAGTTTGTACCAGCAGTGCTTCATCAGTAGTTATGCAGAACAGCAGCAGTTGTATCCAGTCAGTGGATGCAAGATCATCAGTTGTTTATAAATCACTTTCAAGGGGGAAGCTTTATGTAAACCGCTGCTTATTGTGGATCCACTGTTGTGACCAGGTTTTGGCTTTACATTATCTGTTCCTCTGGTAGGGTTCAATCCCAACAAACGACCATCCGATGGTGTGACGTTTGGGACTTTGGTACTTAATAAATTTTCAACATGTTCAATGCATACGGATTTCCACCCGATCGGATGGTCATCCGATCAAGTGACCGTCCTGCTGTGAACTTGTTCTCAACTGAGAAGCCTCGCCAATCGGATCGCCGTCCGATCGAATGACCGTTCAATCGATCGACCTGAAGGGGAGAGATACTTCTCAATTTTCAAAATGCTACAACGAAAACTTCAAAGGGAAACCATCATACACAAACGCATCCTTACCAAAACGAATGTCATTCCAATCGAATGGCCATCCGATCGGATGACCATCCGAACGGATTGACATCCGATCGACTGGCCATCTGATCGGATTGCCATCCGATCAGATTACCATCCGATACTTGGTACTCTTGCATTGTTTTACGTGTCGCTCATCGTTTATGCTATCGTGAACTGTTCAGGCTAATCTCTCAAGCGCTCCCTTCAATCCAAGATAGTGTTTACTTGTTAAACACAATCTGTGAGTATACTTGATCCCTTTTTGCTTTATGCACTTTTGGGTGTTACATGCGTTACTTATTCTAAATCACATCGATCACATAATGCAAACACTATTTATACGCTGACCTCTAATGCATGTTATACGTGACTCGATGAATGCCTGTTTGTTACGTTTACACATTGATTGTTGTCTACCTGCCTTAGCAACGATAGTACTATAGTTTGGACTCCGCGCCTGTTTACTCAGGGGTTGTTAAGGACAATACTTCACGTGTTCGCAGTGGTGAACATGTGATGCGCACTTGCTACTCGCAGTTAACTCGCAGTCATTGGTATTGATAGGATCTTTTTCGATAACTTACATGCTTCACATTATACGTTGTACATGTTGGTTATGCGTAAACGATTTCGAACTCTATTATACTATCAAACTTGTATGCTCACCTTTACACTATGTGTATTGACTTTATTTTAACGTATGTGACAGGTGTTTGAATGCTAGGATTGCCGTGCTATACCTGCTTTTGTGGAAACGAATAGGATGGAGTCTAGAAACCAACGAACAATTTAGTTATTTAAAATCTGAGTTGTCAGAACAGAACAATTTGTCCTTGATTTATCTGTAATAACTATGCTACTTGTTATGTCATGGTATGGGACGTGATGTTTAAATAATTGGTAATCGTAGTTGTTATGGAAACTCCTGAACAATCTGTTTCGCTCAGTGCCATTCCCCGATGTTTCCGTCATCGGTTGGGGTGTGACATTCAGAATGCTTGAAGTTTTATTATAAACACCTTGGTGAAAGTTATAATCATTTGGGTCAAGTGAAGCAATGAATGGAGGAATATATTTTACTTATTTTATGTTTAATATATGAAGCATATTATATAAGTTTTTAGATGGTGTTTGTAAGGTTTAATTGCCTTGTGTAACTATTAGAGGGTGCAATCTTGACCCAAAGCCTTCCAAGTGGGTCAATTCGGGTTGCTTTTAAAATTATATGGGTTGGTTTGGGTAAGATATTTTAACTAAATGGGTCATAATGGGTCACTTGAAATTCCATCTTGTTATTTTTGGGTCAAAGCGGGTCGACAACATTAAAGAAATGGGTCGATATGGGTTAGTGTCTTAAAGAAACGGGGCAAGTTTCGGATCGGAATGGGTTTCGAGCCGGCACAAGTATCCGCACGAGACGGGTTACAACATGAAACGGGTTTTGGATCGGAACAGGTTCAGTTCAAATTGAGTTTCGGGTCGAGTCGGGTTTCGGCATGACGCAGGTTTTGGATCGGAACGGGGTTGGTTCGGGTCGGGTTTCTGGCCGGCACGAGTTTCTGCATGAGACGAGTTTCGGTTCGGGACGAGTTTCGTACCGTTTTGACCAGTACCGTTTCGACCCGTACCGTTTCGACACGAACCGTTTCGACACGAACCGTTTCGACGCGTACCGTTTCGACGCGCACCGTTTCGACGCGCACCGTTTCGACGCGAACCGTTTCGACGCGAACCGTTTCGACGCGAACCGTTTCGACGCGCACCGTTTCGACGCGCACCGTTTCGACGCGAACCGTTTCGGTCAGCACCGTTTCGAATCGAACCGTTTCGACCCGTACCGTTTCGACAGGAACCGTTTCGGCCAGCACCGTTTCGAATCGAACCGTTTCGACCCGTACCGTTTCGACAGGAACCGTTTCGACGCGTACCGTTTCGACGCGAACCATTTCGGCCAGCACCGTTTCGAAGCTAGGAGTTTGATATGAAGAGACTTTTATACGAAGCCAGTTTGATACGAAGTAACATTGGTACGAATCCAGCTGATTGTTTGGTACTCAGTCATTATACGAACCCCGAAATCAGACTTCGTACAAAGCAGGGTTACACAATCTGCAGTTCAATATACACAGAAGTTCGAATTGGATATTCAGTGTATCTGTGAATCAGTCATTGCAGTGTTTGTCCGCTGATCCTAACCCAACAGTGTTTTACGAACTTGAAGTAACAATTCAGTTTGATACGAATCCAGAACGATTACGAATCTGTTACTGCGAACCTGGATTCCATTTGTTACGATTTAAGTTCATCACGAATTTGCAGTTGTTATTTGCTGAAATTTGCAGCTGTTATTCGCTGAAATTTGGACAGATTTTAGTTCGATTGTAGAATTAAAGGTTGATTTGTTGCAGTTCACTGCAGAATTTGACGCAAAAACACGTTCACAAAACCACGATCACGAAACCACGATTTAAATACTGGTGCAGAATTTGTTGCAGTTGATTTGTTATATTCGGAAAATAGTGGGGACAGTCACGATCGCGAAACCACAATTTAAATCGGTTTTATAGATCTGCACGTGTTTAATAAAATTCATCCGCAGAATTTTTCGCTCAGAATTTTGTCGTTTAGTCGCTGCAGATTAGACATTCGCTGCAGATTGGTTATATACAGATTTGATTGGTAACGAATCAGGAGAGTACAAGTTATACGAATCGAGATTTTGCACATCCGGTACAAAGTTATTCGCAGAAATTATAGGCCGAAAAAAAAACTGAAATACTGACCAAAAAAAAAAAAAAAAAAAACTGACCCGATCCGACCCGAAACCCGTTCTGACCCGGACCCGACCTGACCCGAAACCCATTCTGACCCGGACCCGTTCTGACCCGGACCCGTTTCGACCCGAACCAAAACAACCCTTTTTTATAATTGACCCGACCCATTTTGACCCGAACCCGTTGTGACCCATGACCCGACCCGACCCGTTTGCCAGGTCTAGTAACTATGATTCACATCTATCATTGACATCTATATACGGAATGAGATTCTACGAGAACTAGAAAAGGAGAAAATACAGAACGAGATTCTTTGAGAACTAGAAAAGGAGAAAATACGAAACGAGATTCTTCGAGAACTAGCAAAAGGAGAAAATACAGAACGAAATCACGAAATGATGAGTAATGTAAGGAGAAGCGTTGGGATTCAAGGATTTAGACGCCATGATGAGCAGTTGGTCGATGACATGATAGATAAAGATCTTGTATATGAAGTTGCTTTCCGCCCTTCTGACACGCCTCATACAATGCTTTAATAGGTTGTGGTTAAGCTAAAATGACATCAAGCATGACTAACGGTTCAAGTAAGTGTCTAAAAATCTGAAAATTCAGGTTAAATCCATAATCAATGTATAGAGCTGCAGCAACAGATTCAACAATATCGCTTTCAATATTACTCATCATTTTGTGAATTCGAGTTCATTAAAAAGTAATGACGCTGATCTGGAATTGGAGAACCGTTGTGTATTTGCTTACTTATTGTTGAAAACATATGTTGAAATCGAAGAAAAGAGTAAAAAAGATGAAATGAGGCGTGTTATGTTGGAAACTTAGGTTGAAAGTTTGAACATTTAACATCTCATTAGCGTAAATGCAATACTTATAAATTTTATAGGCACTAGTTTTCAATACAGAAACTTAACAAGAGAAACAACTAAAAAAGCGGTGAACGGTGAGGAACACATTTAGCATCTCACTTCCCTTTGATCATCATAACCAATAACCATCACCTTTTCACCATCACCATCACTGCACTCCATCCCACACTGTATACGGACCGTATAAAGTTATACGGGTCGTATACAACTTTTATAATTTTTTAATCGAGCGTATACTCAACATACGAGCACTAATTTATGTCTTGTATACGGGCCATATATAACGTTATACGACCCGTATACAAATAACCAACTTTCTTTTTTTAATTAGTATATGTGGAATTGCCGAAAACGCAGTAACGTTGAGGATTTAGAACTATGAACTTTGTTTGAGTTAGTACATTTATAGACCAACGATGTTCTGATATCGAAAACTGTCAGAGAATGCATCCTTAAACTTGATAGCAACTTTTGCATTTGTAAACTTGATAGCAACTTCTTGCTTAAACAATGTTCTGATATCGAGTTATACGTTCCTTGTAAAAGTTTTTCTGGGTCTGTTAAGAATTTGGGTGATGATGAAGGTTCTGGAAATTGAAGGAAAATGACTTTGTTATAGTTTGGGGAGAATGTTCTAGAAATTGAAGGAAAAGGACTGTGTTTTTGTATGTACCATATCCATTATACCCTTGGTAGTTGTTACCATATCCATTATCCCCTTGGTACTTGTTACCATTATGTTGGAAACTGAGGTTGAAAATTTGAATTAAAACATTTATATTTGTTAATTTTAATGAAGCAACGAAATTGAAGGTGCCAAACAGAAACTAAATGAATTATGCAACATATCCATATCCCCTTGTTAGTTGTTACCATATCCATTATCTCCTTGGTAGTTGTTACCATTATTTCATTACGTTAAGTTTGCTCTTATTTCATCTTCGAGAACTAGCAAAAGGAGAGAATACGGAACGAGATTCTTCGAGAACTATATTTATCCATTATCCCAGTTTATACTGTACACTGCATGTAAACATAGGGGTTTTGTGATGATATGTTACAAATTGGGAACCACATATTCGTGTGTTGCAGTTTGGAAAGATGACCGAATTGAGATCTGAATAACCGATACAACCGATTTGTAACCCAACTAAAATCTCGTAACTGTGAATCTCTTCCCTCCAAAACCACCACCTTGTCGCGTATGGTCTCCTTGAGTCTAAATTCTTGCTTAAACGATGTTCTGATATCTAGAATATTCGTTTGGGGAAAATGTTCTGGAAATTGAAGGAAAAGGAAGGTTGAATCTGTACAATAATAATGATTCAACACCAAATGTTATTTGTCCACACGAAAAGATGGTGGACCACAACTCCGCAGCAAAACCACTTTCGTCGGCCAATGCAACGCAGTTTCCTACAGCAAGGACAACTGGTTTCAGTGTTCTTTTTTACTTTGAAACAAATCCCATTTATTCAAAGAGAAAGAATACTCAAACTCTTGATAATCATTGTGAACTTGAGAACAGGAAGCTCAACACTCAGACTCTTGATAATTATTGCGCTTTTTTAGCAAGCAAGACTGATGATAGATGACTTGCACTATCAGAAGAAAACTCAAACAAACCACCAAACTAGGACACCAACATCAATTGATGTCCAATTGATGAACACGAATGTGTGAAATGGGATTTATTTAAAAGTAAAAAGAAAACTGAAACCAGTTTGTCTGAGTTTTCTTTCTCTTTGATGAAATTGGATTTGTTTCAAAGTAAAAATAAAACTGAAACCCGTTTTCCTTGATAGCAAAAGCCGTTCGATTTGATGGTTGTAAACACTATATAGACTGTCAGATCGAATGGTTATTTATCTGATTTTCTTTCTCTTTAATAATATGGGATTTGTTTCAAAGTAAAAAGAAAACTGAAACCTGTTTTCCTTGATAGCAGAAGCCGTTCGATTTGATGGTTCTGAACATTGCATAGACTGTCAGATCGAATGGTCGTTAAAACAAGATTATAGGGGTGCGTGTATAAAAATGGACCTTTTCTTACCTTTTCTTTTTATGATGGGATGATGCTATTATTGAAAGTTTCAGAGACTGTTGCCGACATTTCACATATTTCATTTAACAAATCCCATTTACTCAAAGAGGAAGAACACTCAGACTCTTGATAATCATTGCGTTTTTTTAGCAAGCACGACTGATGATAGATGACTTGCACTATCAGAAGAAAACTCAAACAAACCACCAAACTAGGACATCAACATCAATTGATGTCCAATTGACGAACACGAATGTGTGAAATTAGATTTATTTAAAAGTAAAAAGAAAACTACATAGACTGCCAGATCGAATGGTCGTTTATCTGAGTTTTCTTTCTCTTTAATGAAATGGGATTTGTTTCAAAATAAAAAGAAAACTGAAACTCGTTTTCCTTGATAGCAGAAACCATTCGATTTGATGGTTCTGAACACTATATAAACAGCCAGTCGAAACCCTAATGTGTTAATATTAACTAAAAAAAGGAAATCCTATCTATACGGTCGTATACCATTATACGGACCGTATAATGCTATATACGATGATGATTGTTTAATATGGTGTATACGGGCCGTATAACCTTATACGACCTGTATACACCATATTTTTTTTAGAACGGTAACTTTCTTAAGGTATTTACATCCCCAAGTCGGGGACCCTAACCAAGTTTGTCCCAGACTTACATTGTCTTAACCGGGTCCGCGCTGGGAGTGGTCAGACTTGGCTAACGGCGTTCGCCCGGAAACCGTACCGCCTCCACACGAGACACCTCGCTGGAGTAACGGCCGGATTAAAACATGGGCGGCTCAGGCTCGAACTTGCGCAACATTGGCTAACAAGCACTTACCATCATTGCCTGGTCCCCACACCTTTGCTACACCCGGGAGTCGAACCGGAGTCTCCAAGGAAACAACCCGGCCCAACTCCCAACTGAGCTGGGGTGGGGGATCCGTATACACCATATTAATACAAGATTTTACCATGTGTTAATATTATCACGCTTTGAAAAAGGTTATATGTTGCAAATCCAAGAGATGCTAGCACTGAAAAGGAATGCTAAAAGCCTAAAAGGGAATGGAAAAGAATATGAAAACAAAAAGGGTCAATTCTTAGTTAATTTGCCTTTTAATCATCTATCTATGTGCACCTACTACACAAGGACAAAATGATATTATCCCAAGTGTATCAAGTACATGTAATCACTAACAAACATATAACCAAAAAATTTTCGTAAGCATTAGAGATTCCTAATTTAAAGGGTGTGAATTTTTGACACAAACTGAAAACATGACATGAATCTAACACGAAATTTACATGTTTAAGTTTAGTTTAAACGGGTTAGGGTCAGTCTCAGGTTTAACCCACGAACCAGTTTAGCTAAACGGGTCGGGTTCGGGTCAACCCGGTCGGGTTGGCGGGTTAAGCCATTTAACCATCTATATTATAGTATCTTTTATGTTATAAATTAGATTGAATGTGTATTTTATGTCATAATTATAACTTAAATAGAGAAATTGACATAAGATTTTATAATTTAGAGTTAATTGTATTATATGCGTTTTTGTTCTTTATATTAAATTTAAATTTAATATATTAATTTGCGGAAAAAAATTAAAAGATAAAAGATCCGGGTTGATCGGGTTATGTTCGGATTAACCCATTAATATTCGGGTCGTGTTTAGGTTCATGTGTATGACACAATTTACGGGTTCGGTCAGGTCGGATCGGGTTGAACCCACCAATCCGTAAACACGACTTGTTTAGCTCCCTTATTCCTAATACGTGTATAATTATAATCCATATGGTAGCACTAGTATACATGATCGGTGATAAGGCCCGCCTTGAATGTGGATCGAAATTGAGAGTGATCTCTTCATTTGAAGTCAAGAGACAATTACATCAAGGTAGTGACGATGATTGAAGAGGTTATATCACATACAAATGGATTGTATCCAGTGGCGGACCCAGGAATTTTTTCCTGGGGGTGCGGAATATTTTCAAAGATTTTAGGGCCCTAGCTGTATAAAAATATCGGTTCATAGCGGGTCGGGTCGGATCATGTAAGACAAAAAAACATCAAACTAAAATTTATAAATCATCAAAAAACGTCAAACGTCATTACAAATTACAAACGTATTTAAAATTGTGCCCTACATGTTTTTTTTTTTGAAATATATCAAAAATATCATATAAAGATACTAAACACGCCATAAGTTCATTACATTCTTACTCATTGTTCCTAACACATATAATTTGCTCCATAAGTTCATAAAACAACACTAAACACTTAAACAAAATAAACAACCATGTTCAACCATAGCCCATAACTTTCAATTATATTTTTAAACATTCAAGCCCTAATATTAAATGTTGATTACTTGTAACTAATCATTTAAACAAACAAAGCTATAAATAAAACAACAAAATCATTTAACTACAAGTCTAGAACAACAAAAAAATCAAAAAAATATAAAAAGATTAAACCCTTACACATCTATATTTTCTCCTAATCATCACATAAAACAAAATAAATAAATAAATAAATAAACCATGCTAGTTCTATATTGGAATTCTGACGTAATTTGGGTCGGTTCAACCGAAATTTTGGTTTTTCCAGTAAAAAAAACCACCAGGTCGTGAGCAGTGGCGTCAAGTCGCTGGGAGTTTTTTTCACGGCGGGATTTGGAAATGGAATGGGTGGATGGGTTTGGGTTATTTTATTTAGTTAAAATTTCTTTAGGTTGGGTTTGGGCTTGAGTTAATAAAAATTGATTGAAGATTGGGCTTTGATTAGATTAAATAATTAAGTGAATAAGTGGTTAATATTTTTTTTTTTTTTTCTAAGTGGGGCGGTTGAAAATTTTCAAGGGGTGCGGGTGAAAAAATCCAAGGGGTGCGGTCGGGGTTTCCGGCGAAAAATAACACTAAAAAATATTTTTTTATGGGGTGCGCCCGCCCACCCTTGGCTTAGGGTGGGTACGCCCCTGATTGTATCACTATTATAAGTGTAACATGTGTAGAATACCAATCGAATATAATATATTAATGTTTAGTGAAAGGGTATATAAAAAGTGGGTTTAAGGTAAAAAATGCAGGGATAATTTTGGAGTTCAGCCATGTCCTAGTGCATTTTATTAAAACTTAATGCTAACTAAAAAAGGTAAATCAAATTAAATTATAAAAATACTTGTGAACTTAATTTCTTTATATATGTCAATTTGTTTTTTTTTTAATATTCTATAGTGATCGAATATTGTCCACTAATGGAATCCAAACAAGGGAAAGAATCCAAAATTGCAAATACTATTAGATTCCGCATCCATTTTAAACTACACGTTGTCCACCAATGGAATCCAAACAAGGGAAAGAATCCAAAACTACAAATACTATTAGATTCCGCATCCATTTTAAACTACACAAAAGTTTACCGATCAATATACCATACATCCTATACACTCCGCTTGTGATATGCGCATATAATGTATATGTGTAGGTTCTTAGGGGACAAAAGTGAAATTACACTAATTTTAACGTTATTTTACTGATTTCGTGAAAATAATGTTAAAAAGCGAGGGAAGATTAATCATGCATCATGCGGTGACGTTGATAGCGAAAGACAAGGGGGTACATGCACTAATCGGCTTTTCTTCCAATTGCTGAGTGTTATGTGAGTTATGTCCAAGGTTTGATGCAAAACTACTATCAAGCTGGGGGTCTCACTGGAAACAGTCTCTCTATTCCTACAGGGTAGAGGTAAGACTGTCTACATCTTACTATCCTCAGACCATATTTTAGCTTTGCTATTGATGAGATTTATGATGATAATGATATCATACTTCTTATGATAAGATAATGAATATCTAACTAATATATGTACACATAAATCATAACATAAATTATTCCGACAAAAAATAATCTATTTACTTTCTAAATCTTAAATTAAATATAAAATAGAAAGTATAAATGCAATGCTTATTATTATATATATTGTTAATGAGTGCTGATTAATAGTAACTTTATTTTTATAATAATATGTAGTTTTTTTATTATTTTATTATTTAATATATTATAATAGTTTATTATTATATTTACTTTTAATAACATATTTTTCTTTTTTTAAAACATATATTTCCTTTACTTTTTTTAATAATTGTTTTTTTGAACATATATTAATTTATTTATTAATTCGATACTTCTTTTACAATTTACGTTTATAACTTTTTTTCTAAAAACTTAAGTACGTAATTGTACTTGATTTCTTTCCCTGACATTCAGTTATAAGCTTTGTTAAAAATGAAATTGTACTCAAAATAAAGTATTTATTTGGTATCATAAAACGGTACGATGATAAACTAAATCGTTCTAATGGTTTGACTTTCTAAACATCATGTTTTATTTTCAAATCACGTTTGTTTACATTATCATTTATTCGGTTTCACTGCAATGTGCGATATAAAACAACTAGTTTATATTATTACTCGTCGCTCATAAAACTAAAACAAAAATGAACTAACTAGTTTGAATTATATGTACAATTTATAATACAGCGTAGGTAAATTATACAAATTTAAAACATACATTAACAAATTACTTTTACAAATAATTTATCAAAACAAATACCTTTGTAAGGGTGAGGAGAGTGGATTCAAGATGGTTCAAGATGGGATGCCACGATGGTGAATTAAGCCGATGTAGAGTGTGATGGAAGATGCAAATGGTGAAATCGAGATTGCCATAGTATAGTATAGACTATAAGGGGTGGGAGGGCATGAAAAAAAGGCATTAAACGTCACGTGACAGCTACGGTGGTGTTTGTTTTTTCTGCACGAAAACTTCTTCTGCTGCAGGCCACATCTGCAGACATCTGCAGGAGAAGAGGTGGACCAAATGTCTGCAGTCTGCAAGGAGAAGAGTGTTTGATTTTTTTTTATATAAAACCTCTTCACCCTTTTAAAACACACACAGCACCTGATCTCTCTACTCTCTCTCTCTACAAACTTCACCACCGCCATCATCATCACCGCCACCACTTCACCACCGGCGACCGGAGATCGGATTCCGGCCGGTGCCTCTCCTTCTCCGACGTCACACACCCCAAACAAACCTAACCCTTTCACCACTCTCTCCCTCTCGATCCTTTCTTCAATCATAACCCTTTCTCTCTCGATGTTCTGATCAGATCGGCTCCGGCCGTTTCTTTTCCGACGATGATGATGATGTTATACAATACTTTGACGTGATGATGATGATTGATGACAGCAGTGACAGTGGAGGTGGCCGACGGAGACGATGATGTGTTTCAGTTCGGGAGCCGGGTTCTGTTTCGGGTCACTTCAAGCTTCATGGTGGCGGTCGATTAGGGTTTGCAGAGGTCGATTAGGGTTTGCAGAGGTGGAGGTGGTGGTCGATTAGGGTTTGCAGAGGTCGATTAGGGTTTGCAGAGGTGGAGGTGGTGGTGGCGGAGCAGAGGTGGAGGTGGTGGTGGCGGAGCAGGGGTGGAGGTGGAGGTGGTGCCAAGAAGAGGTAAACCTCTTCTTGGAGAAGCTAAGGTCTCATCTCTTCCTCAAGAAGAGGTTGGGGAGAGGTAAAAAGCACTTCTCGAAAAAAAAAACAAACACTCTACAGCACCTAAACCTCTTCCCGCGTCTGCACGGTGCAGACAGAAGAGGCCAGGAAGCTCTTCTTCCAAAAAACAAACACCACCTACGTCAGCAAGAAGGTGTGGTAAAAAAACAGCACAGAGTGGGAGGGGCGTGAAAATGACGTTTTTATAAAAAAAAATAATAAAAATAAACAAGAACCAATCAAAACCAACCAAAAATCCAACCCCCAATGAAACGCCGCCACCTTACCCATACATTTGCCCCCACGCCAGTGAAGATTCTCAAGCCACATCCACAAGATGACCTCCACGCCATAGGCGGGCTGATGTACTTGGCACATGCAGTGGCTTCCACGCTCAATCCGTGTGGTCCTAAGTGAAGAAACAACAAATGAAACTGGAAAGTGGGTGACATGCTCGGGACAATGTGACACTTCGGGACAAGCGAGAACACCTCCCCTAGGCTACCCTTGGTACCGTCGCGATATGCCAACCTCGGGCCTAATAATATTATTCATTTATTTATTTATTTATTAATGGTTAATTAATAATCAGAAAAATAAAATAAATTAATAATAATAAATAAAAGACTATATAAAAGGGAAGAGGTTTTGGACACATTGGAGGTCGGAAGTAGTAAGCATGGGATGGGCGATCGCTTTGCACGGCGGAGCGGGGGATATTCCGGTGGATATACCGGCGGAACGCCGTGAGCCTCGAGAAGCCGCCCTCCGCCGTATCCTTCAGATCGGCGTCTCCGCTCTTAACGCCAAACAGTCTCCATTAGATGTCGTTGAACTTGTGGTATATATATTCTCTTATCTCATTTCAAATCATCACGTATTCATAATTATTGTTCATTTCACTTTCATGATCTCTTCTCAACCTCTTGTTGTGAAGATCATCGTCGTGATTGTGATCGTGCTATTAGACGATGTTAAATCTACACACTTCAATTTCAGTTTGATGAATTTTCTGTATGTAGATTAGAGACGAGGTAAATTATAACGGTATGAGATATTTGAGTTGATTATTTATTAGTCGTTGATAATTGATAGATAGGATGTTTTGTTTTGTCAATTGTGACAAATCTACACATGAATTATGTTTAGTGGTCATGAATTAGGCTGCGAGGTATGGGGATCGTCCCCGGTTCGTTCTGGTCCGGCGCCGGGCCAAACACCCCCCCGGCTTCGTCCGTCCTTTTCCAGACGTTTGTGCCGGTCCACAAAAGGACAAAAATCATCCCTCCCCCTCTCTCACACACCTATACATACAATATATACATATACGTTTTAGGTCCATCCCCTCATTTCCATACCTCTATCCTATTTGCCCCATCCTCATGCCCATCCTACGTGGCGCTTACGTGGCGGACCATCCTCCAAGGGAGGACCATCACCATACCACATAGCCTTATGATTAGGGTTAAATGAACCTTGTTAGGGAAGTTTATTACCTTTTATAGTTTATTAGTATTATTCGATTTATCATATATCTTTAAGTTTGATCGTTAGTCATTATTCTGTCTCCGGTTTGAATATTAGGATAGTTATTGACGTTTTTATCCTTACCTCATTATCTCATCATCTTATAATTCGGTTACAACTTTATGTATAAAGAGGTGGATCATGGTTGATCAATATTTGAAAAACCATGAACATTTTCAGTTTCGAATACTATAAGACAATCCAAACAGTAGAATGGGGGTAAATCCAGAAACAGTTAAAAGGCTTGTAATAGTGCACTTTCTTTTGCGATTTGTTTCTTAGCTTGTTAATTCTTTCATAATGCATATTATTAATTTTAACGGTTTGAATGTGACAAGTTTTTGTTAGCATAATTTACTTCTGTAGATGGCCTTTTGTTCATTTTCTGCAACGAGTTACTGTGTTAAGACTCCTAATTCCTTGTAAACTGCTGTACGATTTAAGGTACGTGAGCTAGAAAATTGTCCACACTTCAATGCCGGTAGAGGGTCTGTTCTGACCGCCAATGGAACTGTTGAAATGGAAGCTTGCATCATGGATGGGAGTTCAAAACAATGCGGTGCGGTTTCTGGTGTCACCACAGTTGTCAATCCCATCTCTTTGGCAAGACGGGTCATGGAAAAAACTCCCCATGTTTATCTTGCATTTGATGGAGCCGAGGCCTTTGCAAGAGACCAGGCAAGTTACAAATTCTTGTTTGATGCATCATACAGTCATTCTACATCTATCTTTGTGTTTATAATCATTATTTGCAATGTATTTTCTGTTCTGAATGCTTCTACAATTACTTGTTTAGGGACTTGAAACTGTAGATAAGAGTCATTTCATCACTCCTGAAAACATTGAGAGGCTAAAGCAAGCAAAGGAAGCAAACCGAGTTCAGGTATGCTCATTCAAATTCATAAAAAAATATCATTTTATTATTAATCGAAAACTTTTACCTGTGAATAGTGGTGGAAATTTTGACCTGTTCCATGATTTTGTTTATATATCATCTCCAACGGGTGACGGGTCAAACAAGTAAAATAAAATTAATAGTTTAAAAAAATGAGTTGAAAGACACTGGAAGTGTATTTTCAATGTATTAAACCTCCTAAATATATTTGTTATAATATTATAATTTTCTTAATAGTACTTAAAACACTATTTTAATAAAATAAATTCATCAAATTTGGGCATAAAGTGTTATGGGTCAACCTGACCCTCTCTGTTTTAACCCGTTCCGGCCTAAGATGCTTTATTTAATATCACAGTGGAACTATTTTGCCTGAAGAGATATTTATAAATGATTATATCTGTTACTTAACTTTTAGCAATTTATAAATGATTATATCTATTACTTGTAGCAAGATTATACACAACCTATAAAACCCGAAGTGCCAGACGGGGATAGCAAACTTGGAACGGTTGGATGTGTGGCTGTAGACAGTCTGGGGAACCTAGCGGCTGCAACCTCAACCGGGGGTCTGGTGAACAAAATGGTGGGAAGGATCGGGGACACACCGATCATTGGTGCAGGGACATATGCCAATAAGTTTTGTGCCATCTCTGCAACTGGCAGAGGTGAAGCCATAATCCGTGAGACGGTGGCTAGGGATGTGGCTGCAGTCGTGGAGTACAAAGGGCTAGGTCTGAAAGAAGCGGCTGCATATATTGTTGATGAAGTTGCACCAAAAGGAACCACTGGCTTGATAGGTGTATCTTCGACAGGTGAAGTTACCATGCCTTTTAATACAACTGGTATGTTCAGAGCTTGTGCTACTGAAGATGGGTTCAGTGAGGTTGCAATTTGGAAATCTGGATGATCGTGGTCGCTTAAGCGTTAAGATGCATAAAACGCCATTAAAAGCTCCTTATGTTATGGTCACATTTGTTTCATTCATGGGTTTGGAATCAACCATAGTATGATTAAAGAATTAAACTGTTGGGAATATCCTTAAAATGACAAATGCAAATGTGTATATTTGGGTTGATTCGTATGAAAAAAAAAAAAAAAAAAAAGAAGAAAAAAAAAAAATCAGAATTGGCTTTGCAACAGTTTGGTAGGTTCAAAGGTACGACGCAACTGCCTTTGTGGGCTTGATTCAAGGGCCGTGACTGTTCCTGTGGTTCACGTTCGTTGGTTCCATTAAATGCACCGGTTTGAATAGTCACATCTATTGGGGGTTGTGGTTGTCACAAGGTAATGGTTTAAAGGGTCGTGACCTTTCGGTTGACAGTTTACCAACAAACCATTGCGACTCTTCTTAAAGGTGTCTATTTGAAGGGGTTTCGTTACCTTTTGAATGGCCAAAGGAGTTTAGTGACCAACAAATTATAGTAACAGACATATTATACCAAAACTTTGTTTATGTTGCAACATACTACTAGATAATAACGTCGGCATATCACAAGATTTCTAGTTACTTGAAAACACGGCGGGTTCAATCCGCTTGTCACACCACTCATGATTTTGTGCTTGTTGCTTCCCAAGCGATTAAGCACAAACTTAAATCACGTTGTTTTCTTAAGTGGTGGTGACGAAATTGATTTAAGGTCCGAAATTGATGTATATGAATGGGTTAATTCAGGAACACCATTACAATGCAAGTGTTTGATGGTGAAGAAAATAGGTTTCATATTAAATTAAATCGACTAAAGTCGTTGATAAAGGTAATAAAATACGCGAACTGGAAAAGGATCTAATTAGAGAGGGAATTAGGCGGTTAGGCATGTCAATGGATGGATATGGATTGGATCATGATGTGATCCATTAATGATCCAAATTAAATGGATCGTGATCCGATTGATATCCAAATAATTTTAAATGGATGGATCACTATCCAGATCGATCTATATTAAAAAAAAATATAATAAAAAACTCAAAAAAATCACAAAAAATAAAAAAAAATAAAAAAAAAATCGAAAAATCTAAAAAAATAAAAAAATCACAAAAATGAAAAAAAATAAAAAAAAATCTAAAAAATAATAAAATTTAAAAAATTCGAAAAAAACAAAAAATAAAAAAATTAATAATAAAGATTAAAATAAAAAAATCTTAAAAATAAATAAAAATCTAAAAAATAAAAAAAAATCAACAAGTATTTGGAAACATGTAAGTGGATAATACGTAAGTTATAGTGCTACGAGTTAAGGATGAAGAAAAAGGCAATCGAGTTTATTTGGAAATCTTGTAGGCATTAAAACTCATCTCAATATAATTTACATGATTAGGGCTATAAATGAAGTGAACGTTCGGTGAATAGTTTGTGAACTGTTCGGCGGGAAATTTATTTATGTTCGGTTGTTTAATAAATGAACAAACATGAACAAGAAATTCCGTTCGATTAGTTAAATGAACGAACATGAACAAAGGTCCCGTTTGTTCGATTGTATCCGTGAACGTTCGGTAAGGTGTTCATGAATGTTCATTCATGTTTGTTTGTTTAAGTTGTCCGTGAAAGATTTTTATACATTATTTATTATATCTAAAAAAATTATATTCATTAAACCCTAACAATTAATATAGGAAACCCTTTTCCCACTTTGTTTTCACATCGTTCCCCTTTCCTTCCTCATTAATTGTTAGGGTTTAATGAATATAGATTTTTTAGATATAACAAATAATGTACAAAAATCTTTCACGGACAACATAAACAAACGAACATGAGTGAACGTTCATGAACACCTTATCAAATGTTCACGAACACAATCGAACGAACGAAACCTTTGTTCATGTTCGTTCATTTAACTAATCGAACGAAATTTCTTGTTCATGTTTGTTCATTTATTAAACAAACGAACATAAACGAACTTCCCGCCGAAAGGTTCAAGAACTATTCGCCGAACGTTCACTTCATTTACAGCCCTAGCTATTTGGGCTTGGTAATTGACTATTTTAAGACTTAGAATAAATTTATAGATTAAAGTTTACTATAGCCCAAATTAAAGTTATATGTGTGTATTATATTATGGTATATATAAATTTAATAAATAAATGTGTATAATTTGAATTCGAATTCTTAACAATCGAAACGAATTTTTGATAATCGAATCGAATTTTAAATTTTCTAAATCTGAATCGAATTCTAAACACCCATAGACTGCAACACCAAAGGAAA